>JBDPZO010000009.1:1196467-1945325 GCA_039877585.1 Heterodera filipjevi
TGAGATCGGCTCGTCGAATTTTATGAATTTTTCCTTCAAAAAACAACTGATTTGTCCTATTTTTAATCTAAGAAAATGCAAGTAAATTGATAGGACATCATAAAATGGAGTTAAAAACACACGCACCCAGCATGCAACGACAACAATAATCCATTTTCTTCGTTTTCCAGCATTGTCCACCGTCCAACTCGTACGCAGTCGTTGATTTGTTCATTAGCACATGGACATTATCCTGTGAAAATGAAATAATTAGAGAGGCGAAAAATGTGCACTAGCAGCACTCACAATAAACGCAATAATCACAGGTATCGTCGGCATCCATTGAATTTTTCTTCTCCCACAAAGGCATATGAATGAAACGAGCATGGCAAAATGTCAACAGGCACAACAGAAAAACTTGCATTTGATTCAACGACGGAACAATGGTTCTTGCTTTCGTTATTACATTCCTGATGCTGCGGCTGAACATATGCATTAAATTTAAAACACCAAAACAATGCACTCACTGCCTCGGATCTAAGCCAACTAAACAACCAGGTGGCATTTGATAAATCCTGTTGAACACTCTGCATCTCCTTCTTTGGTGACAATGACAGAAATGACTAGCGGTTGATCATCCTTCGCGTTCATCTGAAGAGATCAATTGTTGTTGCGTTTCCATTGCCATTTGTAAAATGCGCGGAGTCAATTTGCTGAAAAAATAAAGAGAATTAGCATATGGTTTATGAAAAAGCCAAATTCACCAACCACATCCAACTTACAGTCGATCAGCTCCATCTGAAGTAAATAAGCCGTCAAGCAATGGCACATCCTTCTTGGCACAATAAAATCCGCCAACGAAATGGCATTGTCTTGGCAAAAACAGATGGACAGCAGAAGTGCAAAGGCGAATGATGAAGCACCAAATGAAGAAAGCGATGGTTGAAATGAAATACATCCGTTGACGAACAAAGCGTAGAATGTACAGGTGAAATATGTGTAAGAAGAATGATGAGAATTTTTCAAAATATCACCTTTTATACCGAACAATACCTATGACAGTAATGACAAAAAAAAATTTTGCCAATTTCATTTTTCAAAGAAATTTTCAATATAAAAGGAAATTTAATTAAGCGAAATTTATTCCTCTGCACATTTATCGTCTAAAATGCCTTCGTCCTTAACAATCGTATTGGACTTTGTTTCACGCTGGGCCTTCTTCATGTTCTATTGCATCTTTTTCGCACTCGCGTGGTAGGGTTTTAATGTTTTAAAAAAAAAATTACTTTACCAATTTTTTAAGGTTGCTTTTTGGCATTTGACGAATGGACATCGACGCCGTTGTGAACAGCCAAAGCGGAGGAAATGGCAACGACAAAGATGAAAAGAGCGGAGCAACAGCAGTGGACGAAATGGCAACAACAAAGATGACAAAAGGGAGCAACGCAGTGGACCAAAGGCAACAGAAAGATGAAAAGAAGCGGAGCAACAGCAGTGACGAATGGCAACAAAGATGACAAGAGCGGAGCAACAGCAGTGGACCAAAAGGCAACAAGAAAGAGAAGCGGGCAACAGCAGTGGACAAAAGGCAACAAGAAAGATGAAAAGAAGGGACGAATAAGCGGAAGATTTCATGGAAAAATCTGTATTGATCATCATATATGTACATTGTATTTCAACAGATATTTGCCTTTGATAGTTACCATGTTTCTCTGATTACGTGTATCATACTAAAAATGTTAAAATAATACTTTCAATTTTTGTTTATACTGAAATACGGCAAGATGCAAATTCAAAAAAAAACTAGGAGTAAGATTTTCAAAAAAATAGGGTGTTAGGCTTTCAGAAAATAACTCTTGAATACTTTTGTCCTTCTTGTTTTACCGTTTATGAATACCATTTTTTTTTAAATTTGCATTCAAGCCCAAATGATAGGGAAACATAAAACGGTTGTCACTTTTCATACCATTTTTTTATTATTGCAAAATACATTTTCGACACCCTCCTTTTCATTTCCGCCGTTAATGCAAAAATGGGTAAACAGGATTTATTCTCGAAACCCCCAAAAGATGTATTTATTATATGGACCTAAAAGCTTCACCAAATCAAAAAATTTTTTTACGGTATACATTTTACTTTATAAGTGAGAATAGTGAATAAATCAAACCAGGGATGGATACTATTACCACAAAATTACAGTGATACAAATAATTATTGGTACACATATGCAAAAACAAAACATATGCATTATACAAGCCATACACAAAATATGTACAAAAGAAATTATCCTCAAAAAACATGATCTGAATAAAAAAAACATCAGCAAATTGAATCCTCTGCTTACTCTTTCTCGTGATCAGCTTCATAGGTTTAGTTGTTTTGCTTTGTTGATTCGCCGTGGACAGACAAAGACCTGAGAAGTGAATGAAATAATTGCAACACCCAAGTAGTGGTGGTGAGAAGGAGAGAGCGGGGGGAGTAAATCTGACCTAAGTTAAGTTTTATTAAGCAAATTAAAAAGCAGTGGGCCAAAAATGAAAAAAAAAATTCAAGCAATTAGATTTTTCGACTTTTTCTGAAAGTGTGCATGATCAGCGTAATTTATAGGAAATTCCAGGGATTTTCTCAATGTGAAAACCCACCCAATGTCATCGTCTCCGATCGCAATTTGACCATTGTGTTCCGATTGCCACGAATTGCCTCCATCTCCCACTCTGTCCACTGCTGTTCATCACGCACAATTGGACGTCGTTCAACCAAAAGTGTGTCATCGTCGGCAACAAAATGAATGGTGCTCAAATGTTCCTGGTTTTTTTCATTGCGCAATTCAAACGGTTCAATGGCGAAATGCAAGTGCATTATGACAATGTAATTGGTCGGCGTTGAGTCAGCAAAGAAAATCTGAAAAAAAAATATAATGGGAAAAATGACAAAATTGGAATGCCAATTCAGTGGGTGTAACTTAGGATAGTCTTCGATAGCCGAAATTTCTTTGAGTCCGAGTTTATAGGAATTCTTGTAGTAATCTTAAACATAATCCCTTTGACGGCCCTCTAAATTCAAAAAAAAAATAAAAATTTCGAACAATGGGTACAAATCTGCTTTCAAACACTTTTTGGAGTTTTTTTTTGAAAACAAAAGTTTTTTGCAATTTTTTTCCGGCGATGTTTTGGGGTGCAACAAGCAAGACCACCCACCACACCTCTTTGAGTTGGTCCACTATGTTCTTGATTTGTGCCGGCTTGCGCAACTGACAATACTCCACCACCTTTGGACGTCCATCAGCGAGTGCAGCTGCAGCAGGGCGTGGTGCAATGTGCAACCATTTGCAGACCATTGATCAACAGAAAGCGATGACGAACGAATAAAGTCATGACGCTGATCAACAGCAACAATTGCACTTGATGTCGTTGGTTCTTCATCGGCAGCGAAAACAAAAACAGTGTCAAAAGCAGAAACAGATGATGTTGAAGGGCCATCATCATTGGCGTGATCGTGTTCATCGAATTGTAACATTTCTCGTGGTAACGCCAACACCAAGGGGCAAATGTGTTGTGCAAATGTTTGCCAAGCGCGGTCTGTGTGCGCAGAATGCTGAAGATCAACGTGATTGTGTTGTTGTTTTGTCCTCGACTGAGAAATTGGGCAATTGTTACGAGTTGAAGGTGATTTCGACGACGACAATCGAAGCCCAGGCGTTTTTTTAACGCTAAGAGTGGCAAGCGCCCGCCTAATTCACATTTTTCTCATCGCTATTTGGTGTTCTAATTAGGGTAGAGCGGTACTGCTACCGGCATATAAAAACTGTTGAGAAAAATAGGAGAAAAGGAAAACTGAAGAAAAACTCGTTATAAATTTTATTTTTTAAATAATCATCCCAGAAGTAATTCGGTGCGGTGGTAGAAATATTATTTCTCCATATCTTTTGCTTGGGTTCAAATTACGCATATGACAGGATTAATATTTTTTAAATATTTTTTTTTCAAAAAACAGTTCGGAAAATTCAAGAATGATGAAAAAAGAATAATTCCCCAAATAAATTGACAATTCTTGTGAAAATTTTCTCTATAAAATTTCATTTGATTTTCGAAAATAGGCGGCCTCTATCGATACCGCCGGATACCTTTTACCTTAGAATTTCCTAAAACCGATCTCAAAAATTCTAAAAAAAATTCACAGGTTTTTTAATAAATTACATCCATTTTTTCTCATTTTTCCTCTGACATTCTCTCCGTTGTCTTTTTATTGATTGTTTTTGAGCTTTCTCATTTTGACCGGAGTTCTTTGATATTCGGTTAATTTGGGGTATATTGTTTGCTATAATTTTGGGTTGTGATTTATTTGGATTTGCTGTGTTTTGGATTTTAATAAAGTTAATTGTGTTTGGTCCCCTTTAATTTGGTATTGGTTGAAGCATTTCTTTTGGTCAGTACAAAGTGATAGCACACGCCGCAAACTGTCGTTGGATTCGTTGGGGCATCACTTTCGCAATCAGAAAATTCATATGAAGGTCAGAAAAAGGCTAGTTGGTTGCGCAATGTCTACGTAAGGCTCTGTTCAATGGTATTCTGAAGGGAATTGGACCTCCACTCTCCCCATTCTCAAAAAACAAGTCCAGGCGAGCGCGTAAATCGGCTTATTATTCAACTGTTCGTGAAATTTTGGTCGCTGTTTAAGCGCTGCGCCGAAATTTTCACAGAAATTTAAGTCAATATTTGTGTTAAGTTTGTCAATTTCAGAGAAAACATGGCTGTTTTTAAAAGAAAATTGCTCAAAAGTTTCCCTTTTTTTTATTTTTTCCTTTCTCTTGCTGGTGAAAAAAATTTTTTTCGGGGGGGGGGGGGGAATTCCCCCCATTCCCCCCCCCCCCCCCCCCCCCCTAGATACGCCCTTGATGCAGTCCATGAATTTGGAGATGGATGAATTCACTGAAAACACATTACTAATTGTTGAATTTTTTTAGGGTTCGGCCGATGCCGTCCGCTTTAACGCTCTTCAGCAGTTTCTTTCCAATCGCCAGCTTTCCGCACTTCGCCAAACAGCCATTCTCGAGATCAACGCCGGCAGATTGGACAGTGCCATAGACAAGTGCCAAAGGTCCATTCGGCTGATGACAAATATATTTGGCGAATGTCCTGAAAATGTTCGATACCTTTCGTGTTTGCTCCGTCATGCTTTGCAACTAAAACAATTGTTTGCCAGGTGCATCATCGCCAACAAATTTGTGCCATTTGGGCATTTCTCAGCGAGGCATATCGCCAGAATGGCAATTTGCAGTCGGCAGTCCGCGCGTGTTGTGCCATTGTTGAGCTGGACGCGACCAATCACACGGCGAAGTTGCAGGTGGTGCCCTAAGAGTCTCCCCAGCGCCACTTTTTCGTTTCATTTGGCCGTTTTTTAGCTTATCCAACTTCACCAAGCGATGGGCCATTTTTGTGACGCAATTACGCTCGGTGAACAGATTGAGCATGAACTGTCTGCTGCAGATTCTTCCGCTGACCAATCGAATTCAAATGAAAAAGGGGGCGGCGGAGTCGCCGGTTCAATGCCCGGACATCTTATCACCCACTTTCGGACAATTCATCTCTTGTCCCTTGTGCTGTATGTCAGCGATTCTGAAGTGGGCAAAAAAGAAGAGCAAAAGCATTTTCACAATACCGATATTGAACTTTTAGGAATTGCGTCGCTCAGATTTTGTCAAAATCCAATTGGAAAAGCTCCCAGAGATTTTTGCACGTGCCAAAGTACTGCTCGACGATGGGGCAACTGTCGCCTCCGTTTTGCTCCATCGCTGTTTAGCGCAAGCATTCAAAATTGTTCAGAGGTGCCAATGAATGCGCCACTCTTCCAAATTTCTTTTTGTCATTTTTAAGTTTTAATCAGCCGACCCTTCGCAATTTTCTCCAATTGTCCGGTCTGAACAAACCTTTGTCGGACGGCGGTTGGGCAATTTGCTCGCGTTTGGAATTGGCAAAGGCGCGCATTCACTCTTTGGTCACTGTGCTGCGAGCCAATCGACGAACGTCCGAAACATGGAACGAATTGGGCATGGTAATTACTATTTAATCACCCAGTGTGTTAATTAAATAATAATGAAATACTATTTAGACTTTCTTGGACATTTTTTTATTAGGCATTCGCAAAAAAGTTGAAACGAAAATGGACAACGAAGGAACTAAAAATACTCCTCTGGCAAGGTTTGTTTGACCTGTTTTTCTTTTTCACTTGGTTTTCATTTATTCCCTTTTAGTGCTGTCCATTGTTTTCAGGCCGCAATTCGTTTTTCGGGTTCAAATTTGATGAAGTCGGAATATTTTTGCAATTTGGGTAGAATTTTCAAAGGAATACAATTTACTTGACGCATTTCTAAAAACCATTTCCCCGTAATTTAAGGGCGAGTTTATTTGCTGGAGGGAAATGCTGTTCGGGCCCAGCATTGCTTTGTCCGTGCCATTCAGCTCAATCGGCACTGTGCCACTGCATGGACTCTTCTCTCCCTTCTCTATCTCCAACTTGGCCTTGTCGGAGTTTTTTTTTACAAATATTTAAATAATATGTTTTTAAATTCCTCAGAATGACGAAGCTCTTGAAGCGATGAACAGCGCGCAGAACATCAATCCCTCCATGTCTGAAGCTTGGCTTGCACACGTATTTTCTTTTTCATTTATTTTTTCTGATTGTTACGGCCTTCTCTATTCGCCTTTTAGGCAATACATGCCGAACTAACAAATCACTTTGACGCGATGGATTTGTATCTCCATGCCATCGTGTTAAAGCCATCGGTCTGTTTTCTTACGATTTTGTCGGTATTGCTTGTGAATTAAGGCTTTTGCAATCCAAAAATATTGTCATTTTTTACGGCAAAAGATGGAAATGGTGAAGAAAAGCAGCGGAGGAACGGAAACAGACTCGAAAACTGAACTTTAAAATGTCAATTTTATAAAAATTAATAAACAATGGAACTAATTCCTTCAAAATGGGTGGGATAAGAGACGGGAGTAGTGAGTGGATAGCACCATAAAAGGGGCATTTCTGCTGATAGTTGTTTTGGATCCCCTAATTACCATTATTATTTTCTTATGCCCCTTTCCTCCGTTTGTCCTCCTCATCCTTTGTGCCCATTGCCACTTCATGTACGTGCCGATGTTGTTGTGTTGGTCTGCTGCCCTTTCTGTCCCCCTCTGTTGCTGCTGTTCGCAGTTGTCCTTGTGGGTTTTTTTGACTGTACCCCATTGTCTCTTCTCCCTGCTTTTGTTGTAGTTTTTCCCTGGGACACGGGCAGTAGAAACGGTCCGGGCCCGGCTCTCCGATTGGTCCCTGCTTCTGCAAAGGTTTCGAGTTCGGTTCGTCCCTTTTTGACTCGTCCTTCCCTCTTACCCCCCGTTCGCCCGTTGGCCCTCTCCGTCCAATTTTTCCCGTCTTTCCCGGCTGTCCCAACTGTCCGTCCGTTCCATTTCTTCCTGAATGGATTGGTCTCGCTTCGTCATGTCCCTCCTCCCCCTGTTGCTGTTGTTTGACCTGTTTTTCCCCTCTCCCCCGGCTCGCCCCGTTTTCCTTGGTCTCCCGCCTTCCCTTGGGCCCCTCTGTCCCCCCTTTGTCCTTCCAATGCTGCCTTCCCTCGTCTCCCTTTCTTTCCCCTCTTTCCGTCCGTTCCCTTTTCGCCCATTGGCCCAATTGAGCCCATTTCGCCGAGTAGTCCGTCCTTAAACTTATTGTTTTCTGTTCATTTATTATTTCCCCTCTTCACTTTCCCCGGTTTTCCCGCTGCGCCGTTTGGCCCTGAAAGTTTAAATGTTTTGTTTTTTTCATTTTTCACTGATATTTTCCATTCTTTCCCATTTTACCTGCGCTTCCGTCCTCTCCCGGTTCCCCCGCTCTTCCTGGCTCACCTAAAAAACTCTCAATCGAATTAGTTTGGCTCTTCAAGGCATTCACCGGGCTCGCCCCTCGGGCAAATTCGGCATTGGAGTTCGAAGTCCAATTGGACGGGCGGATGGTTACCGGGAAGCCCTGGCGCACCTTTAAGTCCGGGAGCGCCTGCACAAAATATGGCAGTTCTGAGCAGTCCTTCCTTTCTCGACCAGTCCGTGCCCTACTCACCCGGGTGTCCGTCTTTCCCCCGTTTCCCCCTTTTCCCCGCTTTTCCGGGGGGACAACGATCGGCGAGAGACTGATCACATTGGCACAACCTGTTGTCCCCAAGTTGGTTGTTGGACCCTGCTGAAGCGATTCTGCGACGGCGTTGGGGTCGCAGTGGGGCGAAGGCTGAGCTGAGAAGGGGGGGGGGGGGGTGAGAAATGGATAAAAAAGGGGGGAATGAATGGATGTCGAACAAATAAAGTGTGATTTGGAGCCATTTGAAATAAGTGGCAAAGTTCGGCATTTATTCTTCCAACTCACTTAAATTGCCGTTCACTCTCTGCAAAATCCCTTCGGTGTTCCCCCACCATTTCGTACACTTGTCCAATTTTGGTCAGCACTTGGCAAGCGGAAAAAACAGCGAAGAAAACGGAAAGGACAAACAGAAAAAAAGAGGAGGAAAAGAGGCAAAAGGAAGAGAAAGAGGAAAAAAAAGAGAAAGAGGAGGAAAAAGAAGAGGAAGAGGAGGAAGAAGAGGGCATTTTGATGAGAGTCATTTGAATTAAAGTGCAAAAGACAGTGGACAATGAAGAGAGCGAGAGAGGTTAAAGGAGCGACGAGCGATAGGAAGAGAACGGACCTAAAGTTTAATCCTAAAATTGCACAGATCAAAAGGGAAACGAATGAAAGAAAAAAGTGGGCTAGCGCTTACGGCAATTATTTGCGGTTTGGCTGACAATGAAAGCGATGGCACGGATTTGTTGGGGGATTAATGGGCAGGGGGGGGGGAGGGATGGCATTCTGCCAATTGAGACAATTAATGCGACAAAAGATCTAATTTTGTTTTTTGTTATATATTTTTACTCTCGCCATGTCAGCAAATTCGGTTGTGTGTCTTTTTTGCTTTTTTTTCTCTCCCTCTTGTCTCTCTCATCCCCTCTTTATTTATCCATTCTCTCTCTTTCTCTCTCTCTCGCTTTCTCACTCTCTGTCCATCTCAAAGTCTTTCGTCCCTTTTTATGAGTGTTTTTGTTGTTTTGAATGAAACAATTGGTCTGAACCGGGTAAAGTGTCCCCGGCAGGCATTAATCTTTCCATCCAACTCAAATTTCGCCCGCCACTTTTCATTTGGCGGCTTCTGCTGATTTCATCAACTCAAATCGATAAACAATCGGAAGTGAAGCTGTTATAAATGATGATAAGCATTGTTGTGCCCATTAACATGATTATTCAATCTTCGATCACTGATCAGATTCTAATTCCTAGCACAGGCTAATTGGCTGATCAGTCTTTGATCACTGATCAGTACCATTCCAAATCCCAAGCACTGACCTATTAATTTATCAGCCTTCGATCACCGATTAAATTCTATTCCGAATCAAGAGTTAATTGGCTTATCAGTTTCGATCACTGATCAGATGCCATTCCCAAACACCGATTGATGAGTCGGTCCATGTCCAAATTCAAAGTCAAATATTTGAATTTGCGAGGCCGTGCCGAGCCCATTCGGTTGATGCTCAATTATGTTCAACACCCTTACGAGGACAGTCGCGAGAATTTTCTCGAGTACGCCAATTACAAAGACAGTGAGTGCCGTCAAATGTTTCGACATTGGCATTTTGCTTTTTGGTGCACCGTTCAGAATTGCCTTTGCCTCATTTGCCTAAATTAATTGTGGACAACAAATTCGAATTGTGTTATGCCTCCGTCATTCTCCAATATTTGGGCGAAAAATTCGGTAAAATGTTTTATGACAATTTTTTTTTTGGGTGAACGGTAGAACAATTTTTTGAAATATATAGTATATGTATTCCATAACTTTGTTCATTTCTTTTAACCTTTTTTTCTATCATTTTGGAGGGTTGGAGAACGAAACGGCCGAAGAAAAGGCCATTGGGGCGATGTTGGCACAACGCATCAACGACCATTTTGAGTATTTGAAGCCGTACGTGAATTGTCTTCTTGGCCTAATCCCGGCCAACAAAGTCATAAATTGGAAAATTTTAATGTGTTTTTTGTTAATAATATGAAAATGTGTTGAAGTTGCCCTCGTTAGCTGAGCAGTGCCTTCGGCCGTGCATAACGGAGGATTTTGGGCCAATGTTCGAGCGACAGTTGGAGGCCAACAACACAGGCACTTTATCAAATGCCGAAATTACTTGACCAATTAGGAATAATTGTCTAATTTTGAGGGTATTTGGTGGGCGACAAACTCACCTGGGTAGACTTTTACGTGGCCAGTTTTGCCGATTTGGCACTTACATTTGGCCGTTTCGACATCCTCGACCGATTCCCTCGCGTTTTGCACCATTGTCGGGGTAAATGCCATTTTAATTGGAAACAAAAATTACCAATGTTTTTTTTTGTGATCATTTTAGCGGTATTTTCACTTCCGCAACTGCAGCAGCATATTAAGAACAGACCGGACACACTTTTCTGATGATAAGAATAAGAAAAAAAGGCAAAAAAGTAAAGATATTGTGCTATATAATACGAAGAGATTTTGAAGAAAATAATAAAAATTGAGCAGCGAAAGAAATGGGCCAAAAAGTGAAAAAAAGAAGGAAAAAGAAAAAAACGGAGAGAGAAGAGACAAATGGGAGGGAGGGGGTGGCAAGGGGACAAGAGGAGGGGAGGGGTCAAAAGGGAAAAGGGAGGAGGAAAGAAAAGGGTGGGGGAAGGGGCTAATGAGACAAAAGAGGCTAATGGGACAAAATAGTGAGGGGAAGCACAAGGGAGGGGGAAAGGGGAAAATGAGACAAAAGGGGTGAAGGGGGGGGGGGTGCGAAAGGGAAAGGGATGGGAAAGAGGTGGGCAAAGGGGGGGGGGGGTAAAAGGGAGGGGGAAAAGGGACAAAGGGGGGGGGGAGAGGGAGGGCAAAGGGGGGGGGAGGGAGGGCAAAGGGTGGCAGTGATTTGCAAAGGCACAGCGGGAAAAACGGCACAAAAGCACAGCATTCAAAAAGTGGCAAATTGTTTAGCTTATTTTCGCTTTGGCCTGCCTTTTTTTATTGGCCACTTATTCGCTCCCCCCCCCCCGCCAAAAATGGCCAAAAGTGAGGACAATTTCCGGAAGAACATCCATTCTTCTAAGTGAATTTCCGTCCTCTGCTCCTCCCTCCCATTTCACTCCACACTCCCCCCGAAATTACCAAATGTTTCTCTCTCTGTCCGACACCTCATCGGTGGTTATTTCGTTTTAAGTGATGTCCGACGGAAGGGTCTTTGTTTATTTAACCATTTCCTCGTCAAATTTGAACCCCAATGAATGAACGAATGAATGTTTTGTGTCCATTGTGTGGCAAAATGCCATCGAATGAATTCCCCCCCTCTTCCGTCCGTCATTTATTTGAATTTCCCAAATTTGCCTCATGAATTTGCTTTTGGCCATTATTATTTATTAATTTCTTTTTTCGCTTCACTAATTCGTCTGCTGTTTTTATTTTCCCTTTTTCTGCTTCGATTGCTACTCTCTGTTCCCTTTTCGTTTTTCCATTTTCCTCAATTTCATTGCAAACTTTTTTTTCTTTTCTTTAAATCCCTTTTTTAAACGCTCTTTGGCATTTCGTGCATTTGGTCCATTTGTGGTTCTTCCGTCTGTTCGTCTTCCTTCAACGTACCGTGCCGCCCTCCCCCTCCACCCTTTTCATGGGCTCTCTTCCCCCCTCCCTTTCCTCTTCCCTTCCCCCCTCCCCCTCGCTTTCGCCCTCCCCGTCCCCTTCCTCCTCCTCCTCCTCGTTGCCCCATTTGCCAATGGCATTCTCTCCTTCACCCTCCCCCTTTCCCTCTTCTTCGTCCTCCGCTTCTGATGCGCCCAGTGATTCCCTTCTGCTCGATTATCTTCTCTCCGGCTACGATAAACGCATCCGTCCGTTTTCCGCCGTTGGCCATGTGCCGGTGATGGTCCATCTGACCATCGTCTTGGCCATCCTCACCGAGCTGGTCAGCCCGGCAGATGGCCAAGCAATTGCCGAATGTTCAAATTTAGCGAGAGAATCAGCAGGTGGCCTCCTTCGTCATTTCGCACATTCAAAAGTGGACGGACCCGCGTCTGTCGTGGGATCCAACGCTGTTCAACGGACTCCGTCAGATTGTCGTCCCACGCGCCGACGTTTGGTTGCCCAAACTGTTCATCTACAACTCCATGGACACCAAAGAGATGTTGGCGGACAATTACTTCGATGTTCGCCTCACTTACGAGGGGAAACTGAAGATAAACATTCCGCATTACGTCACTTGCATCTGTCGGCTTGACATTGCGGTCCGTCCCTTTGACTTTTTTGGAAGTGTTTAATCCGTCAAAAACATTCTCCTCCACCCCCTCTCTTCGGCATTTTTACAGCTTTTCCCTTTTGACACCCAATTTTGTGCCATTGCCCAGGCGTCACCACTGCTCCGCGTCGATGAGATGGACGTCAACGTGACAATGCCACCAAAAGATTCGTACTTTTCGGTAAGTAATAAATCGAATTTGTAGGATTAATTTATGCCACCACTTAAATTATAATTGCCTGATGGAACTTTGGCCAGGGAAATGCCGAATGGGAACTGTTCAATGTGAGCGTAAGGGACACCAAATTTTGGGAGGACGGCGAACAGAGAGTCGAAGTGCACTACGTGATGCACATGCGGAGGAGGCCCGTCTATTACTTGACGGTCATCGTGGCACCCACCTTTCTCATCTCTTTCCTCAGCATTCTCGGCATTTTTGCGCCCGGCACTAATGAGGGGCCCCGAAGTGAGAAGGTCGGCCCAATTCAATCATCTTATTTTTTTTCTGGCATTTATCCGATTCATTAGGTGTGCCATTGTCCCGCTTTTTCAGGTGTCCTTGGGCCTCGGCTCCCTTTTGGCAATGTCCGTTCTGTTGGACATCGTTTCGGCGGCAATGCCCCGAAGCAACGAAATTCCGTTGCTTGGCTTTTACATAATCTCCACCATTTTACTTTGTGCCCTTGCCGTTTCTGTCAATATGGTAAAATGATTGTCAAAGGATGACATAATTGACTCTAATTACCCCTGCTAATTGTTCCTTCAGGCTTTGTTGACTGTTTCGCGCCGATTTGTCAAAACGGGGCAAGTGCCCTCCAAAAAAGTGTACAAGTAATTAAAAAAGTGCAATAAATGCATTCATTTGCTGCCCCAAAGTTCGCTTCTTTTGGACCCATCGAGAAGTCCATTCATAAGAGACAAATGTTGGGAGGAGAGATACGAACAGTTTTTGGCAATGCCGGAGGGGACGGAGGAAGAGGGCAAAAAAGAGCAGCAACAGACGACGAATGGAAACGGAAAAGCACGGAGGACATCGGCAAATTTGATGCCATCATTAGGGTGGGACAATGTTTAATTAATCAATGAGTGGTGGGAGGAAGGAGGAGGGGAAAGGGGGGAGACGAAATGGAATTTGGCACGAAAATTAAATGACATGTAAATTGGCCTCTCCCCTTCTTCATTTTGCTAATTTTTAGTGCCAATGCCATCATTTTCCATTCTCTTTAAGCCCTTTTGTCGATGCGCGGGTTTTGATGGCGGTCAATTCGCAATTGAAGGAAATTGTAGCCGCGCAGCACGTTTTTCGGAAGAAAATTGAGAAGCGGAAAAAGCATTTGACGGTAAAATGCGTCACTTTTGGTTAAGCCAATGGCAATTTGTCTCTCTTTGTCTTTGTCAGGTGGAGAAGGAATGGAACCGCGTGTTCGCCCAATTCGACTACTTTTTCCTCTTTGTGTTCTCAGCCGCCAATCTGTGCCTTCTGTTTATGTTCCTCCGCTACTCGTGGCAGCCCACGCCCGAATTGCCACACAAATTTTCGGTTTAATCAGCCCAAAGGGGCAAAAATGGCAATGGCACGACAAAAGCATCAAAAACAGAAGCATATCACAACAGAGGGGCAATAACAGAGGCCCATTAACGGATGAAGTGACGGAGGAAAGGATGGAGGAGAATGATCAAAGAACAAACATTAATAATTAATATGAAATGTCCCTTCCCCCTCCGGCCGTCCGCCGTTTGTCTTAAACTTTCACAACCATCGCCTTTTCCTGCTGCTGCACCAGTGCATTCATTCCCATCCCCGTGCTTTTCTGTTGCTGATAATGATGATAACTCTTTTCACTTTGCTTTGCTTCGTCCCCCCCCCCCCCCCCCCATTGGCCACTCTTCCGCCGATCCTTCCTCCCCCCTCCCTCCCCACTCTCCTCTCTCTCCCACTCCTTCTCTCCCTCTCCCCCTCCCTCCCCACTCTCCTCTCTCTCCCACTCCTTCTCTCCCTCTCCCCCTCCCTCCCCACTCTCCTCTCTCTCCCACTCCTTCTCTCCCTCTCCCCTCTCTCCCCATTTCTGATCATGGACCCAAACACCGCAATTGCTCATCACCTCATGCATTCCGTCAATGTCCTTTTCCAATTGTTTCTCGCCTCATAAGTTCTTTCCCTCCCCTCTCTCTCCTTCTCAATTTTCTTCCACTTCATTTGTTTCCAACTTCATTAACTCTATCAACAAGTTTTTTTTTTGTTGTGCTTATCGATCACATAAAATGTCTTGTAATTGGCCAACCCATTAAGTGGGGGAAATTGCGGGGACAGAGGGGGGAGGGGGCGGGGGGAAGTGAAAGGAAGTCGGTCGGTCGCTTCTTCATTTCCTCCCTTCCATAGTTTCTTCTTCTTTGGCCCTTTTCCGCTTCCCCTCCCTTTGATCATTTTCCCATCACTCCAAAAAAAATTTTCCACCAAAAAATTTTATCCATTAACTTTTGGTTTGTTTTTCATGCAAATGTCAATCACAAAAAACGGACTAAAATCAAATGGCGAAGAGGAAATGATGGAATTGAAGGGCAATGGCGAAGAGAAAACGACGGCAAAAGACGCGGAAAAAGGGACGGAAAAAAAGGGAGGAAAAGCGGTGGGAAAAAGGGCAAAGGTTTTAATGGGATAAATGGAGGCAAATTGAGTGGGCAATTATTAAGCGAAATGGACGGCAACTTTTGTTGGGGCCCGAAGAGATTGAGCGTTACCGTAAGGACCCCCTTTGGAAGGCATTACGGTAGAGAAAGGACGAAAAAGAATGAAAAAGAAAATAAAAATCTCAAAGGTTCGCATTGTTTGGCTCTTTGGTGTGCCTTTTCCTTTTGTCGGTGATTGTTGCCGTTTTAATTGTCGTTTTTTCGTCAAAATGCACCGGAGGGGACGAAATTGGGGGCACCGCGACGACAATTGACCTTTTGGCGGGAGAAGCGGAAAATTTAGGTGACAAAGGCAAAAGTTAAAGCAATTCAAGCGATTTTTTGACCAAAAATCTTCTTTTAAACCAAGGAAACTTACCGCGGAAGCAGTTGCTGGTCATTTTGAAGGAGGGCGATTCGGCATTTTTTCATTGTGACAATGCCGGGGGCAAAATCCGATGGCACCGCAATGGAAAAAATGGGGAAGAAATTGTTGAAGAACAACAGAGCAAAAACATTGAAATGTTCGACAATGGCACTTTGCATATTCGAAATGCCAAATTGGAAGAGGAGGGCGAATACAATTGTGAAGGGATAGCACCGAATGGGAAGGAATGGCACCGATTGGAAAGTGTAAAATTGGAAATGGCACGGCACCAGCCCAAAGGGCAAATGGCGGCGGCACAAGAGGACGACGGACAACAACAGAAGGTGATCAGGGACAGGGGATAATCCCTCATAATGGGATATTCGACTTATGTGGCCAAGTGTAATGCTCCGTTTTTGCTTCGTTTTAAGGCTTTCGCGGTGCCGTCCCCCGCCATCGCCGATTCCGCTTTCCTTCCTTCGCCCCCCGCTCAATTCGCTTCGCTTCCTCGCGTCGATTCGCACCTCAAATTAGCATTTGCCGACGAAACGGTGCACTTTCGCTGTTGGATGGACGACAAATCGAGTGAGGTCCTCTTCTGGCAAAAAGTGACGTCGAACGCGCAACGGCGCGAAACGGACGCCGCGGGCGAAAATGCCCGCCATTTGGTAACGGAGCCGGACGGACAATCGGCCTTTTTGGTGTTCAACGCGGTCAAAGAATCGGATGCGGGCGAATACCAATGTGTGGAGGGAAACAGTGGGGCCAGCTCACCGACAGTCCGACTGCGCGTGGAGCCATGTGAGTACCAAAAGGGAAACCCAACCATTTTTTTGGAACCCCCCCACCCAATTTTCAGCTCGATCGCCCGTCATTGAGCCCCGTGAGCAATTGGTAAGCGAACATTCGCCGGCCCAAATTCGCTGTTCGGTGCCCGGCCATCCGAACGCGGAACTGATTTGGCGTCGAGAAAACGGCGTGGAAGTGGGCACAATGAAAGGGGTGACGGACGACGGCAAAGGAAAGCTGCGAATTGCGCAAGTGCGCAGGGAGCATGAACGGATGGGCTGGGTGTGCTGGGCAGTTTATTCACACATGGCGGACAAACAGGCACTGAGTGCGGGGCCAGTGGTGATCAGAGTGATCCCGGGCATGGAAGAGAACGGGACGAATGAAGAGAGGACAGACAAGCAGAGAGAGGAGGAGGAAGAGGAGGGAAGTGGACAGGAAGAAGAGAGTGGCAGAGAAGAAGAGGAAGCCAGAAAGAGCACAGTGGAGATGGAAATAGAGGAAGAAAACAAAAGAGGCGAGACAGAACTGAACAGGGAAGAGACAGAGCAAATGGAAGAGGAAACAACAGCAGGTGATGAGAGAGTGGAAGACACAACAGCAGAGGATAAAATAATGGAAAGAGAAGAGGAAAAGAAAGAGACGAAGGGTAAAGAGAAGAGAGACGGCAGGCAGAGGGAGAACGCTTATAAAGATGACCGACAAAGCAATTAGCGTTTAATTCGTTAATTATTATTCTTTTCAAAGATTTTTATTTAAAAAAATCATTTAAAATTTTGAATAAATAATTTTTTTTCGAGTTTTGTCTCGCAAACATTCGCATTCTCTCCGCTTCATTCCGCCAATTTCATTTTGGTCAGGTAATATGTCCAATAAATGGCATTGAATAGGGAAAAGGCCTAAGGCAATGATTAATTAATTGGTCAATTATTGAGAGGCCGGTCGCCCGTTCCAAATTACCATTGGGAAGAGAACAAAAGAAATTTGATCGACGCGGTGGCCCCGTGCGAGAAAACGCTGCCGATGCCTTGCGACTAAATTGTGCACGACGCATTCATTCACTCGCGGCGCATCGTCATCTTCCATCAGTATTTCACTTATTGGCAACACATCGTCCCAAAAAGAAAGAAGCAAATTGATCAGCACAGACCAGTAGTTCTTGCTTATGTTTTTTGTATTCTCAATTTTGATCGCTTTAAATTGGCCCTTTGTCCGTCCGTTCGTCACTAATTATCCCATTAATTAGGCCTTTTGTCCCTCCGTTTGATCACTAATTATCCCCGTGATTTGGTCTTTTATCTTCACTTGATCACTAATTAGCCCCTTGATTAGGCCATTATCTGTCTTTTGATCATGTCCCTCTCCCTTTACCTGGTGATGTTTCCCTTCTTCGATCAATTGCTCCCCCAAAATGACTCTTTCTCGCGCTATTTCCACTTGGGTTTTCACTGAAGATGATCTTCTCCGCGAATTGGCCATTCTTCGCCCAATTTGGCCATTTTCTTCCCCCTCGGCAGAGGAAATGCCTGCCAAATTGAACAGAGAGCCAATGCCAAGGGACACCCGCAGGGAGCGAAGGACCATTTTCTTGTCCTAATCGGAGAGACCAATTAGAGCGAACATTGGCATAAAAAAGCCCGGGGGAGAGAGAGGGTGAGACTTTGTAAGCGATGAATGCCATTTCGAGGAGCGTGGCAAAAATGAAGGCAATGCACACGAACATAAAGTAGTCGATGGACTTAAGGAGGGGGAATTGGAGGGAAATGCCAACAATCGGCGGATGGAACAGACCTTCACATAAGAGACGGGCGGAAGGGAACCGATCACATTGCCAAACTGAATGATCAGAGGGAGGGGGGGGACGGATTAATGGATGGACACATTTTGGCATTTAATTGATTGCCTGCAGACACAACGACATCAGCGTGTTCACGGACAGAATCACGCGGGCAGGCAATGCCTTCAAAGAGATGCAAAAGGCGATCCAGGAGAGGAACACGTTGATGTACATGTTGGCATAAACCTGTGGAAAGCAAACCATCAGCAGCAGAGGTGGTACAACAATGTTTGACTACCTGAAGCACGTAATAACCGTAACGGCGCCGGAAGCCAACCTCCACCGTAAGCCGATACCATTCGCCCGCCTTGTAGTACTGTATGCGTTACAGTAGGAACACATTTTATTGGCACTGCAAACTAAAATTCTCAGAACGAACCTCCGTGTGTTTGTAGTGTTTTGTGTGGGTCAGCTCAAAGTCAGCCGCACTGATCTCCGCCGCTTGGAGTGTAACCGCGGCCAAAGGCAGCCAATCGATGGTTACGGTGGCCGTGTTGAAGGAGTAACTCTCGAACACCTAAGGCCAATTAATAGGGTTGGCATTTTTAGGCATGGCACTTGACACTTTAAGATAAGCACAAAAAAAACACTTTTTTACTTGCTTTGATCCTTTTAGATAAAGAGAGATTTATAATCAGTATTGCCAAATGGGAAGATTTAACTCTCAAAAAATTTTTTGCTGGTTTTTTCTTTTGGATTTTTTTTTCAATAACTTAAAGATGGGGTTTTCAATTTTTAAAAAGTAAGCCACTAGAGAAAGATATTCCAAAAAATTCATCACTGGATATAATTTTCTTGACAAATTTGCCCTTAAGAAATGTATTTTTTTCGAAAAACTTCACTTCTCCATCAAACTTATCGTCTGTTATTATAGTAGACAATTTTTTTTATTTATAAAAAACTCTTAAGTTTCAAATTTTTCCGCAAATTTAAGACCATAGCTGAGGCCTCTTTAATAAAAGACCCTTCGACCTTCGAATCGGAATTGGCCTATTTAGCGATTTCGTGCCTATGAAATCCCAGCTCTAATTAATTAGAATTATCATCATAAAAGGGTAATAATATTCATTTTGGAGACCAAAGAGCAAAGCACAGTATCCATTGGGAAATCGGACAGACGAAATTCGCAAGGCGCTTCGACACGGACCTAACAAAGGGAAAAGGGGCGAATGGGAGGAGGAGTACGGTAGGAAGACGCACCCGGTAATTGAGCCATACGGTACCGTTGCTGAGCAACATCAGAAGGACGTTGGGCTTGGGCGAATTGTGCACACGACTCATTTTGGTGTTTACCAAACACACATTTGGAGACCAAAGAAACTTCAAAAAAAGGCAACGGGAAATAATGAGGGAAAAAGGGACGGCAAAATGACATAAAAAAGCATACGGTAGGACGATTACTGTAGGAAATTAAAAATATGATTGATAATAAATAACCTTTTCAAAAGTATCGTCGAAAGACAAATTCTGACGACACGAATTGAGGTGAGCAAAGGCAAGTCGAGGGTCATGCCAAATGGCACTGAACCAAAGGTCGGCGGAGAAAGAGTTGCTCATTACGTTCAGCTCATTGATGTCCTGGATGGTCGTCTCCACGAACACAGCCACCGGATTGGAAGGGCTAACACTCCTTAAAATTCATTAATTTTAACGCTTATGTGCCTTTGGGAACTGCTTGAACAGGACAGATTGGTCTAACTGAACTGCTTGAAAAGGATGGATCAATCTAATTGAACTGCTTGAAAAGGATGGATCAATCTAATTGAACTGCTTGAAAAGGATGGATCAATCTAATTGAACTGCTTGAAAAGGATGGACTGGTCCAAATACCAAATTGGAAGTGCATCGAATGATGGATTGGCCCAACCCCTGCTGGTGCCATTGTAATTTACCTGCTGTAATTGTGCAACAACAGTTGGATCATCTTTTCTGTTGGTATTGTGTTGCATTTGCTCCCGGCATTTCCTTTTTTGCCAATTTTGTGCGTTCGCTTTGTGTGGTGAGTAGGGCCAAAGGCAGGAAAAACAGTCGAAGAACAGCAACAAAAGCAGCACAAAGTCAACGCTAAGCAGTGGAAAAACATTTTTGACGGAAATGCCCCGCGGGGAAATGGGGGAAACGAAGCCCGGCAAAAGGCATTTCCCAAGGCCAACGACGTCACGGCAACTGCTCAAGAGAAGTGCTACCGACAAATTTATTTTCCGATTTGCTCCTTTCCTCCGATTGTCTCTGCCCCTTCACACGAACTGCGGGGTGCCAGTGCCGGGGCCAATGCCAATGGCAATTCCAATGCCATCGCGTGAGTTTTTCGATGGCAATTATTTGAAAGGCATTAACAAAACGAATTCAATTTGTTTATTTTGTCTTTTTTTATTTTCTTTTGACTGATCTTTTCATAATTTTGAGTGATGCAACAAAATCCAATCATAAGTTGCATTCGTTTTTGGTTTTTTTCCGCTCCCCTTTTTTCTTCGTTTTTTCTTTTGTTCAAATTTCTTTTCACGAATGAAATGAACAAAAAGTCAAGTCAAAAAGTACAAATTGCGAAATTTAAAGCTCAAATTTCTAATTATTCTTCCAATTCGTTTCTTTTTTCTCTTTTCCTTTCATTTCTTTTTCAGTTTCTTTTTTACAAAATGTCCTTTTCCCATTTTCCCATTGCTTCGGATTTTTCCTCCGATCGATGGCTCTTTTTTGGGAATTAAGAGAATTAAGCCCAATTTTCCGGGAGGTTTTCCTCTTTCATCACTCATCCACCCATCCATCCGTTCGTTAGTTCGTCCCTTTGGGGGGTTTAGAGGCTGAGAATGTTTTGGCCCTTTTCTCTTGGGATTCTCTCGGGGGAAAGGAAAAGGACAGAAAAAAGGATAATTAAATTTAATTCATTTCATTTCCTTACATTATCCACTTGCAAATTGACGAAATTATTCATTTTTCTTTTTCACTTTTTTGGTAGTGAAAAAAGGGAAAAACTCGAATTGTTAAAAGGGATAAAAAGCGAAGAAAAAGTAAAGGAAAAGAGGGAGAGAAAAAAGTGCCGAAAAGCTAAAAATAATTGAATTTTGGCCCATCCGAAAAAAGGGAGGAGGAGGAGGGGTTATGGGGCGTAAGGGGGGATAAGGGGGGGGGAGGGTATGGGGGGGGGGGGATAGAATCGATAGGGGAGAGGCCGGCCACAAGTTAGATACCTTTATAAACGTAAAAGAGCCAGTTTTGGAGTTTTTTGTTAATAACTTTTTTGTGGCGCCCAATTGGTCAGCGCCCAGTTGTGCCGAACCGAAGAGGAATAGGGGGGGAGGGGGGGGGGGGGGGGGTGTGGCGGTAATAAGGGGGGACAGGGCAGAGGATAAGGGGGGGGGGGCGGTACCTTCATTAGCCTCACCTTTGAACCGCCCCCTCCCCCTCCTCCCAATTTCTCCGTTTGAATTGGCCCCACCCCAAAAAAAATCCCTCCTTTTTTCGAGTTTCCTTTCGCCCCTCCTCAACTGCCTTCGTCCGTTTGTTTGCCCACAAAAAATCATTTACGGCCCTTCCGGCGAATTTCTCCCCCGCCCCCCACTCATTGAGAAGCGCGTTCGCTTGGGGCTTATGATATTGTGCACTGTTTGACTTCCTCCGTTAATTTGGCCAGGAATAATGAATGAATGAGCAGAAAGCGCTAATCCATACGACCAAAAATAATTATCAAATTTATTTTACAATTTATTTATATTGTTTTTTTTAAAAGTTTTTTGGGTTACTTCACATTTTTCGCCCCAGACAATTGCGCCTATTTCCTCCTAATCAGTTCAAATTTAACATTTTCAATCCAAAAATTCTTCTTGAATTTTATAAATAAATTTCCCAATTTATTGTGGCCGAAAATTTTGTTCTTCGTGCGTTTCTGAAATAAAAAATGATAATTATCATTCAAAAGCTTAAATGTTAGAAAGTTTTGATTAAGTTGTTGCTAAGCGATTGACCAACTCACAAAAAAAAAGTCAAAATTTTTTGTAACTTTTGATTAATAAATTCTTAGTTTATCAGCATCTTTTAAGGTTTTTGGAATTTTAAAAGAGCTCCCGAAGAGTTTTTAAATGATCATTAATTTGTCACTTTTTGTTGTCAAAGAAAAAAAAAAAAGAAGTTATGATACTTTAAAAGGCTGGGGCCAAAATGCTCTGTACACATTTTGGACATAGGCAAAAGATGTCTGGAAACGGTCCTGGTTGATTCATTTACAGGTTATGATGTATGCCTCATTTTGTTCCTTTTTAGTGATATTTTTATGATTTTTGGGAACTTTGAAATTCGCACAATGACTTTTTATAAGGCAAAAGAAAATTCAAATTTTCCCCGGCGGCATACTGTCGGCACCACCGCACTTCCCAACCCCATGGATTTTAAAAACCTTGAAAACAAACGGCCCTTTTTTACTTGGGTTAATTTTTTTAATTATAATTTTGCCCAAAATGAGGTTTTTTGAAATGAGAATTTTTGTTAGCAATTAGAGTTTTTGAGGCTTTTTTAGATTTTTTTTTTATTTGCGGATTTTTAGAATTTTAGCACAATATTTGGCCAAATTCCCTTTTCCCCTTTCATTTCTTTGCGCCCCCCCCTCGGCACTTTCCCTCCTCCTTTTCTTGCACAATGGGCAAAGATCATTCATTCTCACCAAATAAGGAGGTTGACGCAATTTTTACCGTTCTAGCAGCTGCTCTCGATTACCTGTTCCTGCTTCTGGAAGACAAACAAAAAAAAAGGGGAGTTGTGTCCGACCCGACACGGAAAGGATGGGAAAATGAAGAGGAAGAGAAAAAGGGGAAAACGAAGAGGAAGAGATGAAGGGGGAACTGAAGAGAGGGGGAAGAAGAGAAAGAAGCAAAAAACGAGAAAGAGGGGAGGGGCAAGGGAGAAAAGGAGGAGAAAATACAATGGAGAAGAGAGAGAGCGGGGAAAAGAAAGAAGAGAACAATGAGGAATAGGAGAAAGAAGAGGAAGAGACTACGAGAATTGCAACTTTTGATACTTTCTGCATTAATAATCCATTGGTTGGTGACGATGATTGACCATTTGTTTATTTGTCACACACGCAACCTGTCCTCCCTTTCTCTCCCTCCCCCCAAGGCCATGTCACAGACCGATAAATTCGCCTTTGGCGGGGGACGACTTCTTGGCCTTTTCTTTTGGCTCATTTTTACCCCCATGGCTTTATTGCCGTGTTCGTTCGTCGCCCATTGTGTAAAATCTCGGCGAGTGCAAATGCCAAACGCATTCCCATAACCCACTCACACCCCCCCCCCCCGCTTCCTCCCCCCCATCCTCCGTCCATTTGCTCCAAAATCCCATTCACCCGCCGCCCCCTCTTCACTCTTTTCATTCCTTTCCGCCCCCCCCACGGCATTTTCTTATGTTTCCCTTTTGCGCCTCAGCAAATTGATGGATTTGTCTTTGACTCCTTCTCCATTACGGAATTTCAATATGACAAATGTAGTGGATGAGCCCACCACTTCCTTTGCCGTGCCTTCGGATGATGCCGTCGATGATTCCCGCGAGGAGATGCAAACCCGTGCCACCATCAAATTGGTGTTTTGCATCGCCTACGGCATTCTGTTCGTGCTCGGATCACTTGGCAATGGGTCAGCAAACAAACTAATGACCAATGTCAAATGTCCTCCCCCCCCCCTCCCCCTAATTACTTTTTCCCATTTAAGGCTGGTAATTGCGATGATTTGTAATGTGTTGTCCACTCTGTCGCGCAATCGGCAGAAGATGAGCCGAAAAATGCTAATGGCAAGTGCAGAACACGTGTTCATTTATGTGCTTGGTAAGACAAACAATCCTTACAATCCATCAACATGAACCTCCTCTTCTCTATCTGATCGCAAAGGGCCAAACGATTGGCCGACTTTTGCGGCACAAACACAAAGTGACACTTGCGGCGCTGACTTTTGCGATGTCATTGAAATTGATCCAACGTGCGACAGAACGGAATTGATTTAAGAATATTTGTTCGTTGGCCTAATTACTTCTGCATTCTTTCGGCGCCGCAAATGTCAAATCACCAGGCCAAACGAAGCCATTGATTAAACCTTTATTAGCTAAACTTCTGGTATTGCAAAAGTCATATCTGCCTCATGCAAGCGCAACATTTAGTTTCAAATGTTTTCAATCTTATCACTTTCCTCTCTCATGCTTTTCCTCCTGTCTGATCACTTTGTCCTCTCTTTTCTCCTGCTTTTCCTCCTGTCTAATCACTTTGTCCTCTCTTTTCTCCTGCTTTTTCCCCTGTCTGATCACTTTGTCCTCTCTTTTCTCCTGCTTTTTCCCCTGTCTGATCACTTTGTCCTTTCTTTTCTCATGCTTTTCCCCCTGTCTGATCACTTCGATGCTGTTTAGGTCTATCAATCGTCGATCTGTTCGTCATCCTCCATTTGCCGCTTCTCATCTTCGAAATGCGCGAAGGGCAATGGCCCTTCGGAGAGTTTATGTGCAAATTGTATTGGTTCGGCGAAAGTGTCAACAAACTGCTGAGTTCATTTTTGATGGTATTTATTTGTTTTTCGTCATTTTCCCTTGGATCAATGAGACTGTTCAGACGGTGCTCAGTTGGGACCGCTATTTGGCCGTTTGTTCGCCTATCAAATCGATGAAGTAATTAGTGACTAATTAGTTAATGCTAAAGTTGCGTTAAAGGGCCACAACCATTCGCAAATGAATTGTGTTTTTTTTTGTTTTTTTAATTTAGGATGCGCACCAATTCAGGTGATTGCATTTGTCGGCGATCGTTCCATTTGTTCTCAAATTTATTACCCCACTTAAGTGGCCATTACCGTTCTAATTAGTTGCTCCGCTTTTGCCACTCTCCTCCTTTACCCCGTCCTGAAGGAGGCCTCCGTTCTGCCGGTCAACAAACTCACCGGACTGCGTTTGCAGACGGAGGACCATGAAATGCACAGAGTTAGTCGGGAGGAACAAGAAGAAGGCGGAGGAGGAAGCGGAGGCGGAGGGCAGGGTAAGCAAACGGAAATGCCCAATGAGCCTAAGGCCCCGCCCCGCTGGACCCAATTAAGGATTGGTGGAATTACGGCGTTTTGGAGAGGAGGGGGGGGGGGAGGTTCGACAAAGAATGGTGTGATTTGTCAGTTGCATAGCAATGTGTGATTGAAGTCTTCTAAACAAGCTTTGGAAGATAACGAATTAACTAACTTTTTCGGTTTCTTTTCAAAATGTCTTTTACCTTTCTGCCACTTCCACAGGGCCACTTCAGTCCAAGCCCAATTCACCGCCATTTGTTGTTGAGCAGCAACAACAGCCGATTGTGCTCAAATGTGTTTTCGGTAATTTCACTATAAAAAGCCCAGCCATTTGGGGGGGAATCGAAAGGATTAAATTGTTGGGGCTAAATTTGCGGTTGGCATTCCCCCCAATAAATTTGGGCCATTTAAATTGAATGAAAGTGTCCCCCCCCCCCCCCCCCCCACAGATACAAATTCCCCTCTGTTTATGCTGTACACTTTCGGCGTTGGCTTTTTGGTGCCCGCCCTTCTGATCACTTTCTTTTACCTTCGCGTCATTCTCAAACTCCGTGCCGATGCCATTTCCGTGCGAAAGCATTCCGGCGGACAAAATTGTGCGCAGTCCTCCGCACGATTTCACAAAGTTTGATTTAAAATGCTTAAATGTATCCTTCAACACTCATTTTGTTTAGGTTACAACACGAATTGTTGCAGTCATTCTCTTTTATTTCTTTTGTACGTCAACATAATTATATTTGTTAATTATGCAATTAGTCAATTAATTGTTTTCCTCTTCCTTTGCATTTGTTTCATTTTTTCCGCTTCGCCCCCTTTTAGGTTGGACGCCCTACTGGACACTGAACATAATGTCCCAATTTGGCATTATCATTGTAAGTCAATTAACAAAAAAAAAAAAAAAAAGAAACTTGGCCTAGATTTTTCTCTTTTTTTTTGTGACTCAGTTTATAGTGCGAGTTGTTCGAATCAGCAATTTTCATAACTGCAGAAAACAATCATCATAGTCACACTAGTTTAAGCGGGTATTGAACCCGACAAACACAGAAAAGAGACTAAGTCATTACCAACCGAACCATGAAAGCGGTCTAATTAGAGAAATAAAAAAAGCTAAAAGAATGATATTTTTTTTAAATTGCCCTATGCAAAACAAAGCAAAATGACTTGGGACAAAAAAGAAAAATAACTCATCACGAGCAAGGATGGGGGAAAGCAAATTTTATTTATGGACAATTCACAATTATGAGGATTAAAAAAACAGTGTGACCCTTATTCATAATTTATTATTTTGAAAAAAAATATTTTGAAATGGCAATAATTATGTATAATTACAGAATATTGAAGAAGAATTCGTTCCGTGCGTGACACCCCCCCCCCCTAAAAAAGGTCGAAATTCGTAATTGTATACTCAGCCCTGCTAGTCACCATAACCACCTTTTTTTCTGTTCGACCGATCACTTTCTCTCCCCCGCCCCCTTTTTTCACGCTTTAATCCCCTGCTTGTCCCCCCCCCCCCTTAGGTCAGTTGGTCCACTTTGACTTTGAGTTCGGTGTTTTTCGTCGCCCATCTGTTGGTCTGTTTCAACTCTGCTGCTAACCCCGTCCTTTACGCGCTGATAAATCGCGAACTTCGCCAGCAAAATTCGCAGGCCCTGCAGAAAAGACGCCGGTCTCTGAATACGGCCACAAATAACACGCGCGGAATCATCGAAAAACAGTGGGCCAAAGGGGCAAAGGAAAAGGCCCAAAGATTGCGCCGTTTTGCCAACTAAAAATTTGGTTGGCCCTCAGATTCCCTCCAACACCGATGAGAAGAGAACAGCACAGGGTCGCCTCGGTGGGCTACTCGGACGATTCACACCAAAGGTTGCTCAATATCATTGGCCTAAAGAAGGGACCAAGGTTGGCAGAGAGTGACCGAAAATTGGAGAAAAGGTAAAATAAAAAGGAACAGAATGCCAAGCAAAAAGGGAACAGAATGCCAAGCAAAAAAGGGGACAGAATGCCAATTTGGACACCTTTTTTCGGAGAAAATGAGGGTGATAAACGTTTTGCAAGCATATATTTTTAATTTTGCGTAACCATTTTATGATTGGGAAGTCGTTAGTTGGTTGGGTCCTTTGTCTTTTGCTGATGCTTGTGAATTGTCCCTTCGATTGCCATAATGTCCCAATGTCCCTTCCCCCCCCCCCCTTTAGGGACCGCTCTTTCTCCAATTCCGCGCCCGCCCTTTTTCCACCTTTTTACGCCAATTGCAAAAGTGACCGACTGTTCATCAACGGTCATTTCCTCCATCCCTTCCACGGAGGGCAAAGGAAAAGCGGGGGAAATTCGTCGCAATGGAAAGAGGAGGAGAGGGAGGAGGAAAGCGAATTGGACTCAGTTGCCACGGCCTCAGTCGGCGATGCCTTTCTTTGACGGAATGATTGGGAATTGATCGGACTGATCAGAGACTCATTCTTTGTGCTGTTTTATTTTATATATATATATATATATATATATTAGCTTGGACCAATCAAATTCGGATGTGAAATGTTCGGATGAAATCGGGGGACCGGGACACGACGTGTTCGAACTCCGCCTGCGAAATTTTCTGGTCCCCGTCCAGGTCCGCCTCTTCGATAATCCGTTCGATGATGAACTGCACCTCCTCCTCGCTCATTTCTTTCCTCGTCAAACTGTCGATCATTTGTCGCAGATCATTCGGTCCCAAAAATTCGTCGCCGTCAAAGTCTGTGACAATTGGCCAACACAATTAGACAATGTATAAAAATGACAAATGGAACTCCGACCGTAAATTCTGAAGGCGTATTTGAGTTTGAGCTGAAGCGGCGCCATCTCCGAGAAGACGGAGAACATGTCCAGAAAGTCGTCGAATGTCAAATTGCCGCAGCCGTCCTCGGAGAACACTTCGCAAATTCGTCGACCGAACGGATTTTCCTGCCGATTTTAAGGGGGGGGGGGGGGGGGTAATTAAGACATTTTGAAACCACTAATTGCCACCGGTAAAATAAAATATTTAATGGGCCGGCCACCTTCAGTTCGGGGATTTTGCCGACTTCCTCAAATGTCAGTTTGACAATGGCTGCCTGATTTCCCTGCATATTGCTCGGCACTTTCTCTGGGTTTAGCGCATAAAAGCGTTTGTAAAGGCGAAGAATGTCCTTTTTGGTGAAGAAAGTGCAATCCTTTGACAGAAAAATGAATTACTTAACCAATTAATTTTAATTATTTAATTTTTCATACATTTGCACTTTTTTCTTTTTTTTTTGTCCCCACCCCGCGAGAAATTGGTTTTGTAATAATTTCGCGGAGCAGGGGTCTGGGGGGTCATTGTTCACAAAAAGACATCGAAACCCTGCTGAGGGAGGCGAGGTAACCAAACGACAAAGGTAAATTATTTTAATACTTTAAATTATAAAATAATATGTTAATTAATTAATTAATTTGCTTATTGACCTGATATTCGTCCAATTGTTCTGAGCTAAATATTCCGCCCTTTGAGAAAAGGTTCAGATCGCCAAGTGCCGAACCCGTGTTGCCCATTGCCGAAGAAGAAGTGCCCGGCGGGGGTGGGGGCGGAGGACTGCCGAAAATTGAAAGAATGGCCCAGGCAAAGGGCGGGTGGTATCGAATGAATGTTTTGGCCAACGAATTGGGGGGAGAAGAAGAGAAAGCATGTAGAAGAGAGAGATAGAGGGAAAGAAAGGGAAAAAGAAAAATGGAAATGAGAGAGAGTGAGAGAGAGAGAGAAGGAAAAGAAAGGGAAAAAGAAAAATGGAAAATGAGAGAGAGAGAGAGAGAGTGAAGGAAAAAAAAGGGAAAAAGAAAAATGGAAAATGAGAGAGAGAGAGAGAGAGTGAAGGAAAAGAAAGGGAAAAAGAAAAATGGAAAATGAGAGAGAGAGAGAGTGAAGGAAAAGAAAGGGAAAAAGAAAAATGGAAAATGAGAGAGAGTGAGAGAGAGTGAAGGAAAAGAAAGGGAAAAAGAAAAATGGAAAATGAGAGAGAGAGAGAGAGAGTGAAGGAAAAGAAAGGGAAAAAGAAAAATGGAAAATGAGAGAGAGTGAGAGAGAGAGAGTGAAGGAAAAGAAAGGGAAAAAGAAAAATGGAAATGAGAGAAAGTGGGAGAGAGAGAGAGAGAGAGAAGGAAAAGAAAGGGAAAAAGAAAAATTGAAAATGAGAGAAAGTGGGAGAGAGAGAGAGAGAGAAGGAAAAGAAAGGGAAAAAGAAAAATTGAAAATGGGGAGAGAGAGAGAGAGAGAAGGAAAAGAAAGGAAAAAACATTAGGCCAAAAGGTTGAAAAGAGCGGTAATTGAAAGCATTAAAAAGAAAAGTCTCACCTTATATTTTGTTACCTTAACATCGCTTTTCGACCAACAAACTTTAGATTAGTTTAAAGATCTAAATTTTAGAAAATCCATTGGATTTGTCGAGTCGAGATTATGTCAGCTCGTAAAATATGTTTATTATATATAATTTTAACTCCTTTCTTTTTAAATGATTTTGTTTTTGCAAGTAAAAAAAAGTTTAATGCCAAAACAAACCGGAATTTAATGGGCCAATTTAATTTGCTCAATTTTCAGTTAAAAACAAATGCGGACGAATTGTGAGGAGAGAGAGAAAAAGTGTGGACGAGATACAACATAAAAAGGGGAGACAGTGCAAGAGAGTGAGTGAAAGAGTTTGGATAAATGCGCCCGGGGGAGAGGAGCAGGGGAAGTTGAGTTTGAATTTGTTTCCCCCTCTTTTGGGTAACGGAAATTCCTTCGGAGAGAGTCACAGTCCATCTGAGCACAAAATGCCATGGGGACGGACCGACGGTGAAGGCAAACCGACGAGGGCACCACAAAAGCAAACGGACCAAAGCAAAGAGCAATTGGCCATTTGCACTTTAAAGAAGTCAAAAGGTAAAAAAGGGAGGAGGGCCCGGGGGGAGAAAGGGTCCATCATTCCATTGCATGGTGCACAACTTTTGCTCAATTACTTCTCATTTCTGTAGTAAATTGAATGATGTGAGAAAGGGGAGGGGGGGGGCTGTCTCTGACTAATGACGAAGGGCCATCAAATGGACGGCGCCGGGGGGGGGGGGGCGAGGACCGCACTTGCCCGCTGCCTCTCCCCCGCCGATCATTTCCATTCGCCGAATGTTCGCTTTGTGTGCCGTCTGTCTGGCGATTTTCGTCCATTTGAAATCTGATCCTTACGTGGTCCACTTTTCTTTTTCTTCCATTTGTCACCTTATAATTCCCCCCTCTTTGACACCTCCCTCTTTCCATCTCTTCCCTCCTCCACTCTTTTCCCTCTCTTTCCATCTCTTCCCTCCTCCACTCTTTTCCCTCTCTTTCCCCTATTTCACTTACCCCTTCCTCTTTTGCTCTCCCCTTCTCCTCTTTAACTGTCCCTCTCTTCTCTCCTCCCTTCGTTTTACTCTTCTCTCTCTATCTTTCCTCCTCTTCTTCCTCCTCTCATTTGCCCCTCTCTCTCTTTCTTCCCCTCTTTTATCCCTCTCTCTTTCCCATTTTCTTTTCCCCTCTTCAAAAACCGGACGGACTTTGAAGGACTGTAAAAGAAAACAAACGCAATTTGCCTCTTTTTTCCTCTTCTGTTAATAGCGCCCCCCCCCCCCCCCCCAATTGAACATCTCCCAAAATCCCAATTTCTTTTCCTGAATAAGCCAACTTTTTTGTCCTTTTACGTCTTCCTCCCCCAACCTTTGGTGGTCGGCGTTCTCTTCCTCTTTTTCTCCGCTAATTCTCCTCCCATTTCCCTATGGAATTTTGATTGCCCTCGCCCCCCCCTCCTTCGCTTTATCATCCCTTGGGCCATTTGCCCAATTTGTCCTTCTTCATGGAATTGAAACCATCAGAGAAAGGCAATTGTTAGCTAAGCAGGCCAATAATCATTCATTGAAAAGCCATTACATATCCAATCCATCATTTTAAGATTTTGGGGTGGGGGGGGGCGGGAAATGAGTGACCAATGACCGACCATTTATTGGTTGGACACCAAAAATCATCTTTTGCTTCTCCATTCATTCCCCCATTAGTTGCCCCCCCCCCTCCCTCGCCCTCATCTCCTAATAGTCTCTTCTCTTCTTTCAAATGGCCAATTTAATGTTTTTGGCCCCCCCCCCCCCCAAATTGCCATTTCTTCCCTTCGAGTGTTCTCTCTGCTCAATTCCCTCCCCTCCACCAATTCTCAGCATGATCTTGCCCTTCTGCTGCTGCTGTCTTGTGCCCCTTTTGCTTAGTCACCCCACCCATTCATTCTTCTATTCTTTGGCCATCGTTTCGGGAAACAAATTGGCACAAAATGATAGGAAAGACGGAGGGACTGACGCGAAAGAACGAAGAAAACTTGGGAGGACACTCGAAATTAGGGTTTAGGGGACTTTGAGGAGGGAGCACCGTGACATGGCCCCGAAACCCCGTCTTTTTTAGGGCTATCCCCGACTCCGAAAGTCCGCTTCCGACTTCGATCTCCAAGATGTCCAACACTATCCCGAAGGGTCCGACTACTACGCAACCGAAAATATACAAAGGAAAAGATTAGATCTAATATTTATTTTATATATATATTTTTTTCATAGCCAACAATCTCTATGCTCTTTTTCTATCCCCTTTTCTGCTCCTCATTTCCTTTTTTTTCCTCTCTCTCTCTCCCTTTTTTTCTTTTCCTCCTCTCCCCCTCCTTCTCTCTTTCTCCCTCTCCTTTTCTTCTCTCTTTCTCCCTCTCCTTTTCTTCTCTCTTTCTTTTTTTCTTTTCCTCCTCTCCCCCTCCTTCTCTCTTTCTCCCTCTCCTTTTCTTCTCTCTTTCTCCCTCTCCTTTTCTTCTCTCTTTCTTTTTTCTTTTCCTCCTCTCCCCCTCCTCTCTCTCTCTCTCCCTTTTCCTTGTCAATCTGTGCCAACCTTTGCCCTTAACAAATAAATAATTCGCCATTTGCCCATTTCACCCACCTTCTTCTTCTTCTTCTTCCTCCCCACTCTTCCTGCTGCTGTCCGCTTCAAATTTATGTCTTTCCACAATCGCTGAAGGGAAATAAATGCGCAAAAGTCACGCTTGAACTGTTGCAAGGACAACGAGAGGAAAGAGAGAGAAGGGGGGGGGGGGGAGAGAGAGGAAAGAGGGAGAGAGAGAGTGGGAAAGAGAGGGGGGGAGACGAAAGAGGGAGAGAGAGAGTGGGAAAGAGAGAGGAGAGGGGGGGGGATAGAGAGGGAAAGAGAGAGGGGGGGGGGGAGAGGGGGGGGGGGGAAAGAGGGAGGAAAGAGGGAAGAGGGAGACGGACAATCGGGAGGATAAGCAGTTGGCCTCTCGCCCGCCGGTCGAGACCTCTTCCATTGGTCACTATTTTTGGCTTTCATTCTCATTTATTCGGCCTTATTCGTTCTGTTCTCATTTGTCCGGCCTCATTCTTCCCTTTCCCCTTTTCTCTTTTGGTCCTCTTTCGTCCGTTTTCTTTTTCCTTTCCCTTGGCAATTGGCTGCGATTACCGTTCACAGCCAATTGTTTACGAATCATTGAAAGTGTACCCGGGGCCTGCTGCTGTCCCCCCTTTCCCCGTTTCTCTCCCCTCTGGCACTCTCCGGTTCCCCCTTCTCCCATTTGTCCTTTTTTTTGATCCCTTCTTTTTCCCCCTCTCCCATCATTTGTCCCCTCCCTCGCCTCCCGCCTTTTCGCAGTTGCGCCCTTTTCAATTTCCTTTCATTTACCCCCCCCCCCCCCCCCCCCTCCTCTCTCTCTTCCTTTATTTTTTCTTTTCTTTGTGCTTTTTCTGCTGATGCTTTGCTTCTTTAATTTCATAATTTAAATGTAATTTGGGTTTTTAATGGGTTTATTTATTCATTTTTTATCCGTTTTTTGCTTATTTTGCCCTCTCCGTTCTTTGGCATCGGATGATCCTTCCCTCCCCTTCCTTTCCCCCCCCCCCCAACTTTTGGTCCTTTTTCGCTTCCCCTCGTCCTTTTCCCTCTCATCTTTTTCCCCTTCTGTTCATTTTCCACCCCATCATTTTTTTTTCTCTTTGAATTTGCCGTCATTTGCCTTCTTAACTCAAAAAATATGCTTAAGCTTAGCAAAACTTATATAATGATGACCGACGAAGAGCCAATTTACAAGTGGAATTTGTGAACGGATGGAAAAAAGCGAGAGGAAAGGAGGGGAAAAGGGAGGGAGAGGGGAGGGAGAGGGAAGAAGAGAGAAAGGGAGGGAAAGGGGAGAAGAGAGAAAGGGAGGGAGAGGGGAGAAGAGAGAAAGGGAGGGAGAGGGGAGAAGAGAGAAAGGGAGGGAGAGGGGAGAAGAGAGAAAGGGAGGGAGAGGGAAGGGAGAGGGGAGAAGAGAGAAAGGGAGGGAAGAGGGGAGGGAGAGGGGAGAAGAGAGAAAGGGAGGGAGAGGGGAGAAGAGAGAAAGGGAGGGAGAGGGGAGGGAGAGGGGAGAGGGGAGAAGAGAGAAAGGGAGGGAGAGGGGAGAAGAGAGAAAGGGAGGGAAAGGGGAGGGAGAGGGGAGAAGAGAGAAAGGGAGGGAGAGGGGAGGGAGAGGGGAGAGGGGAGAAGAGAGAAAGGGAGGGAGAGGGGAGAAGAGAGAAAGGGAGGGAAAGGGGAGGGAGAGGGGAGAAGAGAGAAAGGGAGGGAAAGGGGAGGGAGAGGGGAGAAGAGAGAAAGGGAGGGAAAGGGGAGGGAGAGGGGAGAAGAGAGGGGAGAAGAGAGAAAGGGAGGGAAAGGGGAGGGAGAGGGGAGAAGAGAGGAAGGGAGGGAGAGGGGAGGGAGAGGGGAGAAGAGAGAAAGGGAGGGAAAGGGGAGAAGAGAGAAAGGGAGGGAATGGCGGATGGGTATCACTTGCGCTGTTTTATTAATTTGTTAGACCCGTCCCAAATTTAACCATCCCCTAATCTGTTCTCCATAGCCTTCCTTCCCCCTCTTGGTCCCTTTATCCGCTTTATCCTTATTTATCCTCCCCCCCCCATTCCCATTGCTCTCCCTTCCAATTTTCTTTTGTTTGCCCTCCTTTGCCCTGTCGATGCCACTGTTGGATTTACTCCCTCCCCCCCCCCCCCTTCTTTCCCTCCCCTCTCATCGTTCATCTATTTGCTCATCATTCCCCTTTTCCGCCCTGTCCTCTGTCGTCCCCTTTTATCTCAACCACTTTCTTTCCCCCTACCCTTTTTCCCTTCCTCCTTTACCCTTCTTCTCCCTTTTCTCTCTTTCCCCTTTTCTCTCTTCCTCCTTTTTTCCCTTCCTCCTTTCTCTCTTTCCCTTTTTTTCTCTACCCCGTTTTCTCTCTTTCCCTTTTTTTCACTACCCCGTTTTCTCTCTTCCCCCCTTTTTCCCTTTGCTTTTCCTCCATTTGCTGTTGATCGTTCGTTGCTTCCTCAATTAATTCTTATGTTTGTTCCTGCGCAGCAGTAAAGAGCATCGGATGAGCTGCTGAGCTTTGCCTGAGGTGCCAATTAAATGGCCAAAGCCCAAAACGAAGCGATTCGATCAATCGCTCTCGCGAAGCGATGGAAAAGCATAAAACGGAGAATAGGCCCCTGGTTTATCTGTTGGCATTTTCTGGGCTTTTGTTTTTCTTATCGTTTTTTAGCCTTTGGAATGCTTTTGCCCGCCCTTTTAATTCTTTTCATCGGCCATTTGCCATTATCAAACGAAAAAGGCGGCAAAATGACACAAAATGCTGATAATGACATAATAAACAAAAATAATAATAATAATCAACAACAACAACAACAATTTTGTGACGACTCTTTGGACTGTGTGAATAAAATACGACGGATGGCACGAGAGACGAACCGATTTTGGTTCGGAGACCAATGGACAATGAATTGCGGAGGATGGCATATGCAGCAAAAGAAGCGGGAACGGCACGCCCGAGGGGTGGGAAAAAGGGGGAAATGGGCCAAGGAATGCACTTGAGGGGGGGGGGGGGGGGAAGATGGGCGAAAAGAGTCATCAAAAGTGGACACTTGTCAACAGCAGAGAAAACCACACACCCTCCCCCGGGTAAATGGCCAATCAATCCTAAACAATTGGCCCTTTCTTATGGCCAAATGTCAATTCAACGGTTTGACCTTTGCTACGGCCATTTGTCAAATTGTCACTTTTAATTTTTGCCAAATGACAGCGAATGACAAAATGAAAGAGGGAAAATTATTTGGATGTCTTTCAAATTGAATTTTATGCAAATGCTTTCCCCCCGCCCCCCTAATTTGTTTTTTCCTCTCAGAATGCCATCGCTTGTGCCAACCCTCCGACGCTCTCCCCCTTTGCCAGCCTCGGCTCTCGCCTCTTTCGTGTGCTCACTTTCACAAACGCTTACTTGGCCCATCTCCGTGTGTTCCCTCGTCTTCATTTTCATCCCCAATCGGGTACTGTACCACCAGTTGCTACAGTACCCCAATACCGTTCCACCATTTCCTTTCAAGGGCATTACCGTGCCTGTGGTCATAATTTTGATGTGCCTCCTCCGTCAAAAAGTGATCCTCCGCCGTTCTTTGGCCATCCCCTCGCCCGTCCTTTGCCGTCTTTCCAAGCGCAGAAAGTGCCGCACATCGACTGGACGGAGTTGCGACCCGACCATTCGCTGGTGGTCGCAATGGTCGACGTCGGTTTCGGCCAACTCAATTATTTGGCGGTGAACTTTCCCCGCGGCACACAGGTGAACAACACTTTTGTTCGAATTGGTCCATCCCTAACTTTCACTTTGCCCTCCCAAAAAATGTTTTCTCAGATTGTCCGTCCTTTTCGCCCCATTGACAATTTTCGCCCCCATCAGCCAACGCCGTTGGCCGTGCTCATTTTTGAGCCGTTAATAGGCGAAACCAATGGGACAATGGACAGAATTCGTGCAAAATATGGCCAAAACGAAGGCGAAGCGACGGAAATGTTCGACTTGGGACAATTTATGGTTGAAAATCGGATGGAAAGAGGTCGACAATTTGGGCGATTCCCGGGCAAAGATTCCAAATTGCCCTTCTTTTTTTTAAGGGCTGATCGGACTGAATTGGGTTCTGATCGGCGGCGACCCCTTTGGCATCGAACGGCAGCGACTGCGCGGAATGCCGGACAATTGCCATTCGCTTGTCCTTCACAGTAATTGCCATTTTTGCACCAAATGCTTTGGCAATTGTTCCAGAACTGTTGCGTGACCGTCGTTGGCACTTTGTCCACACTTTCCCTCTGAGTGTCGAATTGTCCTTTTCCCTCGCCGTTTCGTTCGTTTTGCCCTCCTCCTCTTCGTTCACCTGCTGTTTTGTCAGCTCCATTCTGTGCGTTTATTTGTTTATTCCTTCTTTTCCACCCCCATATGATTTGTCTTATTAGTGATGATCAGTTGCTTTATCTCGACCCTTTGGCCGATTTGCAAATTCCTTCCATTGCTTTTCGACACGGCAAACCGTCGATCACTTCAATTTTGGCGGTGGACGTGCTGAAGTCGGACACTTCTTATCAACGTTCTTCACGGCACTTTTTTGGTATAATTATTCGGCATGGATTTATTAGATATTAAGTGCTAATCAATAATCATGTATCAATTTATCGATTATGGCCGATAATTTATTGAATATTGATTGGTCTCTTGAAATAATTGATTCTTTCAGTGTCTCGCGATGAACTGTTTACGCTTGTACTGTTCGATCCATCGCGCCTTCGACTCTTTTGGTTGGTTGTCGACATTCCCATCGAAGGAATGTCCACCGGCGCCGCGTTGGAGGGCATCGAAGTGGCCAAATACGTGGCCCCAATCCCCACACAGCCGGGCGACTGTTCATTTGCTGTTTTCATGTTCTTTCGGCAGCCTTCGGAAGGGGCGGAAGGCAAATCGGAAATGAGCGACTTTTTCAATTCGGACCATCCCCTAAGGCAGAGGCAATGCCATGGCCAATGCTCACAAAGGTGGGGGAGGGGAGGGGAGAGATGAAGCCAATTGGTCAGTGATCAATGGACAATGCATCGGTTTCGACCCGTTAGACCCCCCCCCCCCCCCGCCCCGTGAGAATCCTTTGTTTTTTCATTGCTCGAATTTAGAGAAGACTTTGACATCGAACAGTTCAAAGCGTTGCATCAGCTTCATTTGTCTGCCATCAGTTGGGCCAAAGTGTGCTTTGACCTTTTTGAAGCATCGCATCAAATCTCTTTGATTCGGAAGGACCCCGAAATAAGAGAAGGCATTGACAGAACATCAAAATTAAATGGGGCAGCGGAGGGAGGAGGAGGAGGAGGACGGAGCAAAAAGCGTATTTCTATGATGGGAGGTGGCACACCAAATTGGTAAGATTAATGGGGAAGACTGATCAGAGAGGAGATGCCCAAAGGGGAGAATGATCAGAAGAAAACAGTGATTAAAAGGGAGATCAGAGAAAGGAGTAATCAGAGAGGAAAGGATCAGACTGTGTGACTCATTGATCAGAGAGATCAATGAGTCACACAGTCTGAAGCGCGAGATTTTTGACGACCATTATCATCGTCTTGAGCAATTAGGGAGAGGCTAAAAGCAAAATATACATTTGTTTACGGGCAAAGGTCTTTTGGTTAGTGTTCGGCAAATGCGATTTTTCAGTATCGGAAATAGGTAAAAATCGGTAATTGCCGATTACCGATTTCCCCAAATCGTTTGGTAGTAAAAATCGGTAAATTTACCGATTTAATTTTTACTGTTCCGAACACTCTTAATTGATTTAGGGAAAACTCTTAAGGCAATGGGTGCCGGAAAAGATAAATGTACCATGAATTCCCATGGACAAGCACAAAATAAGCCCATCAGTATTCCCAAAATCAGAATATTTTTATAATAAAGAGAAGAACAAATCCTACCTTTGGGTTAAAAGGGGACGGATCGGATAAAGCGACAAATCCGAAAAAATGGGATCGCTTCATTTGGGAAAAGGGAATATCCGAAAAAATGGGATCGCTTCATTTGGGAAAAGGGAATATCCGAAAAAATGGGATCGCTTCATTTGGGAAAAGGGAATATCCGAAAAAATGGGATCGCTTCATTTCGGGAAAAGGGAATATTCCTCCTCCCCCCCCCCCCCCCCCCCCGCAAAATGGGAAATATCTCGATAAAGACAAGAAAGTTTAGGAAGTTGGAAAAGAAGAACCAAATTGCCACAATTTGTGCGTATTTCAACCGGACGAACGATTTGCCAGACCATCTCCGAATGCCCTCCCAACCATCATTAGTGGTGGTCAACAGAAGGGACGACTTTTGCGTGCCGGCGAATTGTTCCATTCCAACGGCACTTTCCATTGGCAAATTCCTTTTCCTTTTTTATTTTTTGGCCATTGTTAAATTTGATCACTAATTCGTTATTCTCTTTTTGATCACCTTCGCTTCTTTCATTTTTTTTCTCTACGGGTAATTTTCTTCATTTTCCTTAAATTATTTCCTCTCATTTTGGCCAATTGTTAATTTTTATATTAAATAAAAAAGGGATATTCTTTTGCCACATTTGCCAACACGATCATGGACATATTACAATAATAAGACTAACTTTTAGCGGAAGCTCGATTTAAAAAGAAATAAAGATTTTTAAAAAATCTCCCGGAAATTATTTTTTTAAGATTAATAATTTTAAAAACGTAGATTGAATTTTTAAAATACTTTCTAAAAACCCGCTAACCGCGATACGCAGCACTTTTGCTCGATTCGCGACACCGGGATTTTTCGGTGCGCGAGATTTTTGCCCGATTTTTGCAACATTTTTTTTTTTGTCTTTGGCCGTCCCTTAAATTTGTATTACTTATAAAGCGGACAATTGCCCTTTTAAATACCATGACAAAACTGTGCTGTTTTGTTTCTTTCGTTTTACAACAATTTTGCGCAATGTCCACGTTAATTTGATTAGAAACCCCTTTTCCGCCCCTTTAAAAGTGTTTTCCTCTCCCTAATGACCCCTTTCTCCCGTCCCCTCCCCCCTAATTTCCTCTCCATAATCACTCCCCCCCCCCCAATTTACCCCAATTTCTTCCCCCCCGTCCGTCAAAATAAATTGAATCGATCCAAAAATGGATTGTCGTCTTCGTCCTCAATTGACGACTCTCCGTCAAGACATTAAGCAACAATGGAAGATTCTCAGCGACACAAAGGGTTTATTATGAAAATTTGCATCTCAACTTTAATTTCACACAATTCGCCATGCAGAAATGGCATTCAAATGGCCCTCCGATTGTCCGTTGGAAGTGCGCGAATTGGTTGGCCCGGAAAACTTTGACGCCTCAAACCCCAAATACACAATGCCATTTTTTTGGCGTTCCGATGCCGTGCCAGCCACTCGGAGCTGGTCAGCTGAAAAGAGAAATAAATTGCAAATGTCCATCCCTATTGGGGCATTCGTTGTGACTAATTGGCTGGTTTTCGCTTCCTTTCCGCAATTAATGCGCCGTTCTCCCCATTAGGTCTAATTGTCTCTAAAATTGTCTCCTAATCTGTCATTATCTCTCATTCCCTCCTAATTGCTGCCTCATTAGTCTTTGTCTTATGCGCCCCTTTGCCCTGCCCCAGGGCGTGTGTCGTTTGTGCGGTCGAGTGTTCCTTCGGGCTGTTGACCCTGTTGTGCAACATGCTCCACTTTGCGCTGCTTCTTCCTTCCGGGTGGCTCTTCCTCCTCCTCCTCCTCCTCCTCTCCTCCCTCTGCCGCCCCTTCGGCGCGTTCCTCCGCCTCCTCTTCTTCCGCCTTTGTCCCCTCCTCCATCCTTTCGCTCACTCTGCTCCAATTGGCGGTGTTCTTCTGCTTCAAGTCTTTGTTCATCATCGCCATCTTCAGACGCAGCCCGCGTCTGCTGCGCGTTCAGCTGATGTTCCAATATTGCACCTGCGTTTTCCTCATTCTCAACGCTTCGTTCACTTTGGCTGCCGATTTCGGTCTTTCGCCTCCCCCATTCATTCGTCGCGCTTTTTCATTTGTGTCAAATTGTTTCGTCTTCAGGCGGTTACGACGAACGGCGCATTTACGCGAAGCGTAACCCGTTGCTGATCCGTTTCGTCGCTTTTTTCTCGTTGGCTTTCATCCCCGTTCAACTTTACCTTCGACTGATGACGGTGCCGGTGTACAAATTTCTGAGAGATCAGCGCAAATTTAGGTAGGCCAAAAAGTGATGCTTTTCCATTTCATTTGGTAAATCGACAGACACGCCATTTATAACGGAAAATGGCGCTATCGGAAGAGAGTGTACTTCACGTACTGCTCGCTGATGATGGAGCAGCAGCAGAAGAGTTTGACCACAGCCAATCGCGCAAATAAAGTGCGGAAATGGGAAGATAATTAACACTAATTTAGCAGGGAATGATCATCAGAAAATGACATTAATTGTCCCGCCGCCCCTCCCCCTAAAGAATGATTCGTCGAACGAAGACCGACAGACACTGCTGACAGTGACGGACGAGAACAGCAGCAGTGCCGCGGAGAGGGGCGCCGGCGGTGCCCAAATCATCGCGGCACCATTTCCCCTTTCATCGACGCCGGCGGGAGAGAGGCGGAAACGGAAGAAGAAACAGCAGCAAACGGAAGAGGAGGAGAAGAAGAAGAAGCAAAGGAAGAACAAAAAGGGGGAGAGAAAATGCGAGGGACAGGAAGAAAAGGAAAAGCGCAAAAAGAGGAGAGAAAAGGAAAAGGAAAGTGACAGCAATTTGTCAATCCCATCACTGTTGACAGCAGAACAGAGGGAAGAACGCGAAAAAGAGGAGACAGAAAGAAAAACGAAGGAAGAAGAGGAGGAAGAGACGGAAGAGGAGGAAGAGGAAGAAGAGATAATGGCACCATCGAAGGGATGGATAAATGGGGAAAGAATGCCATTGGGGATAAACGAGGAGCAAGAGGAGGAGAGAATGGCATTGGCGAACAGTGCGCGTCCACTCACTGTGATTGGTGGGAATGAGAAAAGCGGAACAGAGAAAAACAATGCGAGAACAATGGAGAGAAGCAGAGGAAGGAATTCGGCGAGTACATTTGGCATTGGCACAAATCATGAGCATTTCCCTTCAAATGTAAGCGAATTTAAGAGTGATTTGTCGATTCAACAGCTGAAAATGGAAAAACCACTTCAGCAGATTCCTCCAATAAGTTCGGCTGATTTGGGAATTGACGAAATACGCGAAGATTGGGAGGAAGGAAATGGGCGAGAAAAAAAGAGGGAGAAGAAAACGTGGCAAAACGGAGCCAAAGGGGAGAGGGAACTGGCACGGCATTGATCACGGGCAAATTGAGTAATTTGGCAAAGGGAATGGCACCCAAAGGTTTTACTCGCCCCCCCCCCCCAAGGGACAAACCGACGACAAATGAAGAAGTCCTTTTGTTGATCAACAGCCCAACGACGACGCAAAAAGTGCCGAAAATGAAAAGTGAACAAGAGAGGGGAATAAAAGGCAAAGAAAGCGGGAGCAAAAGGGAGGCGGAGGGAAAAGTGAGGAGAACGGTGGAAATACGGTTGGAAATGGGACCGGACGAATTGGAAAAACTGATGGGACGGGCGAGGGGCACCACAACGACAATCGAATGGGAGACGAATGGACAACAGTGATCAAGTGAAGACAAAGTGATCAAAGAGGAAAGAGGTGATCAATTGGAAAAAACGAATACATTGGAAGGAAAAGTGATCAAACGAAAGGAAGACGAAGTGATCCAAGAGGAAAAAAGTAAGCATACCAAGAAGTGATCAGAGAATCAGACAAGAACAAATGATCAAAGAGAAAAGTAACCGGAGGTGACCAAAAACGATATTTATACAAAATAAATTAATAATCAAAGAGAAATTATGCATTGCCAAAAACAATTCGGTCAAAAAAGCGGATAGGTCTAAGCTCGATAAGAGGAAAATATGTAGTTAATACAAAAAGTGACCACTTGGGACGGGGAGTGTTGGCCTTGGGTCCGTCCCTCGGCAATTGTCCTTTTTCCTCTTCCATTGCTTTGGCATTTTCTCTTTCGCCTCTCGGCACTTTTTGCCGTGCTCATCAGTGAAGTTCACTTAATATTTTTTGCCACTCTTTAATTCCAATTTTATTCTCCAACTTCGCTTGTAATTGTCCGCAGCAGAAAAGTCTCAACAGAAAGTGTCCCTCCTCATTTGGTTCGTAAGTTGAAGGGACCACCACATAATGGCCGGGCGCAAGTCGGAAACGCGCCGTTACCTGCGGGGGGGGGGGGGGGGGATGGGTTTTTGATCACTTCCTCCGATCACTTTTCCATTCGTTGTTCACCTCTCTCAAATTGATGAATGACGCACTTTTGGCCACTGCCTTCGCTCCCTCCAAAAATTGTGGGCCCATTCGTTCCGCATGACTCATTTGCTGCTGCTGTTGGACATTCTGCCGTTGGTTTGGCAAATGCGTGCCATACGTTTGGTCAGCATACGAAATTATGCTTAATTAGGCCAATTAATTAGGTCTGATCTGCTCATGGTCATTAGCATCCATCTGTTTGCTGCTCACTCTCTGTTTTGGTGGTGCTGTGGCTGCACAAAGTGTTGTTGTTGTTGTTGCGGCTGCACATACCCGGCCCCATATGAATTGGGCTGTCCATAGCCGGGCCCAAATCCCCTGAGCAAATGGCCAATTATTCTGATCGGTGCACAGTTGTCCCAATAATAATAAACTGACAGGCTTCTCCCACGCCCCGCCGGTGCTTCTGCGTTCAGTCGCTGTACTTGCCCAACTTGTGTTGTGTGCTGCTTCAGCTGCTGTTTCTGTCCCTGCTCCGCCCCTTTGCCCGTCGCATAAACTGCGAATCCGATGGCCAATTCGTCCAATCCGACCGCGCGTAATTCTCTCCGGAATTTCTGCAGCACTGCACAAATCACCGTGCATTTTCCGTCGTCCTCCGGCCGATTGTTTGGCGAAATGTTCAGGGAAATGGCCGTCCCAAACTGAGGATTACTCGTAAAAGAGGCTTAAAATGAAAAAATTGAAAACAAAACGCCAATTTATTTTGAATTTTTAAAGTCTTACGGAAATTACGACATCCGCCAGCGGTGCCTTTCTGTCGCGACCATTCGCCGTCCGACGAAAATTGGGCCCATTGTGCGCTCGGTCGAAGGTGCCGAGGGACGTCCGAAGTGCGCAAGTCCATCATGCTACAGATCTCGTCCAGCACCTCCGGGCCCAAATTGCAGCATTCCATTCGCTACGCAAATTCAATTTGAGTTTGGTGGTGCCAACACCGTCCTCCCCCCAGATTAACTCGAGTTGCTTCAGCTGATCAGTCTCCCCTCTTATCGGTGCCCCTACCTTACCCCCCTCCCCCTACCCGCTGGATTTGCTATTTGATCAGGTGCCGATTCCCCCGCCATTTGATCGTCCTTTCCCTCTCCGTCCCCTCCTTATGTCCCTCATCTGATGGATCGCCTCCCCCCATTCACCCTCCCCCCCCCCACTCAATGATTGTATCTCTCTAATCAGTCGTCCCTCGCCCTGTGCCCGTCCCCCTCTCCCCCTGTGTCTTTTCTCTTTTTGTGCCTGGGGTGTCTCTCATTTGGCCAAATGGGCTCGTCCCAGGCACAACAATCTTCTCCCCACTTGGAATTCCGTGTGAAAGTCATCCAGCGACATCCAAAATTCGCCGTCTTCTTCGAACTGTAGGCACAAAGTGTGCCGCTCGCTCTCCGTCAATTGGCCCCATTCGGGCGCTCCGTCTGACCATCGTCCGTTCCATTCCTGCTCTCCCCAGGGGTTGCGCACGCGCAGCAACACGACATCGTCGCGCAACGATTGGATGGCGGTGATTGAATAGGCGTGGCCCATCACCAGCCCATTGTCCAACTTCGCCTCCGTCGTTGTGGGGTCGGCCTGAAGCGGTAAAAACGCATGGTAAGCGAATAAATTGAGACAGAAGGAGGGACATCGATGGAACAGCCGAAGAAGGAGCCCATCTGAAAGCCACGGACGAGCACTGCCAGCAGCTGCTCCCTGCTCACGTCGGCAAGTTCAAAGTGTTCGATCAGTCCCCCCGTAAAGTCTTCCAATGCCTCCGAAGTTGAGCCGCCCTTTAGCGCTTCGTAAGAACCGTATAATCTGAGCAACAAAAGGAGGGGAAGGCACGGCACATTAGCAAGAGACGAAACAAAGGCACGCACTTGGCATAAGCCTTTTCGAGCAGGGCACTCCAAAAGGAGTGATGGTTGGCCGAGTTCATGAACAGAAGTTTCCCATTTTTGGCAGGCAATCGGTCATCGATGACCACGTCCACCCATTGGCCGTAACGCCAAAATTGGAAGTGGAAAATTCCTAAATTATTCCTCAAATTTCCAACATGTTTTTTTGGCATTTAAGTGCCTGCATAATTTTCGGTGAAGCTCTGATCGGGTGGCACCACACGGAAAAACAATTCCTCGCGCAATGTTAGCACGGCGGCAGCGGCCAAAAGCCAACAGTCGCCGAGTTGGCCTTGGACGACATCGAAACGAGAAGCGCCGAAGGGGGAGGCGATCAGTTGGGGGTCCGAGGTCAGCTCCTAAACAGCCAAAGGGCATACCAATTGGCCAATTATGCACATAGCAAAGTGGTTTTTTGGCCTCGCCCTGATCAGGCCCTCGGATCTGTTGGAATTTTTGACTAATACTTCTCCCGCCCCCTCTCTTGGCCATTTGTTGCCCCTAATTACCCCCGGCCTTTTCCATTCTGTGCCTTCCGGCGGCGATTTGCTGAAGAAAATACTTCGGTCGATGGCGCGAAATTCTGAAAATGGTATACAAAAAATCATGAGTAAAGTGCCAAAAAATGGAAAAAAAAAGTGCCGGGGTCCTCAAAGAGGCTTCGTTCGCGCAAGCAGCGGTCTCTTTCCAAATGGAAGTCCAATTGGAAGGAAGGCAAATCGGGACGAGGAGAGACGAACGGAGACACCTGACAAAGGGAGACGGAACAGATGAGGAGGGGGCCAAATGGTCAAATTATGTTATTGCCAACCCCAGACAAAATTTTGGCTTTCGTCCGCTCGGCTCCTTTTATCCCCGCTTTTCCCCCGTCCCGGTACTCTATCTATCTTTTTTCTATATTATCCCTCTGTCCCTCGTTCCCTGTCTATCTTTTTTCTATATTATCCCTCTGTCCCTCGTTCCCTGTCTATCTTTTTTCTATATTATCCCTCTGTCCCTCGTTCCCTGTCTATCTTTTTTCTATATTATCCCTCTGTCCCTCGTTCCCTGTCTATCTTTTTTCTATATTATCCCTCTGTCCCTCGTTCCCTGTCTATCTTTTTTCTATATTATCCCTCTGTCCCTCGTTCCCTGTCTATCTTTTTTCTATATTATCCCTCTGTCCCTCGTTCCCTGTCTATCTTTTTTCTATATTATCCCTCTGTCCCTCGTTCCCTGTCCCTCTCTTTTCTATATTATCCCTCTGTCCCTCTTTCCCTGTCTCTCTCTTTTACATCAAGTCCTTCTTCTTTTCTCTGTCCCTCTCTTTGCAATATTATTCCTCTATCCCTCTGTCCCTCTCCTTTCTATATGATCCCTCTGTTTCTTTTTCCCTGTCTCTCTCTTTTACATCAAATCCCTCTCCTTTTCTCTGTCCCTCTCTTTTCCATCTTATCCCTCTCTTTCCCTTTGTTTTTTGATAAACCTTTCTCTGAAATTTTCCGCTGATCAGATTGTCCAACACCAACTTGCCGAGATCGCTCAGACTGTTGTGTTTGCCGCCCAGTCCGAAGATAAGATTTCCCGCGATTGCTCCAATGATACGGCCCGTCTCCGGATTAACGCCCAAAAAATGGTGGGCGGCGGATGAGAACAAATTTGAAGCGAACGAAGCGAACGCACCCCCGGCCAAAACATTGCTCAGCAGGGCTAATACGAGAAACAAGGGAATTGGCAATACGGCATACGCCGTATTGCCAAATGCCAACCCATGCTCTGCTGGTTGTTCCCAGCTTTTCGTGGCATCACTCTCTAATTGTGCTCCCAATCACTTCTCACCCCCTCTTTCCTACCTCCTCCCCCTCCTCCTTCTTCCCTTTTCCCGCTCCTCTCTCTTTCCCACCTGCTCTCTCTTGCCCTCCTCCTCTCTCTTCCCCACCTTCTCTCTCTTCTCCATCTCCTTTCTCTTCTCCACTTGCTGCTCTCTCTTGCCCACTTGCTGCTCTCTCTTCCCCACCTCCTCTCTCTTCTCCATCTCCTCTCTCTTCCCCACTTGCTGCTCTCTCTTCCCCACCTCCTCTCTCTTCCCCATCTCTTTTCTCTTCCCCACTTGCTGCTCTCTCTTCCACTCTTCCCGTCTCCTTTTCTTTTCCCCACCTCCTCCCTCTTCCCCACTTCCTCCCTCTTCCCCACCTCCTCTCTCTTCCACTCCTCCCGTCTCCCCCTTTTCCCTCTTCCCACCTCCTCCCCCTGCTCCGTCTCCTGCTCCTCCTGTGCCGCTAATCTTCCCAATTTGTCCAATGATGTCCTGCAATGTGCCGGTGCCGAATCCGTCCAAAACTCCTTTTGGTGTTTCTCCGCCTCCTAATTCTGTCCCGTCTCTTCGCTCCCTTTTCTCTTCTTCCCTTTGGCCCTCCATTCTTCCCACCTTAATACTTTTTTTTTTCATTTCCTTTCCTCAAAATGTCAATTCGAATTCGTGTTTTTCTTTTTCTACCTGTTCCGGCATTTGTTCCGGATGCTGTTCGTCTTCCCTTTCTTCCTCCTCTTCTCCTCCTCCCCCTTCCCAATTGGCATCACTTTGACTTTGTTCTTCCCTCTCTCCCTCCTCTTCTTTTTCTTCTTCCTCCTCTTCTTCCTCCTCTTCTTTTTCCTCCTCTTCTCCCTCTTCTTCATTCTCTTCTTCTTCCTCTTCCTCATCTTCATAATTCGTTTCCTCGTCACTTCTGTCGGACATTGCGAAGGTGAACAAATTCAATGGGCAAGTAGCAACAGAAAAATAAGAATTGAATTGAAATGGAAGAGGGGGGGGAGGGAGTGAAGGTGGAGAAAGGATGAGCAATGGAAGGATAAAAAGTGAATGGTGGGGGTGACTGATGAGTGAGGGGAATGAGGGATGGAAAGGGATGATGTGAGGGAGAATGAAAAGATGGGGCGACCGGATGGGAGGGAAGGGCAGATAGAGAGAGAGAGAGAGAGTATTGTAATTGGTGACAGAAAGGCGAAGGGAGGGAAAGGGGAATGAGGGTGAACGAATTGATGAATTTGAATTGGGATGACGAGAGATGTGAGAGGAAAGAATGGGAAAGGAAGTCCCACTTGTGTTTGTTTTGGATGAATTTGTGCTGCTTGCGCTTTCCAAATTGCGATGAATTGACCCAAAAAATGAAAATGTATTGTGCCTTTGGTCAAATATATATTTTTATTCGCTTTATTTAATTTATTTGTTTTTTTTCTTTTTCCATTTTTTATTACAATTATCTCTCCCCCTCCCCCAATTTCTCTTCTCTGCCTCTTTGTCAACAGTGCGATCTTCCGCCGCCGTTTTCCAATTCGCCCTGTGGGCTCAACTGATCAGTCTGATCAGTGCGTTTCTGATCATCTCTCTGCTGCTGTTGGTCATTGTCGTCAATTGCCGTCTCTCTCTCTGTCTGTTCTTTTTTTTGCTGTCGCCCATTCCATCGGTCCAAAATTCGTGAAAATGTTCCGTGCCGTCGGCTCCCTTTGAAGTGATGTTTTGGCGTCGTCAACAGAGACGCATTCGAATTCGTTTTCCTTTCTTGCCCATTCTCCAGATACTTTTTCACTGTAAATACCAAATATAAATTTGTTCCTTTTCTTCAGTCATCATTGTATGTTCTCGGTCTGATCATTCCCCAATTAGACTAAATACCCCTAACCCCCGCCCAAGTCTTTGTGCCTTAACTCGGTGCATACCCTGGGGGGACAATTTAATCCCGAAGGTCGGCAGATGTGCTACTCCCCCCCCCCTCGCCCCCTACTGCTTCTGATCACCACATTGATGGGTATAATTTACTCTGTTTCTGATCATTCTAGTTCCTTTGTTTGTTTCTTTCTTTTTTTGATCACCTCCGTCCTCCGTTTGTCTGCCTGTCTTGCCGCTCTCTCCCTCTCTCGTTGACCATCTTCTCAGCTGCTGAATGATGCCAAATGCGGCGTTCTCTCTTCGTCTCGTCCCCCTCCTTCCGTCGTCCATTCCCTCCTCCGTCCGCTGTTGCTGTCCCTCTCCTCCGATTGGCACATTGAATGAGATTCTCTTCCGCGCTTGTCCCATTTGTACGTTGTTTTGCTCCCCTCCACTGTCCCCCTCTCTCTCCCCGTCATTCCCTTTCAATGAGATGAAAGAGGCCGCCCTTTTCGGCTTTTCTTTCTTTCCGATCGGATGCATTTTTGAGGGCAGTTTTGGCACTTGAAGGAAACTGCTTTTGTCTTCCGCTGATGAATTGCTGCTGGTCCGTCTCCGAATGGCATGGGTCGACGAGACGGGCAAAGTCAAAACGACGGAAGAGAGATGGGAGGAGCAGCGCCGGGAGGGGGCGGAGGCGGGCGGGGGCTGCTCCAAGTGCAAAAGTTGCACTCCCACAGAGGCAGCGGCTGCTGTGATGCCGGCGGAGCAAGACAATGCCAAAGTGAGAGGGGGAAGACCGACCAAAGAGTTGGGACAGAGGGACAGCTGAAGGGCACAACGAACGGTCAAAAGCAAATTAATCAGTGAGTCCCCCCCCCCCCCCCCCTCCGGCGGGGCGTGCATTTTCTTTACTTCCCTGATGAACTTTATCCTCCCTCCCTTTCCCTGTGGGGCATGCATTTTCTAGCTTTTGGCCCCTGAACTTTATCCTTTCCCCCCCCCCCTCTTCCCCGGTTGGACCTGTTCCGTCCTCGTTATTTCGGTGCTCGTCCATCCCGACATCTTCCGTCTTCTCCAGCTCATCCATCTCCGTCTTCCTCCTGCCCCTCCCAATTTCTTCCTCTTTCTCCTCCCTCTGTCACTAATTTCAACACTTCCGCCTCTGTTCTGTCGTTGCTGCTGCTGCGAGTGCTGCTCGGCTCCGCTGAGCAAGCAGCTTGCCCCACTTGTGCCGCTCGTTCGCCTTCTCCACCGTTGGTGTGCCCCCGGCTCTTCACCAGTTCGACTCCTTTTCTCGCCGCTGTCCATGGCACTTTTGCTGAAGGGAGCGGTTGGGTCAGAAATGGCAAGTCCCACTCCAAGCATCATCATCCCATGGTATTTATCCCCACAATCATTATCCCCACCATCATCATTATCCCCATCATTGTCATTATCATCCACACCCATTCCGTCATTGGCAATTTGTCCCGTTTGCCATCCTCTTCCTCCTCCTGTTGCTCCTTCTCCTCCTCTTGGTCCCCTCTTTCCGCTTGCTTTTCTGTACTGTTCCGTCGAACATGAGCGCGTCTGGGCCAACGCGTGCCGTGTTGCGCTGCGCGCGTACTGCTCTTTGGCACTGCGTCTGTTGTAGTGCCCTCCTCTCGTACAGTCTGCCGGTTGACCATCCCGTACACTCTCTCATTTTTCCCCTTTTCTCTGTCTCTTCAATCACTGATGAGGAGACGCGTCGCTGCGCAGTGTCCTCCAACAGTTGCAGCGTCTCGGAAAACTCTTCGCAAATTTCGAGCCGCTCTCTGAGCCGTCGCAATGACTGGTGAATGCCTCCCATGCCGTTCTCTTCGGCTTTTGCGTCATTTTCCCACACAATTCCCCGCCGCTTCTCCGATTTGCATCGTTTGCATGGCCAAACCAATTTAAGCATCGGTCGTAGCACCGGGGCCAGAAAGAGCTCCGTTCTGAGGATTTTTGGGGGATTTTGGGATTGGACAGAAAGGGGAAAATACAATTTTGGAAAGAAAAATTTAGGGCGACCAAGTGCTGAAAAAAGGAAAAGCAATGGAAAGAGAAAAATTTGGAAAAATAAATGGGGAAAAATAATGCCAAAATTCGAAAATGAATAAATGAAAATTTCTTTCGGAATGAATGCTCTGTCTCGCCGCCAGCACTTCGGCCGCCACAGAATAAAAGCAAACAAACAAACAAAACAAACACAATAACAGAGGACAAACAGAAGCAATGATCTAAAGGGCACCAATCGACAAAAAGTCACACAAATCGATGGACAGTCTAGTCTATCAATCAATAAATTGGTCGGTCTATTAATCAATAAATTGATCGGTCTATCAATCAATAAATTGATCGAATCGTCAACCAAAGGAGGGGAGGGGATCAAAAAGCACCGACTGATCAGACCAAATGATCGATCGATTTGGTCACCTTGTGAGAAAGCCGAGGACGGAGAAGAGCAACTGCAGGAACACGGTGCGAAACTTGCGGGACATGGCAACGTAAATGAAGAAGCCGACGGCGGAATTGAGCAGGGAAAGCAAATCCATCAGATCACCCAACGGCAAATAGACGCGCCGGTGGAAGGACTCGGCGGAGAAAATGCCGTTGAGCACCAGGAAAAGGCCTTGAGGAAGCTCAGCCAACAGAAAAATGAGCAGAACAGCGGCCAACTGAAAAAGTGTGAGGGAATGGGTAAATTCCAAATTCGGAATTTCAATTTTAGAGGGACTGAAATAGGCTAAGAAAAGTGAAATTTCGAAATTCAAATTCAAATTCCTCACCATTGGCGTCGTGTGGTCTTTTGGCACCACTTTCTTTCGCATCACCTCAAATTGATTTGGATTAGTCCCATTGGCACTTTGTCTGTGTCTGTCCATTTGTCCAACCTGTGCCAAATTGCGCCTTTTGTGTGCCACTTCCGCAATGATACGCAGCAAAACCCAAATGGACAAAGTGAGCAAAAGGCACGGGATCACTTTGAAGAGCATTCCGTTGGACCAAAAGGCCAACTGAAGGCAATGGCATTGGCATCACTTCACAACATTTGGGTTCATTACTTTCAATTTCATGCAATCGCTGTCATGCGCTCGGACGGTGTAAGCGAAAGAGTCTTTGGTGCCGAAGGGCTCCGCGTTTCGGCGGATAATCCTTTAAAAGAAGGCTTCGAGGAGATTTGTGATCAAACATCGTTATTTAATCCAAGTACCAATCATTGATCAATTCTTTCGCTTTCAGCAATGCATTCACTGATTTTATTTCTTTGTCCCATTATCCATCATTTTCCCTATTTGTCTATTTACATTTTTAATCATTCTCTATGTCTATGTCCTACATTATTTCTTATCTATGTCTCTATCATATTAGTGATCATTTTTCTATGGGTATCCTCTGTGTCTCTACCCTATTTTATTGATTGTTTTTTCTATATCTCTACTCCATTATTGCCCCCCTCCCCCCACCTGCTGATCATTCTGTGCCTTCTCATCCGTTGTGCCGTCGTTGTGAATGTAATGTGATCAGATTGGTTGGAAATGTTAGTTGCGTTAATATTGAGCATTTGTGTGTTGGATATGGCATTTGTATGATTGATCGGTGTGTCGTTTGATGAAAAGGCAGTGCCAATGATTTTTGTCGCGTTTTGGGAATCGTCCTTTTCCAATTCGGCCTCGTCGACAGAATGTAAGCATGGCAACATTGAGCTGGAGGACACTTCCATTATCTGGGAGTGATCACTGATCAATCGATTGAATTTATTGATTGCTCAATCGATTATCGATTGCACTTGGAATGGACAAACTTCAAAGGTCAGAAAATTGGGCAAATTGACAAGTGTCATGGCACAAAGCATCAGCACAGCCAACAGAACCGTGAAACGTTCAGTGACCAGCGGCGAGGAAGGGCCGGCGGTGGCACGACGAATGGTCAAAACGCGAATTTGGGCCAGGGAAACCTGAACAAAATGTAACAACTATTAAAGCAGTCATTAACAGAAGATGGGATTCTCATTTGCTGTAAGAAAGAAACTGAGGGAGGGGTGGGCCCATTCCACCCGAAGCCAATGACAAAATTTGCCCATTTTTTATTTTGCTAAAATGACAATTTGTCAAGTGCATTTCCCTTTCTCACCGTCATCCAAATTGAAGCTGCATGAAAAATGACAGAAGCGTGGGCATGGAAAATCTGTGGGAAATTTTCATTTTTTAAAGGCAACTTTTAATTTTACGAGTTGCACCACCGTACCAAATGAGAAAGGCAACAGTGATTAATGGGCCAAATGTAAAGGAAATGATTTGGTATAGCAAAAAGGGGCCCCCGCAAGAGTGGTGGGATGGCCCATCGGTTAAGAGCATTGGTCAAACACTTTTGAGGCCCCGGCGGTTCAACAATACTTTACATTTAACCCCTAATTTTGCACTTACCATGAAAAGTGCCCATCCGTAACTGAAGTCGCTGGGTTCGCAGCGCGAAGCAGCGGTCAACAAAAAGTGTACAACGAACACCAAATAGGAGGACATGACAACGATGTCGCACACGGCGACCGCACTGAGCAGAACATTGACGGGGGAACGCATTGATGGACGGGTGAGCACCAAAATGGTGATCGCATTCATCAAAGTGCCTTTGGGGGGGGGGCAATTAGATCAAAAGGGCAATTATCAGCTAATAAGGAGCAATTAATTAGCGAATTCATTAACCTATGGCCAAGCAAAACAAAAATACTAATAAACATTTAGAACGGAAACAGTGTAATCAAAGCTCCTTTCTTTGCATAAATCCCAAAATAAAATTCCCTTAATTGTCGTTAATTTGGCCATTTCTCAAATGTTTTTTCCTTTTGTTTTGTTTTTGCTTACCGACGACGCATAAAGCAGCGGCCAAATAGGGGTGCACTTGGCCGTAATTCTGCTGAAAGGTCGCCGCGGCGGAAAAAAGCCATTCCGAGCGGGGCATTTCCAGCGAGCCGATTTCGCACTCGCCCCGCTGCTGTTGTTGTTGCTGATCGTCGCCATTGGCATATTCAAATTCGTCGGCACTCATTTCGGCCCTTTTGGCGTGCCAATTCAATCGAATTGCGCCTCAGAAAAGGCAAAAAAGAAAAGCAGCGGAAGTGAGTGACACATGAAGAAGAAGAAAAAGAAGAAGAAGACGAATGTGAGAGTAAGGTGATATGATGATGGAATATCGGAGAAGTTGGGGGATAATAATTATTTGATGGGCGGAGAGAGAACAGCAGTTAATTGGGAGAAGCGGAATGAGGGAAATGCCAATGGGCGACGGGTGGCGGCGCAAGAACATTTAACGGCAAAATTGGCAGCCGATGGCATTCCCATAGGAGTCAAAGGGGCGAGAGGGGAAGGGAGGGAGGAATACAATGATTATATTCATTTTCATATAATTATGATTATTGCTATTGGCATTGTTGTTTTGTTTTTTTATTAATGCAATTTCACAGGGAATGAATGGCAAAAACCAAATTAAAAAAGTAAAATATACTCCATATTTTGCCATTTTTTGTGCCATTAACCGCGAAGATTTTTGAGACAATTGCCCGGCCAATGAATGTGCCCTCACTCCCTGTGGCCATTGTTTAGGAATTCATTTGACCAAAATGAAGCGAAAAGCGAATGCCATTAGTGCGATTGGATTGTGGGAATGGGAAAACACAACGCGTTTTTCTTTCATTTTCAAAATTTCAGCGATAATAAACATAATTAATTAATTAATTTAATTGAAAAATGCTTTAGCAGTTCTTTCTCACGGTGAAAAGAAAAGTTCCCTGCCGGCAATTATTTGAAAATGTGCCTTTTTCAACTGATTAATTTGGCATGGAATGGCCAATTTGCCCGAATGTTCCGTTTGAATTGCCCATTCGAAAAGATTGACCCGGGGGACCCATTCCCACACATCGTAAAGCGGAAATAGGAAAATGCCAAAGGGACGGACAAAAGTGCCTTCGTGGAGAGCATTTCGGAGTATGCCCAAAAGATTTAAACAAACTGAAACGATGAAGTTAGTCGGATTCTGATTAATAGAGCAATGGGACGAAATGGCGAATAAAAACAGACAATTAAAAAATGGGGAGGAGTGACAATTTAACATTTTTTTGTGTGTGACACATTCAATTGGCAAAACAATCAATTGAATGCTAAAATATTGGGTGGTGATCCCCCGTCGCTTAGGCTGGTCAATCCCTCCCCCCTCCCCTTTTGTTTTGCTTTTGGCTAATTCTTCCGCCGTTCACTTCCGCCTCCCCCCCCCTTCCTCCCCTCCCCCCTAATTGGTCACTTTGGGAAATGTCCTTTGGCACTTCACCCTTTTTCGCTCATTGTATTCAATTTTAGCAATGTGATGGGACGCGAATAATGAGCAGGACGAAAAGCGGCATAAGGGAGAAAAATAAAATAAAAAAGGAATAATAAGAAATAATAAGAAATAAATGGGGAGGGGAGAAAAAGAGGGAGAGAAAGGGGAAAGAAATGGCAAAGGGACGGGGCGAGGGGGGGGGGAGAGGAAAAAGCAAAAAAAAATAGGGGAGGGGAGGGCCCTTATGAAATAATTGAGAAAACGGGGGGCAGGGGACAGAGTTTTTTAATTTGTAAAAGAATGGAAAAATGAGAGAGGAGACGGGGAGACGGGGAGGGCATTGAGAGAGTGCCATTGTCAGAAAAGGTTAAAATCCACCGGAAATGGCAAATGAATGGGAAAATTTAATAATAGCCAAAAAAGGGCCAAAGAATGTCCGTCCCATTAATTTTTTGCCTCTCAAATTGCATAAACAGTTTCTTTTTACGCCAAATGTGTTGCGTCTGTTGGCCAATGTGATCACTTTCATGCGTTTACACAACAGCTTAACAGTGTCAGTAGAATGAATTCAATCTGACGGAACTTTTTCAATTCGAAAGGGACCAAGGGAAAAACAAAAGCGAAAGGAGAGAGGGAGAAAGGGGGCAGAGAGAGGGGGAGAGGGGGAGAGAGAGGGCGAGAGAGAGGGAGAGAGGGGGCGAGAGAGGGAGAGAGAGGGAGAGAGGGGGAGAAAGAGGGAGAGAGGGGGAGAGAAGGAGAGAAGGGGAGAGAGAGGGGGAGAGAAGGAGAGAAGGGGAGAGAGAAGGGGAGAGAGGGGGCGAGAGAGAGGGGAGAGAGGGGGAGAAAGAGGGAGAGAGGGGGAGAGAAGGAGAGAAGGGGAGAGAGAGGGGGAGAGAAGGAGAGAAGGGGAGAGAGAAGGGGAGAGAGGGGGCGAGAGAGGGAGAGAGAGGGAGAGAGGGGGAGAGAGAGGGAGAGAGGGAGAGAGAGGGAGAGAGAGGGAGAGAGGGGGAGAGAGAGCGAGAGAAAGGGGGACGATCCTTTGGCAACGATTTATTTGGTTTTGGGTTGGGTTTCTTTTTTACTTTATCTGTTCGGGTTGCGAAAAGAATGGTGCACAATGTTTACTCTGCACAAAGTAAGTACAATCCAATCGCTAATCTCAGGGGGCAAAACGGGAGGGAAACGCGGGGGGAGAGGAAACGCTGCGGGGGGGGGGGGGGGGGGGGGAGGGGCTGCCCCCAAACCCCGCGGGGTGACACTGATGAAACCGGAGCCTTTCCCCGTAATTCCGCTGGTCCAAAAGAGGGGGCAAAGGTGTTAAATTGGTTAAAAAGGAATAATAATTTGTCCAACTCTTCTTACAATTTGTCCCCCCCCCCCTCCCTCTTTTTTGGTCTTCGCAGTTTGAATTTGGCAATTTTTCTTCCCTTTCCCCAAATTTGGCCGGGCGAATTGCTTTCTCTCCGCCCGCGCCCAATCAACTCAAAACTCAATTGCCATTTTTCAGTTAACGCCACAAAAATTGGGCTCACTGAAACAAGCGAAACCATCAAAGTTTTCTCGCTTGGACAACGCCGCCAAAATTTTGTTACTCATCCGACGGCCAAACGAAAGAAAGAGGCGACCGACGACTCTTCCGATTGCATTTCCCCAAAATTAGGGTGGGGGGAGACTGAAACAGCGGGAGGAGGGGGTGGGTTGGGGAAGGGAGGAGTAAGAGGGATAAGAAGGAAGAGGGGAGGGGAGGGGAAAGCGGGGTAACTGAGGGGGAGGGGAAGGGGGAGGAATGCGGGGTAAGACCTGGGCGGGGGGGGGGGGAAACGGGGTAAGACGAGGGAGGATGGGGGGAGGAATGCGGGGTAAGACCAGGGCGGGGGGAGGGGAAAGCGGGGTAAGACCAGGGCGAGTGGGGGGGGGGGGGGGAAAGCGGGGTAAGACCAGGGCGAGTGGGGGGGGGGGGGAAAGCGGGGTAAGACGAGGGTGGGGTAGGAGCGAGGAAAGGGAGGGGGAAGAAGAAGTTCTTAATATCAAAATTTCAAATAACAAAAAGGCAATTATATTGTAGTTAATGATTCTGCAAACAGTCCACTGACGGAGGGTTCAATGAAAAGGGCGACGAGTGAATAAATAAATGGGTAAATGTGCAATGGATTGCTCTGTTTGTTCTGCTGCAGTTTTGTTTTGCCCGACGATGCCGCCAATTAATAATTTACTGGATTAATGACTGCCGCATTAATTATGGCCACTCATTCATTGACCGTCCTTTGTCGCCCCAGGGGGATTTGCAACGTGCCCCCACGCCCACGGGCGTTGGGCCGGCAATTCATTGGCACAACGTGTCGAATGTCATAGAATAACCCCAAGGCACTTGTGGGAGTTTCTCGCTTGGAATTGGACGAAAAAATGGGAACGAATGAAATATTGGGAGGGGAGATTAAATTTCGACTTGGAACCCTCGGATAAAGGGAAACTTGAGGATTTGGGGATTTGGTCGATGACTTTGTTTGCTCAACTGTTGGCGTTGTTCAAAGAACGACGACACTCGAATTATGTGTATGAATTTTGCTAAAATAATCATTTGCCTTTCCCTAATTTTTGGGAAACAAAAGTCGGTAAAATATCGCTGGGGGGGAGGGGGGGGGGGAGGAGGGGAGGAGGGGGGTTTGGTTGGACATTTGTCACTCACTGATTGGACAGTGAAGTGGACATTTTTGCGTGTGCAACAGACATTGTCATTGCCATTAGCACTTCCCACCCTTCTCGCCGTTGTTTTCTTCTCCTCGCTTTACAACTCATCAACTTCCCCTCTCCCTCCTCTTCCTCTTCCCTCCCTCCGTCGCTCCCTTCCCTCTCTTCCGCTCCCCTCCCCCTTTCCCCCCCTCTCTCCCCCCCCCCCCATTTACGCCTCTCTTGGCCCAATTGGATTGGACAGATCCATGGGGGGAAAATGAGCCAAAGGGGAAGAAACAGCAGTCGAGAATGAGGTAAGAGGAATAAGCAAAGTAATAATATGCACGGATGAGAGGGGGCGGGGATGGCAGAAAAAACAAGCAAAGGGGGGGGGGGGGAAGAGGGAAAACAGGAGAGGGAGGGCAACAGACGGAAAAGGGGTTAAGAAAGTCCGGGGGGGGGGGGAGGGAAGGGGGCGCCGGGAATGGCGGAATGGAAGATGAGAGACAGACAGACGGAGTGAGGGGAAACAATGAAAGAAGACGGATGGGATGATGATGAAGATGATGAGAACGAGGTGATGAGGGATAAGGGAGGGATGACATCATTTAACACCTTCGCATTTTTAATGGAACTGATTCAAATTTAAAAAAAATGTGCTTTCCATGCCTCTCCCAATTCATAAAAAATGCATTTGCATATAATTAATTCCCTGCCTTCAGTTATTTTTTATTTGTTCGTTTTTAATGAATGCATATTTAAGTGACGCCGCTGAAAGTTTTTTGCAGAATCTTCTTTTTTTGAAAAATAAAATAATCGAATATTATAATAAATGTCCAAAATGTCGATTAAGCCGAGCGTAACTTCAGATCAACTGCGTTCATGAAAATTTATTATTTATTTCTATAATAAACTTTCATAAACCGGCCCACGAAACTCCGCCTTTTTTTTTTTTGTTCAATCCCGGTCCCCAACTTCAGACATTTCCGCCCCGATATGCCCCGACTCTCAATAATCGGTCCCTGACCACTCCGACTCGCGTTTCAAAATCTCCAGACAAATTTATCAACCGGAATGGGCTGTTGCAGCAATCCGGTTTCTGGGCTCAGATTCAAATTCACAATGGCAATAACAATCGAATCGACAACTGACTGTTGATGGTTGCTCTGCTTATTATTGTTTTACTGCTACTGTCCTGCTCCCCACCCTTCTCCCCCCCCCCCGCTCTTTTTCCCTCCGCCCTTGTCTCTTTCGTTGTCTCCCCCCCCCCAGGGGTGTCCTTGGCAAAACTCAAAATCCCGGCAAAAACCCAGCAAAAAATTTTCAAAAATAAGGCAATTTTTTACGCCAATTCTTTAGTGTAAAAAACGTAAAAAGATTTAAATAACATATTTATCACCACTTTTCACCTGTTTGAGAAAATTTGTCAATGAAAGAAAGTAATTGTGAGCATTGGGGCATGAAATATTTACATTGAATTTGATTGAAATTAGTGTTTAGAAAATTTTATTCAAAAAGCGAAAAAAAAAACTAAAAGGGGGCCGGTGGTGCCGATAGGCGCCACCGGGGAAAATTTTTGAAAAAAATGGATATATTTTGATAAGAAATTTTTACCAAAAAAGTACGATTTTTGTCAGTTTTTTGAGAAAAATTTTGAGTAAACATAGGCGAAAAGGGGTCTGGTGGTGCCGATAGGCGCCACCGGGGAAAATTTTTGAAAAAAATGGATATATTTTGATAAGAAATTTTTACCAAAAAAGTACGATTTTTGTCAGTTTTTTGAGAAAAATTTTGAGTAAACATAGGCGAAAAGGGGTCTGGTGGTGCCGATAGGCGCCACCGGGGAAATTTTTTTGGAATTTGCTAACGGATTTAGGTCTAAAAATTTGGCGTAATGTTCATCGAAATTCAATAAAATGACTTAAAATAAAAAAGCCGGCAAAGTAAGGCAAAAAACCCAAAAACCCGGCACTTGCAAAAAGCCGGCAAAAACCCGGCACGGACCCCCAAAACCCGGCAAATTCCTGATTTATAAGGTAAAAGGACACCCCTGCCCCCCCCCCGTCGTTGTCTCCCCCCCCCCCCTCTCCCTCTCTTTCTCCCCCTTTTCTCTTCCCCTCTCCCCGTTCTCCTCTCTCTTTCTCCTCCTCCTCTTTCCCCTCCCTCTCTTTCTCCCCCTTTTCTCTTCCCCTCTCCCCGTTCTCCTCTCTCTTTCTCCTCCTCCTCTTTCCCCTCCCTCTCTTTCTCCCCCTTTTCTCTTCCCCTCTCCCCGTTCTCCTCTCTCTTTCTCCTCCTCCTCTTTCCCCTCCCTCTCTTTCTCCCCCTTTTCTCTTCCCCTCTCCCCGTTCTCCTTCCCCTCTTTCCCCTCCCCCTCTTTCTTCCCTCTCTATCCCCTCTCCCCGTCCTCCCCTCTCTTTCCTCTCTCTCCCCCCCGCTCTGTTCCCTCCGCCCTTGTCTCTTCCGCTGTTTCCCCCGCCCTCTCCCTCTCTTTCTTCCCCTTTTCTCCTCCCCTCTCCCCGTTCTCCCCTCTCTTTCTCCTCTCCTCCCCCTCTTCCCCCCCCTCCCCTCCTCCCTCTCTTCTGTCACCTCTCTCTGCGACCTTTCGCTGTGCCGATTTCCTGTTTTTGACACTTTCCTCGCACTAAAATCAGCAGGGCACAACAGCAGAAGGTGTTCATCAAAAGCATAACCACAGAGAATCAATTTCATGTCCTCAAATTTTAGTCTTTTTTCCACTAATTGCACTTCCCATTGATTCGACGCCATTGTATTCCTTCCTCCATACTTCCCCTCGCCCTATACCGAATATTCGAAATCCGTTATACCCCTGACCCTAATCCGAATGCGATCCCTTCCCGTCCACTCACTGCTCCCTCTCTTTTTCGTCCTTTTGCCTTCTTTTTTGCCCACCGTTCTCTCCCAATTTGTCGCTCCCTCCCCCGCCGACCATTGCCACAATTTCCCCGATGACCCAAACTGCGCTAAATTTTTGCCACATCACCATCAATCCGCCGCACAAAATACGCCCAAAATATGTCAACATCAAGGCAAAATAAAATGGAGAAAATGTAAAATATTCTTTTTTTATGGCACAGATTTGTGGCTAATACCGGGCAGGCCCGACTCATCTTGCAGTCAGTTTTTTTTTACTTTTTTAAAATATTCTGTATAAAAAATTACTGTTCTTTTAATTGGGCAAAATTTAAACTTTAAAGCTCGGCCCAACCCCAAAAGGTTTGCCGAAGTGAATGCCAAACAGGTGAATGAATGCCCACCGATAAATAAAACCAATTAAATATTTTTTTTTTTTTAAAGATAAGAATTCTACCGCCTATCATAAAATTGCCCGGATGTTTTACGGTCGAAATTCAAAATGTTCACATTTTGAAGGGAGGTAAATTAAAAGGGTGTGTGGGGGGGGGGGAGGAAAAGGCATCGGAAACATTTGCCAAATTAATTTTCACCATTTTAGCGAGCAATAATATTTTTGCAAAGACGGAATACCAATGGATTAACGGAATTGGCACCAAAAAGTGGGCCAACCAAAAAACAAAAATAATTTCCGAATGTTTTTTAGCGAGGCAAAGTGCCGAAATGCGTCTGCCAATGGCTGCGGGGGGTTCGGCAACAATTGGTCCTCCTTTTTCTTTTGTCCTTTACCCCCCCCCCCAATTCGTTAGTTACTATTGCGACATTTGTAAAAGTTTGCGGTCCATCGACGAACACTCCGCCGAAAGTGCGGACATTCCGCCGGCAATCGCAGAACAATTTAAGCGGTGAGAGAGAAGAAAAAAGAGGGGGGGGGGGGGGGGGGGTGGGGCAAATTCATTCATAATTCATCACTGAAGAGGAGTGAGTTTAAGAATGAACTGTCCGGACAAAAGTGGCGTTTACTCCTTTCGGAAGGAATTTTGTGTCGACAATTGGACCATTTTGGACTCGAATAAGTCATTCCATTAATTAACCAATTAATTAATTCCCCTCTTTTTGGCGGCAAATTCAACTTGGCTTTCAGTGATTGCCAATTAGACTTCCTCGAGTCATTCTCCCCTTCCGAAAGTGACCAAATGGCTCTCCAATCGGCCATGTCCGCTCTCCAACAAGTTGGCTATGTGTGTGTATTACATGGAGACTATTTCGACTTTTTTTTTTTCTTTAATTCCATTGTTTTGAGGGCACTTTGGTGACAAAAGTTCGTCTGGCGTACAATGCGACGCCGAAAACTGAAATGAAAAAAGCACAAAAGGAAGCACAAATTGAACGGACAGTGTTGAAAGAATTGGAACGGAAACAAAGGACTGAAGAATGGTCGGTCAGCCGCCTCAAAAATAAAAATCGGGAGAAAAAAAAAAATTTTTTATTTTATGACGGACTCCGATTTTGCCAATTTCTCCCATTGGGTCGTCGAGCAGCGCAAAGCGAAATGGCACAAAAGTGAATATTTGCCGTGGCTGCTGTACGGTGAAAAGCAAAAGAGTGAACCCCCCCAAAAAATTCGAAACTAATTTTCAGAAAATGAAATCGCATGCATTCGACTGACTTTTGACGTTTGCCAAAGACAGCCGCAAAAGAAATGGGAAGGGACGGAAGGGAGAGGAGGAGGAGGAGGATACATGTGCATTTAAAGGTCGTATATGAGTCTTTAAATCAGAACATTCAATTCAAAAAATCAGAATTTAGGGCAATAATTAGAAAAAAATGGTTTGTAAAATAATTGTACAACAATTTTTTTTCAAGTAAATGAGTATCAAATACCAGATTTTCATTTTAATTTTGAAAAAAGGAAGGGCCGGCAATGCCCGTAGGCGCCACCAGGGGTGATTTGAAATTTATGGCCGATTCATTAACATTATCCCCAAAAATGGTCAAAATGGAACATTCTATTTTGAAAATTTAAAGGAATTTGAGTGTCCCGTGTTGCCCCGATAAGCGACTTAAGAAAATTGGAAAAGTACTGTATTTTTGCACCTCAGAGTGGAATCAGAACCAAAAAAGTGAAAATCTCTGTTTTGTAAGATTTAAACCACAAAAATCATAACATTTCTGGCAAATCTGAACATGTCCGACCTCTGTTTTAGAGAGAGAAAGGTTGAATGGGGGAGAGCAGCAAAGAAAGACGGAAACAAACTCAGACTGACCCAGAAGACACAGTAAAAAGAGTATTACCCAAATGATTGTTGTTTTATTTCATTTTTTCTATCAATAAAATATATTTAATACATAGCAATGCCTTTGTTGGTCATTTGTCCTATTTTCCACCTCCGTTCAGTGCGCCCTGTCTTAGCTTTCCTTCCTCCCCGGCGGCACCCATCCCTCCACTTTGGGCCGAGTGGTCGAGTACGGCACATACTTTTTGCTCATTATAATCGAATTGTTTGGCTGGTGTTCCATCATCCATTTTTTGCGCTCCGGCGGCGGTTCAACAGTTGGCGGATTGTCGCACATGTGGTGCAACCAGCGATGCCATTCCGGCGGAACTTGCGAGGCGTCGTAGTCGAGCCAAACCCTCTCGGCGTAGACGACGTAACGATTCCGAGGCATGAAAAAAGTGTTGTCCTTAAAATTGATAGCAAAAGAAAAAGGTAAAGGCTATACCCAGCCCCAGTACCAAAATTTTGGCACCACCTCGGAGCTTGAATAAATAGTTTTACCAAAACTGTACTATATCAGTTTAATTCGGAATTTAATGGTTATGATGGGAAATAAGCCGTGAAAGCTTTGGCCAAAAAATGCATAGACACATTCAGGGGCGTATCTAGGGGGGGGAAAGGGGGGGAATTCCCCCCCCCCCCCGAAATGAAAAAAATTTTTTTTTTTCACCAGCAAGAGAAAGGAAAAAATAAAAAAGGGGAAACTTTTGGGCAATTTTCTTTTAAAAACAGTCATATTTTCTCTGAAAATTGACAAATTTAACACAAATATTGACTTAAATTTCTGTGAAAATTTCTGGGGCTGAAATGGGTAGGAAATTTCAGCGCGGCGCTCAAATGGCGCGCTGAAATGACCACTCCCCCCTCCGAAATTTTTTTCTAGATACGCCCCTGGACACATTTGTAGCATTTCTGGGGCACTTGTATAGTGTAGGAGGCTAGCTATGAAAATCAACCTTTTTTGATTTTTTTTTTTTTTTTGTTGGGTACTTGAAGTCGCTAACATGCCGCATTTTTTTAAATACCTCAAAATATCGATTGCCGAACTGATCCTCGCCAATTAATTGACCAGAACGATTCTGAATATATGAACATAAATTGATAATTGAATTGGCAGTGTCTATTTGGGGTATTTTGCTGAGGTAAACATAAAAGCAATCTTTTAAAATTTTTAGTTTCCATAATAAGAATTTCAGGTATTAGATTAAAAAACCCCCTCCCATTTATGTATAAAAATATGTAAATGTTCTCGGGGGCTTTAGGGTCACTGATCAGGATGTTTGGTGATGTTTTAGGGGATGTTTGGAAAATCCGAAACTTCTGCAATCGCTAAAATCGATTGGGTTCATAAAATTCCGTAATCATCTAACCGTATCCATTAGATAGCGTTGTTTGACGGCCGCTCGGAATCCTCCAGTTTGCTTCACGATTTGGTATGCTTTGGCCAATTTGTCAAGGAAAAAATATTCCTTGAGGGAGGGCGGCATTCCGTAGCGAAAAAAGTTAATAAATCGAATTAAAAATCAAAAAACAAACCTTAAGGAATTTAAGCGGCAACACATCAGATAAAATAAAATTTGTTAATTAGCATAACCATTTTTATACATCGCAAACAAAAAATAAGGCGCAAAGAAAAAAAAAATATATAACACACACACGAAAGTAATCATTTAGGCATAGGATTATGGATCTGAACATTCGGCTTTGAACCTAAAAAAAAAAAAAAAAGTAAAAATGTGTTTTCTCTCGGAGAAACCAACCTAAGAAAGAAAGAACTGACTGACGACCCGCAGAACGAGAACGCATTCGCTGACGCGGAACATTGGCAGAACGAACGGAAGCGCCGGAGGAGAATTTGCTGTTGTTCAGACGCTCATCACGTCCCAACTTATTAATATGCATTGTGTCAATCTGAAAAGGCGAATTTCGGCGGACTTCCCCCACGGCTTTGCCCGAGCGAATATTGCGTCTGTGCAAATTAAACCTAAGCGGAGAAACAAGGAGAGGATCAATGTTGGAAAAAAAATGCTTACTCCTCGACGGGTTCGCTCGTCGTATCGATCTCTGACCAAAGACTTGGAACGCCACTCCGCCCCCTTGCCCCACCGGCGTCAGGAATGCTCAATGGGATGAAACCCTGATCGGACGAATTGGCGCTCATGTTAAGATCGGCACTGACACCACCGCCACTCATATTCAACGAACTCTTCGCAATGGCCAATTGCTAAACAGCTCATCAGGGTGTATTAAAAAAAAAAAATTGTCGGGTTTGTCACCTCATCCAATTGACGAATTTTGGTGTTCAGACGCCTCTCCTCGTGGTAAAATTTGTTCTCAAGACGGCCATTAAGTTCGTTGCTCAGTTTGAGTGACTGCTCCAACTCCTTGATGCGATGTTGCAACTCCCGCTTTTCGTCCTCCACTCTGAGCAGTCCCAACTCCGCGTCCGAAAGACGAGTGCGCATTCTTTCCCGTTCCTGTTCGCTGTGATCCATTTTTTTCTCCTACAAAACCCAAATGTGAAAAAACAATGCTAAATTTGTGACCTTTTCCTCGATCATCTGCAACAGTTTCGTGCACTGCTGTGTGAGTCCGTGACGGTCCAACTCCCGCTGTTCCGAGTCGCGTTCCCTCTCCACCAATTCGTGTCGCAACCTCTCCACCTCCTTCGTCAAGTGCTCCTTTTCGTCCTGTCTAACTTTCATAGTCAATCTAAACTTTGGTATTATTTTTATGGCCAATAACTCCCTAATTCTCACTTTGTCTGGTCCCTTTCCGTCTCCAAACTGCGCAGTCGACTCTTCAGCTTAGCCAGCTCCAAAATGTCCAGCAATTTTCCGCCCGTAGGTTCCGAATCTGCGCCCGGTATTTCCATCCCATCGCCTAAATCAGACCATCCCGCGCTCCCGCCAGAACCAGCACCATTGTCAGGGTCCTTAAATTGCAATTACCAAGAATGGGTCTGTTATTAGTATCTTTTAAATATTGTAATGAAGGGAGACAGGGAGGAAGGATAACCGGCGGAAAGCCCCTGCCCCCTAATCCTTTAAAATGCAATCCCCGAAAAATTGGTTTTTCTTGGTGGCCCCAACCCCGGTAGGCATAGGCAGTTTCCTGACCATCTCGACAGCCTCTAGCAGGGAGGTGGTTTGGCCAGGCGAAGAAGCTGCTGAACTGCCAGAATGGTCGTCCACGCTTCGTTTGTCAACTGGCGCCGTCTTTTGCTGGCTTTTCCTTCTGCCCTCCTCCTTCTCTTTGCTTTTGCCCTTTGCCCCGATTTTGTCTTTGTTCAATTCAGCCACAACCCCCAAAAGTTCATCGATTTCTGCCGCTTTCTCTGCACATTCGCTTCTCTTCGCCGCAGCTTCTTTCTGAGCTTCGCTTAGTTCCACTTTGATGCGGCCCAATTCCAAGTGGGCCTCCTTCAGGTCCTGCTCCAAATACTTCTCTTTGTTTTGCGACTGTGCCAACTTTCCGAGCGCATCATTCAATTCGATTTCGATTTTTTGTTGAACAGAATTTAATTTCTGGAAAAATAATGTGCTACAATAATCCATGCCAAATAACAAACGATTTAAAAACCCCTTATAGAAAACTTGATTTCTAAGAAATTTTAATTATTAGGAACTGAAAAATTGTCTTCTAGATTGACTATATCCTATTTCGAGTTTGCTTTCGTCGGTACGTAAATGGTTCATTGCTTACCTTCAATTCGGCATTCCTTTGTCTCCATGGAAGTTCTGAGTTCAGAGACGAGCATTTGACTTTGCTCCAGTTCGTGTCCCGTTTTCTTCAGAAACTGCTTGAACTTTCCGTTCTCCGTTTCGAGTTCCGATGCCCTAAAATTGATTTGCCTTCCTTTTACTTTTTTTTCCCTATGCACCGTTTCTCGACAGATTTAAGACTCTCCTCCAACATTTCGTTTTGTTTCTGTAAATGCTCCGCCGCCTTTGCCGTCTCGGCAAAATGCTGATTGATGACGGCATTTTTGTTCGCCTTTTCGATGATTAACTCCTGCTCCTTCAGTCGAGTGATGCAGTCATGGAGAAGGCGGTGGTTGAAGGGTTCGGGACCTAAAAAATGAATTTGTCCTGGAAAACTCTTGACAAATGCCACCAGAATTTGAGGAAAGCAGCAAATTGACCAAATGGAGAACAACAGCCGTAAGCACAAAAGCAAGCACAATAAGACCAGTGTCCTCAAAATGACAAAGCGGCTCAGGAAGAAGTGCCCGAACGGATGCCATCCATTCGCTGAACATTCTCTTAAGCGCGGAAGGAATCGGTGAAGACAATGATTGTTGTTGTGGTTGGAGGTGCTGATCCTGGCCAGAATTCGAGAAAGGTTTGTCCAATTCGTGGCACTCCTCTTTGAAACAATATTTCTAAAAAAAGAATGGACGTCAGTATTTGTTTAATTTGTAAACATTGACTAATGAATGTTATTTCTACTCGGTTATTTTTTTCCTATCAGCATTTTAACTTTGACGCATTAACTACTGATTGTGAATGTTATTTTTTACTCAAAAAATTTGTGTTTTTTTTTGTTTTGTTAATTTCTGTTTCTTTTTTCTTCTATTTTTATCACCATATATTTTACAGGAAATGTTAATAAAGTAATTGCCGCTGTTTGCTTTAACAATGAAAAGGACACGTGTTCTGACAATCGACCTGTTGCTGTCCCTGCTGCTCTGTCTCCACAATGCTTTTTTCCTTTTGTAAATCGTTCTCATTTCGCGTCGCATCAAAAACTCCTCCACCTTTCAACGTCTCTGCACTTCTTTCTATTTCTATTTGTTGCGCTGTAAATGACTCGTCAGTCGGAGTTCCGGTCCCAATCGATTTATGCGCGATTACAGCGTCGCCAGAAATTGGTGATGACCTTTCTTGCGGTTGATTGCGCGACTCGGTGACCTTTATTTGGCGAAGGTCATCACTCTTTCCTGTTGGAAGTGCCTCTTCCAATTTTTTGTACGCTTCGCCGGCATTGCCTTCTTCAACTTTTTCTACATGGTTTGTCCCTATGTTAGTGGTCTGATGCTGGGGAATTTGTTGTTTGATGGGAGGAGGCGTTTGTTGTACTCGGATATCCTGATTAGGAGAATTATCATCAGTTGAATCAGTAGATTTTGTCTGAGGCTCAGTTTGCAACGGCAGTGGATTTTGTAGGGGGGAATGCGGTGAAGGGACTTTCTGCTCCGCTGATATTGGTATATTTTCATGGGATGGGTTTGACTGAGATTGTAATCGAGGGACTTGCTGCTAAAAGGGATTAAGGGGAATTGTTCTTCGATAATTCCATTGGGAATGAGGCAGACCAATCTGACTCATTATCAGTTGTGCCGGTTTTCGCTTCAACTTTGACTAATAATTTTACCTGCGTTTTTTGAGGGAATTGAGATTGTTCGGTTTGTGTTGAAATTGATTCAAGTTGATTGTTAGGCGATGGATTTGGCTCAATTTGGATTGAAGGGGATGGGGATTGTTGTTGACTTTGGGTTGGATTTTGCTGTTGAAATTTTTGTTCTGGCTGGTTTTCCGGTGGTGAATTTTGAACTAATTCGTCGGGTTGCTGTATTGAGTTTTGCAATGGTGAAGGAACTTTAGGTAGATGAGGCTCCAACTTTTCAGAGTGTACCGACGTTGGGGTTTGTTGTGCTTGTTGCAGTGTTTTGTCTGACTGGGTCTTCGACGGCAAGTCTTGAACTGATTCGGGTTTTTGTTGAGGGTTATGTGAAGATTGTTGTATTTTCTCAGGATGGGGTACCATTTTTTCAGTTTCAACCGTCTGTTGGGTTTGCTGGTGCTTTGATTGGCTTTGGCTTGTTGAATTTTGTTGTTGAAATGTTTGGCTAGTTTGGGTGTTTGGCAGTGAATTTTGAATTAATTCGGGTGGATTATGCGATGGTGATGGGATTTCCTGCTGATGTGATTTTTCAATGGCAACAGGCGACGACTGTACATTGAGTTGTCTATCTTCTGTTTGTTGCTTATTTACCTCGGCGGGTGTGTGATCTGTCGACTCGGCATTTTTTGTAGTCGGAGAAGACGGTTTTGGCAGATTATGTTGTTGTTCAGAAGTCGCCTCCTTTTCTGCCCTCAACTCGCCGTTGGGGTTCTTAATTTTTGGAAATGGACTGTGCTGTTCGTACTTTGCCTTCTATTAATTCTTACTTGGTCCGTTTTGTCCTTTGGTTGTTCCATCGCTTTTTCCGTGTCTTCTCGTAGCATTCCATCATTCGCTTTGTCTTTATTCCCCTCATTCTTTGTGGTGTCGTCCACTATTTTTTGGTCACTTTTGACATTAAGCAATTCCGCGTTGCTGTTTCTCGGCTGTTGTTGCACATTTTGGTGATGATTGTGGCGGTGTACCTTCACTTTTTGTGATTGGTCATGTTGCGTTAACTGTGCAATAAGATCCTTGTCCAATGTGTAATTTTCCAATTTAGCAGCATAAGTAATGTACATTAGATAAAGTTCGGGGAAGGCACTGACTTCTTCTGAAAGAAGTGAGTAAAATCACAGTTTGCCACTTTTTTTATCAAAAATCTAGTAACGATTTAATTGTTAAAAAATTAAGTTATTTGTATCATATAATAAACCCACTTATCACTTTTGGCCAGTCGCCCATTCGGTCCACCATGTACAGAGTTTGGTTCCTTTTTAGAGCAGACTCCAAAAATATCACATAAGGCATTTGATCAATATAAGTTTCAAAAACGAAGCCCCTTTTTCCCTCATTGTCCTAAAATAACAAGGAAAGGTTTAACTAATAAACAGTCATTAGAATGGAATATGACTTCAGCTTCAAGTAGGTCCGGTCTATCCGAGAATTTGAAAGCGACGACCTTCACTGGGGCATTTATTTTTGTCTTGAGGAAGGATAGATCGGGCGAATCAAAGATTCTTACGAAACTTGATGGGAAAAGATCATCTAAAAGCAAGATATTCGTTAGTTTACTAAACGTTAAATTCGTCATAAATTTTACCTTTACATTTGGGATCTGCACAAAGTTTAGTCTTTTGTTCATTTGGTTTCGCAAAATGAAAAAGACTTGATAGACACAATGTAAAGGCGAGGGCCTAAACGAAAATTTGAATTTTAAGATTAAACCAGAACAGACATAAAATGAAATTCTGAAGGATTTGATGAGATAATGGCAGCTGTTTACCCGATACATTTTGAAAATTATGTTGGAGTAAATATTCGCAGACGCAGCAATAAATAATAACAATCAGTGGTTGTCGACTGGAATAACAGAAGCAAAATGCATGCGTTTTTACTCTAAAAAACCGGGTGACTCACGGCAAAAAAGAAATAACAGTTAGAAATATATGTATATATACATAGAAACAAACGTTTTTTAGAATGCAACCACAGAGTAAAATATAATAATAATTTACATATTCAACAATATCAATAATTGAATCACTATTACATGTTTGCCGTCAGCCGCCTAAGGCCCTAAAAAAATTAGCTGCCAGCGTTCCTGTGCTTGTTTGTAGCTGACAAAGAGGCAAAAAAGGAACCCATCAATTCTAAAGGGAAATCGTCTCAATGAATTATTCTTTCCAATAAGCGATTTCAATGTTCGTTCGAAAAGGACAGGGAATAAAGCTTTCTGATGGTCGAAACTCCCAAACCTATTCATTGATTAATTTCCCATAAAAATATTGTAAATATTCAAGCGAAGAATGTTAACATTAAATTTTTTCGATGTCAATATCATATTTAAAAAGTCTATTTTTGATTTTTATTACTCTTGTAAATTGTTCCTTCGCCAAAGATGAACTTCTCCTTGTCCAAGCGGTACAATTAGCTAATTCATCAATACTTTATTTTTTTCCTATTTGCAGTTATGGCGTCATGGTGACCGTTCGCCCACCGGAACGTTCAGAAATGATCCAAACCAAGAAGAAGCGTGGCCTCAGGGATGGGGGCAATTGTCTCCAGTTGGGTCCCATTTGTGCCCTTTTCCATTACCCATTCATATAATTGTCAGAAGGGAATGGCCCAACATGTCGTTCTTGGCAGAAAATTAAAGGCACGATATATTGACCAGCTGAAATTTGTCAGTGAGCGCTATTTGAACAAGGAAATTTATATTCGAAGCACCGATATGAACAGAACGCTGACAAGCGCCATTTCAAACATGGTCGGATTTTACAGCAGCGGAATGCCGGGAAAGGATTATCCAAGCGAAAAGGAGTCGCAGTGGTGGCCACATGGGTGAGAAATCCCAACACAATACGTTAACAGGACATTCAAGTTTTTTGTTTCCAGTTTCACCCCAGTGGCGGTTCACACTATTGCGTCTTATGAGGACCATATTATTCCGGACATTCCGGAAGTCCCATGCCCAAGGCAAAGTAAAATACACGAAATAATGATGAATTCACCGGATTACCGTCAATTGATGGAGGATAAAAAAGTAATTTAGAGTTTTGTTCGACTTACTGGTCCAAAATATTAGTTTGTTACACCTATTTTGCAGAAAAGATGCCATAACAACCTCTATAAAAAACGCTTTTTCGACCTACTATTATTCCTTTTTACGCTTTTTTCATATAGCTCGAAAATGCCAGTAGCTTTTCGTCCAAGTCACGATGTAAATTGTAATTTTGCAGCAACTGTTCTCCGATTTGACGAATTTTACTGGTGAGAAAATAGACATTTTTAACTTCGGATTGATCGCCGATACGCTTTTCATTGAGGTTTTCATTTTTTGAAATAAATATTATTTTGATAATTTGATTCATTTAACAGGATCAATACCGCGATGAATTGCCCTACCCGATGCCTGAATGGACTCAAAACAAAACACTGAGAGAAATGATACGAGAAATGGATTTTTTATTGGACGAATGGATTAATGGAAGAGGTTAAATCCCAACAGATTTGGACTTGTTTTTTGGAACTGCCTGCGTTTTAAGGTATTTCCGCCTTCGAAGGTGTCCACTTTGACATTGAACTGCCGCGGATAAGAGGCGGGCCGATTCTTTGGATAATAATCAATAATATGCAAAACAAATTGAAATGTCTAACCAAAGAAGTGGCAGAATCGGTGTACGAGTCAGTCCTTTTATGACTAAATTCATATATTTTTTTGTCGCTTTTAAGCTTTAAAATCGCCTGTTGGGTCGTCTCTTTGCGATTGGATCCGTACCAGAAAATACTTCGCTTATTCAGCGGTTCGACTTTTTTAAGACTTATGAAACCCGACGTTTAGCATGACACAACAATTGCCGCTTTGTTCTCTGCTCTTGGGTTCAACAAAACGAATTTTGACGTTGACGGGTCTGTTCTCGTAATGTACGACTACATATTTTGAATTCATTCGCTTAAGTTACCCCCATTATTCGGCATGTGTCACCTTTGAGCTCTGGCAAAATGCCACAGATCGCGAACACTATGTGAAGGTAATACTAAGTTAAGACTATTAATTATAATTTGTCTTCCTAAACTCTTCTCTCTCTCTCAGGCGTTATATTGGCCACCCGACTCGCCCGGCTACGAAGAAATGACGAGGAATGTCACGGGCTGCGAGTCTAATGCCACTTTGAATCGCTTTGTCGAGCGTTCAGAAGTTTTCAAGCCTATGCCTTCGCCGGATGAATATTGTAAAAATACGCATTTTCCCACAAATTCTTCTTCGCCTGTTTACTATTTACAAAGCTTAATGGTCATTTATTTTGTGATTTTTATGGCTTTCTCTCTCTAGCACCGGTTATGCTAAATAAATTGCTTTCTTTTTCCAAGATTCAAAAGGTCTATATGCTCCAAAAATATAAAAGATATGGTTATTCGGGAATGGACGAAAGTCTCTGTAAAAGTTGCTGCTGTTGTTGTTGAAGAGTTTGAATTGATTGGACTAGTGACGGCAAAACAGTGCCAATTTGACGAAGATAATCCAGAACTTCGGACTGAAAACAAAAATAAGCATTATTGGCATTACACGTTGTGGTTGGAATTTAACGGGACTGTCGGAAACGTTTGACACCCGTTCGAGCAGAATTCGCTTCAGACGAGTAACACTATTTTCCAGTAATTGTTTAGCACCTCCATTATAGACCCATGAAAACAGTTTAAACAAGTCTTCCGTGAAAGTGCGTTGAGGAAGAGGAGCACGGCAAGGGCTGTTGAACCTCACCGTTCTCTGAGCAAAACGAGGTGTTTCACCACCCGACCATATAAATGCATTGGACAGGGAAGGCCAAGCACCAATTTTTTACCCCCTATCTCCGACACCTGTTTGTTTTCCATGACATCGAGCCTCGCTTTCATCTCATGGACATTCCCTTTAAGCGTAGTTTCTCTCGAAGCGATATCATTAACACGCAACAAAATCAATTCTGTCCTTAAAATTTTCTAATTTAAATTAAATATGAGTCACTTTTGATTTTGCCTGTCACATGTCCTGTTAAGTCGTTCTTCCGACGTTCGATTTCGTTTGTTCTCCTTTTCTCTGGCGAGGTCCAACATGCACTCCCCTTCAAAGTCGTGCAGTTTTTGCACTTGTTCAGGAGACAGGAATAGTTCTGTTTAAATGCATGGAATGTTTGTTTTCTTTGTGTATCCCAAAGTGTGCCGCCCACTCAATGAAAAGTCGAACAGTGCAAATCCCTCCTTGACACTCCTCGACACTTGTCCAGTGGTGCCAAGACTGCGGCGTTGATCAAAGGAATTGTTTGGCAGCGGCTGTTCTTTCACAACGCTCTGTTTTTCGCAATTTTCCGCCTTTTCTTCTTGTTGATTTTGGCACCGGTTGTTCCTCGCACAAAAGCATAAGCAATTGGAAAAGAGAAAACGACGAAACTTCGGTGAACAGCAAATGCATATCAAATTGCGATAATTGAGATACCGAAAGCACATGTAAACGTAATAAATTGGAGTAAAGGGCGGCGGAAGGAACGGAGTCGCTTCGTATTCCATGACTTGTCGGTAACGCTGGAAAAGCCTAAAAAGAAGGAAAATGATCTAAGACCAGCAGCCAAAAGCAACCAATTGGCTTTACCAAAGTTGTTGAGAAATTTTGTTGGTCGACTCAAAAATATTGTTGAAAATGGCGATGAGCATGGAGATCAGCAAAATGTTTGCAATGAGCAGAAAAACAGTCATTAAAATTGGCGGTATCCAATGGCCAGGCACACAGGCCAATTCCCGTGCCCGATCATCCCGATTAACCCACGCACTGGCAATGGAAACATTTTTGTCCAAGTGTTCGTCCCACGCTAAAAGGCATGGAATTGTATTGTATCGCGCATTTTTGATGCCCTCGTTTGACCTTCATCACCGCAAGTGTCAATCTCATCCGCATAAACTTCGCCATAAAGCATGAAGTAGGGTTTGTAGAACACATTGCGCAACAGAAGCCAATGCCATTCTTCGTTCGGATAAGTGATGGACTGACGGGCGAGTCCAAAGCCAAGCAGAGAAATGCCCAACATCACCACAATACTGGACATGTTCATAATCTGAAAATGGAAATGCAGTGAGTGTTTAATTTATGTGTTAAATTTGAGACCATTTTTCCAGCCATCGTTATGTAAGGACCAAATCTTGGATGGACGCCCAAAAAGTCCAACAATTTCATCGACCAAAGTACCGAATCTACCGCCAAAATAACTCTCCCAACACTTTTACTAAAAGAAACAAAAAAGGGTAAAAAATTGCATAATTTTAATTGGAAAAACCTCGTCGGCGTGTGTAAACGAAATAAAAATCCAATGATAAATCCCAACACGGCCAATGTAGTCAAAAAGTTCCAATAATTTCCAAAAAAGTGCTCAAATTTTTCTTTGATTTTCTTAGGCTCCGACATGAAAAACTGAAAATTGCATTGAGAGTTAATTCTGTGTTCCAAAGGGTACCTTTCGCGTAATTTCCAAGCCAAACGCAATGACATAAAAGAACAAATACCACTCAAAATAGGAGGGCTTAGGCGGCGTTTTGATAAGCAACACATAAGTGAGAACCGACAAAAACACCAGGAAACTGAGAGTCCATGCCCAAAAGGTGGTGATCGGAGCGACAAAAAACTCGTAAAGTCGTCGCCGGTATTTGATTTGACGCTAAATGTTTGCGTTAATCATTTCGCCAATATTTCTTTATCCCATATTTTAATTACTGTTTTGTTGAGAGTGACTCCTTCGGGAAGCGGAATTCCTTTCGGCACATGCCCACCGTTGACCGTAAGTCGGCCAATTTGGTCAGAAGGTGACCTGATCAGAGTCACATTTTTTGCGGCCTGATTTTCGGACTCCATCGGGTCAGTTTCGTTCAAAAGACTTGTTTTTGTTGTACTCATTTGCCGCAGCATGTAAAGGAATTTCATCGGAAACTAAAGAAAGATTGTTTCAATGGTCAGTGATTAATATAATTAGTTTATGCAAATGCCCACTGTTTTCGTTGGCCACTGTCTTTTTTGGCCTTTCTCTTGCCGGAGATGATGTTGTTGGATGGAAATAAACAGCTTCATTGGCCGAATCACCAATGTTTTCATCGCTTCCCACGAGGAAATGGGGTGATTTAACGCCAGAATTGATTGCCCCATAAGTTTTTGGGGTTGTCCATGGATGGTTCATCGAGTTATTCAGTGGAAGCGGAGCATGGGACAGCAGCGGACTTCCACCTGTACCTGACAAAAAAGCAAAATATATATTTTTTTAAATTATGTCCCCGTGCCCACTGTTCGTCGCTGATGGCACCGCTGCTGCTCCAATGGTCGAATGGGCGACGAGCGCACGGACCCCACGGCCCTTTCTGTCTTTGTGCCTCGTTGGTTCACCACCACCACCACCACCACCGCCTTCGTCTGTGGCCTTTCCTTGCACATTGTTCGCCGCCGTTGGAACTTCCTTAATCGGCGTACTGCGACTCGCCACTAAAAGGCATTGGCATTCTGAGCAAAAGTTGCGGATGGTCTAATGGGGACAGACAACACTCGGAGGCACTCGCTAACCTCGTTTCCTGTGTTTGCCCATCTCAATGTCTTCCTTGGCAGTGGTGGACGAGCGCGAGTGGGAAGGACGACGGCGTTTGCGCTTACTTTTGAAAATCTGGAAAAACCACCAAGTCAAAGGTTGGCTAAGTAATGGCCAAATTGAGTAAAAAAAAGTGTTACGGAGGTGAAGTTCAATGACTGCATGCTCCCGTGGGAGTGTGACGTGCGTCGACGCTCCTCGGCTCCGGCAGCGCCGCCCTTTTCGCCTGCGTCCGATTCGCCATCGTCGCTCTCACTTCCCGAAGAGGAGGAGGAAGAGGACGAAGATTCGGAGGAGGAGGACGATGAATCGTTGATGTCTTTCTGATGTTCTGCCGCTGTCTGAGGCTGAAGCAACAATTCCTCGCGGGATTTGAACTCGAGCAGAAAGATTGAGGGCGGAAACAGAATGCCCATGAGCACTTTGAAGTTGGAATTGCTTCGAATTCGGAGACCGCCATGCCAAAGGTCGGCCAACAATATCTGACAGCTAAACAAATGATGTGATGGAATAAGCGAATCCAAAACAGAGAGAGAGTTAAAGTTACCAAGGATGTGCCAAGAACTGTTTGTTGTTCACAATCACCGCAAGTGACAAACATGTTTGGTGGCCCCAATAGGTGAGTTCGTACGTAAGCAATTGGAGTGTTTGTGCGTCATCTTCTTTGTAGCAATGGTCCAACAATTCGAGCGAAAGCCGACGAAATTCCTGTAATTTACAAGTCATTACGATGTTTAACATTACAATAAATAGGGCAAGTGTGTGCACCTCGGCATACGTCTTCAGTTCCTCGCAGACTTCCACTTCCAAATAATCCTCCGCTGCCTCGTTGGCCAAACTTTTGTATATTCGACATGCCACCAGTGCCTTGGCCAATGCCTCTTCTCCATGTTGCCACATGCAAAGCGCCTAAACTTGTGGTTGCATCCGTATTATTTGTATTATGAAATGGTGCGCGAACCCAACCATTTCATGTCTCTTTGTGAGAACGGCCCAAATCAGCAAGTCGGAGAATGGGTAAAGGAAGTCGTAGGTTGTGCCCTGTTGCGGCTGTTCCCCCGTTGTTCCATATTTTTCGTCCGCCTCTGTCCCATATTCAATGGCATCGTGCAGCATTTCGTGGGCCGTTTGTCCGTTCTTTTCGCCCGCCTCCGTTGCATATTCAACCGCATCGGTCAGCATGTCGCGGTTCGCTTGTGGCATTCCTATGTTCGCCGAGCTTTTTTGTCTTGCCCCCAAATTGTTGACGCCTTCACGACGGTACGCTGTCCGCCAAAGGATGTGATTACTCAAAGCACGATTGCCAGGAATTGAGTTCATTGTGGCGAAACTAATATTTGGTGGGTTGTGGAGCCGCTGTTGGGGCTGAGTGGCCTGAAAACACAGAAATACAACATTCATTTATAAAATAGTGAAAAAAGAAATAATTTATTTAGCATTTGTAATGAATTTGTTTGATTAAATTCTTCGGTTATTGCTCACTTTTTGTTGTTGCATTTCCGAGGGACGCGCTGTTGTCACTGCGTGAGTTTCACCCAATCGCGTGTCAGAGGCAGAGGATGGAAAATTGCGAAAAAAGCCACGCGAAAAAAATTCGGAACCAGTCCGACGATAAGCACCACCACGGGATGACACTGTTTGTTGGTCCGTGGGCGAATAACGCTGAATTTCCTGAAAATTTGTTTTTCGTATTTATTAATGAATGTCAAAAAATTGTCCGTTTTCATATGAAACTTTTTATAAAATTGCAATTAATGGAAGGCAATGAATTTAAATCTTTGAGTCTCATCATAATTATGCAAATTAGAAATGTCATTGTGCCATTCGCACTCCCTCCCCCCCCCCTCCCCCGCCCCCAATGGCGCCGCTCATCAAATGCGCAGACAAATATTATTGTTGTGACAGCCAACCGAATGCGCATTGGCAATCATTCATCGCTCATTGTCAGGCGAAAGGGTTTTTATTTTCCATTACCCCTGCTCCAATGTCAAGTTTTTGGTAAAGAAAATTTAAGGAAAAATGGAAGGGAAATCAAGCCAAGAGCAGAGGAACACAATAAATTATCGCGAGCGGTGCCGAATGCACGACTTAAACGAAGCATTGGACGACTTGCGCAGGTCACTTCCGTACTCACACGGCACAAATGTGCGCAAATTGTCCAAAATTGCAACTTTGTTATTGGCAAAGAACCACATAATAATGCAGGTCCAAAAGCAAATTCCCCCATTAAATACAATTTAAAGCGAAAACATTTTGACAGACAAACGCAATTAATGAGCTGAAACAGCGAATTGGACACTATGAAAAAAGCATTCAGAATATGGAAGCGATTCTCCAGAGAAAAGAACGGGAGAAGATCAACGAATGATAACAATTGGAATTGGTAAAATGATTGGTGGTGGTCGGTTGGTCACCATGGACGGTACACCCCAAAACGTCGCCGGCCGAAACGTCGCCGGGCGAGTTTTTTGGTCGTAACTTTTTCCTTTATCCACCAATTTTTGTAAATCATGATGTTTTTGAAAAACTCTAAGTGTTCTGAATCTATAATTAAGCAGAACTTAAGCGATTAAAAAATTCGAAAATAAAACTCATGAAATTCCCGATTTTTTACAAATAAAAATGCTAACTTTTTTTCGAATTTTTGAATCGCTTAACATTTGCTTGATGAAAGTTTCTAATCACTTAGAGCTTTCGAATAATATCAAGTTTATAAAAATTGTTGATAAAGAAAAAAAGTTATGATCAAAAAACTCGTCCGGCGACGTTTCGTCCTGGTCCGCACCATGGAACAGGAATGGGAAGGAAAGTCAAAAAAAACAAAAACAAGGGACCGAACTCAAACAAGACTTGTTTTTTTTAATTTTCCAAATAATTTATTTTCGTTTTTTCTAATGAATGTTTTTCTATACCACCTAAACGACTTATTTATAGCAGTGGGGCCAAAGGATGCCATTAAGTACAGCCGGGAAATTTTAGCATTTTTGTGAATTTTCTTTATACATTCTTTGCCAAAAAATAGTAAAAAAACGGAACTATTATAAAAAGAAAATTATTAAGTGAGCGAGATCCGACGGTGTAGGCGCCGCCGGGAAATAGGATTATAGAAAATTGGGTAAATAATAAGAAAATATTTAATTCCCCTTAAAAAATAAATGCGGAAAATAGGTCATTAGGTCCGGAAAACCGGGAGGGGAATTTCCGAAGAATAATGCAATAGCCCCCCCCGCCCCCCTCAAATCCAGGATGCGTCCCTGGTATTGAGATTTTATAACGACATATTTTGCACTTACTTTTTTGATGTCGATTTTCACATTTTTCTTCTTGTGTTCATAGGAATTTGAGGAAAGTAACCCTTTTTCAAAATTGTGAATAAATTTTGAACCCTCCAATTTGTCCCGTTAAACTTGGCTTTGCCCACCTTCATTTTGTTTTTGTAATCCCTGTATTGCTGAGCAAATTGCGCGGACGCGTAATGAGAACGAAAACCATTGGCCATCAATTTTTCAATTGCCATTCCGATGTGCGGAAGTTTATAGTGGTACCCGTCACGAATTTTGACCACGTCTCGAACGATATAACTTAAGCAAAGGCATTGAAAAAAGATTAAAGAATGGGTGACTCACTAAAGCGTATTTGGGGGACCCTGGTCAGTGTTGTACAATTCCTCAAGTCGTCCGATAGTCAAAAACTCGTGCATGTTGACGCCGTTCTCCAGCAGCAACCGCACAAGGTCCACCCGATTGTAAATGAGAGCATCCATCATCGTATTGTTTAGTGCCATTTTGGTCAATTCGGATTAGCAGGAAAGAGAAAGGACTTCTGTTGAGGTTTAAATTATTAGGAATTGAAATTTTACTGGGAAAAAGTGGTGGAGGCAAAAAGAATGTACCAAACCGAACACTTCGCCTACAAAAAGAGAAAGCAACAGTGATTTCTCTTCATATAAGCAGATGTAAAGCTGATGCACTTTATTTTAAAAAATATTCCAAATTTATTGGTAAGAGGGTTTTTATGCAAAATTTTTTTTTTGTGTTAAATTTTCTTTCAAAACTAGCTTTTCATGTATCGACTTTTCTTTTTTATTCCTCCTTTTTGTATATTGTAGAATTGAATATCTAAAAATGATAAATCCATTAGTTACTAGTCAATTTTTCTTAAACTAACAATTCTGAACTTTATAGCCCAATATTTTATGATAGAAGAATTATTGAAAAAATTCACTTTGATTGGTGGACTTTATTTGTCTGTATTTGTGATTTTGACCATATTCATCATATATTTCTGTTCTCATCCTTATAAGTATGTAATGCTAATCAAAATGTTGATTCATCGGGCAGCGCACCAGCTTTTACTTTACTACATCATATCACTAAAAAGTTATATAGCTATATTTAACTATTTTTTAGTTTATTCTTTCCCCTTTATGTGAACAACGACTCGAACTGTTTAATTTTCGTTTATAAGCGAATAGGCGAAATGTCCATTTTGGTATTGTGTTTAGTAACGCAAAATATTCATTCCCAACGCCCAACCCCAACACCTGTAAAGATAATTATGAGTAATTGTCAACTTATGTATTTAATTGTAAACCTGTTCGAAAAACAGTTTAACCGCTTTGCTGCGCAGACTTCTCTCATCGAGAGGAACCGAATTTTTTCGATTAGTCCAGCAGAACAATGAATTTTTTGTTGAATTTTGGATGCGGACAAGAGAAAGATTTGTGTTTTTTTTAAATTTTACATTGCTAAGTAAAAGTTGTTAAGGTTAAGTGATTTAATTGGTTTTCTTATGAAAAATAAGCAAAACAAATGATGGAATTATTCTGATAGTTTTAAAAGCTTTCATTTTCATCGTGCTTATTTCGACCAAATGAAAAATCTATTCACTGCATCACTTATTGGGTTGAGAAACCAACACGACAAAAAAAGAGGGAGAGAGAAAAGTGTTCGAAGAGAAAGTGTGTGGTGTATAAAATAAACAGCACAGACAGGGACAAAGGATGAAGATAAAATCTGTTTTGTTTAGCGCAGGCAGATGAAAAATGAATTGAATTCAGTAAAATCATTGCCAGAGAATTTATTTTTTACATAGTTTTATTTTAAAAAAAATAATTTTTTCTGCACTAATATATATTAATAAAAATATAAAATAAAAGTAAAAACTTTAAGCCCCCTACGGGTCTCGATCCCGTGACTTTCAGATTAAAAGTCTGACGCTCTACCAACTGAGCTAAGGAGGCATGTAACCTGGCCAATTTTTTAAGTAAATTATTTAAAAAAAAACTAAAAATCATATTTTATTAAATAGTAAAGAAACTATTTTTCATAATATAAAAATGAATGTTGCGCATTTAAATTAGCATTCCTTGACAAAAAAAAAACTGACAAAATATAAATTTTATGAATAAAATTATTAGCAAAAAAATATTACAGGTAAATATTTTTACAAAATTAACAAATATTAAATTTCTTAAATAAAATTTGTTCTAACTATTGTTAGGATAATGAGCAATTGCAATGAATGCACTTATCAAGTGAATGGAACTCTTCGAGCGTTTTGACCCTTTCAGAACATTCTTTGAGTTGTTCGCATGGTAACGTTTATTGTGGCCAAAGCGATGCCGAGCAAAGTGATGCCAAAGAGGGAATTCATTGGCACTTTCTGAGCCGAATTACACAACTGATCAGGACAGCAGCAAACATGACCCTTAAAAGTGAGGAAAAATATAATTGTAAACTAATCTAATAACGATACCAAATTTGGCACACTTTGACACGAGTCGATTATCCGATAAGTGGCGCAAATGGAGGAAATGCCTGTCCCATCACAATAACGCACCTTTCACAAAAATGGTAATAAATTTTGTTTTGACGATTGGCCTTTTCGCTACCGTATCCAATCCAAGAGTTTGCTTGATACAGTAAAGGCTCGGACATTCGACAATGGAAAATTGATTTCCGGAATAGCACTGGATGGCGCTGGTTGGGGGGAAAAAGTCGACGAAGAAGATGACCAGAAGCAACAAAAGAGGGACAAAAGGAAGAGACGAATTAGGCAATTGGGAGAACGACAAAAAAGGTGGTCGAATTGGCATTTGCAAATATAAAACTAAAGGAAGAAATTCATATATATTTTATTCATTGGCACTCAATTTTATGACTAAATGCCATCCATTATATTGAAATTGAACTGCGAAATTGGTGAAAGGGATTGTTAACTCAAAGTTGGAAAGGTCATGCATTTGTTGAGACGACGAAATGCAATTAATAGAAGAAGTGTGTAATTTAAATTCGGAGAGAAAAAGCAATTAATGGGATGAAATTGAGAAGGGTGAACCGGAGAGTTTTGGAGAAAAACCCGGGGCGGGAGGGGGACGACGACGACGACATACATGCCTTATTAGCAAAAGTGAGCGGAAGTGGAGGGAGAAAAGGTGCAGAATAGGGGGGGGGGAAGCAAGGAGGAGGATAATATTCCAAAAAAAGGGAGGGAGTGGGCAAAAAGAGACGGAAAGGAAGGACAATTGTGGGATTTTGTATGGTTTCGAACCTCCGAAAATGACCTTGGGATAGAAGCGATCGGCGGGTGGGGGAGGGGGGGGGACACTGCGGTAAGCCAAAAAGGAAAGGCACTCACCGACACACACACAAACATTTGGCCCCCCTCGGTGGCCCTTTCTTACGGAATAATCGGCCACCCATTTTTTGTTGCCTTTTTGTCGCCAAAGAAGGGAATTGTTCAAACTTAAGTTAGTCGGCTGTTTAAATGATGGCACTACTTTCACTTCTGTTGCTGTTGCCCTTCTCCCGTCACTTCCAATACTTTTCCGCTCCTCCCCCCCCCCCATTTCACCACCAATTTTTGCATAAAGAATGAATTCCCTCCCCCCCCCCCCCCAAATGGACCAATTTTGCCCCTCTCCCTCAATTAGATTTTATTTTGCGTCTTTCGGACAAGCAATTCACAAGCTGTGTTTCTCTTCTGTCTCTCCTCCGTTTGGTTGCGTTTGGACTCTTCGCCAGCGTCAGCAAATGTTCTGCTGGACACAGTAAAGGAATTCGCTGTCAATGGGCGCGTGGGCCACAAAATTAGCCGAAATTTATGAGAAGTTGAGTGAAAAATTGGAGAAGAAATAGGCAAACCAAAGTGGGCGCAGAAGGTGTGCAATTTGGAGGATATTGGAGGACAAAATTCAAAATGATATGAGAAGAAAAAGGACAGAATGAAAAGTATAAAAGGGGGGGGGGGAGGATTATGTTAAAAAAATGTGATTGAAAAAAGAGCGAATGGATAAAATAAGTGAGTGATTCTCGTCACAAATCCAAGCAGCAGCAGAGGGAATGCGCACTGTCCCGTCACTGATCCGCTCAAAATTCAACTCCAACAATAAATAGTAAATTCATCCATGGAACCGACCACCAACACCAACAGCAGTCAATCAACAACATCAAATACACACAAACACCACGCCATGTTAATAATATTTGGTGGGGGGGGGGGGATAAAAGAAATGGAAGGGGAGGCGGCGAACTTTGCCAACGTCACCCCCACCCCACACAATCGGCCGACCCCATTTAAATGTTTATGACAGGCGGCGGCGGATCAGTCGGGCATGGACACAATCTGCGCACATATTCCTCCATTTACATTCAGTGAAAAAGAATGAAAACTTAAAAAAAAAAGCGAATGGACTTCTGATTGATTTGAATTATGAGTGATAAAGTGGTGATGAAATGTTAGTTTACTGTAACTTTACAGTAATTAAATGCTCACAATACATTTTTCAACTCGAAAACACTTCTTCGTGTAGACATTGTCGATTTCCTATTGCAAATTTTGGCTTTATTGGCTCCGGCATCAAAAGTCATCTGACTGAATAATCAATAATATGTAAATATAAAAAAATTTAAATCATAAAAGACACAAAGTTTTTTCAATGATCAAAGAGTAAATATCAATCCAACGATACATCGACAGTTATAAAATTATCGTAATCATTTTTAATTCAAAGGGGCGGGAGCAGGTGGTGCCGACAGGCGCCTTGCACCAAAAAAATGACCATTTTGAGATTTTTTGAAAAAATATTCGAAAATGGCCATTTTTTTGGCAAGAATTCATTAGAAATCTTTTATGGTATTTAAGAAGTTTCTCAAAAAATTTAAATTTAAAGAAATAATTTTTTTGAGAATTTCCGTTCTTAGGAATATACTTTTTCAAAATTTGAAAGGTCATTTTTTAGGTGTCTATTTTTCATTTTTATGGTATTTTTCTTATGGAATTTCTCAAAAATTCCTTAAACAAGCACCCAAAAATGCCAAAAAAAAAAAGGAACCAAATATCAATATTAAAACTCTCCCAGGTTAGAATGGCTGGCGGATATCACGGATATGGCCTTCATATCCGTGTCCGTCCGATATCTCAAAAAAAGTTATCCGTATCCGTCCGTATCCGGACAATCCGCAGATTTTCGCGTCCGTGCACATGACTGCTAAAAATCATCAAACTTATTACTCGAGGAGATGTGAACCCAAGAAATTTCTGTTAATGATTTTCCTAGTCATTCATCCATTTTCAAATTTCACTGTATTTTATATTGAGTTTTTAATAGTGAAAAACAGAATTTGCTTTGTCGGCATTACAGTACTCAAAAAGTATTCTTTCATTCGCTTTGCGTCGTCGGATGGATTTTCCCATTTTATTTCATAATTTTCACTTTCCTTTTCTCTGTCGGTTGTCCCAATTCAACGCCCATCACCAGCATAAGCACGTCTTATATCCATCCATCCATCATCCACTTTTGGCACTGCATAACATTCCATCCTTCTCCCGATGCCATTGCCATTGCAATTTGACAAATTGCGCACAAGCGGATCAAAGGGATGGCAAAGACTTAAGGGATTTTCAGACGGATTTGGCGACGATGTAAGAGCCATTTCATTTTTGGTTAACGAAGTAAAGAGAGGGGGAGGGACTTTTTTGTGGTGCCGCCGCCCCCTTATGGTCGGCGGGGACAAAAGTCCCCATTATTTGGTTAATGCTTTTCTCATCATTTAGACTTTCTCGAATAAGAAAGTGCGACTGATAGTTTAATTTATAGGTGCTTTTCAATGATCCGTGCTTTTTCTGTGAGGTGTTCTCTGCCCCAACCATTCAGTCCTTTCCGATCACTTCCTTCCCTTAATATCTTTGTCCACCGTTAAATTTCCTTTCGATCACTTTTTCCCCGTTTAGTTTAAGTCAATTCCTTTCCAATCACTTTCTCCCCGTTTAGTCAGTCCCTTTCGATCACTTTTTCCCCGTTTAGTCAGTCCCTTTCGATCACTTTTTCCCCTTTTAGTCAGTCCCTTTCGATCACTTTTTCCCCGTTTAGTCAGTCCCTTTCGATCACTTTTTCTCCTTTTAGTCAGTCCCTGGCATGGGCCCCCAGGCGCTGTCTGTGCTTCTGCTTCTTGGCTTTCTTCTGCTGCCCACCAACTCAATGAATAGCGTTACGAATTCGTCAATAAATTCTGTCAAAACCTTCCATTTGGACGACCCTTTGTTTGAGTCAGCAGAAACGCGCGAAATTGAATTGGTTCAAACGCTGTTCTTTGGCCAACCGATGCCATTGCATTTTGACCAATTCGGCACCAAAAACAGAAGCCGAAGACAGTCAGCTGCACAAATCGCTACGCAAACTGAACGAACAGACGCCAATGCTTCTGCACTTAATGGCACAACAACGCCACCGGCAAATCCCGTAACGACAAAAGCGTCGCCAAAAGATTTTGCGAAAAAGGAACTGCAGGGGAAAGTGGTGGTCCGAATTGGGCACATCGGAGCAAAAGTGGACTTTGCTTTATTAGAATTTATAGACCAATTTTACTTTTATTTTTCAGGGATCTGTGCCGAACGGCGACCGCGTGCTTGAAATAAGTCGGTTGGCACTGCTCGAAGAGGGCATTCTCGGGGACGAATTGGACTTTGAGTGAGTGGGACAAAGTTCAAAGAACAAAAGGGAGAGAGGGAGGAGAGAGGAAGCCAATTTGAAGAAAGGTCACCACAATTGCCAAGAAATTTAAATGCTTATCCATTCAAATGGAAACCAATGGGACACGGCATAAGGCAAAAAACAAACCCCGAGTCTAAAAGGCATCCATTTTGGTAAAACTTTCAAATCAAAGTTTAAATTCAAAAAAAAAAAGTCCAAAAAGATGGTGAATTAGTTCTCAGTTCAAATTTGTTATCCTCATTAAGGATTAAGCAAAATTCGTCACGCTTATAGAACAATTAGCAATTGCATAGTCAGTCTGATCGCAATCAGTTTATGATGTGCCGCTGATGTGTATCTAAAATTCCGCTCTCAAATGGCCTGTTTATTATGGTCTTACCGTGTCCCCCGTTTAGCCTTTCCTCCTCTTACAGTATCCGATCGATCGCCGCCTGTGGCGATTCGTACGAAGGGGTCGCCGTTGCGGCCGCAATGTATCACAAAGAGGTTGTTCGGGTTTAACCCGCCGCACTTTTCTAACACTTTTTCAGAACGTTAGAGCCTTTTTGGGGCCGTATTGTGCCAGTGGTGAGTTGGAAAAAGACAAGCAGTCCATCATGATGTTTTTCGGGTGAACAGAGTTCGAAGCGGTGGCCAAAATGTGCTCCTTTTGGAATATCCCCGCCATTTCGTATATGCCCACCGCAACGGCAGTGTCCGATCGGAACATTTACAAAACATTGGCCCGAATCTCGTCGAAGAACACCAATTCGATCGCAAAAGCACTGATCAGGCTGGTGGAACATTACAAATGGAAAAAGGCGAGAAAGCGAATGGCAAAGGAAAACAAAACATAAAATGGCATTTTGTTTAGTTGGCCATTGTGACAAATACGGGTAAATTGGTTGGCCAAGCGAAAGGTTTTGTAATTTTACAAAACAAATTTGTCAAAAAAAAGGTCCGATTGCTTATGAACGGGTCAGCGCCTTCGAAGAAGAATTTCGGAGGACAAATGCAGTGACGGTGGTGAAAAAGGTGGTGATGGACGAGAATTGGGATGCCAATGAAATGGTCAAAAGCGGACTTCTGGGCGAATTGTCGGCCAACGCCCGAGGCAAGTCCAAGAGGGGAAAGGAAAAGCCGGGAATTGGGCAAATTGAGAGGGGGCGAGAAAGGGGAGAAAATCAGAGAAATTAGGCAATTTGAGAGGGGGCGGGAAAGGGTATTTATTATAGCCAAAACGATTAAAGATTCGAAGTCCGGGCTTCGGTTGTCCCTCTTTCCATGTTTTTTGGAATATGTCAATTTTTCATCCCCGTCCTTCACTTTACGCTGTTCGAATTTACGGAATTGAAATGCCATGCCCCGACATCTGCTGAGTACAGCAGAAATAGACCATTCCAAATAAACAATGAGAAGGAATTGACAATTTCTTTTCCAGTGATAATAAATAATCCAACTTTGATTTGGCAATGGATAAGTAACAAAGACCGATTGGATGATCTGTCGTTGGCATTTCTTTCTCAATCGGTGCATGTTCCGTTGGCACTTTTCGCCGTGATTTTGGTGTAAGGATAGGCACAGCATTGTTTTGACGAGTCGTAACTCTTCGGGAAGAAGCGGCCCTGTTTATCCTTCAAATAGCAGCATTTGATGGTGCCGAATCGTTCTATGGGTTTGTCACAACACTGGTGGGTTCGGCTGCTGAACTGTTGATACTCCGGCGGACTTTTTCCCCTAAAAAATTCATTTTTTATTTTCAAAATTTGCTGAGACTCTCTCACAAAAATGACGCAGCACCCGTCGAACAGTTCCTTCAGATAAACAGCACCACCACAGCACATTTCCCTTTTGCCACCGTCGTAGGCATTTTTGCCTGAAATTGGCACAATTTTTCGAGAATTCAAAAAGCATTTCAATCGGTTATTTGATCCTAAAATTCACCGCAACAAATCAACGATGGGTCCACGTTGGTGATCAAAGTCTCCTCGCAGCATAAAGTGTTGAAACTGTTCCTCGGGTAGGCCATCCGTCCGCAGCATTCGCCGGAGGGAATGTTGTGCACCTGCGCTAAGAAGGCCATTAGTCACTCAATTAAACACTTTGCCAAAATGAATTTGTACCACGCCTTGGCAGCAAGTCTGATCATAGGCAAGAGTTTGGTTGCCGCAGCAGCGGTCGATAAAACTTGAGGGTTGGCGCCGCCTGAGGCGTTTTTCGGACGGCGTTAAATTGGCACGGCCTTTAAAATGCCAAACTTTGCACTGACCTTCTCGGCACATTGTCGCAACAAATTTCCTCAAATTGGTTGCTTGGCTCATCGCCGCAACTTCAAAATGACAATTCATAAACAATCAAACCATGGAAAACCCACCAAGTGATACCGTACATCTGAAAACGCAAAAGTGTACTGTAAAAGAATCACCGGAGGGCGGGTGAGAGGGAATTTCTCTGTTCTTTGACCTCTTCGGGACGTTGGAACTCTTCACAATTGTCTCCGCAACATGCCTTCAAAACTAATAGCACAGCAGCGAGTGCGGATTTGGGTCGAACGGGTGGAGAAGTTTTGGTGGAAATTGCTGAAAAGAAATGGTCAACAGCAGAAGAAGAAGAAGAAAGCGGGGGTAGGGGAGGAGGAAGGGAAAGGGAGAGGAAGAGGGGAAAAGGGAAGGAGAGAGGGGGAAAGGGAAAGAGAGAGGGAGAGGGGAAAAGGGAAAGAGAGAGGGGGAGGGGGGAAGGAAAAGGAAAGGCAAAAGGAGAGAGGAAAAGGAAAGAGAGAAATAAAAAAGAAAAGGAAGAGGGAGAGGGAGAAGGGAAAGGAAAAGGAAAAAGAAGAGGGGGAAAAGGAAAGGGAAAGGGCACACTTACGCGGTTGGGAAGCGGCAAATTGGGCCAAAGAGAAAAGCAGCAAAAGCAGGAAAAGGGGCAATAGTTTGAAGAAGGGAGGAAGAAGCATCGACGGACGAAGGGATTCTAAGGGAAAGGGACAAAGTCCGATTGGGGGGAGGGGGAGAAGAAGCGAGGGAATGACCTCATCGGAAGGAAAAGATGAGAGAGGAACGCATCACATCATCACAGGAGAGGAAGGGGCGCACAACAGAAGGACATGGGCAGGGAGAAGAAGCCGAATGACAAATCCAACTTTGAATTTAAGAAATTTAGAGTAGAGGAGGGACCGAAAGTGGGGGATGAAGCGGCTAATGATTGAGTGAATGAGTGGGTGGGAAGACGAATTGAGAAATTAGGGGGTGGGGGGGGCGATGGATTGATTGATGCGTCGACGGAAGAAATAGGGGGGGGGGGGATGTATTGTGGAGATGGGAGGGACAGATGCGCAAACAGGGCCAGAAATTGTCGAATTTTGGGACATTGGCGAGGTGGGAGGACTGGAAGTGGTGAAGAAATAAGCTAGAAAAGTGAGAGGGCGCAAAAGAGCGCGAGAGAGATGAGAGAGAATTAAGCAGAGACGAAGAGAGGGAATTGGGACGGAAATGGCGCAATTTGGGCCTTTCAACTGACTGTTTTCTCCCATCAGTGGTGGTGTGCATCTTCTCCTACACACGTGAATTAACTCGCGAGTTCATGAGTGCTGTAAGCCGTCTCAACATGGTAATAAATAATAACCAAGACAATATGCCAATTGTCAAATAAATGCCAATTTGACCGATCTTTCCCTGCTCAGAACACCTCCGAATACGCCTACATTTTGCCGTGGCTCCAATCGGGCCCAAAAGGTCAGTTTAAGTTTCTACGTTTTGTGCCGTCCCATTCATTCGTCCGTCGTCCATTGCCTTCGTTCGTTCCGTTAACCATTCGTTTGTTTCCTCTGCTGAAGACGCCTCCCCGTGGACGGGTTCATCGGGCGAAGTGCTACAGCAGGTGAAGGACACTTACGCGAACGCAATTATTGTGGACGATGTGAACGGATTCGAAAACATCGTCATGGACACATTCATAGAACGAATTGAAAAATACGGATTGAGCCGAGACGACATTGACCTCGTAAGGGCGGCCAACAGAGTTGGCCAATTTGATGGCATTTTTGGTCCTCTTTTTTCAGACAAACTCTTTTGCCTACCTCCACCTTTACGACTCGCTGAAAATGTACGCGTTGGCAGCGCGTCGGGTGTTGAACAAAACGTTGGAAATGGACGGAAATGGGACGGAGGCGGTGTTGGACGGACAGCAAATTTGGAATGCCATGCGACGACTGTCCTTTGAGGGTTGGCACTTGAGAAGCCGCCTTTTTACAGTGGGCACACATTTTGTCCTCTCTCAAGGGATTGGCAATGTCGGAGGTGCGTCCACCGGATTCGTGCAAATGGACGACCTTGCGGACAGGTGGGCCTTGAGCGAGCAAAACGAACGAATTGAATTGTGATTTTCAGGGCCCCCCAATTTGCCGCATTTTTCATCGCGCCAAACCGTGACAAAGTGTTGAAAATGGTCCAAATGACCGCCTACCGCGTGCCAAATTGTGACGGACTGATCAACAAAAGCGGATGTTATGACTTGGTCATTATACAATAATGTATCGCTTCTTACCCTGTTTTTGTCTTTGATTAGAAACTGACCAATGTAATGACCGGCTTTTGGCCTTCCGACAACGGCTCTTTGCCGCCGGATGAGCCCATTTGCGGTTTCAGGGGACAGGTGAAGCCGTGCTTTTTTGTCCATCGGTCACTGCCTGCTCATTTTTTGCCATTCAGCGATGCTCTTACACCGTCGAAATTGCGATTGGTGCCACTTTTTTGGCTCTGATTTTGCTCGTGTTTTTGGCCTGGACATTGCGCCGATATTGGTCATGGGGGGGGGAGGAAAAACTTGGCAATAATTTTCCTGTTTTGTTTTAATTTGTTGTTCAGCCAAACTTACGCGTTGAACAAAATGTCATGGCGTTTGTTCTGCGACGATTTTCGCCTGATCGACGAGGACACGGCCAAATCACTGGTCAATCAAAAACATTCAATCAATTAATGAACTCTTAGCTATTCAATCGGTCGATGGCCAATTAGACCACTAACTAATCAGTGACAAGCAATAATCATATCTTTTTAAATCAAATTAGGTCAATCAGTCAATTAGAAATGACAATGACTAATCTATCTGACTAATTTAGTAATCAAAACCAATTTCAAATGATGATCAATTACATCAGTTGCCAAGTAGATTAAACCATTGACCGCTTATTTCTTCAGTTAGATCAATCATAATCGACAATTCGCGCTTCAAATCTTGGCTGATTTTAATCTTTCTTTCAAATAAAGTTGTCCATCGCCAGTGCCAACACCAAACTGAGCAATATGAGCACGGCCGGAAATCGAAAACATGCCATTTTGGGAGTGAATACGCACGCCACGTATCGCCGCTTCGTACAGAAACAACCGCTGAAATTCCTACGAGAAGATTTGGTGTTGTTGACCGCTGTCAAAGACGCGGTCCACGACAATATCAACCCATTTTTGGGTGAGTTTGGCCAATTTTGCCAAATTTTTGTTGGGCCAAGGGATGGCATTCAACGAGAAGGAGGAGATGTTCATCCTTTGGAAGTTCTGTTCTCGTGGAACAGTTCAAGTTTGTATTATGTCAAATTATGTAAAAGAAATGTGATGGCACAAAACCACGCAAGTGCAGGACATTGTGTACAATAAGAACATGACATTGGACGAGAAATTCCACGCGGCATTCGTAAGGGACATAACATTGGTGAGTGGGCACGGAGGGCACGGGCACAGACCGACAAATGCCAATGGCATGTATTTAAAATTGGCAAACCCTAATTACACTATTTGCTGAAGGGCTTGGAGTATTTGCACCTTTCTAAAATTGGCTTCCACGGCGCGCTTAATCCGACCGCGTGTGTCATTGACCGGAATTGGTCGGTCCGTTTGACGGACTTCGGATTGTCGAACTTGTTGGACCGATGGCTGAAGGAAAGCCATCTTTTGCCGTTTGAGGAGGACAAAAAGGAGGAAGCGGAGGAGGGGAGCCGAAAGCGCAGCGGGGGGAAGGACAATTGTGAGGGCAAATGAACACATTTGAAGCGAGAAAAAAGGGCCTAATTACGAATCCAAAAAAATGGGACGAAAAATTATTCGAAAGTGTTCGAACTAATCCCTTAATCCCGACGCATCCGAGCAGGTAACATTTACTGTCCGCCAGAGATGCTAAAGTACCGGGAACAAAACCGACGAAGACGAATGGACCAAAGTTGGGTTCAGCAGTCCGTCGCACGAAAACAAGTGAAACAAGCGGAAAAGTCGAAAAGTGCCAATTCCCCATTAGGCCGGCGACATTTACGCTTTTGGCATTGTAATGTACGAAATTCTCTTCCGTGCGTTGCCTTTTTCAAAAGACATCGACTTGTCTAGTGAGCACCAAACGATGAAGGCAAATCAATGTTCAAAATCAATTGCATTTAAAGGAATTGGCAACGGGGGGGACGACAGTTCACGGCCCATTCGGCCGACCATTCACGACAAAGAAGCAGTCCATCCGGACATGGCCGCGCTGCTCATCGATTGTTGGTCGGAAAACGCGGAAATTCGCCCGAGCATTCGTCGGGTGCGACTGAACACGGAATTAGTGCTAAAATGGCGAGTGGAAGACAAAAAATCATCCTTTTTATATCATTTGTCGTTGGCATTTCAGCCGGGGATCTCTGGTGGAGCAAATGATGCGCGTAATGGAACAGTACGCCAACAATTTGGAGAAGTTGGTGAAGGAACGTACCGAAATGCTGGAGGAAGCGAACAGTCGGGCAGAACGACTGCTCAATCAGCTGTTACCACCGTAAGTTTAGCAGAGAACAAACTTTGCCTCCAACCCAAATTGGTCGATTTGCCCATAATTGGCTCAAACTTTGCCTCCAACCCAAATTGGTCGATTTGGCCAAAATTGGCTCGGATCCCCTCGCTCAAATTGTCATCCCCCCCCTCTCTTTTTTGCCAATTTTCCTCCCGTGCCTTTCGTTTAGTTATGTGGCACTTGAACTGAAGGCGGGCCGTCGCGTGGTAAGGCACAAATGAAACAGCTTAATTGGCGGATAAATACGACTCGCTTTTGCCAGCCCCCCGAAATGTTCGGCTCGGCCACCATTCTGTTCTCCAACATTGTCGGATTCACGCGCATATGCCAGGAATCGACTCCACTCGAAGTGGTCACTCTGCTCAATGGAATTTATGCCGGCTTTGATGAAAAAATCGAAGAACACAGCGCATACAAAGTGGAAACGGTAAGAGGGGTTGGCAAATGTCGACAGACTGATCAGAAATGTGCCCAGATCGGCGATGCTTATATGATCGTGGCCGGGATTCCGCCGTCAAAAGACCAAAGCCCCGAGGCACAGACAAAGCACGTGGAACAGGTGTCGAACATCGCATTGGCCATGAGAAAGGTTTGATCGGAGGAACCCAACAAAAAATATAATGGCCATGCCAAATTGTGCTTTTTAGTTTCTTGAAACATTCGAAATCCCACATCAGCACCGACAAAAGGTTAGTGGTTATACCCGCAGCAGATTTATGTTTGTCTAATGTGACTTGGAAACTGTTCAGGTGAAATGCCGTTGGGGCTTCCACTCGGGACCAGTGAGTCACATGGACACCAATTGGGTTTAGTCTTTTTTTCGATCCCCAAGGTGGCTGCCGGCGTTGTTGGACTCACAGCTCCGAGATACTGTCTTTTTGGAGATACGGTAGGTTGCGGTGGCGAGTTGCATTTTTTATCCAGTTAAAAATACATCTTTTTTGTTTTGAGAATTAAAAAAATTATTAATGGTCAATTAATACAGGTGAATACTGCCTCAAGAATGGAATCGACTGGGTAAAGGATAAATCCGGCATAAAATATTATATAAATAATTTATTCATCAATTTGTTCAGATTTCCGGAGAAAATCCAAATGAGTGAACATTCCTTCATGATGCTTTCCACGCATTATCCCGAATTTGTTTGTGAACACCGAGGACAAGTCGAGATTAAGGTCAGCAGAATAAAAATTACTGTTGGAAGACCATTTTTTGTTTTTCCTTTTTTCCATAATTATCGTGCAAATTCGCCTAGGGGAAAGGACTGTGCACCACTTATTGGCTGGTTAAAAAAAACTTTGGCCATGTGACGGCCGAACAGCGTCAACTCCAATCCTTCCAGCAATTTTATTGATTATCGAAAGATTCACCCTAGGAAACGAGATGGAAAGAACCAAATAACATTCATTAATATCGAAGAACGAAGACTCCATTCAAACCATCTGCTGACAATCTCTTTAATCCCTTTTCGCGAAACAGCCGCGTGTTAAACAGCTTTTTATATAAACATTTTTATTTTTCGAGGTCACTTTTGTTCGATCCCCGTAATTAGAAGGAATGTACGATAGAAAAAGAAAAAATCGCAACGTCGCGAAACAGCCGCGTGTTAAACAGCTTTTTATATAAACATTTTCATTTTTCGAGGTCACTTTTGTTCGATCCCCGTAATTAGAAGGAATGTACGATAGAAAAAGAAAAAATCGCAACGCCGCGAAACAGCCGCGTGTTAAACAGCTTTTTATATAAACATTTTCATTTTTCGAGGTCACTTTTGTTCGATCCCCGTAATTAGAAGGAATGTACGATAGAAAAAGAAAAAATCGCAACGTCGCGAAACAGCCGCGTGTTAAACAGCTTTTTATATAAACATTTTCATTTTTCGAGGTAACTTTTGTTCGATCCCCGTAATTAGAAGGAATGTACGATAGAAAAAGAAAAAATCGCAACGTCGCGAAACAGCCGCGTGTTAAACAGCTTTTTATATAAACATTTTCATTTTTCGAGGTCACTTTTGTTCGATCCCCGTAATTAGAAGGAATGTACGATAGAAAAAGAAAAAATCGCAACGTCGCGAAACAGCCGCGTGTTAAACAGCTTTTTATATAAACATTTTCATTTTTCGAGGTAACTTTTGTTCGATCCCCGTAATTAGAAGGAATGTACGATAGAAAAAGAAAAAATCGCAACGTCGCGAAACAGCCGCGTGTTAAACAGCTTTTTATATAAACATTTTCATTTTTCGAGGTCACTTTTGTTCGATCCCCGTAATTAGAAGGAATGTACGATAGAAAAAGAAAAAATCGCAACGTCGCGAAACAGCCGCGTGTTAAACAGCTTTTTATATAAACATTTTCATTTTTCGAGGTCACTTTTGTTCGATCCCCGTAATTAGAAGGAATGTACGATAGAAAAAGAAAAAATCGCAACGTCGCGAAACAGCCGCGTGTTAAACAGCTTTTTATATAAACATTTTCATTTTTCGAGGTAACTTTTGTTCGATCCCCGTAATTAGAAGGAATGTACGATAGAAAAAGAAAAAATCGCAACGTCGCGAAACAGCCGCGTGTTAAACAGCTTTTTATATAAACATTTTCATTTTTCGAGGTCACTTTTGTTCGATCCCCGTAATTAGAAGGAATGTACGATAGAAAAAGAAAAAATCGCAACGCCGCGAAACAGCCGCGTGTTAAACAGCTTTTTATATAAACATTTTCATTTTTCGAGGTCACTTTTGTTCGATCCCCGTAATTAGAAGGAATGTACGATAGAAAAAGAAAAAATCGCAACGTCGCGAAACAGCCGCGTGTTAAACAGCTTTTTATATAAACATTTTCATTTTTCGAGGTCACTTTTGTTCGATCCCCGTAATTAGAAGGAATGTACGATAGAAAAAGAAAAAATCGCAACGTCGCGAAACAGCCGCGTGTTAAACAGCTTTTTATATAAACATTTTCATTTTTCGAGGTCACTTTTAACATGTACTTGAACTGGTAGAGCAAGTCGCGAAACGGAAGACACTGACAACGGGCCGAAGTGGACTGCTGAACGACGAAAAGGAACGGAGACAAAATAGGAAACCAACAACAAAGGTGCCATCAGATTGACCTGGTGCTGTTGTTGGTTTGTGGTTGAACTGCCACCGCTGACCATCGCATCCATTTGTTGGTGTTGATTTGGGGTCATTTGTTGAATGTGCCCCGCTGCGGCATGCTGTCGCGATTGGTGGTGCTGCTGTGTCTCCTCCTCGCGACTTTGCCTTTGCAACATTCCGATAAGTGCCGCGGGTTGTTGTTGTTGTTGCTGAGAGTGATGGAGCAACATTTGTGATGCTGCTGCGCTGACTCCATGGAAAAGGGCGGCGGTTGACGGGAGGGTAATTCCCGGAAGGAGGATTAGCAGCATGGACACCGGAGGGCAGAAGGTGCACACCGCCGCTCATCGGCATGGAGCCAAGGCTGCCCTGTGACGATTGGTGCTGCTAAAGTGTGCAAATAGACCAAATCGACTTGAACTGGTAGAGCAAGTCGCAAATGGTGTCCTCGTAGTGAAGTCGGCCAACTGCAAGCTGAAGAGCGAACATAGAAAGATTTAGGAGCGGACAATTATTTTCGTGTCATAGTTTTTTTAAAAACGACACTATATTTATATCTATCTAATTCTCTGTCTAATGTTTTTTCTTTGTTTTTGCTTCTCTGCTTCATGGATAGTTATTAGGTATATGGCAAAAGGATGGTTTTCCCTGTTTTATCTCAAAAAAAAAGTTATAAAAGGAGGATAATAGCGCAAAAAGATTATTTTTTCGAAGTCCTATATTTATTTTTATTAATTTTTTTTAGATATTGCAAGTTCCCTTTGACTGTTTTGTCCATCTTTATAAAAAATGTCTGACAACAAACAAAAGAAAGGCAAAATTGTGGAGGTGAGTTCTTCAGCTTTAGTTTTCATCGTTTTTCATGAATTCAGAAACCACATCGTCTACTGTTGACTCCACTCGCAGCATGGTCGCGGGATCTACCAACCCGCCTACTACTCCACAGCCGGCCATTGACTCCACCCGTAGCATGGTCGCGGAATCTACCAACCCGCCTACTACTCCACAGCCGGCCATTGACTCCACCCGTAGCATGGTCGCGGAATCTACCAACCCGCCTACTACTCCACAGCCGGCCATTGACTCCACCCGTAGCATGGTCGCTGGTGCTCCGACTCCCCCTCAACCGCAACGAAAGGCTGAGAAAAAGAAATCTTTCATCTTTTTGTTTGCCCTTGGGGCCTTGTCTTATTGTTGATAGGTAAAATAAATAAACCTTGTTGCCTAAATCTTGCGAACAATAACTTTTCGTTTTCCGTTCATTATGGGTGTAATTTTTGGTTACGCAATTCGATTTTATTAATCCAAATATTTGCCCACCCTCCCCTCCTCCGTCTTCGTTGTTGTTTCCCGCCCCCCAATTTCTTCTCCGAATCGCTGCTCCGCCGCATCGTTTTCTGTCACTCAGCATGTCGTTTATCCGACTTGATTCTTTATCTTTGTTACATTGTTAAATTGATTTCTAATGATCTTACAAATTAATTAGGCTTAACTTTTTCTTTTTTTCGGTCCCCAGCGTTTATCTGATAGCAATTGCGTCGAAATGATCAACAACTTTTTGTCACTTTCATTTCCTTCTCTGATTTAGGCAGTGAAGCCGACCATTTTTTGGTCGGAAGGGAGCCGACTGGCCAATTAGTAGCTATTTGGCTTATTATTTATCTTACGCTTTTCTTGACAACATTTGTCATCGTCTCGCCTTTGGCGGCTTCGACCGTTCCTCTCCCGCGGCATCATATCCCACCGCTGATGAGCGTGCCTTTATCGACCTCTTCCGTCGTGCCATCACTGATTCGTTGACCCGTTGGGTACTTTTTCGGCAGTGGATGATGCCATCCCGGACAAACAACACCTTTCATTGTTGGCAGAAACTAACAAAAACGAGAACAACAACCGGAAGAACTGCGACCGGCGATCTGTTTGCCATTAAAGTGCAGTTGTAATTTTGGTAAATATGGTTCATAGGGCCCAGACTCCAAATCGAACAAATTATATACCAATCGACTCCTCTCGGTCTGTAAAGTAAGAATCCGCAAAAAAAAATTGGCGGAAACCATTCCCTGAAGAGTTACAGACCCGGTACTGAAATGGCAAAATGGCTTGGGACTCAACCGTCCATTCTCCATAAATGCACCAAACAACAAATTTACTCAACAAAATGACCTCATTGAAGAGAAAAAACACAAAACAACTACTTCCACTTCACATTAATCTTCTTCAAAAATTTCTCCATCTTCCAAATCCGGTTCTTCATTATCGTTATCATCAGATTTGCCATAAATAAAAGCAGCCATTTTCAAAAATTCATCGGTGGCATCGATTTCTTTGGCACGAACCGCTTTCATAAACATATACCGAGCAAGGTTGCCCGGTACATGGGCTTTTACTCGCCCATGCGTTGAGAAAGACTCTTTAGCGTGACGCCAAGTGCTCTCAATTCTGTTGGTGTTGATTGTAGGGTCATCAGGGTCAACAAAATGGATTGAGTGGTTCACTTGGAGATGGTTGAAACCTTCCTCCGACAAACTTCTGTACGCCTTCCAACAATCACTGACAATGATGCTTCCTGGTAATATCCACTTTTTTATAAGTGGAATAAGAGTGGCGGCATCCCTTCAATTTTATTAGTCAGTCAGCAAATTTTATTTTTATCCCTACCTATGTTTCACTACTTCCATAAACACTCGTCCTGACTCCCTCTCAAGCCCCCCAAATACCCATACTCCCTCAACGGGGTGACCGCGCCAATATTTCTTTTTTCCAAATTTGCTTTCATCAATTTCCACGTGCCGATTTGGCCCGCCGACTTGTTTTGGGGATTCGACAAAAGCCCGCAAGCAAACTTCCCGGCAATATGAAGACCAATTAACGCAAGCACTATAATCCATTTGCAGTTCATGTACAATATCAATTAGTTTGTGTCCACGGCACCACATATGAGCAAAGCCGAGCATCTGAGTGATAAAAAACTAACTAGAGGCCGCGGAGCGGCCCGCCAATGGCGAGCATGCGGAGACGGAGCAAGTAGTGGGGCGCCCGAGCGAGCGGAGGGTTGCGAGCGCCTGGTTAAGGTCGGGCCGAAGGCCCGACCTCAGGCGCGAGCAACCCGGAGCGAGCGAGCGGCGCCCCACCTACTGGCCGCCGTAGTCGAGTGTGCGGTGTCTTGGCAAAAATTCAACTAACTTGGAACATTGACAAATTACTTCCGCCCCCAAAGCCTTCCATTTTTCCAAAAAAAGTGCCATCCCGAATGCTTCTTTTGGTGTCACATTGTACGTATGCAGCTTTTGCTTTCGGTTGATATTTTGCGCGACAGCGCCAAATGAATTTTTCAGCTGCAGCTTTATGCGAATGTATTTCCATAGGCGAATTGCAATTTGGACAAGGTTTATGTTTTGGGATTAATTTGAAATCGATTAGGAATTCAAGAATTTGTTCCGGATTTTTGGAGAGATCGTATAGCTGGATTAAATTGATCATTTTGGATGTTATTTAACTGATGTGAATGGCCAATTCCTTGTTGATGCCCCTTTAGTTCCGCCCTTTCCACCCCTTTAGCATTTCCTCGGCCCAACCGATATTTGAAATCAAACGGCGCATCGCAAATTTGCATTTTTTTTATCGTCTTTTGACCTTTTATATGAATGCAGCACATTTTAACCATTTTTGGTGCATTTATAGAGAATGGACGGTTGAGTCCCAAGCCATTTTGCCATTTCAGTACCGGGTCTGTAACTCTTCAGGGAATGGTTTCCGCCAATTTTTTTTTTGCGGATTCTTACTTTACAGACCGAGAGGAGTCGATTGGTATATAATTTGTTCGATTTGGAGTCTGGGCCCTATGAACCATATTTTCCGTAATTTTTTAATTTGCAGCGAATATTCCCTTACATTCAGCACTTTTTTGACGCTCTCAACGACAGCACCCATCATTTTCTTCAGAACGCCGTTCATTCCGACCATCGCACACTTTTGGATAATTTTGGCACCGAATTTTTCAAAGAGGTCTCCTCATCCGCATCCTTTTCATTCACAAATTAATTTTATCTTTTTTAGAAATTTTTAAATATTTAATGCATGCAAATTGAAAACGATTTACGCCTTTCATTCCTATTCGCAACAAAATGCTTCGCTGGACTCAATAGAACGGCCATTTTTTGCTGAAATATCAAATGGAACGGGACCACTCGGTTCGGCGCGCTCAGGGTTCTTATCCTTTTTGCCACCCGCCCCCCCCCCCACCGAAACTTTCAAATAAAAATTCGTTTCTAGGGTAATTTGGGGCGCTGATCACGAATATGACCTTAGTTTTCCAAAATTCCGATTCCTGAACCCGAATTCGAACAAAAAACCGACACTCATAATTGGAGTACAAAACATATTTCTAGGGGTTTTTGGGGTCGCTGTTCACGATTCCGGCATCCAATCGACTAATTTCGAACCCAACTCGAAGAATAAGTCGAAAAAAATTTTTTTGGCGCTATATGAAAAATCACTATTTTTGAACGGTACGCGACTTTTCTTTCCTGCCGTTTCTTTCCCGCCATTTCTTTCCCACCGTTTCTTTCTCGGGACACTTCTTTCCCAAAATTCTTTTTAAAAAAAGCTAACCACCCCCTAGTTTTTCTGAAAAAATTATCTCTTATTTTTTAAGACCTTAAGCCCAAAGTTCTTACTAGAAACCTAAAACAAACTTTTTTCTGAAAACTTAAACCAAAGTTTGTTTGAAAACTACCCCTAGTTTTTTTCCAAACCCACGCCTAGTTTTTTTTGAAAACCTAAAGAATTTTCTAAAAACTTGGTGGCTATGTTTTCATGAAAGAATGAGGGTATAAGTTAAATTTTCAAAAAAAATAGGTTTAAGTTATCAAAAAACAAGGGGGTTAAGTTTTTTAGAAAAACTAGTGGGTGGTTGTTTTTTGGGGGGTTAGGTGTTTTAGAAAAACTAGGGGGTGGGTAGGCTTTTTAGGAAAGAAATGGCGGGAAAGAAGTGTCCTGCTCCGATTTTTGAAACCAAAGGGGTTTTTTTTGTCTTTTTTTTTTTTGTTGTTAGTGTTTCCAAATGTTGTTGATAAGAACCAAATTTGCACCCCTAATTCTTTGGTGCATATTTTACGATTTTTATGCATATTTAACTGTTTTATTTGCATATTTATGTGCATATTTTGGCCACTTTTTATGCATATTTATATTTTTGACAGCCCTAATGATGTATTTTATTGGTTTTTTATTGCAATAAATCGAATAAAAAACTTAATTTTAACAATTTCCTTTTCCGTGTTATTACCCCCAACTGGATCAAATCGCTCCATAAAATTCTGGAAATTTGAAAAATTAGCTCATAAAATAGCAATTTGTTTTTTCGAAATGGACGATTCAACTTTATCATCTTCATCAGTAGCTCCCTTTCAACCAACGACCGAGCAATCTCATTCATCCGCGAAGTCATCCAATTTCAACTTTCTTTGTATTGGTAACGAGGCGGAGAAACTCAAATGGTTGGTGCTGAACCATGTGAGACCGAATGCGTTGAAGAAGATGTTCGAACCATTGATGCAAAAGAGGCGAAGTGCGGTAAACCGAGCGGACGAATTGGTCTGTGTGCAGGCGTGCATGCTGCTTCGCTCACTGGTCAGTATACTTTCGGACGGACAGGGTTAAATTGTAATTTATTTTTACTAATTTTTATGAGCCCTCCGAATCTGACCGAAACAAACAGCCCGTGGAGTTGGAGCAAGCGTGCTATTCACTGATCGGACTGTTAAGCACGGAAAAGACGTTCTTGAATGCGTTGGATCGTATTATCACCAAAATAAATATGGCAGCATATGATGAGCAAATCATCACTTTATTGTAAGGACTGTTGAATTGGCTGTACATTCGCACCTCCATCTTCAGGTTGACCTGTCAACTGTTGGTCGCCAGCATCGATTTTCGCATGAAAATTCCACTTAATATGGAAAAGATAAACTTTTTGCGAAAGAGCATGGACCAATTGGACTACAAAAACATGCGCGACCTGCTCAAGCAGTTGCTGGTGGAGAAGTTGGACAAAATGCAGTGCCAATTGACCGAACATCAGCAGAGAAATTTGGCACCGATCGAAGAGGTGAGTAAAATTTGAAGCAAAAGCACTTGAAGTCACGTAAATTTTGTGTGTTTAGTTGGTGATTGATCTGATCGACAGAAGCAAGAATTACTGTCCAGCACTTTTTTTCATCAACGAAATCAGTCGGATCGACCCTTGCAACACATCCATTCATTTTTTACCTGTAAAATTTGATATATATATTTTTAAATTATATTATAATTGGTATTTAGCGAGTTTCTTGGAAAATTCGCGAAATGGTCGCTTCGTTTCGTCCCCTCGCAGAAATCGGTTCCATGCTGGGCCGTTCCTGGATGTGGCCTGTGCCCGCTTCGTCCTGCTTTTCTTGGAGTTCTCCGACTTGGAGTGCGTGGAAATTGGACGAAAAACAATGCAAACTCTACTTCAAAACTCATTTACCATACAGCAGGTGAACTTATTTGTAAATTGATGTAATTCTTGGGTTTTGATTTTGTTTTTTAAATTAAAAATTTTATTTTGTAGTGAAAACACAACTCCACAAACTTATCTCCAGTACATTCTCTTCAAACAGCCCCATGGCCAGGATAATTTGGACGTAATTATCCGATTCATAAATGAAAGGAGGGGGAGGGGTGAGTTACAGCCGGAAGGGCATGTTTGAGAGGACGAATGGGAAGTTTATGAGTTCAAACCCTTCCCGGTGGCGCTTACCGGCACTTTGACCCTTCCTTTCTTGTCAAAAAATTCGAAAAAAGGGTTAGTCAAGTTAAGCGTTTCTATCATTTTGAAATTCCCTCACTCCTGATCTCTTCGCAAGAATTCTGGTCGAATCCCCCCCCCCCCCCCTTCTCTATGCTCCAATTCTGAAAATTCTTGTCCATTTGTTCCAAAGTTCAGCACATTCTTCGCTCACACAACTCGCAGGCTCCATACCCGCGCATTCAATGCGACGAAGTGATTCAATTGCTTATTTTGGAGGCAATGTGCGCCATGGAGGACTCGGAACAGCCCGTGTTGGCTCCGGTCAACCAATACAATTGGCTGCACCTTTCCCATTTGGTCACCCACGCTCTTTACATGCAAAACTGCACATTGAGGTCAAATCTAATGCCAAACAACAAAATTTTAGTGTTAAATTGTCGCGAATTCTTCGACAAAGCACCAAATGATTAGAGAGCATTATTACCCATGGGTTTTCATTGCATTACTCATTAATTTTTGCTGAGTTTCAGTGAGCTGTTGAAAATGTTACTGCCGCAGTTGAGAAGTTGTCAGGTAACACCGTATTCTTCTTTTGTCACCATTTCCTTCTCTCATTTTGATATGTTTCAACAGTATTTGCGAGCGAAGGACGAATTGATGTGGATTTTGTTGCAATTGGTTGCCCACGCCCGGTCACTCGAGAAGAATTTAGTCCAACAAAATGGCCAAACCGGGTCACAAATACTCTCTGTGGTCGGACTGGGCGCACAAAACCGGGAATTGGTTTTGGATATTTTCAACGTAACATTTCATTTTATTTGTCTCTTGTTAAACACAAATGTGTAGCCAGATGGTTGGTCAAGGACCTCATTCCCCCTCTCCCCAAAAATATAAAAGCACAGTTAGACTATTACTTAATACGAATAAATTACTTTTCCAGCTTTGTTATTAGTGCTCCCCCCCCCCTTCAAAAAAAAAATACGAAATTTGGCGCCTGTCGGTTCCTTTGGCTGAAACCTTAACAAATTAACCCAAATTGAAATTTTTTTGGCGGCGTCTATTGACACCGCCGCACTGCCCTTTTTTTTCTTAATTTGGCTATGCCCTTCACATATTGGCACAGGTTTTATACACCGACAAGAACATGAACTGGGCGACCACCTGTTCCACGGAAAACCCATTGAACATGGTTTTTTTGTTGCTTATTTTTTTATACCTTTTGTTTTTGTATAATTTTCGGTCCGATTTTTTGCCCCGGCCGCCATTTGGATAAATTTGGTGCACCCTGTCGACAATACTCTCTCGTCCACTTCGGTCGAAAGTCAGCTGCAACCGCCGGAAAAATTAAAAACACTGATAGATTTTATCGGTAAACTAAAATTTCTTATCAACGAATTCTTTTCTTTTTCAGAAAAGCAATTGGATCCGAATAAACCCCTGGACAAAACCTTGGCCCTTTTGGCGGTCATTGCCAATTCGTACAGCAACAATCGCGAGGTGTTTGAGGAACACGTCAGTTCCGCCGTTTTACGAATTATTGGGCATAGCACCACCCACCAGCAGCAAGTTGTTCTGCCCATTTTGTGTTGTTCTTTATCGAGTAATTTTCTTTTAAGCCTCATCATCCTGAAAAATGTTGGCTTTTGCCTGGCGGACGGCGAACCGAACAGAATTTAAGGGCTTTGGATTTAACATTTTTGGATTCATTGACATTCCATGCCAAAATGCAAATTTACAAGTCAATCGTACGTCTCTTTGGCCACCTATTCAGCAAGGAAGTGCCGCTTAATCTTCCCGCCATAAAGTCTTTTTTTTGTTCGTTTTGCAGTTTTTAATCAGTTATTTTCAGATTGCCAACCCCGGCACTTGTTGAAAGTATGGCACGACTTTTATTGAGCACAGAATTGGTCAATTTTGTGCTGTTATTTCTCTTATTCTTTGTTTCTCAATCCCATTTCAGATCCACGTGCATAGTGGCATCTTTTATTTGCTTACTTCAGCATTCAAAATGGTCAACTCCGATCCACCAACGACTGCGGCGGAACAGCAATTTCTTTTTGCCAAAACTGATTTTCTGGCGGTCTATTCATAAAGAAAAAGGTTCTATTTGATTTTGTTTTCCTAATTCAAGATGTCGCTGGAATTGCTCAACTTTCGTCTCCAAAACATTGGCTTTGGATGGAAATGTGGCTTTGAAGCGCGCGGCCAAATTTTTTACAAAGTCCGAGTCTCCTCGGCCTTTTTTCTACGTGTGAATTTTGCCTTTCTGTTCAGGTGCTCGATTCTCTGATTCGGACTCCCCTTTCCGTTTCTCCATGTCCCTCCTCCAATACGCTTCAGCTGTGTGCCCTTCTTGAGCAGACCATCCAACGATTTGTGCAATGCACTTGGCCACAGGATCTGTTGAGCTTTGCTCAAATGTTGATGGAAATATTGCCAAATTGGATGATGGCCATGCCGGAGTACTACCGTCTCTTCATGCTGGCCGTCTTTCGCGCAGCCAAACTGCTTGGCGCCGACCAGCTCCAATTCAGCCCGCAAAGCCTTGGCCAGCGTTGGCCTCTCTCGGAACTCCGATGGTTTCCTCCGAATATTCTTAATGCAATTGTGCCAAACGAAAGTGACCTTCCACAATTGGAGCAAATGCAAGCGGCACAACAGGCACAAGAGATGGTGGAACTGCAGAACATCTCCTTCCAGGAAATGCAGCGACTGATGCATTTGGACGCCGAGTCCTTCGGGGTTCGAGTAGTACATCAGCATCACCACTATAAGTTAACATTCAGTTGGACTCGCCGCCAAACCATCCGCCGTCCCCGTCACTACTCGTCTCAATCTTCCGCTGTCTTCACGATTACACCAACTTCCATTGTCAACTCCCTCCGGGCAAGCAACCCAACCAAAGTGCACCCAATTTTCCGGCTCTTTGCTACAAATTGCTTTCGCTACAAAGCAACCGTGACCTGCACCGGTCAACCAACGCTTTGGTGGACTATTTGATTTGGAAGTGCCAAGGGAACGCATCGCAGGCGCCCTCGGGGATGCTCATGGACATTGACTTGAGGGTAAATTTTGTTGCCAATAAATATTCCCCTTCTCGCCCAATTAACTGTAATTGTTTCTCATGTCTTCAGTTGGTTGGTGTGCTCAACGACATGCTGTTCCTCCATCAGTTCGTCTCTGTTGAGCGTTTTCTCCTCTCGTTGGCCCTTCACCCGTCCGATGACTCGTCCATTCGCACTTCTCTCTTTCTGTTGTCCACTCTTCTTGACAAACTCTCTCCATTTTCTGATCGGCTACACGCGTGCCACGCCTTTGCACCGGCACATTCGAATACCACCGGCTCAAATTCCGAGGAATTCTTTATCCAAATTGCCGACTTTAGCAAAGTGAGCAGACAATCGTGACACTATTATTCTAACCATCTTTCTCCAGAAATACCCGGAATATTCGTACACCGAATTGTACCGAAAGACGATGGACTCGACCTTTCAACAGTCGCAAGAGCAGCAAAGGGACCATATGAATTTGCCCATTTATTACGGCCATTTGGCTGATCGGATCCTGCCTGTCTGTTTGTTGTTCAAAACAAATGCACAAAATCAAACCATTAATTTAAGATAATTGACGTCATTTTTCAACGTTCCCTTGAAGTGGACATTGGCCCCAAAGTGTTGGATACTTTTCTGCGGCATTTTGGCCATCTTTATCGTCTCCATCGTTAAATCACTGAAAAAATCTCCGTACAAAAATTTGCAATTTAGCACAGCCAATGACTTTTCTGTACAAAACCCTCTACACTTTGGACACATTTTACCGCGATTCCGCCATCGGACGGCAAACTATTCGGAAATTTGTGTTATGCATTGTGCTCAAATTGGAGCAAGAAGAAGGCACGCACAACACTCGCGCAGGTGCCGGTTACCAATGCAAACTTTTGACCCCTGAATTTGTACATCACGATCACAATGTAAACAAACAAACAAAAATCATCAGGGAGAAGCGGAGGGAAAAGCTAACCTAAAAATATAAATTTTCGCTGATTGTTTTTTAATTTTTTCAGATGCCCCCAATCCGCTTCTGCCGTGTGTTGGTGGAGCGAATTGTGCAGGCGAGCACATACACTCATCAACCGCCGCAATTTGTGCACAGAGATTGGCGATTTGCGGAATACCCGGTCACACCCTCGTTGCCACCTCTTTCCCCCCACTAATCTTTTCAAGGTTCGTTCTTTAGCCTGCCGGGCAAGCACTGACCAGTGCATGGGTGGAACTTTTGGCCAGCAAACACACCCCCGCCGCCATTGTCGACTCTCTCGTCGATTTGGCCATCCGTCGGCCCATCTTTCGCCCACAGGTCTTTTATATCCGAGAGATTAGGATGATGAAAGCGATTAAGAAAGCGAACCCATTAATAGTCGTAGCGAATTTCTCTCTTCCAAGGACATGTTTAATGCCTTGGGCTTGTTACTGACTGGGCTGCCTTCCACCTTCCAAGCCTTTTTCCTGGACCGCATTGAGGAGTCCTTCGAGTGGCCCCAAATTGCCTCTGCCGACGCTGACCCCTCACAACTGTTCGAATCGCTCAGCCACGAAGTTTATCTGCACTCGGACAGTCGAATCCTCTCAATGTTGGCCTTGGTCCATTCGTTTTGCCAACACGGCGGCAATGTTCATAGCAAACAATTCATTTTTTTTTTCATTTGGCATTAATTCTTTTTCAGAATTCCCTCTCGATTATTCCCGATTTGGTGACCAATCGGCTGGCCCACAAAGTGGAGAATGAGGCACAGCTTATCTATTTCCTTCGTATTGTTGTGCCGTACTTACAAAGAATACACGAAAAGGAGCGCAACAAACACATGCCCGAGGTGGAAGGGATGCTCATATGCGAAATTATTTTGGTTCTTCCCTTATTTACTAATATGTTTTTTATTGTTAAATTATTAAACCACTTAGTCCATATAAAATTCATCCTTATTTTCTTCTGTTTTGTTTCAGATTATTTCCATTTACAACGTTCTTGGCGAGTTGGTGCAGAAAGTTGGCCGACTTCACTACGAGGACACCATTTGCGACTTGCTCTACCAGTTCAAGTACATGTTTGTCGGATACGCGTTGAAGGAACAAACTGAAATTTCCATTCGGAATTTTCCGGTGTGAAAGGAAAATTAAAAAATGATGCATTGCTCCCTTTTTTGCCACTTAAAAAGGATTCAATGCGCGAAAAGTTGAAGTTTTTGTTCACCCATTCATCGACAGCAGCGGCGGCGGCGGAAAGTCAGCAGCAAGTTCAGCAAATGCTTCAGCATCAACAGCATTTGGTTGGTTGTGGCCGTCCTTTTTCTCTCATCCCCTTCAGATTAGTCCATCTTTTTCTCTTATCCCCCCCCCCCCCCAGATTAGTCCTCCTTTTTCTCTCCCCTCCCTCCCAAAAAAGTCCATTTGCCAATCTTTTTTCTCTCATCCCCTCCAGATTAGTCCTTTTTCTCCCCTCCCCTCCCCCCAGATTAGTCCATCTTTTTCTCTCCCCTCCCTCCCAAATAAGTCCATTTGCCCATTTTTTTTCTCTCTCATCCTCTCCCGATTTGGTCTATTTGCACACTTTAGCAGCACCAATCGTCCCAGGGCAGCCTTGGCTCCATGCCGATGAGCGGCGGTGTGCACCTTCTGCCCTCCGGTGTCCATGCTGCTAATCCTCCTTCCGGGAATTACCCTCCCGGTCAACCGCCGCCCTTTTCCATGGAGTCAGCGCAGCAGCATCAACAAATGTTGCTCCATCACTCTCAGCAACAACAACAACAACAACCCGCGGCACTTATCGGAATGTTGCAAAGGCAAAGTCGCGAGGAGGAGACACAGCAGCACCACCAATCGCGACAGCATGCCGCAGCGGGGCACATTCAACAAATGACCCCAAATCAACACCAACAAATGGATGCGATGGTCAGCGGTGGCAGTTCAACCACAAACCAACAACAGCACCAGGTCAATCTGATGGCATCTTTGTTGGTTTCCTATTTTGTCTCCGTTCCTTTTCGTCGTTCAGCAGTCCACTTCTGGCCCGTTGTCAGTGTCTTCCGTTTCTTCTGCTGCGGTGTCCCCTCATTTAATGGTCCCATTTTCTGTCCCGTCCTCCTCTTCCTCAGTTGAGCCTTCCACTCCGATTCAATCCATTTCCCATCATCCACAGCAACAAAATGTTCCGCCGCCGCCTCCCTATCAAATGCACCCGATCATGATGTCAGGAGCACCCGTCGGGTCCAGTAAGTTCAAAAAAACAAGACAGAAATAGGCAATTCCAGGGAAATTAATATTAAAAATAAGTATTTTTTGGGTTTTGACAACCAGGGGACAGGTTTTCTGCTTAATTTTTTCCTGCTTTTTCCTCCATTAGCTTTGGTGATTGCTTTAACACATTTCTTGTTAAGTGACATCCCATAGCGTCACTGCTTTCCCTTCAACCTCTGCTGGTCCGTCCGTATCGTCCACCATGCCGCAGCATCCGTCGATGATTATGCATTCGCACGCACCGCCATCACATCACCAACAGCAAATGGTCTCCTCAGTCCAATTTCAACAAATGTTGCAACAACAGCAACAACAAATGGCCTCTGGCGGAGGCCCAATTTCTAATGCCTTCGGCTCAGTGCCAAACACAACGGCTGAGGGTTTATCACCCGGCACTTTCTTTCCCATTGGCATGGGCTTTCAGCCTCATCAAGTAAAACGAAATTGCGTCAAAAAAAAAGATTATTGGTTTAATAGATGCAATCTCATCAAATGGAGCATCATCAGCTTCCACCGGAGTCGATGATGTCACAACACTCATTTCCGGCACATTTCTCCCAGACAGGGTCGTCAGGTGGCAATCAACCCACCACGGAGGGCTTTCATAGGCAATGAATGTCAGAAACATAATTTTTCATTGAAATTTATTTGTACATTGTTTTTACTTTTTGCAATACTGTAAATGAATCATCACATTCTATGACTTCCAACGAACCATTTATAGGACAAACCCCGACTCGTACTGGTCCAACTCGTGCGACCCCGACTCGTACTTTTTTAAACCTATTTTGCGTGGGAGCGCAGACAGCGTGGGTTAGACAGTACTTATACTTATAACATGTCACCAGTACGAGTCGGGGTCGTACGAGTTGGACCTGTACGAGTCGGGTTTTTACCCCATTTATAGTATTTGGCTGAAAGCGTTAGTAAATGAATATTTATAAATGTGGCTATTCTACAGTTTTAAAGCGTGCAATATTGCAATTACGGGGATTGAATAAGTGACCTCGAAAAATGAAAATTTTATACAATAACCTGTTTAACACGCGGCTGCTGTTTCGTGGGGTCGGCCTCGTTTCGGCCCCAAGCCAAAAAAATAAAAATCATACTCGAATTTTTTTTGAAAACCTAACCCCCTACTGAAAACCTAACCCCCTCGTTTTTTTTTAATTCTTAACCTAGGGGTGTTTCAAAAAAAAAACCTAGTAGTTTTCAAAAAAATGTAGGGTTAAGTTTTGAAAAACTAGGGGTTAGGCCTTCAAAAAAACTAGGGGTGTTTCAAAAAAATTTCGCGTTAGGTTTTTAAGAAAATAGGGGGGGAGGTTTTCAAAAAACTAGGTGATTCTTGCTATTAGTATAAAAAAGCAACAAAAAAAGAGGCCAAATGAACGCAAGCTTAAAGGCACAATTGGAATACATTCACCACGTTGTGAAGTGGGAGATGAAAAAGCGCAAGGAAAAGAACTGAAGCGGCCATTTGAAAAAAAAATGGCAAAACACGAATACTTTTATTCAAAAAGAGAGAATAAATTACAAAATTCAGAAATTGCTCCGTATTTATTCGATAGGCCCCGCTCCGCCCGTTCCCGTGTATTTCATTTGCCCTGGCGGCAACTTCAGATTTGGGTACAAAAATTCCTGAGCTTTGTCACCGAATTTCAGCCTCCCCTCAAAGTCGCCCTTCCATCCGCTCCAATATTCCTGCTCATACCGTTTTCTCAGCCATTCGCTTACATTGATTTTTTCTGAATTAAATTTTTGCTTTTTTCTAATCCTTAGGTGCTTCCATTCTTACCGCCCGTTTCCCACGTCTCCTTTTTTGCCCTTTTCGGTGCATTGGCAAGCGAAGGACCAAAGGAACCTTTTCTGAAAGACAAAGGAATTAAATGGAGAGACCTTTTAGTTACGAAATTCAGACAAAATGTTTCCCGGGGATTTTTTGGTGCAATGGCCACGATAACTCAAACCCGAATTTAGATTCGAAATAAGTCAGAAAAAAATGGAACTTCGACTAATTTGTTCCAATCTGAATTCGGGATTCCGAATTGGCGAAAATAAATTATTTTGTGCCCCTTCATTTTGCAGCACCTCTTTTGGGTTTGCTGTTGGGGTTGAGTGCCGGAAAGGTCGCAAAACATTATCAACAAGTCGCGGTGCAATTCGGACAAATGGGAAAAGCGGGAAAGCACACGGCACAGCTCGTCAAACGCGACACGGAATTGCTCATCGCTTAAAAGGGCCAAAATATGGACACTCATTCCGTCCATTTGAGGACGGTCCTTTCCGTTCCGTCCTTTCTAACTTCACCATAGTTTTTGTTCATTTATTCTTTCGCTCACTTTGAAGCCAAATCGCTTCTCCCACTGGCAAACAATTTGCACTCGAACACTTTGTCCGTCAAAGGCACTTTCCCGCGCTCAGCGACCAATGAAAATATTTGCGCTTTGCATTGTGCGAATTGTTCCGCACTCATTTGCTGCTTCGAAATGTTGGACAGCAAAGGCTCGAATTTCTAAAAGAAAATTTGTTCCTTTTTCCAACCGTAGAATGAATTATTTCATTTGTTGCCAATGATTTGACATTAAAACACCTCGGGCACATTGTAGACGAAACTGTCATTGACCGTGAATGGAATGCCCTGGCTGAGCAGCTCCAAACTGTGCAACTGTTCCTCGTTTTGGCGGCCTTTTTGCCGTCGCCGCCGCCTCCCCATCGATGTGCCCAGCAGCATACGTCTCACACTGAATAAGCAAATCTTTCAGATTTGACGGAGGGGGCGGGGATAAGTCCAGCAGGTGTGTCTCCACCTCGCATTTTCAATTCTGTCCGCTTCAATGTTCTGCTCCACCTCCTCCTCCTCTCCGTCGGCACAATCGCTACCATCTTCTACCAACTGAAAGTGCTCGTTTGGGCATGGCACAATTTGGGCGGCTTGGATGAATTGTGCCATCGCTATCCGATTCAGTCCATCGGCCGGCTCCGTCGAACACCCCTTCGGGCCATAAACAAATTCACTGCTTAGTTTACCAGCAAAATTGGCTAAAATGTTTTAAAAAAGCAAACACTCAAAGTGTAAGTGAGTGTGAAACCCTTTTCTCCCATCGCCACACAGTGCAAAAGGAGAGCGCCGTTCACATCACGCGACAGATAATGGGAAATGAGTTTTTGATGCAAATTTGGGGTCAGTTTTGAGAGTTCAGCACGCCCTTGGTAAACGTCCGGAAACACTTCCAAAAGCACCGATTTGCCATTCGTTATGAAGGAAGTCAGACAAACGGACTGACGCAGAGACACATGGGCCGGCGTAATGGGAAAAGAGCGTTGAAGGATTGGAAACTGAAAAGGAAATGAGAGACGAAAAAGTAAAGACAAAAGGATAATAACACAAAGGAAAGTGCCAACAAAGTCATCCGCACTTTGTCCGATTTCAGCTTTGGTGAGGCAGTGCACCATTTGAGTCGAACGGAGGTGAACAGATTCTCGTGTACGGTGGCGCTGTCCATCATTTTGGTCTCATTGTATAAAAGGCCGAGGAGGGAGAGGGCGGAGTGTGCGGAGCGCGCGTGGAGCATTTCAACGTCGTAATTGATGGACTGTCCGGACTGGGCCTCTTCCTGAAACAGAACTCTGTAATTAGGAAAATGCTTAAGTGGCACAATTAAACCCAATTACGACAGAATGAGCCGAGGCTAACCCTACCTTCATTGGAATTCCGCAGACTGTTGTCGAGACAAGTCCGTAAATGTGTTGCAAAACTTTATGCACACCGACAACCAACGCGGGCCCAGCATTGACCGAAATGAGACGCGAATGGAAGTTGGGACGGTGCTAAAAGAGTATTCAAAAATGGTCGTTTTATTTTAATGATAGCCCACTTTTTTCTTAAAAAACATTTTGTTAGGATCCGACGCAATATTCAGCACATACAAATGAATTTGATCGACAAGAATCGAACTGAAAGGGATTAAATGATTATGGTAGCGAGGATTTTGTATTGGCAACTTTTTTTCTTTTGAAGTGCGACTGGATTCGTTCAGCGCAACAATTTGCTCGCCAATATATTCGTTGATAGTATCGTACTCTGTCAATCTTTTTGAAGAAAAAGCAATTTGCGAAAGTTGTTTTTGTTATCAATGCTTACGAATCCAACGTAGTGATCACCACCATACTCCCACGATTCCGAATTCGGAAACAATTTCCCTCGATTGTTTTTTGTAATTGCTCCCGCACAGTGCCGTCGCCCTTCCTTTCCTCCTCTGTCAGGGCGTTCTTCTCGTGCTTGACCGTGTTCAATTGAGTGGAGTCCATTGTCTCTGATGTTCCCTCTTCAGGTGAGTTAATCACTCTGTTTGCTTCCGCCACATTTTTGCGACAAGAAGCTTTGCTTCCGGCAGTTCGCTTCCTTGAATTTGAAAGCCATGCCCAATATTCGCTATGTCCTCCAAATTTCCCACATTCTGTCAACAACTTTGCGCTGCAACACAGTCTGCTCGGAAAGCGCCTCCAAGCCCAGAAGAATGCCGTTGAGAATGGAGCAAGATGAAACATCACCGCCTGCCTTTGGCAAATCGCAAGTCGCGAACGCATTCAACAGCTAAACACCACGGGCATGAGAGGGATGAAAAGACCCCCCGGTGAAAGTGCTTTTGTGAGACCTGTTCATGCGAAAGAACGGAGCCATTACTCCATCCGGGCGTCAAAAAACGACCGACAAAGTCAGAAATGATAAATCGAAGACATTTGTCACCACGCGGATATAAATCGGTAACGACCCGATGGAACTCCATGACAGCCTCAACAGAAATACTCCATAACTTTTTCTGCAATTTTCCCATAACGGACGCATTTTGGTCGTCCTTCACTGAGAATGTGACCGTCTAAACAAATGATGTTTCATTTTGTCATTTTAAATTTTTTTTTAATTCTTAGGCCCTTATGTATAGGATTGTAGATTTGAAACCAAACCGAACCGAAAAATCGAGAAAATTCGATTTCGGTTCGGTTAACCGAATTAGTCGGTTTCGGTTCGGTTGGTTCGGTTAACCGAACTGCTCGGTTTCGGTTCGGTTATTCTAAACGACCGGTTTCGGTTCTATCGGTTCGGTTTCAAATAATCCAGAAACCGACAACCCTACTTATGTATCCAATCATAATTAATTTATTAAAAATTAAACACGGTATTATTGTATCTGGGCCGACAAAATCTCAAACCGACAACCGCGCTAAATGGGCGGTTCCCACAAAACCTCCTTTATGGGTTTGCTTGGCGCTGTAGGAAATTTAAAAAAAAAAGTATTTCCTTGAAATCTAGTCGAGACTTTTATGTCAAGGGTTGAGTCAGATTCAGTCGGCACACATTTGTACCACGATATCATGGGGCAGATCTAGAATTCAAAACTGAATTCATAAATTTTTCGCAAATAATTTCGATGCCTAACACTTTTTCAAAACATTAAAATTCCTGTCAAAAATATCATTAAGCGGAATTCCGGTTCCAAAAGTACCAGAAAAATGAAATACAGCCAATCGGTGCCATAGCCTGGTAAATACGCATGTTAATTATAGTACTATCGCCGCAAGAAAATGCAATAACCGTCGCAGTCAAACTATCGATTCGCCGTTTATAAATTATTGTCCACCCCAATTCATAAACAATTATAAATCATAAGCAGAGAGATACGAAAACGGGCGACCTCTGTCATTCCATTCTCATCATTTACAATGAGTTAATTTTAGATCTTTTGCTAATTCGATATTCAATCGTAAACAATACAAAGAAAAATGGCACAACTTCTTGCTGGAGAGAAAATTGTATTGAGTGACGGCTCAAAAGTGCAAGCGGAGGAGTACCTTAAGGACAAAGTCATTGCTCTTTATTTCTCCGCTGGTTGGTGCCCCCCATGCCGTGCCTTCACGCCGAAACTCAAGGCTTGGATTTATTCAGATTTTTTATTATTAATTTAAATTTTAGAAATTTTATGAAGAGATCAAAAAGGCGGGCAAGAATTTCGAAGTTGTGTTCGTCTCGCGCGACCGTTCTGCTTCTGACCTTGTCGAATATGTATGCAAATTGGATGCTTTCGTTTTTACTGTTTCATGATTGTTTCTTTAGTATCGAGACCATCACGGTGCGTGGGTGTACCTCGAGTTCGGGAACCCGAAGATCCAGTAAAACAAACTTTATCACCAATTTGCTAATTTTTCGATTTAAGGAAACTTCTTGAGGAATTCGAAGTAAAGACAATCCCGACTTGCAAAGTGATAAAACCCGACGGAACGGTGGTCGTCAACGACGCGAGAACCGAAGTTCAGGTTCAGCAACAGTTGAACACGGAAAACAAATATACAAGCTATTTTAATTTAAAGGGCACGGAGGACGCATTGGGCCTTTGGGAGGAATGGATGGGATTTTACGAGGCTTGATAAAGCACAACTCGAACAAGAAGAACGGAAGACAATAATTCGACAATCAATTAATTTCCCAATGATTTGCAAACTTTGACCACATTCCCCGCCGAAAATAAACATTTGCATACCAATCCACTTCTATTTGGGAATAACCCACCGCATTCGGCGCATTCTCAGCAAATTTTGGGCTCCTGTCGATGATTAAAACAGTTTTGTGACTAGGCGACTCGACCAATGGCGCATTAAGTAGTAGTTTGACCATCTAATTTGAATCTAAAGATAGTTTTTCTCGCGGTGTTAGTAACATGCAGTCTCCCACAATAGAAAAAAAAAACTGATAATTGCATCATTTATAAAAAAAAAGTGAAATATGAATGTATGCTATTTTCTTTTAATGAAATACGATAGAATAGGATGTGTTCATTATGGTCTGTTTATTTTTTGTTCCTCCTCCGTTCTTTCGTGCCTTTCTGTCCGCTTTTCTCCTCGTGTTGCCTTTCGTTGTCGGAGTCATTGGCCTCGCTTCTGTCGTTGTGCTTCTCCTCCTTTCTCTGAGTGTTCTTTCCTCCAAATATTTGTAGCAGCAGTGACTCGTCCCCCTCTAATTTTTGCTCCTCTCCGCCGACAATTTTCAGTTGCGTGTGTTGCCGTTTATACTGCTCCCAAAGCCCACATTTCTTCAGAATTTTTTCTTCCAATTTCTTTAAACGTTCGCCCTTTTCGACCTGCAATAAATTCATTTTTGCTACCTTTTCCCCATTTAACTAAAGTCCAGGAATGGGATCATAGAAAGAGGTGGGATTTTTCAATAACAAAAAATATACAATTAAAATTAAACAAATTAAAAAATCCGCTGTTTTGGTCGTTACGGTCTTAAAATTTAAATAGAAGTTCCAACAGAAAAAGTATGCAAAATCGAAAGAAAAAAAAAGGTTATGACTTTTTTGCAGTTAGCAAGTTATGCATGTCTAAATCTGTGGCTTTTACATCTGCAAGTCCATCTTATTATGATGGATTTTTTGAATTTCTTTTTTTCGAGAATTTCTTTAATTTTTTGATTTGTGACAAAACCCATCGCATTGTTAGTACCATAAAATCCATTCCGGGTGGTTCCAATTCCCACTGACCTGTTGTGCAAAATATTCGGCCTTTCGCTTTTCCTGGACAATTTCCGTGCGCAATCTCTGCTGCTCAATGCGCTGTTCGTAGTTGAGCTGTTCCATCAGATGTTCCCATTTGAATCTGAACATCAATTGGTCCGTGTTCCAATCAGTTTCCCTTTCGCGCCTCTCCCTTCGCTACCCATGCAAATATTTCATCGTCCAAACGCTGTCATAGGCGGCACTCCGTCGCCTTCCGCCCAAAACTTTGCCGTTCATAAGTCGCGCCACTTCCTTAGCCATTCTTTTGTTCTTAAACTCAACCCATCCCTCCGTATATCGCTTTTTTCGCTGTGCGCCACGCCTTTCTGACTAAATTTTTTATTTTTTTAAAACGAAGAAATTATTTAATCAGAAGTTAAAGACCTGTAGGTAAACACGGCCAAGTCCATCAAAGCGGGACATGGTCTCGCGGAGTCGCTTTACGGTAAAGAAAGGGGGCACCGTCTGAATGTAAATCACTCCCGGCATTGCTATCGTCTCAGGAAAAAAAAAATTATTTTTACATTAAGGTTGCAAAAAAGAAAAATGATCGAATAACTTTTTGTAATTAAGTACAAAAAAGTGAGATGTTTTTTTAACACAAATAACAATATTTAATTAGACTTGAATAAAAATAACGATGATGGGCAAATGAAAGGGCAAAATTCTAAGTGGCAACATTTTTTAGAACATTTGACAAGACCAAGGAACCAAAGTAACTACATTAACACAAATAAAACACAGAAAAAAACAGGTGAACAAGACTCAGCCGAAGGGCACTTTTGTCAATCTATCAGCGTCTAAAAAAATAAATTTAGGGGACTCCCAAAAATTAATCCGTTTTGCGCTATTAAAGGTAAAAAGAAAACTCACATTCCGAACTGATTAAATAATCGAGGACGAGTCCAACAAAATCTTCTTTCTGTGATTCGAAATACCAGCCAATGTGTGAACTGCAAGAAGAGCAAACACACGAAGTCCATCGCATTCCGGGAAACCTTGGGAAGCAAAGACAAAAAAAGAGAATATCCGAAGATATGAATAGTACTATACCACGTGTCTTCAACGTAAGATTTGCCTGCAAATTTCAGATCAGCACCATTTGCCGTGATCAGATTAAAAGACTCGGCTGTAAAATTTAAATTTACCAATTTCGAAAAGAAAAAATACTTACGAACACTATTCTTGAATACTTGAACAACAGTCTCGACCCCAAGCACAGTCAAATTCCAATGTTCAGTTGCCTTTGGGCTGATCACATTTTTTAAGGCAGATGCTGTTGTAACAGAATGTCCACAATTTCTGCATAACAAATCAGCAGAAACGAAATGAAATGCTAAAAAATTAAGCATTTTAAATACTTGTATTCAAATTAAGGAAAGAATGGTAAGACTAACCTTGTAAAACAAAGGAAAAAAGCAAAAACAAAAAAAGTGACGATGCATTGGTTGGACATTTTAATAGAGACATTAGTTGGAACAAGGCGAATATAAGGAATAATATAAAAGAATTTATCAATGTTTCAAATGATTTAAAAATATATTTTAAAAACAATTTAGCCAAAAGCAACATTAAATGACACCAAGTAAGCAGGATGGACTTCTTGAGAAGGGAAAACTCAGTGCAAAGGAATTATTCACGCGATGTGTAAATGAAATTATCGCCCAATTAATTATTGCGCAAAAAGAGGGAAGAGATGTCAATCTGAACAGGCTAAAATGCGAAATCGCTTCCAAATACAGCATAAAAACACAGCCGAAATTAGTGGACATAATTGGGGCAGTGCCACCTCAGTTCAAGGCAATTAATAAGAGAATCTGATCTGATCAGAGACACCAATTAACCATCATTAAGGAACTTCTGCTGCCTAAACTCAAGGCAAAGCCGGTCAGAACTGCTTCAGGAATTGTAAGTGCCTTCGTTTTGGTGGTGTTAATTAGTTAATGGATGTTAATTTGTCAGGTGATTGTTGCGGTTATGTGCAAGCCTCACAGGCGAGCCAACTTAATCAACAGATTCAAGGCCTAATCTTTCTGTGCTTTTCAGATGTCCTCACATTAATTTTACCGGAAATATTTGTGTTTATTGTCCTGGTGGACCTGATTCTGATTTCGAGTGCGCAACTGACTTTAATATTTTAAAGTTTTTTGGTAATTGACTTAGGTATTCAACCCAGTCTTACACGGGATATGAACCGACTTCGATGCGTGCAATTCGTGCCCGTTACAATCCGTACTTACAGGCAGTCGGGAGGATCAACCAACTTCAATCGCTGGGGCACAGCATCGACAAAGTCGAACCCAAATTCAAAAAATATGGACCGTCCATAATCAAAAAAAAAAACTTTGTCAAATCGAAATTAGCATTTCACTAATTTCAAGGTTGAATTTATCGTCATGGGTGGCACTTTTATGTCATTGCCGGAGGATTATCGCGACTATTTTATTCGCAATTTGCACGACGCACTGAGCGGACATAGAAGTTGCAATGTCAAGGAAGCAGTTGCATATGGAGAGCACAGCAGAATTAAATGCATTGGAATCACCATCGAAACACGTCAGTCATATCAAAAACAAACACATATTGTAATTCATATATTTGGCTGTTGGGCAAAGAACTCACATTCTGCTCTGGTAGTATCGCTAAGTGAAAAATTTAAGAAAATTCATTAAACCCCGGAAATTTGGGGTTTTGCTAGTCGAGTACTCCCTCCTAGCTACTTTTCTGATTCTGATATCTATTTGTATATAAAACGAGCCGAAAAAAACAATTTTCACTCATTTTACCTTTAATCACAGTATCACGCGATTTCCTGTAAGATTAATTAAAATTCAGGACCCGATTATTGCCTTCCTCGTCATCTCGATGACATGTTGGCCTACGGATGCACTCGGCTTGAGATTGGCGTTCAGTCGACCTATGAAGACGTGGCACGGGACACAAACAGAGGGCACACGGTAAAGGAAACGAGCTTCAGCATTGAAAACCGATGCATTTGATAACAATAAGAGACATTTAGGTAAAAGCAGTTTGCGAGTGTTTTCACATGTCCAAGGACACTGGTTACAAAGTGTATGTTTCTGTATGCGCTTCTTAATTTCTTTCTTATTTCTTTTAGAGTCATTCATATGATGCCGAATTTGTAAGATTTTTCGTTTTAAATTTTTTGTGTTTTACAATAGTTCCCATTTTTGCCTGCAGACCAAATGTTGACATTGAACGTGACATTGAGCAGGTTATTCAGCAAATCCGACATTTTTGAAAAAAACCCATTCAGTTTATTGAACTGTTTGAAAACCCTGAGTTCAGACCGGACGGTCTTAAAATTTACCCGACACTTGTCATCCGAGGAACCGGCCTTTATGAGCTTTGGTCAGCTAATAAATACCAAAGTTATCCACCACAGGTTTTGCCACTTACAATAATATCCTAATTGAAATTCAATTCCATCCCGTCTTTAGGTCCTCGTCGATTTGATCGCCCAAATTTTGTCTTTGGTTCCGCCTTGGACACGCGTTTACCGAGTGCAACGAGACATTCCGATGCCATTGGTGACGAGTGGCGTCGAATATGGCAATTTGAGGGAACATGCCATGGCGAGAATGAAACAATTGGGCGTCAAATGTCGCGACGTGAGGACAAGGGAAGTGGGCATTCAGGTGAAAGCGCTGGAAAATTGGATGGACGGTGAGAAATGGCAAGTTCAGGAGATCCACGAGAAGGTCCGCCCTTACCAAGTCGAACTTGTGCGTCGTGATTATACGGCAAACGGCGGATGGGAAACCTTTCTGTCCTATGAAGACCCTGACCAGGCATTGTTTACTCTAAAAACCGATTTTTTCGTTTTTTTTCAGGATATTCTGATCGGAATGCTTCGTTTACGAAAGTGTACGGACAAAGTACATAGACCGGAACTGAAGGTACAAATGCCTTTTTGGTTCCTTATGCTTTTCCCAATTGGTATTTTCTGCTTTTATAGGGCGGTGTCAGTGTCGTCAGGGAACTTCACGTGTACGGCACAGCGGTGCCCGTGGCAAGCAGAGACCCGACAAAGTTTCAGCACCAAGGCTTTGGACAGCTGCTGATGGAGGAGGCGGAGAGCATTGCCCTGACTGAACATTTGTCCAGAAAAATTTCGGTCCAAATTTTAAGCCATTATTTGTCTCATAGCGTTTTAATAATTAGGTAATCTCCGGAGTCGGGACAAGGCATTATTACAGGTAATCAAAGTGACCAATTGTTGAACTTTTGTTTAACTGGTTGCTTTAAGAAAGCTCGGTTATGAATTGGATGGACCTTATATGAGCAAAACATTACACGGACAACCGATTCATTGTTACGATTAATTGTTGTTATCAATTATTCCTCCCTTTTTTCTTTTTTGTTTCATTTATTTTTTATTAATGGAAATGCAATTACTCCAATTTACATTATTTCACATAAACTGCATTTTTCAGGAGCATTTAACACGTCCCTTTTTGATTTGTCCTTAAGAAATGAGTCGACGCGGCGGATTTGGGGGGTCTTCGGCTGCCACCGGTGTCAGGGCGATCGCAAATGTTCGCTAATAGATTTTGAGAATGGCATAACCCCTGCTAATTGAGGTGCTTGGCATTAGCCGGCAGGAAGTCAGTCTTTACACACATGAGCAGATACGTGACGAACCGCTGCCATTGTATCCGGTGAGTAGAGACAGTTGAATTAATTGGACAAATGAAAAAAAAGTGCCTCCTTTTATAGCCTCTGTCAAAAGACCCATTGCCTCTCACCGACAGCAAGGAATTGGCGTTCATGACGGATGCCAAACTTGAGTTCCTCCACCGTTTCCGCGAGTCGCCCTTTTACCAACGGCGAACCGGCAAAAGGGATGTCCGGAGGGTTTGTGTTGGAAATTGAATTTTCCATACACAACCGACGCCGTTTAGTACACTGACAAATACCGTCTGATGGACAAAGAACCCTTTGAGCCGCGTGAGCCTTCTTTGTTTTCAAGTTGGACAGATTGAACAGGCAAAATGTATAATCATTAAGATTGGGAGCGTCTTCCAAGTGAAATCAATTGGAGAGCGAAGTTGAGCAATAAAAGGCGGCCATCTGCGAAAAGGGCGCGGGTGGACGAGCATTTGTTGCTGGAACGGTTGGGACAACGCGAGGCGACGGGAATGGACAAAATAAGACGAAAAATGGGGGAAAGAGGGAAAACGGTCACTGATTTAGGACAGAGAAGGCGAAGAAGAGGGGGCACACGGAGAGGGCGACGAGGAGGAGGAGGAGGAAAACGCCACGACAAAGCCAAGGGCGTTGAATGAGGACGAAGAGGAGGTGAACTACTCGGACGAGGACTACCTGGCGGAGGGGGCCAACGACTACGTGGACACGTACTTTGACGACGGGGAGGGATACGACGACGAAGCAAACGCATTGGAGGAGGAGGGCACATACTGACGAAGAAAAGGCCATTTCAAAGAGGAAAAATTTAAAAAAATAAATGCATTTTGTCAAGCAAATCCGCTCATTTTCAATGGTTTGGAATGCTTTTTAGGCTTCTTCTGCCATTTATCTCTTGCTTTGTTTAAATTGGGGTTTTCACTTATTGTCAAATTGTCTTTAATTATTAATAGAAATGCATTTGTACGTTTGGCCCGGTGAGTTTGGCATTCCATCTGTTGACATCGAATGCCTTCAATTTATGGTATTTTTTTAACAAATTATCAGTGCGCTTTAACTACAGTATCCTTAAGGCGGCTGCCAAATTCTGTGCTGCACCGGTCACTTTTCATGCCTCAACTCAGCCGTGGAAATCGCCAAAAGGTGAAAAAGGGTAAAATGAATGAAATTTTATTAATTACTTTCAGGGGATTTACCTTACTTTCATAATAATGGGGAGGAGCAAATTACGGACTTTGGCGAATTTGTGGAATTTCTACGCAATAGCCGACAGGACGTCGTTTTGGACAACGATTTGGTGCCAAGCCAACTGTGCGAATTTGAAGCGTACAATTGCCTACTCAGGCAGAAACTGTTGCCTGCCTTGGTAACACTTGTTGACAGAAAATAGGCAAATGTTTTTTTAGAACCAATTATTTTGGGTGGACAAATGCAATTACGGTGCAATTGTTCATCCTCTCTATGCCCAACAGATCAGCTTCCCATACAACATTTATTACATGGAAAGGAGACGGAAACAAATGGAGAACGCAGTTAAAACGACCAAGAAAAGCCAGCAACAGCTCACTTTGGATGCAATTCAGGCATGCGACGGCCTTCCAAAATGACAAACTTTTCTAAATGCCTTAAAAACCTTTTACAGGCATTGAATTTGCTTTCAGCAAAGCTCTCCGATAACAAATATTTCTGTGGCGACAAGTCAGTGGTCATCCATTGGCGTCAATGGCAACTTGTACACTGACAGCTTTATACTTAAATGCTTAATCAAGCATGGTCTCGTTCTTACAATGGCACAAACATGGAATTTCTACGAAACTTAAATCGTCCAAAATTAGATTGTTCCATCTGTCGATTGTACGAGTTGCCATGACACTGTGTCACCGAAAAAATTCGATTATCCACAATTCCCTCGTTCAGACCGTGCTCCATTGATGCGCTCATCTTCGGTTATTTGGCCCCGCTGCTGCGAACTCCTTTGCCTAATGATCGGCTTCAACTTCATTTGTCCGCTACTCCAAACCTGGTCCGCTTTGTCGATTCCATTTTGAGTATTGTAAGTTTAGACAAAGTTTTCTGAAATAGTATCTTCCTTCGCCGTTTCAGTATTTGCCATTACCCGAGAGAGTTATCAAGGAACAGGCGCTGACGAAAAAGAAATGGCAAAAGCAGAAAACGAACGCCCAACAGACAATGGAAGAGGGCCGAATTGAGAGGGAACTGCGCAAGGCGGAGAACAAGGAGCGCAACTCCATTCACCACATTCTGCTATTCGCGGTCACCTCAATTACCATTTCTCTGTTGTTCGCCCTTCATAGTGGCATTATTGCCGTGGATTCGGTGGACCACAAAGGGAAAAAGGCGAAGGGGCGACAGTGAACATGGAATGCCAAAGAGCAATCGAACACTTTTTGCATGTCCAACCATGACTTTTCATTATTGCGACATAATGACATTTTGTGAATGCTTAGAAACAGCACCTTTTTTGGCATAAAACTTTATGCAACAGAAATTAAAGAATTTATAAAATTATTTAAATTTAGAAATCAAAAAAAAAATTAATGGATTACAAAGGAATTAAGTAGAGCCCGGAATTTTCGAAAATTCCTGATCCGGATTCGAGAATTAGACCGGACAAGATTTCGGGATTAAAAATCCTGTTTTTTCCGGACTCCGGGTCCTGGTCAATTTTTCCAAAAACACCCGGATCAGGATCCCGGAAAAATCCGGTCGGGACCGGGCTCTAGAATTAAGCAATATAAAGGTTAAGAATGGAGATATCCAGTTGTTTTTGACCTGGCAATATGATCAGCTGAATTGTGTTTGGCATTCGTTTCCCGTGTCGTTGTTTCTTCCATTGGTATGGCATTTTCTGTGTCACTCCTTTCCTTCCATTGTTGGCATCGTCCCTTTGTGTTTTCCCTCCTCTGTCTTCTCTTTTAGCTCTTCCTCATCCGTCGTCTTTTTTCTCCGCTTTTCCAACAATGGGTTTCGGGCATCTCCCATCTGTTTGATGTGCACGTCACCTACTCGCATCGTGGCCAATGCATTTTCCATCTCGTCCTGAAGCTGCACCGTTTTTTATTTGTCATTTTGCCACAAAACAAACAGAAAAGTCGGACCAGTCGACCTCCTTTTTCTTCAGCACTTTTTGTGTCGCCAGAGCAGTCGCCGGGTTTTTGTTGTAATGGGTGATCCATTTGTGTTGCATCAATTGATTGATGGTCGCCCGTTCGTCTGGGTCAGTGACCAAACACCGTCTGATCAAATCCTTCGCTGAGAATTGAAAAGATGGAATTGTAAGCCGACCTAAGCAATGATGGCAAAACCTGCTTCCGAAACGCGGTCCCATTCGGGGCCAGAAAAATTGTATTGGCCAGCTCGGATTCGGCTTAAGCAGAAGGCATATTAATTGGCCAGTCACATTCTTACAGGAAAAAAGTACCTTTTCATGCCCGGAGAAATTGGCAGGCCATGGGTGGAAAAAAAGGGAGGGTAACCGCAAAGCCGAAAAAAGGGAACAAAAGTGACAAATTAAAAAATAATAATAATTACAAGATGTAAGAGATCACTCCAATCGCCCACACATCGCACGCTTTGTCGTATTTTTGTGAACTGAAAACCTTAAAGGATTATTTTGAAGCATTACGCGTCATTCTGCGAAAGCACAAACCTCCGGTGAACTGTAGTAAGGAGTGTAGAGCGGGGTAACCTGTCAAAATTCAAAACGATTGACAAAATGCCATCCAATTCGTCAAACTGACAAGAGATTTTTCGCCATCTTCAGACCGTTTTGCGAAGCCAAAATCGGTCAGTTTCAAAACACCCGTTGGGCCTGGTTCACTGTAGAGGAGATTCTCTGGCTTAATGTCTCTAAAAAAGAAATAGAATGATGAAATTTGTATGATATTAGATAAATGGAATCTCCACGACCTGTGTGCAATTCCCATTTGGTGTAAATGTGCAACAGCGGAGCATATCGAATGGATTATGTTGGACGCTTCACGCTCCGTAAAAGCGCCACCGGAACGGTCCTAAAAAGGAATAAAATAAGGCATAATTAGGTACTTTAACCAATTGGATGGACAGATAAATAAAAAAATTTTTTTGCCTGTATCCGCGTGAACAGCTCGCCACCCGTCATGCATTCCATGACCAACAAAAGGCAAGGAATGCCATTGAAAGCATTCTGAAAGGAGTAGAAACGAATTGAGAATCATCATTCGCATAAACACCTCGTATATGTCGTAAATCTTCACGATGTTCGCGTGTAGGCCGGCCAAAAAGTGCAATTCGGCCTCGCGTTTTGCCTTCGGAATGTCTCGCAAAATTTTAAGCGCAAATTTCTTTCCGCTCGTTAGGTGTTCACATTCGACCACTTTTCCGTTGATCCCCACGCCAAGAACCTTTAAAGTTAAGAAAATACAATTAATTCATTTTCTGAGTCAGGAAAAATAGTTATCCCAACAAAATCATTCCCATCAGACAATTTACAAACGTAAGCCAATCCAACCAAAAAAAAAAAAACGAAAACTCACATTGTTGCCAATTTTGTAGTCAGTTTTAATCGGATTAGTTTTGTACATAGTTCATAACTGCTGTAAAATGAGAGACCCAATGACACAGTCCGACCTCAGACCAAAGATTATTTCTAATGGTCCCTTCTTAAAAATAGCTTAGTTATGTCATTTCATCATTTTATTTAATGTTTGGCCAAAAGATCCCATGGCCGCTGGCAATTTTTTTTTGGGGGTGTGGGTCGATTGACGACCCAGCTAAAATAGCAACCATATTCCATCTAGTTTATTTATTTTATTTTTGTATCATCGTGTCTTTTTTAGCTTTTATGGCTTATAGTCTGTTGCCTTCGAAAGATACATAACTATTTTTATTTTTTTTAATTAACTTCATCAGCCGATGAGAATTATAAATTACAATATATATATGTATTTCGTACATTAAATTTAAAGACTTAATCATAAAATAAAGACCAAAATAAAAAAAATTTATTTTTTTAAAAATGACAATAAGTTATAATAAAGGAATGCTTTAATAAATACAATAAATAAATGAGACAAAAAAAAACCATCAATATGTAGGATTATATCTGGATATGCAATTTAGTTAATATGCATAAAATTTATAAATTATGACAAAATGGAATTAATTGGCTTAGTTCCGAAAATCTGTCAACGCGATCACAGACTCTTGTGAAAACGACAAATTTGAGACTCAGGTGAAGTGAGTTCACGGAGAATAATTACCAACAAGCATGTAGCGACAAAAAGGACAGAAATGACTAAGGCGCACCACCACGCGTACTTTTCCCATTCCAATTTGTGAAAGTTGCGTAAAAAAACGATCCCGAGCATAAGTCCAGTGAAAAAACCGCCAATGTGCGAAACATAAGACACCTATTCAAAGTGCCGAAAATACAAAAAAATTATATAAATATTTCATTATTTTATATATACTATCTGAAGAAATGGTAGTACCTAAGTAATTTCCCTATAAACTGTGTCGGAACTAGCCTATGTTAACCAAATCGAATCGAATGGGAGAAATTTAAGCAAAACCAAAATGACCAGACAACCACTTAGAATGGTCTTGATTTCTAAATTAATTACCAAAAATATGTTGGTGCGAAAATGCGATAAAATTTGTAGCGATGAGCAATGTGTAAAACGGGACGAAGGAAAGAAGAAGGGAGCCAAAGGATGACAAAGCCAACGCTTATATAGCCGTTAAGCGATCGGATATACGAGTGGGAAGGGGGGGGGGGTGGAAAGTAAGTGGAAAAAAAGGACGATTTTTCTTAGTGGGAAAGGATCTTAATTGCCATAAAAACCGGAAAATTCTTTCGCAAACTGCGGCATTCGTATTGAATGGTGCGTCTTCCCCCCGCCATCCCTTTCTTCATCACCTTATTTGGCATATCGCTGAAATACCGTTGGTAAACAGCAATCACAACATCGGCCGTGACCAAAGTGGAGAGAATGGAAGCACGGACCCAATTGAATTGCATTTCACTCCAATTGATGATGACATTGGCAATGTGTGCGGAGAGTAAAGCATAACTGAACTAGTAAAAATAATTCATTATTTTTTTTTGATATAATTCTCTCCGTTCTTACACGCCCCCTGAAGCCCCAGCCAAATAAACATCTCTGTCAGTAACGAAAAAGAGGAGAGCGCCGCCCATCACACCAGAAAGGTAGAGAATGCCAACGCGACCGTATTTATGTACTAATTCCAAGGGAATTCCTAGTAAAATCTGCACGACGAGATTGGTTAGCAAATGCACAAATCTGTTCCAATTAGAATAAAAAGAAGTAATAAATGAAAGAAATTGCATACCCGACATGAACAAACACTAAAGATGAAAATATGTATTATTTTCACATTAAAAACAGAACCCACTGTAAGTGAAATATCGCCAGATTTGCCATTTAAAACATGGGTTCAGAATCAACGGAGATCGAGTGGGTGCGCATTTGGCCGGCAAAAAACGATCATTGCCACAGTAATGGAACTCATGGTAAACATAGAGAGCAATTTGGACAATTGAGATTAAAAGCTTAAAGGAACCAAAAGGAATTGGTTAAAGAGGGCATAAATAATAGAAGACTCAATGATAAACTCCAATTAAATACCATGAAAATAGGCGGAGGGAGACAGTTGTACCCAAGCAAATAGCGAAAAGCTTCAGTTTGTTGACTTCGAGGAAGCACCGAACGGGCGGCATACAAAATGATGCGCTTCAAATGCATTCGTTTCGCATAAGCCATCTGACAATGAGAATGGTAAAAAAAAAAGTGGAAATAAGCAAAACAAGCAATTTTTTTAAGCACACCAATCGAGTAAATTCAGGAAAATCCACCAAACTGTCGCCGTTAGCATCGACATCGGAAAGCAAAGCATTGGCCTCTTCTCTCGAAAGTCCAAAATGCGAAGCACTATTTCGAACAGCAAATTTAAATTCGGAAACCGGCACCAAGCCATCATTGTCGAGATCAAACTAAAAAAAAAACTTAGAAATAAAAAAATTTAGTAACAAACCGATCTAAACAAGTCGTACCAATCCTGACACTCTTGGAATGATTCGCATTGGAATTTGTCAGGCACTGATTGTGAGATCGGATGCATTTCCAGACCTATCCTAAGTAAAAAATAAATGACAGAATTAAAACCGTCGATATTTTTACATGAATAATTTACTTTCCCTCAATTAAAAGACAATTAAAAAAACAGCTAATTGTAAGTTGTAATCCAAAATTAATAGATGGTCAATCATAATCATCATCATCATCTTCCTCTTGGGTTGGCCTTTGCACTTCCCCATTCGGAAATGGTCTCTTCCGTTGGTTAGCATTTTTTTCGGTCATCAAAAGATTAGACACTGATTCAGGATCAAAATTGTTCAATGCATTGAATTTAGAAGAACCGATTTTTTGCGTTGGTTTTTGCATCTAAAAATGTTATGTCATTGCGTAATATAAATAAAAGTAAAAAAAAAAGGCAGACATGGAGATGTTGGTCGTCATTGTTCGGGTCATCATCAATGTAAATGTAATTGGGCTGCAATTGACAGAACCGATCGTTCGGCAAACGAAGTCCATAGTTTTGACGTATCGGCTGCAATGGCTGCGCATTTTTTTCTGCTGCTAATTCTGATACAAAGGCTTTTGGTGGCCGACCATTATTGTGTTTTTCTTCTAAATCCAATAATGGTAGAAAGATTAAAAGATACATTTACCAAAAGTTTTAATCGCAAAGTCCACGTCGCTCCTGTCTACCTGCTTCTTACCACTAAACTCGGAAACTGAACGCGCATCGACGAGTATCTCCTTGGTCAATGAGTAAGAAACGTCACATAACTAAAAATCATTAATTAGTATTAACTCATAGATTGGAACAAACAAACAAACTTGTAAGACCAATTGCGGTTCGTAATCTTTGATACCCAATTCAAGGAACATTTTTTTAATTGTTTCTGCACATTGAGGTATTCTTGAAGTGGAATAACTCTCACTCGGTTTGCAAGCATTATTAGAATTTGAAGTGACTGTTGCCATCCAAATCAGAATCACCTACCATAAAATACCGTATGTAGTAATACACGGTACACATTATACACTTGAGTGCCAGCATACTTCAGTGCCCAGCAAAATTAAGACATTTAATGCCAACCTTTTTAAAATCGAAAAATACTAACCGAAATCACTTCTTTGGCTTATTTTTCTCAGCAAAAGCAAAAAAATTTTATCCAAGCAACTAGTAATTGAGAAATTTGCAACGCTAGAATTTTCCTCTCAGAACCTTGCTCCACCTAATTTTTTGGGCTCTATTGCAGTTTACCCGACCACAAAAAATTTTCACGACCATAAAAAATTAACACGACCATAATTTTAAGTCTTGATTTTTTTCAATAAAAAATTACTGGGCGTTTTTCAAAGCAGGAAATTTCGAGAAAAAAGGTCGTGAAAATTTTTTATGGTCGGGTAAACTGCAATAGAGCCATTTTTTGCTGGGCACTCAACTATTTCTTTTTTCAAAAAAAACTTGGAATTTTAGGCTCTATTTTTTATCATGAATTTTTTTTGGGATTTTCATACATCTTACCAAATGATCACTGCCCAAATGATAGGGAACCTTAATACATACCTAGCGGTTTACAACAAAAATCGTAATTTCATTTTGTACCGGTAGCAACTTTTGCTTATTTTTACCATTTTTTCTTTTGCTTTCCCGAATTACCTTCCTTGCTCTAGAATTTAACTGAATTTCCGTTACTAAAAACTGAAAAAACTTTTCTAGCTTAATTTCTCTTTGGCTAAAAAAATATAGTTTGGAAAAAAGAATATGCCCACCATTGACTACTCGTGTTGGAACAACATTGAAGTATCTGATGACGAAGATGACACCCATCCCAACATTGATACCCCATCACTGTTCCGTTGGCGTCATCAAGCTCGTGTGGAACGGGAGGCGGAAATAGAACAGGCCAAAAAGGAGATGAAGGAAGAACAAAAAAACGTACACACCAAAATTCAGGTTTAATTTTATCGGTACACAATATTTGGGTGCCTACATTTGAGTGCAAGCACACTTCAGTGCCCGGCACGTTTGAGTGCCCAACGAATTTCAATGCCCAGCACAATAATAATTTAGTATTGGAAGTGATTTTGGTTAGATTTTTACATAAAAAATGACACAGATATTTTAATATTTGCTGGGCACTCTAGTGTGGGCACTAAAATACGATGCTCCGTAATTTTAGTATATATTTTAAAAAGGGTTTAAAAAACATTACCATTTAGGAAATTGAGGAAAAGTTGAAGGACACTAATCTTGAAGGAAAGCAACGTATTAGTTTGGAGCTCGAGTTGAACATAATTCGTACCCAGGAGGAGCAGTTTCGGAAGAAGGAAAAGGAATTGGAGGAGAAGGAGAAACTTCAGCCGTGGAACGTTGATACTATTGGGAAGGAAGCGTGGAGCAAAACGATTGTAAACAAGCCCAAAGACAAGAGCAAAGAAAAGCCGACCAAAAGCAAGGACATGGATGAGGAAGAAAGCACTCGGATGCAGCAATACTTTAAGGTAAAACAATGTTGTATATTCATCATAATAAAGAAACATTTATTTCTAAGTTTTTGATTTGTTGTAATTTTTCCTGTCAAACTTTAGGACAACGCAAGTTTGTTGAAACAACTTTGCACATTGGACGGTTTCGACCAAATGGAGGAGTTCTTACTTGAAAATCCCCAAATGGCCAGCGAGTACGCCACCAATTACCTGACAATTGAAGCACTCAACGAAGCCATAGAAGAAGAGGTAAGTGTTAAAAATAGTTTTTAAGAGAGGGACGGGATTTTTAGGAAGGTACTTTCCTGCGGAACAGGACAAAACTCATTGTCAGACGCCGAAACTCAACCGCCGAAACACAGCCGAGATTACAAAAGAATATTAAAATTTCCAACGTGAAAAACAAGACCGGAATTTTCTGGGAAAAATCGGTTTTTTTTTTTTAATATTTTTTCCTGCTGAGTTATGTATCGGCTGAGTTTCGGTCGGCTGTGTTTCGGGTCCACCGACTTTCCTGTTATGCGACCACAAGCAGGGCGATCGGAGGTATAAATGCCACAATATGGCCCAAAATGTCTTCAAATGGGTCTGCTCCCCAGTTTTTAACATCTTCGCGCCAGAGGAACTCGCACAAATAGGAATCGAGCATTTGAATTTTGGCTTGTGGTCGAATACAGGAAAGTAGTTATTATTTGATAAAATGCATTTAGGAGAGAAATATGAGTCAAATTGCCGAGAATTGCATCATTATCCAATACGAATTGGAATTGGCTAAGTCGCTGAATGCGCTGGCTACCAACACAAACATGATAAAGAATTTCTTCAAAAAGTTTGTGTGCTTTTCATTTTCTTTCGAATCTATTTAATGTTTCTTATGTTTTTTTCAGAATCCGTGTAGCGGAACAGAATTACATGAAAATGTTCATTGAAGAAGTGGAAGCGTTCAAAGACCGGCTGAGGAAACGCGCGCGCGACAAAAGAGAGACTATGATCAACGAAATCCAAGCGGAAGAGAAGAAAAAACGTGTAGAGGAATCGCCTGGGGGGCTTGACCCGCAAGAAGTGTTTGACTCATTACCTGAGGTAATTCTATAAGGATGGGCCATTCATTATTCTGGGAAAACATATGACGGATTAGCTATTTTGAGAAAAGCCCTGGAAAATAATTTAAAAAATAAGGAAATGAAAGAGGCGTTCGAATCGCAAAGTATGGAGAAAATGTACGAAGTGGCAACGAAAATGGATAACGAAGTGTTCCAACACCATTTGGACCGCTGTATTGCCTCTGGATTATGGATCCCAAACGCAAAAGAGCACGAGGAGAATGAGCAGGCGAATCCGGATGAAGTCTGATGGACGATACTCAAGGACCGTAAACATGAATTTAAATCGTATTTCCGAATTATTTGATAAGTCATATGCTGATACAACTAATGAGTTGCTCTTGTCTCATATATTCATTCATAAAATATAGACCTAATTATGACTGGATGTTTAACCTACGAAATTGTAATTATTTCGAAAATAGTAATGGCATCCAATTATTTTCGTAACTTAGTTTGGCTCGGGCGAAATTACTGAATTATGTTGCGTAAAGAAAAGAATTATAAAGTTATAGCGATAGAATCAGTTGAGATTCGGAGTTTTAAAGCAATTTATTATTGGTAAAATATTTTGCTGTATATTCCCCGGTGGCGCCTTCGGCACCGCGGGAAACCCTTTATCATAGATTCAAAAATTCTCCAAAATGATAAAGTCCACCAAAATATTTCTTTTTTTCCGTTGGCCTATCGGCACCCCTAGCACTCTTAGCATAAACTTGGTTTACTTTAGGTCCAAGGCAAAAAAAAAAAATAGAATATAATCAGGGCTCCCATCGAAATTTTTCTGAAATAAGGACAAATGGGAGCCATGGATATAATTAAGATAGAAATTGTATTTTAAATAATAAAATATTGGTGCAAATACCCAGTCCAGATTTATCCCGGTCCAATTTAACTCTATCATTTAGTCAGCATGTTTTTCGCACTAAAATTTAGCCACAAATGATGTACAATATCTGCCATATGAATGTGTCCAGTATTTGAGTCGATCAGTCGCAGTACGAGAATTCCATCAAATTTGAGAATTTCCGCAATAAAAAGCTGGACATTTTTTCGACTTGGGCGAATATTTTGAAGCTAAAAATTAAAAATATACGAGATTTGAAAGAAGAAAAAACGGTGCGACGAGAGAGAGTGGGAAAGGAAAACAGAGCAAGAGACGAAGGACTTTAGAGAAAAAGTAATGCTCTCCCCCCCCCGGGTTAATGGGACTGTACTGCCCCGGTGTACCCGAAGTGCATCAATAATCATCCTTTCTTTGCTGCGCATCGAACAAATCCGATAGGTCCAAAAAAGTGAATTAAATGAAGCGACGATCAATAAGGTGAAGAACCAAAGCCAGAGGAAGATGAAAATCTTTTCTGCGAACCTCAAGCATAATCAATTAGCTTGATTAATTGGGTGATTAAAATCGGCCTTTGGCCATTTATTTAGTACATGTTTATCATTAGCACACATTGGACGGTGTGCTCACGGAATTGGCCAGTGTCACGCGTTTTGAAGTCGCAAAAAGTGACCTGCTCCTTTTCAACGTTAGAAATAAGCGAACACTCAAAAGATAACCCGTGGGAAGAATCCATTGCTTCGCCAGTCGTTCCCTTCCACGACAATTTGCCAAATGATGGTGAAACCCCACAGGGGATCGAATGTGCCGAGGGAGAAATTGATAATGAAAAGTTGGAGGGCCAACGCGAAAAGGAATAGCACTTTCATGAAGAGGTAAGTGAACGCCAAGTACCAATTGAAGGAAATGAATGCTGCAGAAAAGAACAAGTGAAATGATAAATGGTATGGCCACTAATATTTCGAAAATGGACAGATTTCAATAGATAATTAACCCTCATTAAAACTGTCCCTACTTTTGGTGGTCGCTTCTCTTCTTTCCAACATTTCTTCCGCTATGTTTTTTGACAATGTCCCATCCCTCCAATGGGATTTTGTCTCTCTGTATGCCAACTGACAATGAACAGTTTGAAATTAAGTCTGATAATGGAAGGGACTGCATGCTTTTCCCTGCAATTTACCTGAATCAAATCGCTCATTCGTAAGCCTAAAATGTTTAAAAGGGACGGAGAAAGGTGAATAAATGGAGAAAGTAAAGGAACCGCTGAAGGAATATAGGATTTTGAAGGTCATTTTGGGCGCATAACAAATCAAAGCTTGGACACAGAGAATGTACGGTATCCATTGGTAATAGCGCAATTCGAAATGGCGCCGTGCCGATTTATGCTCAGGCGATAGTCTTCAAAAAAACAGGTGGATTTAAAAATGAGGAGACAGATGCAGTATGAAAAGAAAAAGTGGAAATAAAACTGGACGAAGAGGTGCCATATAAGAGGCATTAATAGCGAGAGACACAGTATTTGGAGACAGATACCGTATGAAGAGGGGACGCAAAGGCAAGAAAGGAGGGAAACTCATGAGAACTTTTTTGGTCAAAAAAAAAACTCACATTTTGCTGTTTTCATTCTGCGCCACATAATAAGTGTTCTCAACGAAACAATAATTTTCAATATATCTTTCCCAGGCCCCCTAAAAATCTTTCATTTGTATATATTTTAAATTCATTTGACGGTATATTCCGCCGGCAGCCAACACTGTAACGGGTCGCCCATGTACTGCTTGGCCATGATCAGAACGGCAAAGAAGCCTAGCAGGTGCACTGTGGTGGCATAAATGGCACGGTCCACTGCGTCGTCGTCATGTTCTTTCCTCACTTTTGCGAGCCATTTTTTCAGCGTGGTGTCCATTTTATAAACAAATAATATTTTTCTTCCTTTTCTTTTCCATTCTTTTTTTCTTCGCTAGCAGAGAAGATAAGACAAAGAGAATGTTTTGCTGATTTGATAAGAACCGACTACTAACCGTCCATTCATTCATTAATCGCATGAGACAAAATGCCGAAATATTATGGAACTGGACCACTCGTCGATAAAACACAAATAAACAAAATAATTAATACCAGAAAAATTGATTTAAATACAGTAATTCTCTCCAATTAAAAAGCGTCAAACTAAAACCAAATCACGGTCCAATAGGAACTAAAACTAGAATGAAACAGCATGTACTCATGCCACCAATTAAATGCCCGGTTTTATGTTCGTTTACCGACTGCTAACTTCAGTATTTTACTTGAAATTTAAAAAATTTCCATTGCTGGATACTGAAACAAGACACCAACTGACTTCATGTCGAACCATGGCTTTAGTTTAAACCGGGGTAATTTCGGAAAAAAATTCCCAGGGAGAAAAAATATTAGCAGAAAATAGAAATTGCTGACAGATAGACTGATTTTTTTGGGTCAGTAGGCGTAGACACATCATACAAAAGGGATATTTGTAAAAAGTTTTAGGTTTCTGCTCAAAAAGTTTTCAACGCCTTTCACATGAAAGAATGATCTGGTCAGTTTGTGTGTAAGTACCTTCTTTGATCAGCATCAAAAATGCTTAACGAATTTTTTTTAGCGCTCTACTAAAAGAGTTATAGCCTCTTGAAAAACAAAAAGATAAATAAATGAAAAGGTTAGTGTTAAAAAGTGAAACGATAACGAACAAAAACAAACATAAATGAAATACTAAAGTATACAAAAAAAAAAATAAAGAAAATCGAATGGGTTATCGTATGATATTTCCAGTTGCCTGAAGTTGCTTCCTCGCGTTGGCCGTGACACTTTCCTGCGTTTGTTTTCGCATCGATTCGTCCACCTTCCAAACGTGCCAAATTCTGAGCACTTCGTCCTGAAATTTTGCCCCAATAAAACTACATTTCTTGTTCAGCAATCACTTGATTGGCAGCAATTACGTACTCCCCGCACGGACTTTGGCAAAGTGTCAACACTCGTCCTCCCTGCGTCTGGTTCAACTCGGCTGTCTGCTCGAACTTTTTGATCTTGTTAGGCTCGTGGTGCCAAACGCGAACACCCGACTTAGGTGCGCCATGGCCGGTGATCATTTCGCCATGGATTTTATTGAAGAGAATGGCAGAAACCTTTAATTTGATCAAATTAATATGACGTATTTATTCATTTTTAATCACTTGGCTATGCGTGTCTAATGTAAAGTGAGCACTGCCATCAGTGAGATTCCAAAACCTTATCGTATGGTCTCGCGTCCCGCCACCCGTTGCCACGAGATTGGCCGGCCCCAAGCCCATCGTTGGAACCTAAAAATACAATTAAATACAAATCAACGCACTTTTTACGAACATATTCTATGGCTTTCACTGTTGAAATATGGTCATCTAATTTGTAAAGCGGTGCCTTGAGAATTTCGAAAGGAATTAAAATAATAGGAAAAATGGCAAGTATTAATTGTTTAACCGGATTATTTGTCGATAATTGCGCATTCTCCCACACATTTACTAATGCGTCAGAACCTCCGCTGGTGAGGTAATGCTCATCAGGGCTCCATTTTAACCCACAAACTTCGTGCGTATGCGCATCCAAGGTGCTTAAGTAAATCGATTTGAGAGTTTCAAAAACAAATTGGACCTTATCAAGGAGTTTTTTATTCGGACATCGTGGTGGTAAATCCGCCCATTTTTTGCTCCACAACATATTCGTCCTTTATGTGTCCATGTGGCACATGCCAAACGCATATCTGCCGACGTGTGAATGGTCCTTAGCACTTTTTTGGTGGAATTGTCCAACAACTTAAAAAAAATAAAATCTACAATGATTAGCTCAGCCCCCCCCCCCACTCACGCCACCTTTAATTGGCCATCATTAAACCCAACCGCCAGATACTGTCCCTCACAAGACCATTTGACGAGAGTTGGATGAGAATTTAAATCGGAGAAATCTTTTATCTCCTGAAAGACGTTGATTCATTTTCCAAAAAAGCATAACTTACGTCCACCGCGCCCGTCCCCGCATTCCATTGAAAAATTTTCGACCCTAAGCCAACGGCGACACAATTGGTCTTGCTCCAATCAATCAAGTTGGAATCTAAAAAAACGTAATAACAAATTTTGGGATTTTATTTACAAAAGTCATCCAATAGATCTGGAGCATCCAACATTCTTTCAGGGTCCTTCGAAATGTAACGACGGGACCGTTTCACACAACTTGAAGTGGGCTGAACACATGAGAAGAGGACGTTAACCTGCTGTTTGTGGCCTTAAATACTTTAATTCAAAATGTTAAAATATTATCTTTGTTTTCTACCAAATTTGGCTAAAGGGGCAAGGCCCTTACGAAATGCGCAAACTCGGTCATAATCAACCAACGAGTTGATAGCATTGTCCGATTTGACCCTCATCATTTGCTTCTTCGTCTTTTGTTCTAATTTAGAGGCGGGACTCGTCGGGCATGAAGCGGACGTATTCAAATCGGTGTTCTCATCACCCTAAACTACTTGTAACCTTATTTTTGGCAAAAAAAAATCTTACAAGCAATCGCGAGGACAATAAATGATTGGCGAGTTCCAATTGCTCTTCACTTCTAAGACATAAATAACGGTCGCCCTCGTTGACTTTTCCCTTAACATAGTTTGGATTCCTCGATGGTGTTGTGCCGTTTAGACTGGTGAGAACGGATGAACGAATTCCATGGCCACCACCTGTTGCTACGTTTTTCCATTCAGGCGTATGGCTGGTCATGAGATTAGTGATAGTTAAGGTAAAATGTTATCGTAAATGGCTGTTAGACAAACTTTACCGAAAAATACTACAATTATGGGAGTAAAAAAAAATTCTATAAAGTCATTTAGAAATACAAAAGAGTTTTTACAAAGCCCAATTTGCCTTTTTTCATATGTAGATTAGATGCTTTATCCTAGAGATCTTGTAGTTTAAAAAAAATATTCTCGCTATTTTTGTTTATTTGGCATATTGTCTACCTTTCTATTGCACCCCGACATTTCGTGTCCGGCAAAAATCTCGCCCCAACAAAGCCTCACGTTAGCCAAACGATCAAATCTCGCCTCAACCCTTAACAGAATAGGTTTCGGCATTTCTTCTTTTGTTTTCTTCTGCGAATAAAATATTTAAATTAAGTTAATATGACTAAAAAGCGGTCAAGCATTTCATCGTCGAGCTTTTTTGTTGAAGATAACGGAAGCAATTCGACAGACGCGACAGGAAAAGAGAATATTGGCAAAACGAATGAGCGAAATAAATTTGAGAAGGCCGGTTGGCTTTACAAGTGGACAAATTATGTTCGAGGTTATCGTCACCGGTGGTTTGTCCTTAATGCTGATGGAATTCTGAGCTATTACCGGTTTGAAAGTTTTTGGACAAGGAAAAATAATTTCTCAAAGGCAACCATCCGAAGTCAATCGTGCTTGTAGGGGCAGCATTAATTTGAGCGAAGCGAATATTCACAGCAACCAAGGCGAATCGAGTCACAGCTTGGTTTGTTCACAGTTTCATTGACTTGTTTTCTTTTGGTAAATTCAGAATTATTTTAGATCATCACAACACCGACGGCACAAACATTTCATTTAAAGGCATCGAATGAGGTCTTTCGGGAATTTAAATATAAATAACTCTTCAAGCCCTTATCCTTTTTTTCAGATTGATCGTTCGCAATGGCTTAAAGCACTCGAATATGCCAAACACAGGGCCATAATACAGGCCGTATCACTCGAGGATGACGAGGAGGAAAACCAACTCTTGCTCGTCCAAACAAAAGGACTTAAAGAGCCAACGACAGGAAATTTGGAAAACATGGCAAAGGACCTTCGAAATTCCGGCATTAAATTCTGTATAATAATTAGTAAAAAATATTATTTAACTATTCTACAATAATTGTTAGACAAAGAACTGGACGAGCTGATGCATTTTGTGGTTGGCCATTGCAATACAAAAGATGCGAAAATTTGCAATGAAAAAGCCAATCAACTGAGGACACTTGCTGACAACTTTTTAAAGGTGGGAAAGGGGGAGGGGCAGAGAAACGGGGGGGGGGGGGGGAAAGCGGAAACCTTATTATTTTGTCCGATTCCTTTTTTACTTCAACTTTTTTTGGTTTGAAAATAATAAGTTTTGGGTCGTGGATTTCTTGCGAGGACATTTTCATGGCTCGAATTAGAATTGAAAATCGAAATATTGGTATTATTTTGGTTTTTCAATTTTAATTCATTAATTATTTATGAAACGGTAAATAGGGAGAGGGCGGGAATCAAAAGATGGTTATTTTAAAATAGTTCCAAATTTTTCCAACATTCCCATTTATTTATTTAAACTGCTCAAAATCTACTACGTTTTACCTACCCTCTCCAGAAATCCATCCCCAATTAGGCCATTTTGAAATTGTGCTCCTCTTTTAACAAAATAGTTAAATTTTAAAAAAATTTACTGCTCAAATTGGAATTGTTTGTTATTAATTTTCAGAATTCCAACGAAATAGTGTTGAATTTCAAGCAGGATTACGGAACACTTTTGCGACTTGCCAATTCTCAGAATGAAAAATATGTGGAACTCCAAAGGCAGTATAAAATTCTCGCAAGACAACACTCCAAATTGGAGAGGGACACTTACAAAAGAATTACCGACGGAACAATTTCGACCGAAATTCTTGCCATGTCGGAGAATGGAAAGCCGCGTGAGTTTTTCAAGACACTAAGTAATTAATAATTAATTAATTATATGCTTGATATCGCTTGAAATTCCAATTAAAAAAAAAAATACATATGAATTTTCAACAAGAACGCAGCGGAATGATTCATTAATAAGTGCCTTTTTTAATTTGTCATAATTTTTGGGACACACAAAAATTCGATTATATCGAACCACTAAAGTAAGCCGATTGAAAAATATAAAAACCGCTGCATTAAAAATTTTTTTTAATAAAATAAGCGCATTTGAACTTTAAACGAAATAATATTTTTATATCTTTTCTTCTACTTTTCTGACAAAAATTGGTTGATTGTGCTGCTTTCTCCTAACTATCCTTCGTCTGTTTTTCTTTACGCGTTTATTGATTGATGGATTTCGCTCGCTGAAAATTTTTGTCATCCCTTTCACGTGTAATATCCATTTTTATTGTGAAAATAATCCCATTATCAGACATTTTTGTACTAATAGAAAGGGTAGCTAACCGACTAATTAGAAAGGCTTCCAATTTCACTTATAGATTTTTATTTTTGTGGAGTAATCATTTTTTATGTCAGGGTATTTTTAAAATATTTAATTCCCCTTTTTAAGCATTTGTTGAGGGGACTACGCCTGGCGAAAGTGACGAAGAGGAGGAAGAGGAAAACGAAGAAACATTTCACGACGCAACGGACAATTTTGAAGAGATCGAAAAGGAGCTTCAAAACCGAAAAGAAAGCAGTGAAGAGAGTGCCGAACACAAAGAGGGGGAGAAGGAGGAAATAGTGGGCAAATTGACCAGTGAGCAGAGAATGAGTAATTTCGAACTTCGCAAGTGCATTTTGCAATTTTCAACCGTAAATATATTGCACATTCCCCAACATCAAACACCAGCATTTGTTTTTCAGTCGGTTGATAAGAATCACAAAGAGAGCACACAGCCGACTGTTTTCGCTGACCTGCAAGCCGTGCCAAGACGGTCAGCCATTCGACCGAAACCGCAATCGCACGGGCTTAAGTCAATTTTACGACGTTGAAAGTTGGTCATATTCATCATTTTCAGTCTATGGAGTATAATGCGAAATTGCATTGGCAAGGAGTTGACCCGAATACCAATTCCGGTGAACTTTAATGTTTAAAATTGCTATAACTTAATTTATTACTGTATTTTGGTAACAGGTTAATTTCAATGAACCGCTCTCAATGCTGCAGCGAATTACGGAGGACTTGGAATATTCGTATTTGCTTGATCGGGCTGCGGAAAAAAGTGACATTTGCGAACGACTTGCCTACGTGGCCGCGTTTGCTGTCAGCTGTTATTCCGCCACCGCGGTGCGCACGACCAAACCGTTCAATCCGTTGCTTGGTGAAACTTTCGAGTTTGACCGGAGGGCCGATCTCGGATGGCGATCGCTAGTCGAGCAAGTGTCACACCATCCACCGGCGGCGGCCCATCACGTGGAAGGAGTAAATTGGCTTTTGAATCAGGTGGACATTTTGAAGTCATTTGCATTCGGCAGCACTTTTATTTTTAACATTAAGGAATTCATGGTCAGTTCACGATTTCGTGGCAAATACATGAGCGTGATTCCAACTGGTCACACGCATATATCATTTCGGGATGGAAAAGCACACTTTACATTCCAAAAAGTGGTCACGACGGTGCACAACATTATTGTTGGTCGCTTATGGATTGACAACCATGGCGAAATGGTCAGAATATTTAAATTGTAAAAAGTATATTTTTATTTTTAAGAATGTTGTTAATCATGTGGGTGGAGAGAAAGCTGTCCTCAAGTTCAACGCTTACAGTTACTTTACATCAAACAGACCGAGAAAAGTTTTCCAAATTTCACTTTAATAATTACAATCCCAAATGTTTTAAGGTTGAAGGCGTTATTCTCGATAGAATGGGCGTGCCTCGTTTTTGCCTCGAAGGTTATTGGAATGAGCATATAAATATTGCAAGTGTTGTTGGCCGAAAAAAGGATGAGAAGGGAAATTTGGTGATTCAAATGGGAGAAAAACGGCGCATTTGGACGGCAAACAAACCTTTGTATTTAAAATCCATTTTTCGGTTGCAAAAATGTTACACCAATTCAGCGGTGATTCTTCACAGTTCAACTTCACCAAACTTGCCATTGAAATGAATGAACCGGACGAAGCCGTTGCTCCAACGGATTCTCGGCGAAGGCCCGACCAACGACTGATGGAGGACGGGAATTGGGACGAGGCGAACAGGCGGAAGAACCAACTGGAGGAGAGGCAGCGCAAGGCACGGAGACAGGCCGAGGCGGAGGCCGAAAAAGCGATGAATAATAGTGAGTCCGATGGACCATTTGATTTAGAATGGCCTTAAAAATTTAATTGCCAGACCAAATGACCGCTGAGTACCAAGCCCGTTGGTTCCAGAAGGTGCAGGACCCACACACAGGCTCAGTGATCCATGTTGTCCGGGATGAAGAGTATTGGCGATGTAAGACGAACCAGGACTGGTCTCGTTGTCCGGACATTTTCTAAGAAAATCTGAATTGGTGCACGGGGTAACGCGATGCAATTGTGATAAAATGCCATAAATTATTTCATATATCAATCACTTTCCATTATTTCCTATCTTTCCCAAAGTTTTTTTACTACACTTTTGGATCATTTGTCCAAATTTGCCGTACAATGTTTGCCATAAAACAAATGAACTAATTGGTATAAAGGGATCAGCTCGCAACAAGAATCCGAATTTTACTGTTTTGTGCAGAACTTATATATTACATTAATTTTTTCTATTATTGGGTCCATTTTTACTGGAAAATAGTGCTGGTCTTTGAAGCTGTCAATTTAGCTCTTAATTAATTCAGACTGAGAAATTGTTTTTTTTTCTTGTAATTTAAAATTTGTATTTTTTATTCTTTTTGTTAACGATTTGAAAATGAAACTGCTCAAGCGAAGTGTGCAAAAGGATTCGTCCGGGTGAATTGTATGGTATATTTTACTGTATTTTTTCTTTTTAAGGTTTGTTCGTCTGATTTGTGAAGAGGACGAGGACATGTGGCACGTTTATAATTTGGTAACGACGTTCCCATTCGAAAATGCATTGAACAAACTGCAACAGGTGAGGGTCGGTGACGTGGTGCGAAGTTCGACAATGAGAAAAGTGACCAATGAAACGTCGACCGGATCAAAGACGAGCCAACGATTACAAATGTGAGGAAATTATTTTGTTGCGAACATTTAAAGAATTTACTTAGCGGCTTTGACATTTCGAATTACAGAAATTTGCGCCCATAAATTAAATAACACATTGATGTTTATATTTCTTAGCCACAAATGTGTTGATACTTTTTTAGGGAGAGGGGAGTCATTTTCGTTAAAAGTATTCTCTTTTGATTTGTTGTTCATTTCCTTACAGAACTTTGACAGTTGAAGTCGAAACGATAGACTTTGATGCTTCCGTTTGCACTCTTCACCTCAAAGGCCTTTTTATTTTGGTTTCCTTTTTTCATTTTTAAAATTTAATTTTAGGCAAGAATATTGCAGAAAATCAACATGTGAAGGTGAAGGAAAGAAGCATTAGCTAAATTGTCTAATTTTGGCCTATTTTAACAAGTTGGGCGCCTATCACACTTTGGACCTCGAGCTGAACCGCGTCTTTACCTTGGAGAAACTCTGCTGGGACGCCATGGACTTGCACAGGTTGGAACTGTGCTCGGACATCGCAAACAAAGCCGATGTTGCCGGCATTGTACGCGTTTTTCTTTGTGTGTGGTTCATTTTATGAAGGGCATTTATTGAAAAAGAAAACAGATTTATTAAAGGAGTCAATTCAATTATAAACTCAATTTTTTATTCAAAATTTCATGGGTTATTCGTTGTGTCGTATCACATTCTCTTTTGGCTCTGCTTTTTCACATTTTCTGCCTTTTTAGGTAATGCATGAAGGTTTGGCGAATGTTTGTCTGATCGGTTCTTCTATGACTGTGGTTAAATCCAAAATTGACATGCAGGTGGGCTCAAAAAGAGACAAACGAATAAATTATTTTACCAAACTAATTATGTATCCATTTTTCGATCAATGTGTTTTTTTTCAGATCGCTCGTAAAAGGAAAGGGCTGACCTCGCAACATGACAAGAGTTTGAACGCATTTCTCAACGCAATTTGTGTTGCATTTGTTCGCCATGTGAACATCGAAGTGACCCTTTGGCTTTTTTCTCCTTCTTTCACCATATGCCTTCCTTTTCAGTTGATCAAATGCGTCGTTGTCGCCAGCCCGGGCTTTCTTCGCGACCAATTCATTGAGTTTTTCTGGCAATACATCGAACGCGAGGGCCTCAAGCAGCAATTCGCCCCGCACAGAGGCAAATTTGTGCTCGTCCATTCGTCGAGTGGCTTCAAACACGCGTTAAAAGAGGCTCTTTCGGACCCAACTGTCAGCCAACGACTTAGTGACACAAAGGCACTGACTTTTGGGGCAGGGGGCTTGAATAGAGGGAATATGTGCCATTTTCTGACATATTTTTAGGCACAGACTGAAGTGAGAGCGTTGAACATTTTCATGGGGCTGATGAGCACCGACCCTCAGAAGGCCGTCTACGGGTACCGACATGTTGTGCACGCACGCGAGCAGCAGTCCATCGACATTCTGATGGTATCCGATTCGCTGTTCAGGCAAACCGAAGCATGGACAACATCAGTCGATAGATTCATTTTTGAAGGTCCAAGGACATTGGCCAGCGCAGAAAATATGTTGACCTCGTCGAGAGCGTCAAGTATCAGGTCGACAAAAGGATTTACAATGTTTTTATTCACTTTCTGTTGACTATTTTTCTCATTCATTCCATTTTCAGGGTGCCAATGTGCTAATTTTTTCGAGTATGCACGTAACCGGAGAGCAACTCACTCAATTGGTGCGTTTTGCTTGGCATAAATAATTACAGCATTTCCAACCGACATATTTTAATGAGTAATAATTAGACGGGAGTCGCTGCAATTTTACGCTTTCCTATCGCCGATTTGGACGACGAGGAATGGGATGAAGAGAGCGAAGGGCAAAATGACGTGGCCGAAAGGGAAGAGAACGGACGGACATGAAAAAAAGAGGGGGGGGGGAAGGAAAACACCGCTGAAATTTCTTTTTTTAATACATTTTTTCCCAAATATTTAAACTAAATCTACAATAGAAATAAATAATTTATTGTTGTATAGATTTCTTATTTGTTTGCAGGCGAGCCGTTGAATGGAAATGCCATAACATTTTTGCTAATTTCCATCACAAATGGGTTTTATTAAAGGTTTTTTGTCTCTTTTTTTGGATGGTCCGTCCTTTCGTCGCCTTTGCATTTGATGCCTTCAAAAGGCGTTTGGGTGCCCACGATCTTCCATTTCTCCGTGGTTTCATCCACGGATTCAATTAGTGAGCTTATTTCAATGTAATCATTCAAATGAGTCGGTGTCTTGTGTTTTTAAGTTACGATGTGCAAAGGGTCAAAGAAATTGGTACCGAAAGAGTCGCTGCCGAATGGGTCGTCCGTTGTGAGGGAAAAGTGAAGTGGGAAATGCCAACAGAATTATAATCATTAAATGTTTTATTATCATTTATATGCCATTCGGTTTGTTCAGATTTGACCGTTCCGACAATATTTTTTCGGATTACAACGCTTTGCAGCGATTCACTTCCGAATTGGACCCGAAAAGGGAGTCCGGCCAAGTCCATTTGGTCGCCATTGACGCAACCGACGCGTCCGTGTGAGTTAAACAGAAGCGAAACATATTGGAATTGATTGCGATGTGTTGGCGTACTGATTCAGCCGTGTCCCGACATTTGCGGCCCCGACTTTTGCGGCCGCGACATTTGCGGTCCGACATTTGCGGCTATGTCCAAAATTGGTTTTAAATTTATGTTGCATTAATCCCAAAGTCCTTAAAAAGCTTTAATAGAGCCTAATACATGAATTTTGTCTGAGAATTGCGTTCTTAGAGATCTTTCGAAAAAAAATCCTAAATTATAAAAACACCCTAATGAATTACCTAAAGAGCCAAAAATGCTGTTTTCTCTATTATTAATCCTTTTAGGACATTTGGGATTAATGCAACCTAAATTTGGAACCAATTTTGGACATAGCCGCAAATGTCGAACCGCAAAAGTCGCGGCCGCAAATGTCGGGGCCGCAAATGTCGGGGTTCCGATTCAGCTCGGGCTGGGGATGCCGTCATTTCGATGGGCTCAGTCGCCTTCAAAATGTTCGCTTTGTGCGCTGCAAATCGCTGACAGTTAGCACATTTTGTGCATTTTGAATAACACTCATTCAAAATGCCCAAAAAGGACAATGGCCTCGAAATGCTTTCCGATTCGTCTGTCTCCGGCACTTTGCTGACTCTTCACATAGAGACGTGTCCAAAAGTGACCAATTCGGGCATCAGAAATTTGCGCAAATTGAAGTCGGTGGAGCGTCGCCATCACCATAAATAGCATTGATCCCTTTAGGGTGCTGAAGTCACTGACTTTGCAAGATTTGAAGAACGTGTGGAAGCCGGAAAAGATTTTGGAGGAGATTAAATCGAATTTGCCATTGGATTGTCAAATTTCGTACAAAGAAAAATGAATTTAAAAAAATGGCAAGCAAAATTTAAATGGAAGCGGCAATTAAATATTTATGTGTGCCGCCTAAGGCGAACAGAGAAGGAAAAAGGATTGAGTAAAAGTTTAATGGATCCGCTGATGAAGAGGCGGCAATTGCCGGGGGGGGGGACTTCGTCCATTAGCCTGCCTCCTTCGCCCGCCCTCCTTCTAATCTCGTCTTCCGCTCTCTTCCCTTGGCACCTTCTCTCGTCCCGCCTCCCTCTCTTTTTATATTATCCCCTCCCTTTCGTCCGCTTGTTTCTCTCCTCCCTTTGGGCTGGGGTGGGAATGAGATTTGAGGAGTTTGAGATTTTATTTGAGGTGGGTGGCTGCTCGGGTGGTGGTGGGTTTGAGCGGTTGGCCATAACTTCCTCTTCCTGCCCATCATTCGCGTCAACGGCAGCACCATTCCCTTCCTTTCCCCTTTCTCCCATTCCCTCCCTTTCCCCTATTCCTTTCTCTCCCCTTTTTTTCTTCCATTCCTCTTCCTCACCCCCCCCCCCCCCATCCCTTTTGCTTCCTTTCTCAGCCGCAAAATAAACCTTTTCGTTTCGCCCCGGGGCTGTTGAGTGGGGGTGGCAGGGGTCCGCTGCTGTTTGCCCTTTCCCTCCTATTCTAATTATTTTTGCTCCTTCAGTCGTCCCACTTCACTCTCGACGTGATGATGATGATGATTATCCCTCACTTCCCTCCTCCCCTTCCCTTCCCTCTCTTTCCCCTCATCTCCTCCCCCTCTCCTCTTTTGTGGCATTGTCAACTTCGGCTTGCCCGTGAAGCTTTGCCCTTTCACATTTCCCTTCCTTCCTTTCTCCCTGTGTAATTCTTTTTTTATTGTGTTCCTTCCCCCCTTAGGCCACATGGTTGTCCCTGTCTTTCTCCGTCCTTTCCTTTGCGCCGCCCGTCTTCGCCCTTTCGGCAGGGATTGCCGTTGAGTTTGGCACTTTCCTCATCTTCTCCATCTGTTGCAGTCTCCGCTCCCTCCCCCATTCTCTTCGCAACATTCCCCCAAAGAATGCCTTCGGCCAAATGGGCGTGCCATCCTTCACTTCTTTATTCCTCGTCACTTTTTTGCTGTTGATGATTGTGTCTTTGCTGCTTGCTCATGAAACAAATGGAGAGACAAATGGCAAAACTTTTTCCGGAATTGGAAGCGGAAGTGCGCCAGGGGGAGAGGCGGCGGAGGGCAAACTGTGCCCCGCGGGGTGCACTTGCGCGGAACAATTGGTAACAGTGGCTGATCCCTACACTCGACGGATGGGCTTATCCCATTGCTTTGCTTTTCAGTTGGAATGCACCGGACTTGACTTGGAGACCGTCCCCCACTGGTGGCCCACCCATTTTGAGCGGCTCATTTTGCGCAATTGGACAGTGTCCACCATCGACAAAAACGCATTCCGTCGCTTCCAACAGCTGCGCGAATTGCACATTTTGGACTGCCCGCGGTTGGATTTGATCGAACGGCATGCGTTCAAACAATTGCGAAAATTGAGGTGGAAATTGGGAACCCCCGGGGGCGGGAATGAGTGAAACGGCGGTTCGTCTGTTGGCCCATGGGTTGACCACTCGCATAATTCAATTATAATAAAGAAGTTTTTGTGAAGGTTGCTGGTGCTCCGGGGCAACAAAAGCCTCCGGGAACTGCACAAAGCATCCTTCTCGGCCATCGGAAATGAGCAGTCGCTGTCCATCCAAATTGGGGACAATGCCATCGAACGAATTCGCTCTTTTGCCTTCAAGTGACATTTCTTAAATTTCATTGTCATCCCACCGTTTTAATTCATTTGTTTTGCCCCAATCTCTGTTAGAAATGCACAAAATCTGCGCGAATTGACCATAGAGGAGCGTTGTTTCGAATTGGAGGGCTGTGCCCTGGGCACCATTTCGCGTTTAGACTTTGTCACTCTTCACGGGGTAACACAACGCCGCCCTATCGAAGACGGGGCATTTCGGTTTCGATTAATGTTGTGCTCCTTTTTTTCCATTTTAGGTTTGTTCTTTGGAGCCGTTCGCCTTCCAAAACAGCACACTCATCCATCAGCTTAACATCGCCGCTTCTTCGCTAAGCAAATTACCACGAAACGGCTTCGCCGAACTCAGTTACATCAGTCAGGTGACCGATCACTTTGACCGATCAGTGGGCGACTGATTGATCACTCATTTTCTGGGTTAAAGTTTTTCTTTTGAGGACTCCCAAAAAATTAAATATTTTAAATTATTATTTTATCAACAGTTTTTAAACCAAAGCGGCGACAAATTGTCGTGTCAAATTTCCTTCCCGTCACCCTTTTGCCGTTTAAAAAATATTTCCTCCGATTTATCCCTCCTCAAATTTCAATGTATTTATTACACAACGGGAAAAGGCCAACTGCTTTTTCTGATGCTTCTCATTTTCAAACTGTAAACTGTGGGGACAAAAGAGAAACAAATGGAAATGCCAAATAAACACAACTTTTACAAAAAATATTTTCATGAAAAAGTCATTATTTTCTTCGAATAATTACCAATTTTTACATTTTGGAAAACAATATCCCCTTTATGTATTTGTTTACCCTTTTCTCTCTCAGCTGCAAATTCGCGAGTGCCGAATTGGCCGCATTGACGAGGGTGCCTTGGCCGGCCTTTTCACGGTCGGCTCTGTGCAGTTGCAGTCCAACCAAATCGTGCGTCTGTCTCCCGGCTGGTCCTCCGGCATGGACAATGTTGGCAAATTGGTGTTCACTTACAACACCGTGCGGGAGCCAATGGTGTCGCCCGAATGTCTTCGGCACGACGGCGCACAGCGATTCGAATTTGCTGACAACACACTGCACTGTTCATGCGCACTTCAATGGATGATCAACGCGCCGGAAGAGGAACAGGTGAAGCGAACAGAACAGCAAAAAGAGTGGGACAAATGACAAATGGGCGACCGAATTTGAAAATGGAAAAGTCATAAAAGAAATTGGCATTTTTGAAAATAGAAAAAAGGCCAATTGGACTCACAAAAAATGGGCAATTGACGTATACCAATTTACTCTAAATTTTTCCCCAGTGGTTGGCCGAGAATTACTGCGGTGCCGAAGAGAACTTCAAAGCGTTGCTGTACTTTTCGCCCGCCGGCGTCGGCTGTGCCCCGTGGGTGCCTTCAGTGTTGGCGCCGCCGCCCGTTTCTTCTTCGTCGTCCTCTTCGCCTCGTCCGTCAACTTCGAGCAGTCCCTCGGGCGAATTGGCCGATGGATGGGCCCATCAGCGGCAACAGTCATCGGAAATGGACGAGTGGTCGGACCCGGAGGACGAACCGTTTCCGAACCCGTCGCCCCATCGGCGGCACTCCTCCCACCCCTCTTTCTCTGCCTGCCCTCCTCGTATTTATTTTGCACATCTTTTTTCCTCCCTCTCGCTGTCCCTCTGTCTGCCACTCTCTTCCTTGTTCCCACTCTTTCTCCCATTATTTTCTTTATAAACAAACATTTTGTCAGTGCTTTCCATTGGCCGGGAACAGAGTCAATTTTTCGCGCATTTGTCACGCCAATCAGCCGCTGCCATTAAAATGGATTCTGTGCCCGTCGTCACATTTTTTCACTTTATTTTTTATTTTTATTTTAATAAATAAAATTAATTAAAATTGTTGTGAATGTCTCCAACTAATTTCCTCGCCCAATTTTCGAAGATTTGCAGCGACATTTTCTTCTTTTTCTTTCTGCTGCTGTTCTTTCTTCGGTCCGTCCCTTTCTTATCTTTCCCAATCGATGACTGTGTGAATTTGCGACAAAAAGTTTTGGTTTAATTAATCGACAAAATTACCCATTAAAAATCGCCCAAATCCTTTTGAATTAAAAACATTTGCTATGGAACCAGCGACAGAGGGCGCCATCCGTCAAACATTGTCCGATTTGTCCACAGTGCTTGAGAAATACGACGGCCGAGACAAAACGATCAGGTGGAGTGCCGGATCACTCACTTCACCAAGTGTTTATTGAACATTGGGCCGTACAGGTCCCTCTACTTTACCCTCATTCTGATCGCCAATCGAATTCGCGATCAGAGGAAAAGCGACCGACTGATGGCATTCGCTAAGCAATTCAGTCGGACACGACTAATTGTGAGTCAATCAGTCGGGTTTTAAAGCAGTATTTGTTAGGATTTGTCCCTAAGTCCTTCTCCCCCGCCCCCTCTTGGTCATTGTGCCATATTTGATCACTCGTTGCCAACCATTCTTTATTGTCCTCATCTTTTTCTGATCATTGTGTTGACAGTTCTCCTTTCACAATCTCCCCCCCCCCCCCTATAAATGGCTCCTCTTTCCTTTGATCAGTCATTCTTCACTGTCCCATTGCTCTTCCCCCCCCCGTCCTTTGATTAGTGCCGTCTGTTCTCCCAACCGTCCCTTCTCCTCTCCGTCCTTCGTATCCCTCGCGTTTTTCGTCTCTCCACTGATCGCATTGACAGTGCGTTGACTTCGTCCGTCAGCATGCTTTACCTATTCTGTGGATGGACTGAACTGTTTAATTTGCTCGCCGAGTCGGGCTTTGTCCGTCGTCGCGCAACGGCGTACATTTTTAAATGCTTTGGGGTACGCCTTTTTTAATATTTTTCTCATTTTCTTTTCCTCTCTCTCAGAATGCTTTGCATCTTTGGGTGTTGGCATTGGCTTTTTGCATCGTTCGGACTCTCCGCCAAATTGTGCTACGGATAATGGCAAATGCCAATTGTTTGGCATGGAATAAAAATGACAGGGAATGGCTTCACACTCAGCTGATTTCTCTCATTGGCTTTTCCTCCGATTTTGGTAAGTGAACAATTTGTTTGCTGTTTCGCCATTCCATCATTACATTTACCGTCATCTCTTCGGTACAGTAGCTGCTGTGAATTCGTTGCCCCGGGGGACGCTTTGGGCCGGCAAATTGAGTCTGTCCCAATGTGCCTCACTACACCTAACGGCATCGGTCGTTGGACTGTTCAAACAACTTCAAACGGTTAAAAGATAGCAACTGCGTCAAAATGTAGCGCCCTTTTGACACTCATTTATATTGTATTGAATATGCTTTATTTTTTAATTTATTTCTTATCCAGTAAAATTTTCAATTTTCCTTTTGAATTGCTTTTATTTATTTCCCTAAAAATTGAGGAATTCCATCCATTCGTTATACAGGAATAATTTTTGCGAAAATGTGAATGTTTAAAGTGAATCATTTGTTGCTAGTTTGGTTTGCCCCCTCCGTTCGCATCAGTACGTCCATCCACAAAAATCGCTTCCGTCTCTTTTTGCACCCATTGTCCGATTGCAACATACAACACGCTTGGGCGGCCAAATTGCAAACGAATGGCAAAGGGCAAGTGTTCTGCAGACAAGCTGAACAAAAAAATGGAAAAAAGCCAAAGAATAAGAGAGAGCGAAAGAGAAAAGGAGAGAGAGAAAGTGATAGACCAAGGGAAAGAGAGCGAAAGAGAAAAGGAGAGAGAGAAAGTGATAGACCAAGGGAAAGAGAGCGAAAGAAAGATAATGATCAGAACAAGGGAACAGAGAGAGAGAGCGAAAGAGAAATTAGATTGATCTGTCAGAGAGAATGACCAGAAGAGCGAAAATGGAAAAGAAAAATTAAAAGAGGGAAACTTACGGCCAATTACAGTCGCCAAAATGCATTTTTGAGAATGGATGAGAAACGGATGAGACGCCAAAACGAGAATAAAAAATAGTAAACCAAAAGGACGTTTCATTAACATAGTTTTCATGGTAAATTGGAGTTTTTCGAAAAATGGCATGTAAAGACAAAAAAGGGCTCACTTTTATAGGGACAAAAAGAGCAAATAAAGGGGAGGGGGGGGGGAAGGGGATATGTAATGTACTGATTAAGAAAATCATTTGATGGTTCCCATGGAAGAAAAGACTCTCCCAAAAAAGCTGTGCCAACAGACTCAGACAAAGCAATTGCACAATTCACAGGCAATGTCCGCACAAAAAGTAAAAAAAAAAAAAGCAAGTGTGCAAAAATGACAGGCATTCCAGAAATAAATTTATTTTTTTAATTGTTAAAATGAAGCGAAACGGAAAATTGGGGAGGACAAAGCGAAGCGACAATTTGGTGTTTTATTAAAAAGCCAAGGGGAAACGAGGTGAGTTTCCGAGAACATTGGCAAATGCGTCGAGAAATAAGTCGAGACCAATGGGAGGGGGTTTCTGAAAAGGGAAGGGCAATTGCAACTGTTTTTATTCATTCTCTGCAACAACCAACCAAGGAAAGTGATCGAGCGGCGGCATAGGCGAGGACGGGCAATTTGCGAAGGGAACGGCCACTGTTGGCACCCGAGGCAGAAATGCTAAAAGGAGGAAGAAGAACAGACACCCAATTAGGTATTGGAGTGGCACTTTCCCGCTAAATGCACCAACGGGCACCGACCTGACCAATCGGTCGAACTTTTCTTTTCTGTCTCCGCTCAGCAAAGTGCACCTCTCGATAAGATTGATCTTGAAAATGCAACTAATTCACTATTTTCAAAATTGTATTGACACCCTTTGCAATTCCTCAATTGCCGTCTCCAAAATAAGGTGAATTGCGCCCGCCGTCGGATTGCCAATCCGTCGGACGATGTCGGCTCTGTCCACAAAGGCGGGGTCCAATGCTTGTTCAAGGTTAGAAGTGCACAGAATGAGCACATTTGGGAAGCTTAAAGAAATTGCAAATGAGCAGGGTTGGTCGGCGGAACAGCTTATCCTATTTTATCCGTCCCCGAAATAGCAAATTTTCATCAAAAAAAATTTACTGAGTGAAATTAAAAAAAAATTTATATTTTGAAAAAAAAGAACAAAACATTCGAATATTTTTAAATTTACTCTTGAGATCTCTGCCAGAAAAGATTTCTTTAATTTTCTAAAGAAAAATTATGCTTTGGAAACTTTAACAAAAAATTCAGGGGCAAATGATACGGGATAGGGAGGAATAAAGTGCATCCTTTGTCGGTTGGCGACTTTTAAATGACACACCGTTTGACTTTGTCCAATTGGGTGAGTACCGCGTTGACAACGCGCACAGAATCGGAGGGGTCGGCGCCAGAAAACGCCGCCTTTCTTCCCATTGTTAAACTTTCGACCTTTAGAAAGCAATGGGAAAGATAAAAAGAAATAAACAATTAAAACGCATTTAAAATATAAAATGATATAATTTAAGAAACTCACCTCATCAATTAGCAAAAAGACAAGCCAATTCTGTTGCTCTGCAAGTTCTTCAACACGGTTGAACAGCTTCTGCACCAATTTTCCACTCTTAATTCGCATATAAATATTTTGAGTTTTTCATAACCAAAATTCTTTCGAAAAAATACCTCGGAAAACCATTTTGAGAAGAGACTGTGACTGTTCACTTCCACCAAAACCGCTCTCTTGTACCGCTTTTGCGTCCGAATGGCCAATTTTTGTGCGAGCGCTTTGCAAAGAGTCGTTTTGCCAGTGCCCGGCGGACCTGTAAAGCAGAAAATGTAAGAAGCAAAAAACGAATGTGAACCGTGGAGAAGGACAAGTCGATTCAAAGGCAAAATGGACAAATCGGCACCAGCGTAGGAAATTTCAAGCAGAGAATTGGCATAAACGAGAAGCTGAAAATAATAATTTGAGACAATTCGAAAAATGCATTTTTATAATAAATTTCAAATTTATTCGATCCCCTCCCCTTTCCTCACCTCATTTTTAATCGGTTCGTCAAAGACTAACGACTCCCAAAGGTTCTCGAATTCCAAACATGGGATTTCCCATTGGTGTGATGCCACCGTCCCTTCTTCGCCGTTTGATGCGTCGAGTGAAATTTCCTCAGCCATCGCACCAAATTTCTTGGCCAAATACGAATGGAAACGAGCAGATTTAAAATCGTCAAGAGAGCAATTCAGCGGCTAAAATACAGACGAAAAAAAAGAAATAAATAAAACAAATTAACTGACCAATCCCTCACCAATGGTCGAACAGGAAACAGAAATACGGTCGACCATTTGCGGAAACATCTCGCCATCTTTGGGAAAAAATGGACGACAGTTGCGAATGTCAGCCAATTTCTTGGCAAAATATTCGAACAGTGAGTCAAAGAAAACCTCGGCATTACTTTGACTTAAGGAAAAATTTTTTCTCATTTTTATTTTCGAATATTTTTACTTGGCTTTAGTCAATCTGATTTCGACGTCAAATACGCGTTGGACATTTTCAGAATTTGCCAAATCGTCCTTTTGTTCCTTTTCTGCTGTTGAAAGTTCGATTTTCAATTTCTGCGAAAATTGTTCACTGAATTCAATTTTGCCAATGCACCCATTGCTACAATTTTGATCATCAGTCATTTCAATTAAGAGACACTAAAAAAGTAAAATTTAAAAAAGCAAAAAGGTGACAACTAATTTAATAAATTAGTAATTCATTGAACAGTAAATTGAAAATTGAAGTGACTCTAGAATTTAAATTTAATAACAACGCTAAAATAAAAAACCAAAATGGCATTTCACCTACTTCCCAATGGACAAATCGAGCTGAAATTTACCACCCATCCTTCCCCATTAATATTAAGAAGAACATAATACATCAGAAAGTGTAGAAAAACTGTTATGAACCGAAATTGCCCAACTTTTTTTTCGTAATTACAGGTTCAAACTTTGACTTTACTGTCTAATTTTAATTAAATCAACTCGTTTCAACATCAGATTCGAATTATGGAACAATATTATTCTAACAATTCGGTGAAAAAAAATTAAAATAAAAAAAGCCAAGCAAAAAGGTTCGTCCTCTCTTCCCGTTGCTTGTCCTTGAACAGACAGTCCATGTGGGTAGAAATATCGGTATGATTTTCCGTATACAGGCCGAAAACTTTCAGTGTAGTTTAGAGCGAACCTGTAAATTTGATGACTTAATATTCCTTAAACCAAAACAAAAAACAACCAAATGAACACCGGTCGCAGTTGGGGTAACAGATGGATTCCCGCTCTGAGTGAAATATGTTCAGAGCAGAGTATAAATGGACCATCCTTACCGATTTATCTTTCCATTTTCGGCATATACTCCAGTCGCACAACATGTAACTTTCCGTATTGTTTCCGACCGCTGATATTGGCTGTGCGCAAGTGGAGTCTCGAGATCAGTAACGTTTGCTGGAACGGCAAAATGCACATCCTCGCCTGTCTCACGAGCTTCACGGTCTGAGAATTTGTTTATATTAGTACATATAGAAAAGAATACATGATTCAGCTTAACCTTTTTTTGTTGCGTCCTTATCTCAGAAACCGAGCCAAAACCGGCGTTGGAACATTATAGTGTGCTTGCTATAGACCGTAGCACCGAGTGGCTTTCCATAATTCCACGCGCACGATCTTGAGCGCAGTCGTAAGCCTTTGAACTTCGATGTTTTCGGCCCAGATGGACATGCATGTAGTCCAATTGCCTAAATAATTTAAGTAGCTGTGAACAACATTATAGTAAATAGTAACCTCCAAAACTTGTCATCCATTAATTTGTTTTTTCTTTGAATCCAGCCCAGTGGGAAAGCTAGGCCGCTAGGACAATTGGCCTACTCACAACCAGCATGAAATCAACTATTGCCTAAAGCATAAATCAATTTTATTCTTAAATTTTGTCCCTTGGATTCCTTTCTCAAATCTATATTTAAGATATAGCTTGTTTTAAGGAAACATGGATCTCTTGTCTGCAAATAATTTGACTGCGGTCGGCTCTTCTTCCTCTGCTGCCCAATGTCATCCCATCAAACGTTGCCTTCTTTATGACTTTTGCTGTGATTTCAATTTTGGCTTGTTTTTCGTGAATTCAATTGATATTTTTAGGCATCTTCGTGAAGGGTCGTTCCATTGCTCAAAATATCCGAGGGGGGACCATACGTTTGGAAGGGTATGGAAATGATTAAAAAGAAAAGGTTTAAAGGACACTCTTTTCTGTCTTAGTGCGACTATGCTCAGCAAGCGCTATCGGACAGCGATCAAACGGTCCATCAAATTGTTGGAACAGAATGAATCCTTCTTCAAAGCTCCTTCTTCAATGAGAAATGTGCAGCAACTGGGCGAGGAACTCTGCTCCTTTTCATTGCTTTGGTCACTCATTGAGGCGGTTACATTTCGACCATCTCGTAAAAAAGAATTTTCTATTGTTTGGGATAAAACTATTAATTAGACAATTTGATTGTCGTCGATTTGCTCGAATGGGCTCACGAATGTTTTCCATCTACCCAATCACTGATTCCGAGTGCTCAAAATAACCATATGCGTGAAACAAGCTTTCTCGGCACAGTCATGGAGGAGCTAATGCAACAGGAACGCCCAGAGGACCACGAATCCTATTGGAATGCGGTTGGAATTTGTGAATATGACAATAATAGTTACACGAATTGTGTATTTGAGGCTTTCCCATTAGTTTAGGTGCTTCGTCAAATGCTTTGTGCAGATTTTTCCTCAGTGATCACTCTGCTCCAATTCCATTCCGCCTTCAAAAATGACGATGCACTTATAAAAATGGCTAAAATTTTGCAGACTATGAATGTGTCTTTGTTCAAATACGACCGTACCAATTGTGATGAATTTTTGGCGATGAAAAAAGTAAGTTTTCTTTTACCTTTTTTGTATATTTATGCATTGTTTTTTTAAAGAAAGTTTCCGATTTAACTACCCACAAATCTTTGTTTCGTTCCCATGACAATTTGGGAGTCATTTGCTCCCTTCTGATCGGCGATCGCGGCACTTTCAAAAAGTACTTTGATCTTTTCCGCCCCAATTGGTTCGAAGTGTTTCCCGCCTTTCTCCTTTTCTTCTACCCCTCTTCCTCCGGCGACCAAATGCCAAAAGTTATCGAGGTACTAAATAAATTATAGTTTTGTTTCTACCTTTTGTTTAGAATTTCTTCAATTTGATCTCTGTTCGACGTGACAAACTGTCCCAGCTCGAACAGACCTATTCTAAGTATTGTCGAATTGGACCTGATCAAGGGACTGCGTCTGATTTGTTCGGCTGGACAGTCCGCCTGTTGGTTCGCCACCCATTTGGTGGACCTTCTGCATTTCCACGACTCCAACTTTCTCAATCCGATTTTGACGGCAAATGTGCCAATTGGAGGGACACAAAAACTTTTAGACGATGTTCGATTGCCCGTCTTTCTGTTCTCTCCATTTTAACGTTCCTTTTTTAGCTCAGCAAAGATTCGGCGGATTTCGACCTCCGTGCCCGACTTTTGGTCGAATATGCTCAGCTTCTTTTCCAGGACGACCAACTTTGGGAAATTGCGCCCGAATATTTGATCGCCAGCGGATTGGGAAGTGTTGGCCAGCGGATACTCGACCAACTCGTTAGCCAATTCAATTGGAGGGGAAACACCTCGGTGGCACAGCGACTGCTGACAATCTGCGACCGTTATGAATTGAAGATGGCACGAGAGGACATTCTGCGGTCCCTCGTTTTGATGCAAGTTTTGTAAATTGTCGAAACATTAACTCCCCCAATTAATTGTATTTAGGCTTAGTCGGCAAGGCGAATGGACGAGTGCGCTCGGCTGGGCCCTTCAGATGGACTCCAATGAACTCACTATTAACGTTTCTCGTCGTATTCTCGAGGGTGCCATTTCAGCCGATCGCATTGGACAGATGCGCATTTTTGAGGCTCTCGACGACCAATTTGTGAACTGTTCGGAACTCGTCCTCCTCTACAAATTCTACACTTTCAAACGTTTGTTGCTCGAGGGTGAACTCCGCCAAGCTGTGCACATTCTTCACGAACTGTTCATTGACAACTCTTCCCCCGCCGAGTTTCACGCGGTTCTCTTTGAAGAGATGATACGCATTCTGGGCTCTTTTCAACAACCGCTTGTTGGATTGGACGTTTTAAACTCCGAAGAAATGGTTGGTTCATTTCTCACTATCCCATTTTTTGCCTTTTGGATTCCCGTTTTCTGGTTATCCCCCCGTTTAATACTTTCGATAAACACACCATTTTTGTATTCGGACTTCCGGCGTAATGCGGGCAATGATAATACACAAAAGTGTGTCCTTTTAATTTTTCATAATTTGATATTGCAGATCACCCCTGGTTTGGACCGGGAATTGGTGCAGGACATGTTCCGTTCATTGAGCATGTTGCATTTGCAGCAACAGTTGTTGGCTACAAAGCCCAAAAGTGAAGGTAAATCGGCGGAACGACCGGCAAAGGCGCTGTTCCCCTCGGCCAATTCGGTGGCACAGCAGGACGATGAACTCAGTGTGAGAGTTTCTAATCTGATGGAAACACTACGACCAATGCTTACCCAGGCATTGGCAAACTGTTTTTTGGATTAATTGTTTTTTAACATGTCACGTCCAACAAAATTAAAACCATTTTTGAATGCCTTTAAATTAAGTGCGTGTAAGCAGAGAAATTGAAAAAAATTGGTCAATGTTTAATAGCTTCATGGCTGCTTTTTGAAATCAGAATATTTTCATGTCAATGTGTTTTTTCTTCTTAAGAGAGACGCTTACAAAATAATCAACACTCAATTTCAAGAAAAAAAAAACAACCCATTTTCTAGCGTTGCATTCAAACCACTATCATTTTCCTCCATTCTGAGTTTGCGATTGTGAACTACTGCTGCTGCTGCTGCTACTGCTGAACGAAATGGAAATGTTGAGACTTGCAGTGATTGCGCTGCGCACTTTGGTGCAAGTGACACAACACTTGGACATGGACAAAGTGTTGTAATTCTGCAATAGAAATGGGACATTTTGTAAAAAGTACTGCTTGCTGACCGGGTCGATGCATGTCTTCATATAGTTGGGCTCAGTACAGTTTCCATTCATCAGATTGTCAGAACATGCTAAAACATATTCCTCCGCTTCATTAAATGATTGCCCAAATTGTTAACCCACGCGTTGGGAAGTTCGGCTTCGGCACCACCACTTGTCCCTCCTCCTTTTTGGTGCATTGCGATTGCAGCTGTTCATAGCTTGATTGGAGTTTGCTGTAGTTCTTTTCCGTCTCCGCCTTGCTCTGTTCCGTCTGTGCCATGCTTTTTTCCATTTCTGTTTGCTTCTGTTCCGTTTGTTCCTTTTCCTGCTTCATTTGATTGTATTGTTCGTTTATCTTTTTGTTTGATTCTTCCAATTGTTCTTTCTGTTGTTTCGTTTCGTTATATTCTTCGGACTTTTTCTCATACATTTGCATGATTGAGGTTGTTTTAGTCACCAGTTCTTTGTAACTCTCAACTAGCTTGAAATATTCTTGTATGTAATATTGGTTTTGGTCATGTTGGTTCATTGGAGTTGAAGCAGTACTTGGGGTTGAAACACTTGTAGTTGAACTCGGTGTCGACGAACTACTGGTCGAACTTGTACCTGATTCAGCACATGGTGATGTTGAAGCACTCGTAGTTGAACTCGATGTTGAACTTGTACTTGATTCTGTACTTGGAGTCGAAACACTTGTAGTTGAACTCGATGTTGAACTTGTACTTGATTCTGTATTTGGAGTCGAAACACTTGTAGTTGAACTCGATGTTGAACTTGTACTTGATTCTGTACTTGGAGTCGAAACACTTGTAGTTGAGCTCGGTGTCGAGCTTGTACTTGATTCTGTACTTGGAGTCGAAACACTTGTAGTTGAGCTCGGTGTCGAGCTTGTACTTGATTCTGTACTTGGAGTCGAAACACTTGTAGTTGAACTCGGTGTCGAAGAAGTACTGGTTGAACTTGTAGTTGAAGCTCGGTGTCGAGCTTGTACTTGATTCTGTACTTGGAGTCGAAACACTTGTAGTTGAACTCGGTGTCGAAGAAGTACTGGTTGAACTTGTAGTTGAACTCGGTGTCGAGCTTGTACTTGATTCTGTACTTGGAGTCGAAACACTTGTAGTTGAACTCGGTGTCGAAGAAGTACTGGTTGAACTTGTAGTTGAAGCTCGGTGTCGAGCTTGTACTTGATTCTGTACTTGGAGTCGAAACACTTGTAGTTGAACTCGGTGTCGAAGAAGTACTGGTTGAACTTGTAGTTGAACTCGGTGTCGAGCTTGTACTTGATTCTGTACTTGGAGTCGAAACACTTGTAGTTGAGCTTGGTGTCGAAGAAGTACTGGTTGAACTTGTAGTTGAGCTCGGTGTCGAAGAAGTACTGGTTGAACTTGTAGTTGAACTCGGTGTCGAAGAAGTGCTGGTTGAACTTGTAGTTGAACTCGGTGTCGAAGAAGTGCTGGTCGAACTTGTGCTTGATTCGGTACTTGTTGTTGGTGAAGTGCTTTCGGTTTGACCACCGCCTCCTGACCCCTGCCCACTTCCAGATCCTCCTCCAGAACCTCCTCCCGAACCTCCACCTGTTCCTCCGCCATTTCCATTTCCTGTTCCTCCTCCATTTACTGGCGGTGCGTTTCCAATTGCGCCTCCACCAGTGCCACCTCCTCCTCCAGCTCCTCCTCCCCCACCAGCACCTCCTCCTCCTCCACTAGCACTTCCTCCTCCATTTCCACCTTGCCCCGATCCTTGGCCACCCCCCTGTCCTCCTCCCGCTCCTCCTCCTTGGCCCCATCCTTGGCCAAAGCCTCCTGCGTTTGTCATGCTACCACAATTAACACAAGCCAAGAAAACTTTTATCAGAACAGCGATTGATATAATAATATTGAAATGCATTTGCCTCATTATACCTATAATGTGGTCTTTTTTGATGAAAAAAAATAGAGGTTAATTTTTAAAATTGCATAATTTTATTTTGGAGAAGTCTCTGCTTTTTTGATGGCGTCAGTACCTTTCTAGAGTATATAAGCAGAACAAATATAGCTGTTTATAAAGAACAAATTCATTAGCCCGATTAAGTAATAAGTCTATTTTTGTGCCTTTGATCGTGAACCCAGAGGTTAAGCTGGCCAAACATTGAAAGTTTTTTAAATAATTATTTCTCTCATAAATGATTTAGCTAAAATTTTTTTTTGCGAAGTTGTCTCTTACAAAAACTTTGGGAGCAAAGTGAAAGCCTTTTTTGGTATTTGTTTAAAAAAGATTTAATACTACATATTATATATACCTATGTCAAACAGATAAGGCAACTCACTTAAAAAAATTAGGCTCTTTTCTGTGGACCAGGGGGGTTCTGAAATTGGTGGAAGGGTTCTTCTGCTTTGGACCAATTGGGCTTAGGTCCTGCTTGGAGGGGGACAAGTATATATATATATTCGTTAAAAATAAATAAGACCAAAATTCCGATTAAAAATATTTATCAAAAAATATAATAGATACAATACATTGAGGCAAATTGAAAAAAGCAAAATAGCATAACCAACTTCTTTTCTATCCTTATAATAATTTTTCTAGCGTTGCATTCCAATCACTATAATTTTCCTCCATTCTGAGTTTGTGATTGTGAACTACTGCTGCTACTGCTGAACGAAATGGAAATGTTGAGACTTGCAGTGATTGCGCTGCGCACTTTGGTGCAAGTGACACAACACTTGGACATGGACAAAGTGTTGTAATTCTGCAATAGAATGGGATATTTTGTAAAAAGTACTGCTTGCTGACCGGGTCGATGCATGTCTTCATATAGTTGGGCTCAGTACAGTTTCCATTCATCAGATTGTCAGAACATGCTAAAACATATTCCTCCGCTTCATTAAATGATTGCCCAAATTGTTAACCCACGCGTTGGGAAGTTCGGCTTCGGCACCACCACTTGTCCCTCCTCCTTTTTGGTGCATTGCGATTGCAGCTGTTCATAGCTTGATTGGAGTTGATTATATTGTCCATTCAGCTGCTTTTTGGATTCCTCCAATCCTTCGTTTTTATTCCTTAGCTCTTCGCATTCTTTCACTTTTTTCTCATAAATTTTAATTGTTTTGGTTGTATTTTCTGATAATTCTTCATAAGTTGCAATTAATTGGTAATAGGCTTGTAAAAGCATTTTGTAACTGCCGCCATGACTTTCACTTTGGTCACCAGCTCCCTGTCTTCCTCCGTTTCCGCCTCCGTTCCCTGCTCCATTTCCTGTTCCTCCTCCGTTCCCTGTTCCGTTCCCTGTTCCGCCTCCGTTCCCTGCTCCGTTCCTCCTCCGCCTCCGTTGCCTCCTCCGTTCCCTGCTCCGTTCCTCCTCCGTTCCTCCTCCGTTCCCTGTTCCGCCTCCGTTCCCTGCTCCGTTCCCTCCTCCGCCTCCGTTGCCTCCTCCGTTTCCTCCTCCGTTCCCTGCTCCGTTTCCTGCTCCGCCTCCGTTCCCTGCTCCGTTCCCTCCGTTTCCTGCTCCGCCTCCGTTCCTCTCCGCTCCGTTTCCTGCTCCGTTCCCCCTCCCTTTTCCCTCCGTTCCCTGCTCCGCCTCCGTTCCCTCCTCCGTTTCCTCCTCCGTTCCCGCTCCATTTCCTGCTCCGTTCCCCCTCCGCCTCCGTTCGTTCCCCCCTTTCCTCCTCCGTTCCTCCTCCGTTCCCTGCTCCATTTCCTGCTCCGTTCCCTCCTCCGCCTCCGTTCGTTCCCCCATTCCTGCTCCGTCCCTCCTCCGCCTCCGTTCCTCCTCCGTTCTCCTTCCTCCTCCGTTCCCTGCTCCATTCCTGCTCCGTTTCCTCTCCGCCTCCGTTCGTTTCCCTTTCCTCTCCGTTCCTCCTCCGTTCCTGCTCCATTCCTGCTCCTCCGTTCCTCCTCCGTTCCTCCTCCGTTCCCTCCTCTTCCCTCCGTTCCCTGCTCCAGTTCCTCCTCCGCCTCCGTTTCCTCCGTTTCCTCCGTTCCCTTCCTTTCTCCTTCCCTCCTCCGCCTCCGTTCGTTCCCCCATTTCCTCCTCCGTTCCCTGCTCCAGTTCCTCCTCCGCCTCCGTTCCCTGCTCCATTTCCTGCTCCCTTCCCTCCTCCGTTTCCTGCTCCGCCTCCGTTGCCTCCTCCGTTTCCTCCTCCGTTCCCTACTCCGTTCCCTGCTCCAGTTCCTGCTCCGCCTCCGTTGCCTCCTCCGTTTCCTCCTCCGTTTCCTCCTCCGTTCCCTACTCCGTTCCCTGCTCCAGTTCCTGCTCCGCCTCCGTTGCCTCCTCCGTTTCCTCCTCCGTTCCCTGCTCCGTTTCCTGCTCCGCCTCCGTTGCCTCCTCCATTTTCCCCTCCGTTGTCCATCTCATCGCATTCATCGCATCCAACTATTTGCTTGACAATTATTGCCATTAAAACGACTAATAGCATTAATTTCGGCCGCATTTTTGGGAATCGCTACACAAATACTATGAAGAATGGAAGGTGCTAAATGAGAAAGATATAATAGAATTTATATTTGAGCTATTTTATTTTATTCTTGACTTTCGGAGCTTTAATAGGAGGAGGCTTAAGTTTCATAAAAAAGCTAAACAAACAGCCAAAAATGGCTTCTTTTTTTGTGACCCTTTGATTTATGGTTTAACGTTTAACACCAGAATTTAGCAGCTTAAGATGTGAAGATTGATTATCACTCACAAATTTGGTCATTTTCTGCATAAAATACTACAATAAAAGTCATATTATTTTGTGTGTATTTATTAAAAAAACAAATAATATAAGAGAAAGATGCGTCAATAATATTAATTTTGGCTTTTATGAGATCATTTGTTTGTTCCTCTTCAATTGGCACACTTTTTTACATTTCTTCCGCTTTTTCTTTGTTCCTTTGCTGCTTTTGGTCCTGTTCTTTCAGTGCCTTTCGCAGCATATCCATCGTTTTTGCCGCCTGTTTTTTTTTGTTGCCATTATTTGCATTGGCAAAAATAAACTGACCAACGAAGTGACTGCACTGCTCCAATGTTTCTTTGTTTTGTCAATGGCCGGAATAACCACAGAAATAGCAAATTTGAAGTTGCAACTCAGAAAATCTAACATTTTTGGGCTTTTCCAGAGGAGTAGTGCTCTTTCTGCCACCTAAAAAGACACAAATTTCCGTGAGGGTAATGCCATGCAGGGGTGTCCTTTTACCTTATAAATCAGGCATTTGCCCGGTTTTGGGGGTCCGCGCCCGGTTTTTGCAAGTGCCCGGTATTTGCCTTATTTTGCGGGTTTTTTGCCTTACTTTGCCGGGTTTCTTATTTTCAGTCATTTTATTGAATTTCGATGAACATTTCACCAAATTTTTAGGCCTAAATCCGTTAGCAAATTCCCAAAAAATTTCCCCGGTGGCGCCTATCGGCACCACCAGACCCTTTTCGCCTATGTTTACTCAAAATTTTTCTCAAAAACTGACAAAAATCGTACTTTTTGATAAAAATTTTTTAGCAAAATATATCCATTTTTCAAAATTTTCCCCGGTGGCGCCTGTCGGCACCACCGGCCCCCTTTTAGTTTTTTTTCGCTTTTTGAATTAAATGTTCTAAAATTAGGTTTTTTGATTATTGTGAATCAGCCTTTTCGGTTCTCAAGAACATCAAAACGGACGAGAGAAACAGTATTGGCATACCATTATTGAATTCACTCATTTCCATCAAATTCAATTCAAATATTTCTTGCTCAATGCTCACAATTACTTTCTTTCATTGACAAATTTGCTCAAACAGGTGAAAAGTGGTGATAAATATGTTACTTAATCTTTTGACGTTTTTTACACGAAAGAATTGGCGTAAAAAATTGCCTTATTTTTTGCCTTATTTTTGAAAATTTTTGCCCGGTTTTTGCCCTATTTTCGAACTCGCGCGCCCGGTTTTTGGGTTTTGCCAAGGACACCCCTGATGCCATGCCAATAATATTTCACCGTACCCGTGCATTTTGACTTGTCGTACACCGAACCAATTTGCTAAATAATGGCCTCATCACTGCTCGTAAATGTTCTTTGTCAATTCGGCTCAATATTTCGTCCAACTCGGTGATGTATAAAATCTGCAAAAATGTTGTTAAATTCGGAGGTTTGCCGCATTCCATTTTTATCACTTTGTGCCAACCTCTCTGATGCCACACTTTGATGGCCAACTCAGTAACAGTGACTCCATCGCAGAATTGGCCAATAAGACATCCTTTTCAATGTAGAGCATCACACAATAAGCCAACTTTGAGAAGAACATCGGCAATGCAGGTGATTTGTGCAATGGGAGCAGAACACGGAGCAGAAACTGTCTGTGTTCCTCCTTCAACGGCACATTGAATCCGTTGATGATGTCGCCCAGAATTTGGAGCAGTTCGTCCACCCCATTGAAGGGCATGCCCTCGAAAGTGTGGGACAGCAAAATGTTTGCCATTTGCTTCCGTATGCCCGTCCTGCGCTCCGTTAGCTTTGTGTAGAGGTCGTATACAATTTGCCGTGCTTGTTCCCGCTCGCGAGAGTCCGCCGAGCGGAGCAGTTCCAGCATTTGGGTGCAAAAGTGATCGGACAGGAAAGGTTTGAGCTGATCGGAAGGCAAACGGCCGATCAGCTGACGGAGAAGGCGATAGACCGGTTGAAGATGTGGCCATGCCGGTTCCAGGAAGACGCTGGATGAAGGGGAGGAGCCGAGCAGGTCTTCCGAGTTTGACTCTCTCCACTGCGGTGAATACGCACTCGGCGGCAACACCCTTCAGGGCAAATCATGGGCATTAAGTCATAGGCGAAGCAGCAGTTACTCAATCCACCAACCTGAACAGATTACACTCCACCATTTTGAACAGTTCGGTGCCAATCTCTTGATTTGTCAACATGGCACTGTTTCTGCCAATGGCAATAAACTCGTTAAGCTCCTTCAGAGCATCTGTCTTCACTTCTTTCTCGTGTTTTTGCTTCAGGGGATCGCTAAAGTCGAACATTTTCTGACATTGGCGCAACTTTTGAATGAGTAATTTATGTTGCTTAATTGGGTCAGAAATGGCATCGCGAAGTGGCGGAAGACTTATCTGACGAGGGGTGGAGGAAATTCTATTTGGGCACAATAAATGGGCGACTGAACCAATGCGGCGTCCTCTTCAATGTTCGGTACATTGTTGTTCTCCAGGTCGGTCCTGCTCTCCTCGTCCTGCTCGGGCCACTTCTGCTGGCATTGTTGTGCGTCAATGAACTGCTCCATCGAGTCGGCCCTCGTCCTCAGTTCCCACTCCCAACCACCGGACAACATCGTCGTCATTTGCTATTCTTTTCTTTTTTTGTTTCTCCACACTTTTCAATTATCTTTGCCACCTCCTGTTTCTCTCCCCACGTGTGCAATTTGTTCGCTTGTGACTGCCTGTGTTGGGCTGACAATGACGCGAGGAAGGCAAATGATCAGCAGAGAGGTACGGGGGGGGGGGTCAATTTTGCTTAATTAACGGGAAAATGAAAAAAACGGAAAAATCATTGGTGTGCTAAGAGGGGGGAGGGGGGGGGGGGAGAAAGGGGCGCTGCCTGTGGGGTGGCAGGAGGAGAGATGGCTAATGAGTAAGGGAACCAAGGGAACGGCGATTGGGGGGGGGGGGGGAAGGAGAATTGGAGACGGTGAAAGAGGGCGGTGGGTGAGGAGATGGAAAAGGGATGGGTGGGGCAAAATGCGAAGCAAAGAATTAAGTGATGGATGGATTTGAAGAGAAAATGGCAAAAAAAAAATTCCACCGAGATAATTTCCAATGAATTCCTTCGGTTGGGGAGTGATGGGAAAGAGAAGAGGCGGGCCGGGGAACACCTTTTGCACACGGTCACAAGGAAAGCAAAAGAAAAGTGTGTAATGGAAACAAAGTGAAATCACTCATCAGCGGAAAGAAATGGGCGAGGGGCGGGGGGGGGGAGGGAAAAAGGGAATCCCTCCCGTCCGCCTTCTCCCGCCCCCCTCTCGCCACCCTCCTTCACTCCCCTTTCCCTTCCCTTGCAGCTGATTAAAAAACATCGGACGGGGTTTGTTGTGAAAATAGGCCGAATTTGAGCAGGGAGGGACACTTTCCGCTGAATGAGAGATTCCCCCCCCCGCCCCGCCCGCCTAATTATCGTATTTTCCAGTTCCCTCGAGCTTTATTATTTTGATGTGTTTAAATTGATATGCCGGGACAGTTCAGCTATGATGACGTTGTTAGCCTTTGGACCTTGCAACAAAAATAAATATTGAAAAAAGAGAGAGAGAATGCGAGGGGTGGGGAGGACAGCATGCCGCAGGGGTGAACTCCGATGACGAAACGCGTATGAAGACCACGAAAAGATCAAAACGGGTAGAATTCCCCCGACTTGAGAGACAGTGGGGAGGAAGAGACAGACAAAAGACACCTTCGGGACGGGGGGGGGGAGAAATGACCCGCCCGAAACTCATGCGCTTGTGCTGCACGCGTTTCTGACACACAAAAGTGGTTGATCACGTATATTCATCACTCATTTATTGCTGTAGGTGTATAAATTTCCTCTTGTCAATTCACAAGGTCTAAAAATGGCATTTTACGGGGGGCATTTATTTTGGTTCACGTGACAGATCACTGATGTGAAGTTGATTATTTTGTGTCAGAGTTTGTGTCAATATTTATGGGATTATGTTTGTTTTTACTTTGATCACCATTGAATGGCGAAGCGTCGTCTGTCTTGGGAATGTCCCCCTCCTTCTTCACCCCCCCCCCCCCCCCCTTCGCTTGTCCTCATCCCGCTCCTCCCCCCCTCTTTCCCTCCTTTCGCTTCCCCCCTCCGCCTCCCCCCCCCCTTCCCGTCAGCGGAATTTGGAAGTGCGTTCGTCCGACAAAATGGCTGGAAGGATTATCTCGAAAGCAAAATATAGAAAAACTTTTCCAGAATAAAGACAGAGAATGATGGAGGAGGGAGAAGCACCCGGGGGGAGGGACAGTTGGTGCAAAGGCAAAGAGTAACAGCGCCCAATCATTATTAGGAGTTTAATTTATTTGTTTTTTTTAATTCGTTATTTTTAATTTCAAGAAATAATTTTGCTTCATAGCAAAAATGAAAAATAAGAATACGTTGACCAAAGTGAGCAATCAAATCATCCAATAATTGCGAATTGGAGGATGGCTTATCGCGTTTTACAAATTGCCCGAAGGGACGACGTGAGAGATTATTCTTCGGCACCAGCAGGAGGAGGAGGAGAGGAAAGCATAACATTTCAAAACACGAAACTCCCCCGAGGGTTCCCTCCAATTCGATATCATCGTCAGCGTTCGCCTCCCGTCCGTCAATTTTTATTGGTCCATTTACTTTTCTCGAAAAGTGATTCCCTTACCAATTTCACCGATTTTATTATTATCAAATCGCTGCCATTTTTTATTTTTATGGGTTACAATTACAACAACAGAGGACGGACGAACAGGAAAAGTTTGTTAGTCTCAATTTTTGATTTGAAAAATATTTGTTGCCAAATTAATTAAAAATTTATTCTCAATGAATTCAATGCGAATTTCGTATTGCTTGGGGAGAGGGCAGTATGCCAAGTCAATCCGACAATGGATCGGCTATGGATATAACGCCTCATGCTTCTTCGGTTTCTTTTGTTGTTCCTGATCACTCCATTGGCCCACTGCTTTTCGTCTGTCCTCCGTCGTCGTCCGGGGCATTTTCCTCTTTCAACGCATTCAGTTGGCTTCCGATTTGATGCAATCCGCACAATGTCTTGCCCAACTCTCGAAACATGACCATCTGAATAAGGCAATCATTCACTCACTACCTTTAGTTTTGCTGTCTCTCTTTTGGCCAAATTTGCATTGGCTTTCTTTGGCACTGTCTCTCTTTTGGTCCAATTTGGCACTGTCTCTCTTTTGGTCCAATTTGGCACTGTCTCTCTTTTGGTCCAATTTGGCACTGTCTCTCTTTTGGTCCAATTTGGCACTGTCTCTCTTTTGGTCCAATTTGGCACTGTCTCTCTTTTGGTCCAATTTGGCACTGTCTCTCTTATGACACTCTCATTACCCTCACCTTTTCCTTGTTCGTCTCTTCCTCCTCCCAACCGATTCGGCCCATTACTTCCGCGTACAGTCGCCGAATTTCCAGCGGCGCTACGAGACCACAATGGGCAAAACGGAAGCTCCAAACGTCCAAAAGAGAGCATAGAAGCCATTGACAGCACAATGACCGGAATTTCTGCTGAAATACTTTTCATTGATTGGAAATCGGGCGGGAAAAGTTACGGCACTTTTTGGATGACTCTTCTTTTTTATGTGCCGACTTTTAGACTGACTTTCAAAATGGCAACGCTTCCACCGGTATGCGTTTGGCACTGCGGCATCATTCCCTCCATTGTTCCGGCTCGGTCTCGTCCCATTGTGGGCCAATCGTCTCGCTTTAAATGGGCATTGGCTCGTCGCACATGCCACACGACCATTTCGGCAAATTTGTCCTTTTCTCGGTCCTCAAAGCACATTTTGCGGGTGCAAAATGACAACCCAACGGCCAATGCCAAATCACTGCGAAAAAAGACAAAATAAAAAAACAAAAAAAAAATTAAAATCCCCACTTTTGTGCCAATTCTCGAGGCAATTTGCGCACGAGCGCATAGTTCCGTTGGGCACGGGCCGAGTCGCCGTGGCGCCAATGCAAACCACCGGTGAGCAAATAAGTCCACCAGGCACAGAGTTCGTCCCCTTCGGCAATGGGCAATGGTCGTAACATGTCAATGTTGTCCGAGGCGAACAGAACTGCTGAAAAAACGGGAGAAAATCATTAAAGGATTTGTTTGAACAGTTGATTACTCTAGAAAACTAGGAAGCCTTTACATTACTGCTGGTCTAGAGTCCAATCTCCCATCGACCACAAGGAATGCTTTCTTCTCGCCGCACCCCGGTGGCATGCTTTATCCCCCTTGGCATGCTTTACTTATCTCCACTTTCCTCGTGGCATGCTTTATCCCCCTTGTCATGCTTTATCTCCCCTTGTCATCATGGCATGCTTTATCTCTGCTGTATCCGCAGCTTCAAGTTTTACGTTATTTTTCATATCTTTTTTCATATGTAAATTGACCTATTTTTCTCAGTGCCATTTCCCTATAAACTTATCATGTCCCAATCCCAAGCCAATCCATCTGTTCATCCCCAAATGTAATCGTGCCATATCCTTTCCCATTCCCTTCTGTTGCCTAAGATGTTCCCCCAAATCTTATCCCCATCATTCCCTTTGTGTTGCCGTCATTCTCCTCATCTTACCCAAAGTCTGCCCCGCCCAATTGTGTCATTATATAAGTCCAGCCCAATTCCCTTTCGGGGGCTGCGTTATGTCTGCATTGGGTCATTCTGCTCTGTGTTGTTTTTATGCCATTGGCAATCCTTTCCCCAATGTTGCATTGACCCACCCAAATTGCTCTGACAATGTTTGACCCAATCTTATTTCCGGTCTATGCTTTATTGTTAATGCTTTTCCTTTAATAAATTCCTCTCCTAATAACCGGTAATTCAAAATGGCTTAAAGCCTCAAGCCCGGGGACACAACAATCTCCTTTCTCCTCGTGGCATGCTTTATCTCGCCCTGCCCCCATGGCATGCTTTATCTCCCCTTGCTCCCATGTCATGCCTTATCTCCCCTTGTCCCCATGGCATGCCTTATCTCCCCTTGCCCCCATGGCATGCTTTATCTCCCCTTGCCCCCATGGCATGCTTTATCTCCCCTTGCTCCCATGGCATGCCTTATCTCCCCTTGTCCCCATGGCATGCTTTATCTCGCCTTTCCCCCATGGCATGCTTTATCTCCCCTTGCCCCCATGGCATGCTTTATCTCCCCTTGCCCCCATGGCATGCTTTATCTCCCCTTGTCCCCATGGCATGCTTTACCTCCCCTTGCCCCCATGGCATGCTTTATCTCCCCTTGCTCCCATGTCATGCCTTATCTCCCCTTGCCCCCATGGCATGCTTTATCTCCCCTTGCCCCCATGGCATGCTTTATCTCCCCTTGTCCCCATGGCATGCTTTACCTCCCCTTGTCCCCATGGCATGCCTTACCTCCCCTTGTCCCCATGGCATGCTTTACCTCCCCTTGCCCCCATGGCATGCTTTATCTCCCCTTGCCCCCATGGCATGCTTTATCTCCCCTGCTTTATCTCGCCTTTCCCCCATGGCATGCTTTATCTCCCCTTGCTCCCATGGCATGCTTTATCTCGCCTTTCCCCCATGGCATGCTTTATCTCCCCTTGCTCCCATGGCATGCCTTATCTCCCCTTGTCCCCATGGCATGCTTTATCTCCCCTTGCCCCCATGGCATGCTTTATCTCCCCTTGCTCCCATGTCATGCCTTATCTCCCCTTGTCCCCATGGCATGCTTTATCTCGCCCTGCCCCCATGGCATGCTTTATCTCCCCTTGCTCCCATGGCATGCCTTATCTCCCCTTTCCCCCATGGCATGCTTTATCTCGTCCTTGCCCCCATGGCATGCTTTATCTCGCCTTTCCCCCATGGCATGCTTTATCTCGCCCTGCCCCCATGGCATGCCTTATCTCCCCTTGCCCCCATGGCATGCTTTATCTCGCCTTTCCCCCATGGCATGCTTTATCTCCCCTTGCTCCCATGGCATGCCTTATCTCCCCTTGCCCCCATGGCATGCTTTATCTCGCCTTTCCCCCATGGCATGCTTTATCTCGTCTTGCCCCCATGGCATGCTTTATCTCGCCACCCCTCTGCCTGGCCCTCTATTTACCATTCGCCTCATCTCCGTCCAATTTTCCCTCTGTGCATCTGCCCCCGCTTTTCTGCTCTTCTGCTGCCGTCTTGGCGGTGCTCTCTCCCACACTGTTTCGCCCCTCACAAATGTTCAGCAACAGTTGCGACTGTTCCACAAAGTCGGCCAGCCGAAGGGTGCGTCCGTCCGCACTTTCCAATCGGCACAGCAATTGGCCAAGCAAATGCATTTTAAACGCCTCTTTTAACACTTCCAAAGGCTTTGGCGGCTGAGTGAAGGCGGAGAAGGGAAAGTTTGGCGTCTTTTGGGCGCCACTTTGTGCGAGAATTGTGCCAACGCGAACGGGGCACGAAAGGAACTGCCGGGCGAGCGGATGGAACACCCATTGGACGGAGTTCGACACACGACAGCCCTCGAGGGCGGCACTCTTTCGCATATGGCGCCTTAGAATTTTGAGACAGGCAATCAACATTGGCACAAAAAAATGCGGTGCATTAAAAAGACCGACTTGGACCGCCGGAAGAAATATGCCGCGACCACTCGACGCAAACATTTTGGCATGCACAGAACGGAACGGATAGCGGCGCAAAGATATATTTCGGCACGGAATGAGTGGGGAATGGCGGGAGAGCCGGCAGATTCGGCCAAATTGGTGGCCAAAAGTGCCAAATTGAGTGCGCCGCGTGAACTCAGCCTGAACAAAAATTCTTGGTCCAAAAATTAGTGTCATAGAAAGGATGCCATTTTTATATAAATATGTGTTTGTTTTTTTTGACATCAGAAATCATTTTCGATAAAAAAACGAGGACCGGTTTCTTCTTGACTTTGAATGATCAGCGGACCTAATTCCGTCCACATCCAAAAGGTGCAGCTGATGGAGTTGGTGGTAAACCAACGCGGTCGCCGCATGACTTCGGCACACCGAAAGGTGCGGCACGGAGGGGCGACGGCGGCGAGCGAACCAACGGCCAATCCAAAGACCGTTGAGGAAGTGGCGAATGATCTGACAAAAAGGTGGCGATTGTTACAAAAATGCATGGTTTATGCAATTTTCAGAGTTTAAAACGCTTACCGAAAAAGTCAGGGACATCCATTCGTCGACACTTCCGCTGGAGGGCAACGGACGTTGCAGAATCTAAAAAAGTGCCAATTAGACTGGCATCAGTTTGTCCGCATTGCATGCCTTTAACGATTCGCCAAGTTCCCTCTGCGCCTCTTTGTAATTGCCCGAGGCGACGGCCGTCTCGGCCCTGCGGCGACTGTCCATGAAGGAGCGCCAGCGGGGCGAATGTCGGTCAGCCACGGGCTCACCATAGACGAGCAGACGAGTGAGGATGAGAAAGACGAACAGTGAGTTGAGCAGCCAAACCATGGAGTGTCGAAGGAGGGGTTGGATGGGCCACCAGGCAAAGGGCGAAAGGGGCGGTGCCAAAGAGGGGACGGGAAGAGCGCCTAAAGGCATTTGGCAAATTAATGGGCGGCACTATTTGAGCATTATTGCCTCCTTCGGCAAACGCGGCGGAGAAGCGGTCGTCAGCGAGCAAAGTGCGATGGTGGGCAAAATGGACGGTGGGCCCAGCCAAAGTGCCAATGCCAACATTGTTGTTATTGTGTTGCTTTGAGCCATCTGCAGCAGACGATTCGTTGGTGAAAAACAGAGCGGACAATGGGTTGAAGGCCAACAGCAGGAACATGAACACGCACAGAGTGACGCGGGATTGGTCCTTGGCTTGTGCCGAGCCCTCACTCCCCGCGAGGTTCGACTTGCGCATCGAAGTGACTCGACCCCGCGGCTTAAAACTGTCGAGAATGCCCATCTTTGGCACTCATTGCTCCTCTTCCCTCTGTCTCACCGCTTTGTTCAGCCAAGTTGTGCCGTGCCCGGTCATTCTCACTTCGCCTGTTCTCACTTCCTGTTTGATCAGTGCCGTCGGTGCATGGCGTTCCTCCCCTATTGTTAATCCGGCCACTTTCAGTGTTTGTCTCATTCTGGCATTTTCACGCCCCAATTCGGCATTTTTGGCACGGAGCAAAAAAATGTGATCGACAGCCCGGCGAAGTGTTGCCGATTTGCTGAGCTTAACAAAAAACGATGGGATAAAAGCTAATGGATGAGAAATGGCAGACTGACTTTTGTGGCGCTCTCCTCGGACGATAACATTTCCTAAATTGGGGGTTGATTTATTTTACTAGTGTCTCTAATTAGGTGCGCTTACCTTCAACTGATTGATACGGTCATTAATGGAACAACGGTATTTCTTTTCGATCAGATTGTGGGCAGTTCGTCGCTCCGTTTTGTGTCCTTAATTTTTTGAGCTTTTGCCTTTCTGTTGTCAACCCCCATTTTTGGGTTTTTGGCATTTGTCCATTTATCCGTTTTCCTCTCAGTTTTGGCATTTGTCCATTTATCCCTTTCCCTCAAGGGTTTGGCATTTTGCCGTCGTCCCCTCCCGTGCCAACCTCTCCTCCTCCCCGTCTGTGCCGTTGTCGTCATCCCATTTTGGTATTGTGTCCCTTGACCCATCTTTCCCTCTTCCGCCAGTGCCTCCTCCTCTTCTTCCTCCTCCTCCCTTCTTCTGCTCATCGCCGTCGCTTCTTCCTCTGTCCAACAAATTTCCTCCATTGGCGTGTCCTCCTCCCCATAACATTCGCTTGGCCCGACACTTTGGTAGGCGTTTGGTGAATTCATTGAGGGAGAATTGATGGAGACGGAGGGACAAAACGAATTTGCGGAGGCGGGCGAAGAACGGACGAGCAGAAGGCCGGCGGGTTCAGCACCGTTCAAGCAGTACTTGTGCTGGTGTTGGGCAGGAGGGGGCGGGGGAGGGATGTTCTGCAGTTGGATCAGCGGATGTTCATGTTCATGCTGCTGGTGGTGGTGGTGGTGGATCTGTTGTTGTTGTTGTTGGACATGCTGTTGCTGTGAAAAGAACAACTGCTGCTGCTGCTGTTGTTGGTAGTCAAGTGCACGCTGAGCCCGAAGCCGTTCCAACTGTTCAAGCAGTTCAAATGATTAAGGAGACACAAAGCAAACAAATTGGGCATTGAAAAGATTCCTTCATGAAGAGGCAAACAAAGAGAGAGTGCGAGAGAGAGGGGAAAAAGGAGACAAAGTTAAAGGAGAGAGAGAGAGAAAGGAGAAACAGTTAAAGGGGAGAGAGAGTGAAGGTGAGGAAGAGTGAGAGAGAGATAGACTGAACCTCTTGAGGGCTCATCTCCAGCAGCAGTTTGATCAGTTCGTTCTTCACCAAAGCCGATGGCTCGAGGTGTTCGGGTTGCAAATGGTCATTGCCCATTTGGGCCGATCGCGGATAATTATGGCCAAAGGCATTGTCCGATGGCGCAAAAAGCACTTCCTCTTTGATGCTCTGCTGCTGCGGGTGGTCCAACAGAAGAGGTGGCGGCGATTCCAACAGAATGCCCTTAAAAGGAAGCAGTGAATTGTCTGTCCGTCCGTTTTTTCCATTTCCCCTCGCCCACATTTTCCAAAATTATCGTCCCATTGTTTTGTGTGACAAAGTGCTGAATGTGTGCCGTGTTCGTATTGTCCAATGTTTGGCTGATCGCCGCAAATGCCATTTCATTGGGCGAATACTGAGAGTTGTGCTGGTGAAGAACAATGTGTTGCTGATGTTGCGGGTACTGCTCCAACTCGATGCCAATCTCGCAGAGTTGGGCACTCTAAATCCCAATCAAACTATTAAACTCTTCAGTTTTTCAAAATTAGTTTTCGATTTCAAACTCTAATCAGATCAATTGTCGGAATACGGTGCCAGAATTTGTTCCATGACCGGAACTCCGGCCTTAAAACTCTTAGAACATGGGATCGGATGCTTCCCCCCTCCCCCGTCTCTCCCACCGTCAATTGTTGCTGGGGGTGGTGGCTCTTCACCATCAGCATCATCTGCTGCTGCTGCTGCTGTTGCTGCTCCATTGGGCTCATTCCGTTGCCGCCCCCTCCTCCGCCAATCAATGGGTCCTTTTGCCCAATAAACATTCCCTGCCGTTGCGTTATCATTTCGCGTCCCGAAGTGCCGTCAGCAGCGGATGCATAGTCCAAGTGACTGGTGGTGGTGCTGGTGGTGCTGTTCAGCGTGAATTTGTGTTGACTCTGACTGAATGGAGGCGATGGCTCCCCCACGGAGGGCGGAGGGTCCGTTTGTTGGAGCAGCGACACAATTTGGCCAATTTCACGCTCTTTGCACGCGTCAAAATTGTACTGTTGCTAAACAGAAGAATGACAAATGAATGATCGATTTTGGTGGAGGAAAGGCCGATAATGGGAAGAATCATTTGGGGGAGGGGGCGTGAGAATGGCATGGCACAATTGAGCCGAGACACTCCAACGAATGAATGCACTCACTCACCGGCGACAATGTCACCTCCGTCGGCTGAGTCCATCGTTTGTCCGTTGCCGCTTCGCTGTCGCCGCCGCATTTGACTGATCGGCCGTTGGACGGCGTCGAAGCGCCGCTCGACTGATCAGTCATTATGTTGTGTTTGATCACTTCTGTTCATCCAAATGAATTGGGCTTCACTTCACTTTTTGCATTGGCAAAACAAACACTTACCGCTCACATCGTCCAAATCGTTGTCCAACACCAAAAAAGGGTCCGACACAAAAGTGAAGGACGAAGTTGAGGAGGAGGACGGCGAATGGTCGGACGACGGCATCGGCGGCGGTGCGTTTGGCACTTTGACCAATTCCGCCGACCCGTCGTTAGGGGAGCATTCGACGAGGCGGTATTGTACTTCCTCAATCATTGCCAATCGTCAGCGGTGGAGAGGAATAATTATCAAAAATGATCTCGACACGGGAAAGGGGGGGGGGCGGAGAGGGGACCGAGGGGGTGACGACGGAACAAACGGAACGGAGCACCACAAAAAATAAAAAATAAATCTTATTGTGAGGGGGGGGGGGGAGGAGGGCGGAGAGGTGGAAAAGGAATGAATTGCACGAGAAACAATTTGTACGAGCAAAAAGAGAGCCCCTAAGGGCAAAAAGGCAGAAAATTCAGCAATTTTGGAGGGAGGGGACCTTAAAATGACTGACGGACTGCTGATAAGAGAGATTGGCAGCACAAAAGGGGGGGGGGCAAATTGCGGGGTCAAATTTCGTTACATAAAACAACCATCCTTCGAATTGCGAAGATTTCGTCGTCAATTACGCCGAGTGAATGGCCCTCGTGTTCCCAATTTGTTGATAATTTTGATAATTTCACTTTACAAATGTGTCCCCCTAATTAATTAATTAATTGATAGCCCCCTTCCTCCCCCCACCCCTCCCCTTAATGAAATGCATGCCGTGGTTGATCAATAAATTATTATTTACTGCTCGGGGGAAGAACAATCGCAAATTTTGAAGGGCCAAAAATCAGCCGCGAATTTATGGGAATTAATTTAAAAAGAATTACACTCTGAGCACAAATTCCATCCGAATTTGGCCTTTTTATTGTTCTGTTTTTTTGAGTTCCTTTGATTTTCAGCAAATGGACAAATATGTAAAGGAGAAGAAAAAGTGACGAGTCGTAATAAAATAAATAAGGGACGAGGCTAAAATGAGCCGAATGTTTGGCGGAGTAAATGAAAGAGGTGAAAGAGCCAGCCAAAAATGCAAAGAAAAGTGAATTTCCGATCGCTTTTATCCCTCGCGGCGTTCTCTCCGTTCGTCCATCGTCCCTTCAGGCGACCAACGCCTTTTTGGGCTCCGTCGCCACTTGGCTTTGCTCCTCCATCCTCAAGTCGGCCCCCGTCACGTCCAACACTTCGTGCAAGTATTTAAATGGCCCGCCGGCTTTGAACTGTTGTGCCGTGTGTCCCGCGCCGCGGAGAAGCCATTTTGTGGTCAGCAGTCCCTCCATTCCCACCGGCCCCCGGGCGTGAATTCGGCCCGTGCTGATGCCAACCTGAACAACAACCAAATTCAATTGACCATTTTATTCGGCAACCAGCCAAAGGAAGTAGCTCCTTTACCTCAGCACCAAGTCCGAATCGGTACCCATCCGCGAATCGAGTTGACGCGTTCCGGAACACACACGCACTGCCAACCCGGGCCAAGAAGTGTTCCGCGGCGGCATCTGAAAGGCAAATGAAACCATTGGGAGTTAATTGTTTACTAATGGACTAACGGTCAAAGGGAAAAACATTTTGTGCCCCTTATCATTAATTTTGTTTGGCTATGAACACAACAACAACAAATTGATATAGGCTGATTTTCACATTACATAGGAGGTGAATTTCTCATGGTTAAATAATTAATTTAGTTAGCCGAAAATTTTGACGAGAGCAGAATCATCTTCATTAAAATGGAATGACCATAATTAATCACCCCCCCCCCCTCCATTGATCAGTGATTATACAAAAAAAAAGGGTCAATGCCTTTTACATTAATTAGTTTTCTCAATGATAATTCTTTGCCCTTTTCTCCAATGCCTTAAATCATTTCCTCTTTTCTGCTGATCACTAATTAATTGATCTTTGAATTGATCCAATCACTCTTTGCTCTCCATTCCAATCAATGCCTTTGGCTCCCCTTCCCTCTCCTCCTCCTCCCCCGCCCCTCCCGTCATTTACCATCACTCGTCACAATGCAATCCGTGTGTCCACTGCCGTATCTGATCACATGCTTCACCGCCTCCTCCACATTGTCCACCATCTCCAAAGTGCACTCTAATCGGCCGTATTCATATTTAAGCGACTCCGCGGCAGGCGGACCAAATTTGAGCAAAGACTGAAATCGCAAATAAATGAAAAAGCTATGGCGTTTCCTTTACACTTTTTGCCCACCTGAAGTTTTGGCCCCGCGTGCAATTTGACCCCTTCCGATTTGAGCATTCCGCAAAGCTAAAACAATGGCAATCAAAAAACGACGGAAAATGGGGGAGCATTTGAAAACGGACACTTTCGAAGAACGACGTGCTCAAATGGTCGCGATGGATCAGAATGGTCTCCGCCGCGTTGCAGGCGGCCGGGTAGTCGCACTTGGAGTCGTGCACAATGTCAATTGCCATTTTCTCGTCGCATTTCCTGTCGATGTACACGTTGCAAATGCCCTCGGCATGGCCAAGCACGGGAATACCCTTGCTGATCTCCTGAATTTTGCGCACCATGTCGGAGGAGCCGCGAGGGATGACCAAGTCGATGAACTCTGAGATTTGAATAATCATAAAAGAGCACTCCCTCCTATTTGCTAATTGGGACAAGTCTAATTAGGCCTATCATTAGCATATTAATGACCCAACCCGGGCACCCGCACCTCTCAGCTGCAGCAACTCGGCTACATCCTCGCGCGAGCGGACCAGCGTCACCGCGTCGCGCAACTCGTAGCCGTGGGTGCCAAGTGCTTCTTGAACGATGGAGTGAAGCAATTCTGTGAAAAAACAGAAATTGGCATAATATTGGTTTCTCCTGTAATTGGCGGATTACTGTTCGACTCTTCCGCCTCGCGGCCGCCCTTCAAAAGAAGCGAATTGCCCGAAGCAATCGAAAGGCCCGCCACCTTTAAGAGAAAGGAAAGTGAGGGGAATGAACAAAATGCCAATCTCTTCAATTTATTACAAAAGAGGGGCGGGGGCAACCGAAATTTTTGAGATTGCGTCGGAGGGCGGGGGGGGGGGGAGGAGCAAAATAAGATGAAAGAGAATTGCCGATGGCACCAAGAAAAATTTGGAAATTTTATTTTATTAGTACATAAATCTTTTTTTCTCCTTTCTCTCCCTTACCCGTTCGCCGGCGTTTCCTTCCCCCTCTTTTACAGCCCCCCCCCGCATTCGCTGCGAAGGTGTCTCCCCCATCTTTCCCCTTGGAGAGTACCCCTATCCACTTTTTGAAGTATAAATTCTTGCTCGCCTGGGGCAAACAGTCGGGACGCGACTCGAAGATGACCATCAAAGTGCCGATGGGGACCGTGGTCTGTTCCAGGATAAGATTCTCCGCTACTTTGGTCCGTTTCAAAACTCGTCCGATCAGTGTGTTTGCGGAGTCGGCGATCATATTCAGTCCCGAGTGCAGGTCCAAAAGCTTGCCTTTGGTCAGCTTCAGTCGGTCGATCATCGCTGGTTCCAATTCTTCAAAAAATAAACGAATGGCAAATTTTATGGCAAATCCCCCCCCCCGCGGCACCTGCGGCTTTTGCGTTATGCAAATCCAAGCGATTAGCCTCGACAATTTCCGATTCGCGTGCCATCAGCAAGTCGGCCAAATGTCGCACCATTTGTGCCCTCTCCTCGTTGCTCAGACTTTGCAGCAACCGACCGCTCTCTTTCACTGCAAATTTTCGGCTTTTCCTTTGCCACCCATTATTGCCTTTCTTTGCTTTACCTTTTGCCGCCGTTTCAGTGATCGGTGGCCCTTCGTAGCGCGAAGTGTTGCAAAACATTGTGCCAACTTTTCGTCCATAAACCACCTGTTGTGGCATGGAAAAAGTCTGCTTGTTTTCATCTCAATGACCAACTTACATCTGTGATCACATTGTTTTGCATCTGAAAAAGCTAAATGATTTGTCGGTTTGCCATTTGTCTCTTTGTCCCCTCCCGCCCAATGAATGACTCACTCCGTTGGTGATCACTGTTGCCACACCGTGGTGCAATGCCTTCACACATGCTTGTACTGTAATGAATTTCGTTGGTTTTTTCATTCATTATTCCTACTGTATTCGGGTTGGCTTTCCCTCATTGTTCCTACTGTATTCGGGTAGGCTTTCCCTCATTGTTCCTACTGTATTCGGGTAGGCTTTTCCTCATTATTACTACTGTATTAGGATTGGCTTTCCCTCATTATTCCTACTGTATTCGGGTTGGCTTTCCCTCATTGTTCCTACTGTATTCGGGTTGGCTTTCCCTCATTGTTCCTACTGTATTAGGGTTGGCTTTCCCTCATTATTACTACTGTATTCGGGTTTGGTTTTTTGCTTCACCTTTCGCTTCCATTCCGCCAGTGCCAAACTTTGAATTGGAGCCAAATGACACTGAACTTTCCTCTGCCGGGCAATACGAGTGCAGCAGACGAGACCCCTCCTGTTCGGGTGGGCCGGTGTACACACCGTTCACCTGTAACATGTGTTTTGTTCTCATTATTCCTGCTGCTGTTAGTGTGTAACAACAAACAAACGTTGGACAGGATGATCATCAGATCGGCACTGATTTCACCGGCCAACCGTCCGGCCAACGAGTCGTTGTCCGAAATGTGCTAAATGGATATTGGCATTATGGATATTGGCATTATGGATATTGGCATTATGGATATTGGCATTCTGTTCCGCTGTTTGTTCGTCCCCTGTTTACCATGTTCAGTTTCGGATCGGGTGCCACCGCATCATTGGCATTTACAATTGGAATGATGTTCAGGCGCAGTAGACTTTCGATGGTCGCCTGCAGGTTGTGGCGTCGCTGCGGGTCGTCAATGTCCGGTTTGGTGAGCAAAACCTGAAAATGATCAAATTGGCAATTGGAAGCAATATGCGCCATTGTTTTATCAGCTGAGAGAATGGGTTATACGGACTTGGGCTACGGTGATACCGTACTGTTGGAACAGTTGTTCGTACAGACTCATCAGTCCCGGCATTCCGCTGGCGGCACACGCCCTTTTGTCTGTCTGCATGCCGGCCGGACCGCGCAAAGTCTGTCGCATGGACATGGACATGACCAACTCCTGGCGCAACTTTTGACGGCCAAACGCAACGGCACCCGAAGAAACCATCAACATTTGACGGCCAGTTTGTTGCAATTCGGACACCTAAAGAAACAAAAATAAGCAATTTGTAGATGGAAAAATGTGATCAGATGAGCAGAGGAATGGTCTTTTTGATCAGAAGTGATCAGACCAATAAATAAGGAGTGATCACTGATCAGATAAGTTTATAATACATAATTCTAATCAGAATTCAAATGGAATTTCAGAAATGGTTTCGTTTAATGAATTTGTTGTCTCTCGGCACTCTCCGTTCTTGTGATGCCCTCCTCGCTGTCCCTTTTCCACTTTACCTGTTCCACGATCGACGCGAGTCGGCCAAGCGCGAGTCCGCACTCGTCATCACGAGTGATAACTGCAGAGCCAAGCTTGACCACAATTCGGTTGGCTTTTTTCAAGTCCTCCCGTCTGTTCAGCAGAGACTGGCGACTGCTGCGCAACGGCGTCGTTGTGTCCAAGTCGCTGGGGCCGTTCAGACCGACCGCCGGAGTGGTGGTCACTTTGTCAGTCATAACAATTGGCACGGCATCTGGATGGATCATATAAGAGCCGTAGGGACGGGCAAAGGACGGACGGAAGAGTCGGAGGGCAAAAGAGGCACGGCCAAAGTGGCGCAAAGACACCAAAAGTGGGGAGGACATGGAGACGGAGAGAGACGGAGCAGTACAAGAAAAGAAAGGGGCAAAATAAGAGGAAAACGGAAGGAATGGAAGGAAAAGGAAGGAATGAACACCTTGGAAATGAAGTTTTTAAACTCATAAAAAGTGTTGAGAAATGACCAAAAATGGGTTTACAATTAATGAAGAAATGAGGGGGAAAAAGGGGGGGGGGGAGAGAGGGGAGGGGGAGGGGGGGGGAGGGGGGGGGGGTATAACGATAATAATAATTAATGATTGATAGGGGGAGGGGGGAGACGAGGCCAAAGTGGAAGGAGAAGGCACAAAGTCCAAGCCGAGAGCGAACGGAAGGGCCGGGCCATGAAAGAGGGGAGGAGGAACCACGGGAGAGAAACGGAACGGATTGGGCCCGGGGGGAGGGAAGGAGGAACGGAACGGATTGGGCCCGTGGTCAATTCATTTTTCACTATTTTGTTGAATTCTTTAGGCAGTTGAAATGCCAAAAAATCAATTCTTTTTTTTGTTATCTTATCACCAAAATTGGCGTATTCCTTTCTCGTACGTTTTTTTTTTTGTGATAAGGAAGGAAGACAAAATAACCTCGACAACGTTCGTTTTTTTCTCGGTTGAGTTCGACCTTTCGTTCCTTCTCCATTTGCGAGTGGTCAATGCGAAGGGAGGGGGGGGGGGGAGGGAATCGCCCCATTTGGTGGAAAGTGTCGAGGATTTTGTTCATTTGACATTCAGCATTTTCATCATCATTAACATAGACATTATTTGATCATCAAGGTAATATGATGTAATTATAATGAGCAAAAGAAAAACAAATGAATAGGAAAAATAGGAGGAAAGTGAGGGCAAGAGAGGAGGAGATGGGGAGGGGAGAAAAAGAGGAAAATGGGGGAAGAGAGAGTGAGGAAAGAGAGTAGATGGGGAGGGGGGAAAAAGGGGAAAATGGGGGAAGAGAGAGTGAGGAAAGAAAGGAGATGGGGAGGGGGGAAAAGAGGGGAAAATGGGGGAAGAGAGAGTGAGGAAAGAGAGGAGATGGGGAGGGGGGAAAAAGGGGAAAATGGGGGAAGAGAGAGTGAGGAAAGAGAGGAGATGGGGAGGGGGGAAAAGAGGGGAAAATGGGGGAAGAGAGAGTGAGGAAAGAGAGGAGATGGGGAGGGGACGAAAAGAGGGGAGATGGGGAGGGGAGGAAAAGAGGGGAAATCGGGGAAGAGAGAAAGAGAGGAAAGAGAGCCGAAGGAGAGAGGAAGAAGAGAGAGGAAGATAGAGAGGAAAGGGGGGCAGAAGGAGGAAGAAAGGGGAAAGAGAAGAGGTGAGCAAAAATATTGGGGGGGGGGGGAGGGCAGAGGAAAGAGAAATGGGTATTAGCGGAGAGAGAAATATGCAAGATGATGGAATGCGAAACAAATTGCAAGCATTCACCAGCAGCAGAAAGTGATAAAGTTGTGCTGATTCAGCTGAATAACACAGTGATTGGGATGGTTGGCCATGCTAATGGATGGAAAATGATGGGAAATTGAGCAAAAACACTGTGGCGGTAGTGGCCCGACATTTTGATGGCGGACGGAAAAAATAAAAATGGCCGCGGGACGGGACAGACGCCCCTCATTTATTAACAATATTTTGCGTTGAAAAACAGCCGATGGTATTCCTTTCTTTCTTCGCCCGCTTTTTCATGGGGTGGCGGAGGGTTCGGCTGATAAGCGGCGACTGATTGCGAATTCTTTTCAGAGGTTCCCACACGAAAGGCATTGCTTTCTGTGGGGGGAGAGCCGGCGGGGGACACCCTTCGAAGGCCCAAAAAGCGGCGGGCGACTGCGATGTCTATTTTCGGACGTCGAAAATTCTGTTGACGGGGAAAGACCTAAAGCGATGGAAGGGCCGTTATGTGGTGGACGACAATTTGATTGATGGTGGTGGTGATCGTGATCATTACGTCGGCGGACTGTTGATCAAAGAGAGACAAATCACCGGGGGCGAGGGACAAAAAGCGACCAAAATGAGTGAAAAATAACAATGAAATAAATAATGGCCTTGGGTCGACCCCTTCCGCTGACTTTTGAACAGATAGAGTCTCAAACGGATGGACTGACGCGGTTCCGCCAAACAATCTGAGAAATGGGGGGGGGGAAGGGAAAGGAGTGATCCTGGATGGTCTTGGATAATCTCTCAAGTGATCAGAGAAGCAGATACCAATTATGAGTGACTCTACTGATTATCGACACATTGTGGAGTCCATTCGGTGATAGAATGCACTTTGTGGTGAGCAAACAGAGGAGGGTGGGAAAGGAAAAAACAGAGACACCGAGAATTAATTTCAATAGGAGAGACACATTTTTTTAATAAATTCAAGAAGAAAAAAGTATTTTTTTCAATAATAAAAAATTCATAATCCCGAAATAGTTTCAAAAAGTGACATTCTCTAGCGACTGTAAATTGAAACGACGTCTTTTCACGCTAAAATTTTGTGGTTTGCAAAGCAAAACAATTGAGTGTGGCGCACTTTCAAAAATTTCATGCACTCGCAAAAAATGTATGCCCATGAAAGTGCCAAAATTTGATTTTCGAGCTTTTTGACCATTAACTTTCTTGCAAGTGAATAAATTTTTTCTTGAAATTATTGCATAATAATAGAGAAATCTTTAGTGCTTTCGAATGATACACTAAATATGCTCCACACGTTTTTTTAGATTCCGAAAATTTTGAATCACTAAAAATTAGCGTCTTAGTTATCAGCTTCTAAATAATTTAAATTAACACTTTTACTTTTGTATGAACAGTCCTCCCTGGTTAACCAGCTGCTTTTATTGACTCTTGTTTTATTTAATTTTATTGTTAAAATTTGAGATTTCTAGTGAACAATATAAGAGATAACAAAAAGATCTTTTGACCCTATATTATGTTTAAGTATTTTGAAAACAATATGTTTTTGGCCTAACAAAAATAACTAGCGATTAACAGTCAGTCAACGGTATTGTACTAATAGTAGTAGGAAAAAAACAGACACTCAAAAATTCATTATCATTTTTGTCCAATATTAACAGAAGGTAATAAGGACAAAAACGGTTTGTTTGCCTCAAACCAAAGTCCAAAATATCACAAGTGTTAAGGAGACTTATAATTAATTATAAAGAATGTCTTTTGAAAATTTTTTTGTTTTATTCTCTCACGCTATGATACGTTTTTGTCTTTAAAAAAGAAATTTCTCCCCTTTTTTTGAGTGTCCGAGGGAAGGAATGAAAAAATGGCATCCATTTGAAATGAAAATGTCTGTTGTCGTTTTGGTTAAGCGATGAGTGCCGCCTTTTCCGCTGGTAAAACGGTGACTTGTCTTGCTTTGGATTGATTTGTGCGCAAAGTGACGTAAGTGTAAAGGACCGAGCCGAGCACACTGATGTTTATGCCGACAAAGTTGGACAGACTGAACACGTAGTCCCCGCTGCTGAACATGCCAATGTAAGTGACGAACATATTCTAGAAAGTTGAGCATGCATCACAACTAAGGTACTTTTTTCCTTGACAAATACAAAAACGAAAATAAACTTTCGGTGAAAAAAACAAGGTATAACGAATCGGGGCATTTTCCAGTTACATAAAAACAGGGCAAAATCAGAGATGGAATACGTAACCACCAAAAAAGGACACCACTTCCGTAATGCCGACCTTTATCGGCCCAATGCATGCCGTCGTAAGAGCCGAATTGTAAGAAGTGCACAGAACGGTCGAGTAATTGAGGAGAATACCGCCGACACAACAAAGAACGAAAAACGCCAACACTGAGGCGGTCAAATGGCCATTTTCCACGAAAGAGAGAAGCTGAATTCAGCAAAAGCCTCAAAATCGCAATGGATATTCAAATAATTGTTTTGACAATTTATTGGCACCTTTTCAGTGTCTTCCGTATGAAACAAAATAATGGCACTCAGAGGAATGAGCATAAACAGCGAATTGTAGAAGAGAAGGCCCGATGGGCCCAACTCTTTGCTCTCCAATTTCTTTTTTGTGTAAACGCCTAAAAATCAACTAAAGAGCAAAAAAATAAATAAAATAAAGAATATTCACAATGTAAATAAATTTTATTATAAAAAAAACATAAATAGTTTATTATTTAGCAGTAATTAAACTACCATTAGCGGCAGTGGCCACATTATTCACGAAAATCAGTGCATAACCGAAAAAGTCGAAGGACAAATCAAAACTGAAATCTTTTTTCTCTATCAATGAATACAATAGAATTTTTAAAATAAAATTTAACGCACACAGCAGCGACCGCAGAACCCAAAATCATAAGAAAAACACTAAGTTTAACTCCAAAAGTTGGTATTTCACTAAATAAGGGAGAACTCTTATTTTATTCATTATTATTGTGATTCCAACCCAAGTATAATGTATTCAAGAAACATAGTCAAAAGGATGGAGAAACGTCTTAAAACTGTAAACATTGGAAGGCTTATCCGTTGCGTACCACCAAGTCCAGAAATCAAATTTACTAAAGTACCAAAGATTGGCATATTTTACTTAAAACGAATGATACCAGCATATAAAAGTGGCAAAGGGAATATTTTCCTCGGAATTGAGCGGTCCAGTCGAGGAAATGAGATCAGCTTTAACTGTTGGAGAAGGAAGAGAGTTGTCACAGTTGTCAGCATTTGGCCAAAGGCAAGGTAAAGAAAGGACGGGAAACTATAAAAAAAAAAGAGGAAGATTAGTGTTAAATAAAAGTGAAGCTACTAAAAAAGACCTGTAATTTGTAAGAAGAATTTTATTGATAAATACAACAGCGATTGAACTGAGTGCAAAAGAAAGTGCCGATGTCAATTTAAAAAAGACAGAATTTAAGCCAGTTTTGCTAGCGGAATTTTCCATTCTACTTGGCTAAAAAGTAATAAGAAAAAATTATGCGATGAAAAAGACAAAAATACCAAGAAATGACACATGTAAAACAATTAATCAAAACTCATGAGCATGAGACCAATTAACGTTCTTGTAATAAATTTTAAAATCATTCCTATGACTTTACACGGCGGCCCAATTTTGGGGGCCACGAACGTTTTGGCACCCACGTTTCGGCGCTAGCCAACTTTAGGACGCTATAAGTTTTTTCTTAGGTAACCAAATTCTTTAAACTTAATGTATTTCGTCAAAAACTCCTCAGTGCTCTATTAACGCTCCAAAATTGGGTCCGGGTCAGTTCGGCGCAGCAGGTTCGGCGCAAGTTTTTCGGCGCAGGGCTCTTTTGGCGCAAGTTTTTTCGGCGCAGAGATCTTTCGGCGTTCGGCGCAGCCAGTTCGGCGCACGTTGGAAAATGGACTTTTCGGCGCAAAACTTTAAGTGGACGGCATTCAACTCGTTTTTGGCCAACTCGTTTTTGTTACGACTCGTTTTTGACTCAACTCGTTTTTATTGTCTCAACTCGTTTTTATTGTCTTAACTCGTTTTTATTGTCTTAACTCGTTTTTATTGTCTCAACTCGTTTTTCGGGTTGAAAACCCTAAATCGAAGGGAAACGAAAGGGAAAAAATAAAAGCCGGGGGTTTTCGGGGTCGCTGATCACGAATATGGCATTAGTTTTTGCCAATTCCTAACCCCGGACCCCGAACTCGAACAAAAAGTCGAAAAATTTTAATTTTTTCTAAGTCGCTTTTATCCGTCAAAATTACTCTAATAGGCCAGATTCGACTTGGAATGATGTCATTTTGTTTTTTGGGTACCGAATTCGAACAAAAGTCGTGAACTCTATTTTCCATAAAAAAAAATTTTTTTGTCCAAAAATCTACTTAAAGCCCATAAAAACAGATCATATAGCTTTGAACAGATATTCTCGAACATTTATTGTCGATAAAAGCGACCTAGAAAAAATTAAAATTTTTCGACTTTTTGTTCGAGTTCGGGGTCCGGGGTTAGGAATTGGCAAAAACTAATGCCATATTCGTGATCAGCGACCCCGAAAACCCCCGGCTTTTATTTTTTCCCTTTCGTTTCCCTTCGATTTAGGTTTTTCAACCCGAAAAACGAGTTGAGACAATAAAAACGAGTTGAGACAATAAAAACGAGTTGAGTCAAAAACGAGTCGTAACAAAAACGAGTTGGCCAAAAACGAGTTGAGTATTTACCCTTTAAGTCGCAAAACTTGATAAATTTTATTTTTTTTTCTTCTTTATGTATATTCTTTGGTGGGGAAGAAAAACAAAATTAGGTACTTAAGCAGTATGAAACTCATCGTAGAAGCTTGAAACCAGTAGAAAATGTTTTTTTCGCGCACATCTCAACGTGTCAAGTGCCCCAAAACCCCATCCCTTGTAATATAAATGCAAAAGATTTTTTTTAGAAAAAATTTAATTTTTTTTTGCGCAAATCAGTATGTATTCGCCACGGCAGTGGTTCTTTCGTTCGCATCGTCAAAATTGTATGTCATTGTTAACGTTATAAGTGTCCAAGAAGTAGCAAATAGATACAAAGAAAGAATTTTTAAATTATTGCGCCGAAAAGTCCATTTTATAACTTGCGCCGAACCGGCTGCGCCGAAAGATACTGCGCCGAAAAAACCTGCGCCGAAAGACCCTTGCGCCGAAAAACCTGCGCCGAACCGTCCGCGCCGAACAGGGCGGTTCCCTCCAAAATTATAGGTGGCGAAACGACTCGTACCCCAATTTTGGTTCCCAGTTGCAAAAATTATTTCTTAAATCAGAACGCAAAAGAAAATAAAAAAGCCGAAACTAAAAATAAAATCTGAGAATTTCCCTTGTAAAAATGCAAGAGCCGATCTCGAGATAGAAAGGACTTTGCCAAATTGATAGAGGGTCAAAATATGGGCTCTATGAAGTTTACCCGACCATAAAAAATTTACACGACCATATTACTGGGAATTTTTTAAAGCAGAGTTTTCAAGAAAAACCTTCAAATTTTCGAAATTTTTGTTCGGCGTGGCCAGTTCGGCGTGGCCGGTTCGGCGTGGATAGTTCGGCGCACGTTGTAAAATGGCTTTTTCGGCGCAAGAGTTTAAAGTCGCAAAAATTTATAAAAAAAACTTTATTTCTTTTATATATGCATTCTTTCGTGCGGAAGAAAAACAACACTGCTTTCCCATCGGAATTTTTGGTTTTTAATAAAAATTCAAGAATATTGACAAAAAAAATGTTCAATTTTAATTCAAATAAAAGTCCTATGGACAGAATTAAACATTCTAGCACTTAATTAATCAGGGTGACATTTTAGGCACAAAATATAAATAATACATAGGCAAAATTAGCATTTTGAAAGTCATCGTAGAAGCTTCAAACCAAGTAGAAAATGCTTCTTTTGCGCACATCATAACGTATAAAGTGCGTAGAAATTTTAGGCACTTGTTTTAAAAGCCCATCCCTTGTAATAATCCAAAAGAAAAAATAAAATTTTTAAGTCGCCACGCCGAAAAAGCCATTTTACAACGTACGCCGAACCGGCCACGCCGAAAGATCCTACGCCGAAAAAACCCACGCCGAAAAAGCCTCACGCCGAAAAACTCACGCCGAACTGGCCACGCCGAACCGACCCGGACCCATTTAAAGAATAGTCACTGATCAGCTGATCAAGAATCATTCGAAATCCTCATAATTGTTTTAATTCATGCCTTCCCCCCATCCCTCCTCTCTGTCCATTTTTCTAGGACGGAGGGCCTAAAACCCAAGTACTAAATTTTTTTGGCTCTAGTGCATTTTAGGCGTCCAATCGACTTTTAGGCGTCCAATCAACTAACATCCGCCCTTTCTTGGACTATAACTTTCTTCTTCATCGGTCAATCTCTACATTCTTGATATCATTAAAAAGCTTAAAGCCTGTGAATGTATTAATGCAAGAAAGGTATAAATAAAATTCCGTCAAAAAAAAAAAAGTTACGAATTCAAACAAGCGAGAATAAAAAATTTTTGGTTCGGCGTTCGAAATTTTCGAACTTGCGTGTTCAAAATTTCTGAGCTTCATTGTTAAAGCTTCTGCAGGCTTTAAGCTTTCTAATGATATCAAGAATGTAGAGATTGACCGATGAAGAAAAAAGTTATAGCCCAAGAAACGGAGGATGTTAGTTGATTGGACGCCTAAAATGCACTAGAGCCATTTTTTTTCCTTATTGCCTTTAAATAAATCCTATTTTTTTCTTTTTTTGCATATTTCACATTGATACATACGTATTATAGAATTTGGTTTTTAGTTCATGCTTAATGCAAAATAATATAGAATAATCATCAACCGGCAAATAATGATCAGGGACCACCAGCAGAACCACAACAAATTCCACCACCACCACCAGTCGAACCACCACTAGTTCGGCTTTTTTTGTATTTGTCTATAAATTTTTGGTTTTCCGACATTAGGATCGGATAGAGGCGGGGGAGTAACAATTGTCTATCAAAACTTTAGCTTAGTTTGGCGTTTTGTTTTAGTCTCCTATTTTAGGCTAGAAGGGACGTACTTAAAATTTAAACTGAAAAAAACTACTAGGCCATTAAGAAAGGTAATAGCGCGGAATCCAATAAGAAATAACTGAAAATTAGGAAAATGGCGTCCACTTTGACCAACTTATCATTGCTCTACAAGCCCAAGAGGAGCAAATTGAAGCTCAAGCCGACCAAATTCATGCACAAGCGCAACAAATTGACGAATTACAACAAAACAATGATGAACAAATGCAACAAATTGTCGAATTACAACAAAACAATAATGCACAACTGCAACAAATTGTCGAATTAAACAACAGCTTCAGCAACAGCAGGAAAACCCCAGCAACAGATGCAAGCGTTGCAAGAGCGAATTGCGAGACTTGAACAACAGCAAAAAGACACGCCGAGTTCTGAAGGCGACCTCGGGAAGAAACGAAAAAGGGAGTGAAAAGTAAGAATAGGAAAAGTCCTTGGGAATTAATCTACTTAATATTTAATTTCTCAATAAATTTGCTTCATTCCATTATTTAAGAAGAAGAAAGTGTCGGAAAAGTGGGCACAAGCGATGTAGCAGGAAGGAATTAGAAGGTTTTCTTTAAAATAAGTTTCATTTTTTATAATTTTGTATTGAATTATTGAAAGCGATGTTCGTTTCTGTTGGGAAAACGGAATTCGATTGGTGAGACGATTCAGCGGCGGAGGTCCAATTTACCATGGCAAAGGTAATTTGAGGGGTTTGTTCCTTCAAATTAATCCATCAAATGTATTAACAATGGTTAAGAGAATATAAGCACTGCCGTGCGAATTCCACACGGGCGCGCATATCAGCACTTCACTTTGCTGGTGAAAGTTGACATTGACACTCTCCGACGCGCACTCAGCTCATCGCTCAAAGTTAGCAATTGCAAAAATGTGGAGGAAAGGGTTTTTATCAAAAAACAAAAAGGAATTTGAATTTCATCACTCCGTTAACCATACAATCCACTTCATGGATCCTATCACCGGAGCCCATACGAACCATGTGGAATGCTTTTGGAAGAATCTGAAAATGAAGTTCAAGGCAATGTCCGGGACATACCGCGAGATGTTGCCAAGATATTGTGATGAGCATATGTGGCGGCAGTTCAACGGAAAGAAAACTTTAGTGGCATTCGACAATATGATTGCTCACATTTCCCATTATTACCCCGTGAATAGTTGAACCGAATCAATTTTCATTACTCATGTTGTAGTTACAGTACCAATCAATGCGTAAGCAACATTAGCAAAAAAAATTGAAAATGTTCGAATCCGGGTTCGGGATTCGGAGTTGGTCGAAATGGATGCCGGAATCGTGATCAGCGACCCCGAAAACCCCTAAAAAAGTGTTTTTGGACTTTTTTTTTTTTTTTTGAGGAACCAATGATCTTCACAATTGCCAAAAAGTGGAAGATGAGGAGGAGGAAGAAAACTGACAATCGTAGGACTTTTCATTTTCATATCGGGTCGGATTGAACCATAGCAAAATTTTTGTTTGGAGAATAATTTATTCAAATAAAATGAATTTATAAAGCATATTTTACTTGTAATAATCAAGTAAATTTATAGAGAGGTATAGATAATTAATGCACAGTTAACGGGTTGTAATCGTGGCAACTAAACCCGACTGATGAGCAGAATTGTCAATCTCACGGACAACTGGCACAATGTGATCAATGACATCGGCGGCGTTCATTGATCGGCCAACAGCCTAAATCATTTGCCATTGATTCGTCCCAAAAAGGAGTCATCCGACTTGGAATGCTCGCAGCGAAGCGTTTCGTACCAAAACCGAAGCAGCCTCCGCACCGTCCAACAAATGGTCGGATGAATAAACTTCGGAACCGGAGGCTTTCCTTGCCCAAAATGCGAACAGTGCCGTCGCACCGCTGAGAATGTCGCCTTGGCCTCCGCAACGGCGCATCGACGTTTCCGCCTGGCCAACTCGTGATTGGATCGCGGTACCGTTGGTGATGATGTCACTCTCTCCTGAATGGACAACAAATCTGCAGCCAAACCAGCAAATAGCTAATTTAGGTTACGAAAATAAGCAAGGCTTCCATCTACAACTAAACGGCAACATGGGCTTTTCGTTGGCGACAAACATAGATTTGGGTTGACTTTTAAAGCAGAGTAAATAAAGGACATCATGCCAATTTTAAATAGATTCGCCAAAATGATTTATTGTTGAAAAAAAACCTTTTTTTCAAAAAATTTCTTCGGCGGCACCTATCGCATCGCAAGCACCGCCCTCCCGCAATACTTTAATTTAGGCTTTTGCCAATTTCCACACTAATTGACTCGCGTTAAAAAAATATTTTCGGGTTAAACAAAGATTTAAAAGAAGTTTTTTTTTGAACGCGAATAAATGTTTTTTCATCATTTTGAAATATTTTTCTAAGAGCGTGAAAAATCAGTAAAAGGCATCAATTTTTTTAAATTCAAAGGGGCCGAGTCCGGTGGTGCCATGGGCGCCACCGGGGAAATTTAAAATTTTGGTCTGATTTGCTAATGGATTTTTGCCTAAAAAATGACCATTTTTGAAGGTTCTTTTTCAAAAGAACTCCGCTTATATCAAATCATAATTAAAAAATAAATTATCTTTGACCCCAGGCCACCAAATGATGATAAATATTCACACTGACAGGCATGTTTATATGCATGTATACGATTTTATTTATTTTTAAAATTGTTTGAAGTGCATAAGAAAATTTTTTTGAAAAAAGTCTCGGTCTAGATTCCCGACTCGAGAAAAGTCGGGTTTTTCCTGGTTTCGAGTCTCGGGATCAGGTCTGCCTGGAAGTCAATTCTCGGTCTCGAGGCACGAGTCTCGAGAAAATTTCAGTCTCGAACATCACTACAAAACCCTCTCTTTTATGCCATGCATTTTGCTTATGCCACCAACCCTTTCTCATGACGGTCACTTCCAAATGCTTTGCCAATTGGTCTGCCATTTCTCGTTGTACTGCTAATTGGTCCGTGTCCACTCCTTTCTGTTCGGGGAACATTTGGATGAAAAGTCTGACAAATTCTAAAAAAGGCATCGAATTTCATTGCGTCTTCAAAAGGTCGTCATTTATTTTATTTATTGCCTCTGTGATTGGGCGTAATGATCACATTGTTTGTGCACCCTTTAAACATTTCCGCACAGTCTTTGACAAAGAAAAGACCATCCGCGTCGATCACCAAACAAAGCTTAAAAAGCGGAGAAAGACAGTAAAGAGAAGAAAAACAGGCAATTGTTTACTAGGTTTTTTCTCAATTCCTCTGATTTTTTTTTACAAATCCGGGTTTATGTTCGAGTCCGGGTTAGGTAGAAATGATGCGCCTACTCTTGAAAAGCATACGTTTTGTTTGTTCCTGACAAAGCTCACAACATCCACCAACAGATTGAGCGTGTGTTTCTGTCGGCCCAACCCCGGCCCAAACACAAGTGCGTCCAGCTTCTCAATACTGTGCCGATTTGTGGCAAAATCCGTGCTCGGATAAACCTGTGGTAGGAGGGAACAATTAACAAAAAACCCACGCCAATTAGATGCCGAAATAAGTAATCAAGTGATATGCCAAGAAATGAAACCAACGATCAATTCGGGGCTGTAACTTTTGATCACCGGCGCAGCGTCGGAATGCGCGTAAACAAAGCTCAAATCGGCACCAATTTTCATCGGAGTGATCGAAGCAAAATAAGGCGCTCCTAGAGAGGCGGGGGGAAGACATCGGCACATTTAAAAGGCATTGCCTCAATATGCACCGGTATAATCGGGCGAACCGCCAATGACTCCGATCTTTCCGCAGTCGCCTTTACGAAGGCTTTTGCCGAGAACGGGGAAAAGGCGCTTTAACAGTGCCATTTTGTCGCTGTCAATTGGACTCATAGCAAAGGGACAAATGACAAACAATTGAAATGAAACCTATCAGCACATTTATGGAAAAAGAGGTCCAATTTAAATAATTTTAATATAAAATAGGGGAACAAACTATCGAAGCGATGCCAAAGGCAAAAAATAATGAATTTTTATTCAAAATGGCACAGAGTTTTACAGGGTCACGCAGATGAAATCATAGATTAAAATGTAGAGGTTTTACTTAGATACACATAAAAAGTAAAAGCAAGAAAAGGCTGATCCGCAGCATAGTAGCCCAAAAACCTCCTCGTCCTGAAATATGACCCGATTTTCTTTTATTGCGAAAACCATTGCGCGCAGTTGACCCCTTTTCCATTGGTCCGGTTGAGGCATTCTGAGTAAATGGACTCGTTAAGAGTGGGGAGAGAGGAAAATATAGTAAGTTGAAATGCCCTTCAAATAATGCAACAATAGGACGGGAAAAAAAAAAAAAGATAAATTAAGAAGAATACATCATAAAAAGGATTATTTGAAAATGACAAAATTTTTTCGGAATTCCCTCTAAGTTATTCCTGTGCCGTTTCCTTTTTGCCGTGCCCTTAAATGCCTTTCTTCACAATTCCGTCTCATTTCTTCTTCAGTTTGATGTTGGAAATGCGTTCGCCCATATCGTTGAAGAAATTGCCCACTCCGTCGATCACTTTGTCCAACCCGTGCTTCTTGGCCAGTCGGCTCACCTTCTCTTTGACCATCTCCCAAAGGTGTTTGATGTACTCGCGCATTTCGCGACTCCGTCTCTCCGCGACGCATTCCAAGTCGCATTCCTTCTCAATGGCCATTCATTCATTATTCATTTGTTGGCATTTTGCTATGGCATAGTCCGGGGCAAAATTCCGGGGAATGGATAACTCACAAAATGCTCCGGCTAATTGTGTCTAATTTTTGCCAAAATACCTCTGTCGGCTGTATGTCCTCCTTCGGCAGTTTTGCCCGGTCGGCCTCCAATTGTTCTGCAGACTTTCCGCAATCGCTCATCACCGCAAGTGCCCGGTAGTTGTCGAGCGTTGAACAGTCAAAATTGTCATTCCCTTCGACGTCCACCGCCTAACAGAAAAAAAAAAAGGAAAATTCAGTAGGATTAATGGAAAGAAACTAAAAATCAATCAAAAACAAAGGACTTTCAGGTCGGGCAGCTTCTCGAGCAGTACTTCTTCGCTGGGCAGCACTTCGATATTATTGCGGGTCAACGCGAGCACAGAGAAACCGCGAAGACGCGACGGGGGCAATTGGACACTGTGCCGGTCGGGACGATTGTGACAATGGATGGCCTAAGGGGAAGGCATTAGTGAAATGGAAAAAACCAGCGGGGGGGGGGGGGGGGGGCTTAATTGCGTCATTAGGGAATGTCTCGTTTTGATTGCACGGGGATTTGCAGATTTGCACTATATTGAAAACCAATAAAGCAAATTATGAGTAGGGCTGGCAATTATACGGAAATCCACATTTTTTCCTGAACTCGCAATGGCTTGAAACGCACGAAAAACATGTTTTTAGCTTAGTTTGAAGCTTCTAGGATGGTTTTCTAAATCCATATTCTTCCATATTTCGCGATTTTTTCATATTTTGGCATTTTGGCCATATTTAGGACCATATTTTGGCCTTTTTGGAAAATTTCATGAGAAAAATTCGATAAAAAGCGAAAAATTCACCCCTAAGAATCAACTTTTGAAAAATTTTCAAAAAAGTACACCGTTAAAATGAAAACTTGAATTTCTTGGCAAAATTTTGGCAAAAATTCTTAATTAAAAGTAACAATCAAAAAACTTTTCACGAAAATTTTTATATTTTATATAAATAAAAAATAGCCAATTTAATTTTGATTTCTTCGTTACCTTTGATTTTTAGTGCCGTTTTTTGGAATTTTTAGGTTTATTTCGATAATTTTCGTCCATATTTTGGCATTTTTCCATATTTTGCGACTTTACTCCATATTTTTGCCAGCCCTAATTATGAGCATTCTTTACCTCGTCGTCGGTGTCACATTCGCATCCGTCCAAACAGTTGAAAATGTAAGCTGAAAAAGAAAAAAAAATCTTTAGAAAATAATTACAAAATTTTTAACATTTTTCTTTTTACCATTTAATCCTTTTGCCGAAATAAGCAGAAAAATTATCATAAAAAAATAACGAAGCATAATTAGGGAGTTAAATGCTATTTAAAAAGCAAAATTATTTAAATGAAAAGAGTAAATAATGACTAATAAAACTGAAAGGACCGAAACAAAGGGGGGGAAGAGACAAATGTTGATGGATGATGATCAATGATGGTGGGAAGGCGAGGAGAGATGGAATGGAAAGAGAAGGGGGTGAAAAAAAGAGGGAGCAATGGGCGGAGGGAGGGGAGAGGGCACAGTGTTTATAAACCAAATTAAACAAATATTTATTGGTTGGAATTTTGGATTGGGAAAAGTGACGAAAGAATGGACGAATGCAAGCGTAAAAAGGGGGACAAATGGATGAATAATCCGAATTCATTCACTTCACTTTATCGGAATTACGGGCAAAGACAAAAAATAAAAATAAAATACGAGAAAATATTAACAAAAATATAACAAATTATCATCAAAATCAAAGCATCAGCAGATCATCTTGTCTTGTAATTCTTCAGATGGTTCACACATTGTCCACAAGTGAGCGGACACTGCTGAGCCATGAAAACGCTGTAAGACTTAAAAAGGGGAAAAAAGGAATGGATTTGTCATTTGTGAATGGTCGGAGTGCCATTTTTGCACTGTTCAGTAGGAAAAGTGATTTGCAATGAATCAATAGAATAAATATAATTTGTTGTTGTAATGCATCATCCTAATAATGATTTAATGATCGACACTTTTGTTTTGTCCCCCCCCCCCCCTTTTTACCTCAATATTGCACCATTCTAAGTTTTTTTTGCAGTCAGCCGGTGCCAAATCTTCACACAAACCCCCGCCGTGATCATCAAAGCGTTCCGAATAAGTGGGACGACGTTCGCCTTCTAAAGAGCCTAAAGCCAATTTCTTGTGGTCATCCAAATTCAAAATGATCCGCTCCTTTCCCGCCCCTCCTCTCTCTCCACCATTCGCCTCTCCTTCTGTTTTCCCCATTCATCCCCTCCCTCTGTCTTTCACTCTCTCTGTCTCCCCCACCTGTCTCTCTTTCCTTCGCTTTTCCCCATTCGTCCCTCCCCCCCCCCCTTGTTCTCTCTCTCCCCACCCTTATCCCTCTCCTCCGCTCCGCCCCCTCCTTCTCTCTCTCCCCATCCTTATCCCTCTCCTCCGCTCCCCCCCTCCTTCTCTCTCTCCCCACCCTTATCCCTCTCCTCCGTTCCGCCCCTCCTTCTCTCTCTCCCCATCCTTATCCCTCTCCTCCGCTCCCCCCCCCCCCCCTCCTTCTCTCTCTCCCACCCTTATCCCTCTCCTCCGCTCCGCCCCCTCCTTCTCTCTCTCCCCACCATTATCCCTCTCCTCCTCTCCCCCCCCCCCCCTCCTTCTCTCTCTCCCCACCCTTATCCCTCTCCTCCGCTCCCCCCCCCCTCCTTCTCTCTCTCCCCACCCTTATCCCTCTCCTCGTTCCGCCCCCTCCTTCTCTCTCTCCCCACCCTTATCCCTCTCCTCCGCTCCCCCCCCCCCCCTCCTTCTCTCTCTCCCCACCCTTATGCCTCCCCACCCCTCCCTATTGTTTTGACCATAGCACGTTTTACAAGTGACCGGACAGTTGATGTGCATTTTGTGTTCGTAGTCATGGTCCCCGCACAGAAATTCCTTCTCCTTACAGTCCTGCGGGTCAACATCAAAGCATTTCTCACCCTGCCCCTCTTCCCTTTGTCTTTTTGGCTTGCGCCGCCTCGTTGCCGTTCGTCTTGCACTTGTCCGTTCCGGTTCCATGTCCGCTAAGTTTTCGGCGCTTATCGAAGTGTCTGTTGGCAATGCTTTTCGTTTGTCCTTTTGCCATTGTCCCGCCCCCCGCCCCCTCTTTTTGTACTTTTTATCCTCTTTTGGTGACGGTTTGTTTTGCTCTTCCTCCTTTCATTCTTCCTCTTTTTGCTTTTCCTTTTCGTGCTTTCTTTGTTGTTTTTCTTCCGATGCGTCGTCGCCTTTTTCCCATTTTCCGTCATCGCCTTCTTTTTGCTCTTTTTGTGATGTTTTGGCGTCGTTTCTTTGCTTCTTTTCTTTGTGTCTTAACCATTTCACCTCATAAAACTGTTCCACTTTAGGGTTTAAGTTTATTTTTGAATAAATTTCGGCATTTCCTTACTAGGCTTGTCAATTGAAACCGAAAAACCGAGAAAATTCGGTGTCGGTTATCGGTTCGGTTAAGTTTCAAAGAATTTCCAGAAACCGTCAACCCTATTATTCCCTACTCCTTTACCGTTTCCTGTCCCTCCCCTTACTTTTTTTCTTCGTCTTCCTTCTGCTCTTTCGCTCATCCCCTTCTTCCTCATCTTCATCATATTCGTCATCATTTTCTTCCTCTTCCCCATCGTATTCATCTTCTTCCTTCTGATGCTTTTCCCCTTTTCGAGCAGTTTTTCCTCTGCCTTTCTTCTTCTGTCGGACATTCGTCCTGTGTTTTCTTCCCTCGTCCTCTTCCTCCTCATCTTCCTCCTTCTCATCATTATAATATTCATCCTCTTCTTCTTCTTCCTTTTCATCATCACCGTAATCTGTCTCCTCCCTCACTTCTTTCCTCCTTTTACCATTGCCATTTTGCTTTCCTTCTCTTCTTCTATTTCCATTCCTTCCTCCTCTTCCTCCATTGCTTCTTCCTTCTTGTCTTCCATTTTCTTCATAATATTCATCATCGTCATAAGCATCCATTTCTCCATCACCATAGTCAGAACCACCATCGTAATCTGCTTCCATGTTCCCTCCTCTTCCACCTCCTCCTGTCCCTCTCCCTTCTTCTCTTCCCCCTCCTCCTGTCCCTCTTCCTCCTCCTCTTCCACCTCCCCCTCCTCCCACTCTTCCTCCTCCTCTTCCCCCTCTTCCATTTCCATTCCTCCCCCCTCCATTTTCGTTGTTTCTTCCCTGTCTTCCATCATTTCCATTTTGTTCATATTCGGCATCGTAATTGTTCCCTCCATCACCCCCATAATCTGATCCTCCATAATCCGCTCCCATATCCCCTCCTCCTCCTCCTCCATTTCCATTGGCTTGGCCATTGTTCGGTTTCCGCCTGCCGATGCCCGCCACGTCCATTGCCGTGTTGGCCACCTTTTGCCATGTCGCTCCCCCCTGCTGTTGCTGTCCGTTTGCCCCTCCAAATGCATTCATTGCTCCGTTTGCCATATTTTTTATGCCTTCCGTAAAACGCCCTAAGCAACAATTTGCATTATCCAATTAGGGTCCTCTTGCAGCTGTTGCTGTTACTGCTCGCTGACCTCGTCCGTTCGGCCTTTGCTGCTGCGGTTGTTGCACCATTCCCCCCGCCGCCCCATTGTATCCGTTCATTCCTTTGATTTTTTTTCGTCACTGATTTTTAAGAAATGATCAAAAGTGTAGCACCTCCCGCCCCATTCATTGCGCCATTATTCGCCTGCGGCAGCTGCTGTTGCTGTTGAACACCTTTTAAAAGGGGCACCGCCGGTTAAATTGCCATTGTTTTTTTGCCCGACGGTGTTTACCTCCGCCGTTATTTTTGTTGTTTCCTCCTCCGCCGATGGGTAGCCCCGTCAATGCGCCTGATTGCCAAATGTACCAATGGCCCTCCCCCCCCCCCCCCCCCCTCCCCCTTTATCGCTTCTTACCCACAACTTTTGGCCCATTTTTAATGGCCGCCATCCCAACTTTTGCGAGCAGTGCATTCCCATGCACAAAGTGTTGTCCGTGCAGTTGCAGCAGTGCAATCAAAAAAAGGGACAAAAGGAGACGAAAGGGAAAAAGAAATGGCATAAACAGAAGAAGAAGACGCAAATATTAATGGAAGAAGAGCTGCAGACAAGTTGAAATTGGTGAAGAATGGAAATGGAAATCCCATGAAAACTTTTTGTTAAGCGAAACGGCAGAGAAAGGGGGGAGGGCGAGAGGGAGAGGGAAGTGGGCACGTTGCGTCAATTGGACAGATTACAGTTGAACAAACCGAACAGTGAATGACGAACGGACCATCCAATTAAGGCTTAATTGGTGTGCTAATTGATTGAAAATTGCGAGTTATTTGAAACACTGTTTTTTAAATAATATCTATATAATTTTATATTTCATATATCAATTCAATATTCAGATCATTTCCTTCCTATTTTTCTCTCGCACTCTCTTTTCTTTGTCCGTTCTTTTGCTTTTGCTTTTCCTCTCTTCCATTCTCTTTTCGTCGCCTATTCTTTTGTTGTTTTTATTTTGGTCCCGCTTTTTCCCATTATCATTTTATTCGTTTTCGTTTGTCTCTTCCCGCCGCAGAAACCATTTTACCAACAAAAGGAAATGCGAATGCCGATGGCCAAATCCGCTTTTTGGTAAGTCAAAAGCATAGGACAGCGCAAAGAAAAATAAAAAGCGAAGGAAACGTAACAGATGAGAGGAAAAGGCAGAGAGAGAAAGAACAACGCTAGAGTGGCTAAAAGGGGACGGACATTGGGGTAAAGGGGAGTGAGAAGGGAAAAGAGAGAGGGGGGAGGGCAGAGGAAAAGGGGAGAGATGAGAGAAGGGAAACGAGAGTGGGAGAGGGCAAGAGGGAAGGGAAGAGATTTCAATTATGGCAAATGGGACGGGGAGGGGACAGTGGGAGGGGGGGGGGGAGGTTTGGGATGCCCCCTCTACCCTTCTTCCTTCTTTGCTCATTTTGTCCAAGAGTCTTTTCACCGGCCCCCGCCCTCTCCGGCGCCGCCCTTTCTTCCAAGGACAAAACATTTTTTGTCCCCCCCCCCCTCCGTCAGCGCCATTATTTCTTTTGCTTTTTTGTTTTTTTATGAAAGGTCAATTCGCTAATTCGTTATGTGATTTCTATATGCTGTGCTTTTTCAGCTGTTAATTAATAAAAAAAATCAAATTACAGAAAATGATCGACCATGGCCATCGACAGCCAATTCGGCCATCAGAATGTTCTCCTTGTACTAGTGCTTGTACTGCTCCGTCCCCTGCTTTCTTTCTCCATTTTTTCAACGACAACGATGGTCACTACCAGTCTTGTTGGCCAAATCAGTCCCCGTTCTCTTCATATACTCCTCCAACTTCCCTTCCTGATCAGTCCACGTCCTCTACCTGTACTCCCCCAACTTCTTGTCCTGATCAGTCGCCGTCTTCTTCCTGTCCTCCTCTAACTTCTTGTCCTGATCAGTCCCCGTCTTCTTCCTGTGCTCCTCTAACTTCCCTTCCTGATCAGTCGCCGTCTTCTTCCTGTATTCCTCCAACTTCTTGTCCTGATCAGTCCCCGTCTTCTTCCTATCCTCCTCCAACTTCTTGTCCTGATCAGTCCCCGTCTTCTTCCTGTGCTCCTCTAACTTCCCTTCCTGATCAGTCGCCGTCTTCTTCCTGTATTCCTCCAACTTCTTGTCCTGATCAGTCCCCGTCTTCTTCCTATCCTCCTCCAACTTCTTGTCCTGATCAGTCGCCGTCTTCTTCCTGTCCTCCTCCAACTTCTTGTCCTGATCAGACCCCGTTCTCTTCCTGTCCTCCTCTAACTTCTTGTCCTGATCAGTCGCCGTCTTCTTCCTGTACTCCTCCAACTTCTCGTGCCAATTTCGTGCCTCTCCATCATTTGGTCGTTCACTTGACCCTGCCACTGCTTCTGTTCAATTTCTTCTTCCTTTTCCCTGCAATTTCTGCTCAATTTGTTCCTCTCCGTGCTGCTTTGTCCTCCTCAAAGGCATTTCCACCGATCGCCGAAGAGCCCTTCCGACGACCGATCATCAAAAGACTGAAGAAGAGATTCCAGACGACGACAACAAAGGCAATTGAAGTGAACCAAACGCCGTCCAGCTACTCGACAATTGTGCCGTCCTACGCCACCTTCCCGGATTATTGTGCCAACGATACGGACGTGATAGGTCATCACCTCCCATAAACCATTCTCAGATTGTTTTTCACAGATCACATCCTTTACGACACCACCGTCCATTACAATGTGTACAAACTGCCGGCCGACCCGGTGTCCGTGCGCATTGAGCTGTGGATCCAAGAAGTGACCTCGGTTAGCGAACTGACGCAGGATTTCGAAATTGGTAGGCATTTTTATTGGCAAAATGCGAATTTGGAAAGGTCGAGCGTCAAATTGACAGATTTATACGTCAACGAATTTTGGGAGGACCCGGGGCTGTCCTACGACTATTTGAGGCCTTGCAAGGGCAACCTCAGCTTCGACCACACCTTCCTCAGAACAATTTGGCAATTACTACCATTGTGTGTCGCCTCCTTTCACCTTATTTTCTCCCTTTTTAGGGCCCCTAATACGTGTTTTATCAACTCGAAAAGTGCAAAAATTCACGAGTCGCCCTTCCGCAATGTGTTTTTGATGATTTTTCCAAACGGTGTCTGATTTTTTGTAAAATGTTTTTTAATTGAAATAGTTAATATTTATTCAATTTATAATAATTTGCATAAATTGACGGTTTAGTCATTTTTGCCTTCCATTTTCAGGCTCAATTTGGTCGTGTTGGAGGATAAAGGCGACCGGTCCCTGCAAAATGGACTTGCACAAGGCAATTTTTACTTTTGCTTGCCGTAATTGCCAATGTGCTATAATTGTTAAGTTCCCAATGGATTCCATCAGCTGTTGGCTGACATTCGAGTCGTACAATTACAATAACAACGAAGTGCGAATGCGATGGAATCAGCCAACGCCCGTACTCAAATTTAAAGAGATGAATTTGCCGGGTCATTTTGCCACGCCTTTTGAGTATTATCTGTAACCATTTCGACCCGTTCAGACTTTTACATGGTCAACCACTCAATTTCCATTCGCGAGGCCAACTATTCGGCCGGATCATGGGACGAATTGACCGTCCATTTTCACTTCCAACGGCGGTACGGATGGTATTTGTTGCAAGGTGAAATGGGGGGGGGGGGGAAATTTGACAAAACTATCGGTCATAATTTTGACAGGATTCTACCCGACCTTTCTGTTCATGTTCATCAGGTTATTAGAGTTGTGCCCAACTCTCTTTGAAAATTGTCAATTAATGCTTAATTACACCTTAATTAGTTGGATCCCTTTCTATTTGGGCCCTAAGGCAATCCCCGCTCGGACGATGATCGGAGTGGTAAATGGGGGGAGGGTATAAATTGGGACAAAAATAAATAATTGCATTTTGCAACAGAATGCCCTCCTGGCAATGGTCTTCCAATTCGGTTTTGCCTCTCCACCAATAATTAATTAATTAATAACCCCCCGTCCTAGGCGCAATTATCCGGAATTTGCCACGAGTGAATTATGTGAAGGCGATTGATTGGTGGATTCTTTGCGGGATGACCTTCATTTTCGCCAGCCTTGTTGAACTTGCCGCCGTCGGATTTAAAGTGCCAATCAATTAGCAACAATTAATTTTAATTAAAAAATAAAGATGAGAAACGAGGGACGGATAACACTTCGCATGAAGGAACTGACTAAACGGAACGTACGGCGCAAAACCGACGTATTGGTCAGCTGCGAGAGATTGGACTATTTCTCGAGAATTGCCTTTCCCGGTCATTTTTGGGCTAAATTTATGGGGAGTTTGATTTTGCAATTTAGCCATTTATACACTGTTCAATGTTGTTTACTGGACTTATTACATGCTCATTGCCAAAGGGACAACGTGACCAGCAAAACATTGTTTTAAGATGTTCGCATATCGAATGTTCAATATATTGTGCCTTTATTGAAGTGAATTGAAACTGATAAACATTCCAAAAAGTAGAAAATCAGACGGAGCGACAGATAAAAATGAGCAACAAAAGGAAAAATTCGAAAAAAACAAAACAAAACGCCAATGATAAATTATTTATTGCCAAAAAGACTTGTCGGTTTTGCCGGTGCTGAGCCTTTGAAGAGCGTTCCGCTGCTAGCCGAACTGAGAGTGTTGCTGAATCCGCCAAAGGTCGGCTGGGAAGGGGCGGACAAAACGCCGGCGGAAGTAACGGACGGGCTGATGCCGAATTGCGAGACCGGTCCATTGTACACTGATTTTGTGAAGGGAGGGGGGGGGATGAAATAAAAAACAACCATAGAACTTCCCCCCAAAAAAAACAAAATTTTCTCCCCCTCCCCGCATTATTTCGTTTAAAATCGCTTGTCCCAACAAAGCTCACCTGACGAAGTTGGAAGGACGGTTGTCGCAGTGCCGAAAGGCATAGGCGCGGTGGCAGTTGTGCTTGGCATTCCAAACGGCGATGGTTTCTGCGCGCCGAAAAGATTGGTGGAGGATTGTTGCGCGGAGGGATTGAAGAAGGAGGGGGGCGTTTTTGAGGCGCCAAAGGGCTGACCAAATTGGGCTGAAATGAAAGGAAAATGGAAAAACCAAATGTGAAGAAAGTTCAAATAAATAGCCAAAAAACGCTCACTCATCCCAAATTGTGGCTGCGCCGGCGTCGACTGTTGTTTCGGCAAATATTCGCCGAGTTGCAAAAGTGCGTTTGAAGAGGGAAACGCGTCGATGCCCTTCAATGCCGAATATGCATCGATCATTCGCCGCCGCTCTTTTTGCTTCTCAAAGGGGTCAATCAGTGCAAAATGACCGCCCAATTTTCGCCGTTGTTCCACAAAAAGGTCACGCAGTTTCTTAAAATTAATTGAAAAATGCAAAGGATTGAATGTAAATGCCTCTGCTGAATCGTTCAGGGCGTACACTTGGGCAGAAACTTGTTCAAAAATGCCATCGAACCGATTCAAGTGGTCGACCAAGTCATTTCGTGACATTGAAGGCTCCTGAAAATGAAATGTTTATAAAAAGGAATTGGCAAATCCTTTAAATTTAATGTTAAATTTTTAAAATATTCGTCGTCCCAACTTCGTCAGAATTGCGCATTCTGTCCAACAAATTGCGCAGTTTTCCGGCAGTTTCGCACAGGTCCGCCAGCGATTGTTCGTTTTGTGTTGCCACTTCGTGCAAAAAATCCACGGAATGGACGCGACCAAATTGCGGGTTTTTGTGCAAATTGTCGCGTGTCCGTTGCACATTGTGCGCAATCCGTTGGTCCAACCCAAGTTTTCTTGCAGTTTCTGTACAGAAAAAGCCATTCAGAATGGCAGTCGAACGAACTGAAAAAATGCCAAAACCTGCCAACCGCATCCGCTCTCGCTTCAAAATGCTTTGGTGTGAATTGATGGACAATGCCAATTTGCCGGCCTTTTCTTCCAAACCTCTAAGTCCCTCTTCCACTTTAATTTCTTTGCATTCAGTGTACCGTTGCATATTTTCATCCAATGATTTACTGTTAAGGAAAATTTGCCAAAAATGGAGAAAAACAAACAAACCCAAGCGTGCCAAATTCTTTCTTGAGGACCTCGGGAACTTCAGCGGCATCCAAATTAAGCGTTTCCACGTTAGAAATCATTTTTTTAAGTAGGCTAAAAAGAAAAAATAAGAATAAAAACCTCTTGAAAAAACACAAATTGATTAACAAATTTTTTTTCTACTTTTTAAGCAACAAAATGAATTTCAAACAAATATGGTTTGTAAAACCCAATTCGAAATAGAACAAATTAAATATCAAGACTCCTCTCAGTCTGTAAAATTAGAACCGAAAAAATCTAGGCATTTTAATACGATTGTTTGTAACAAAAAGATCTGTCATTTTTCATTGAATCAAGAATTTCAAACCAATTCATCGGCTTTTTGCCGTGGACTGCCCGCCAATATTTGAGTGATTTATAGCATATTTTAAGCGCATATTTGGCGTTTTTATTAAACATTAAACGGCAGCACGAAAGCAATAAATTTGTAAAGAAAAGTCATACACAAAAAATCAACGTTACGCCATAATATACATAAAATTGGAAACAATTTGAGGATTTTTCTTTTTTTCCAAAAAAATCAATAAATTCGTCTATTTCTACTCTAAAAAATCCTCAAAAGTAACTAAAATCATCAAATTTCTCAAAAAGCAGCAAATCAGGACTTCAAAAATATTCAGCTTTAACCCTCAAAATCGGCAGCACATCTGGCACCCCTGGGTTTTCAACTCTCATCTGAGCACGAATGAACGTTCATCAGCAACAACGAACGTTGAAGATGCGTGACGAATTCGTAGTCGGGACGCTTACGATACGAACCTAAAATAACATAACAAAAAAGCATGCGAAAAAAATCCCACCGAATCGAGTTGACGCAAAAGACTCGACGGTATAATTTGGAGTGCCGGGAACGATATAACGGAACATAACAAAGTCGCTAATCTGGATCAGAAAAAAGGAGAGTAAGGCAATCCTTAAGAATGGGTATCCCTAATTTAACATTGTAATTTTGGGTTGAAAATTGGTATCTAGGGGTTGTTTTCAAGAGTGCTGAGCACTAATCTGAACTTAAATATTATCATACGCCATATCTAACCTATTTTTTGATCAATTTTTGTGCACCGGGCAGCGCCATGTTTATATTGAAAACGAGTATATACTTGATTAAAAATCATGACTTGATCAATTCTTAGATGCAATTGACGTCTTACGATAAACCTAAGTTAAGATTCGTTTCAGCACCCTTGAAAACGCCCAGATGCCAATTAAATTAGGTACACTCATTCTTAAGGATTGCCATGAGTAACATAAGGATTGCTAATGGGAACTGACCGGATTGGTAGCATAGCCGAGTTCACGCGGGTGCACCAACGACAACTGAATGCGATAGCTTACAACACTGAAGTCGACCGTAGCGGAAACACCGCCATTAGCACGCGGAATAAGCGGTTGGATGGTAAGAGCGGGCAGAATGGAAGAAGGTATTGGCGGAGGCGGAAAAGTAACATTTGACGTCTCGTTGTACTTGAGATCCGCACAGACAGAGCCAACCCAGACAGGGACCGGAGGCGAATAGTCACCAAGACAGTAGAACACTTCGCCCGGATTCACGTACATGATCAGACTTTCTAAAATTGAAAAACCCCAATACTTATTTTACTTTTCATTTATCATGGAGGATGAATTAGGAATTAATAATGGCGAAAAATGGTTAAGACTTGTTTTTATAAATGATAAAAGCGCAAAAACAATCAAGAATACCAGGGATGCAAGCAAGCAACTCATCCAATTGAAGACCGACAGCATTCGCAGCATTTGTAAACAGTTCGTCAGTGTATTCGTTCGACACGCGAATAATGCGAAGCTCTTCGTCTTAAATTTGACATGAAATACAATAAAATGATAAACGCTAATAACATTGTTTCGGCTGATTAAGATTCCAATAAAGGTGAAAGCGAAGAAAACAGTTGTTCGCAAAATGCTCGCAGAACATTCCAATCTGAAAGTTTAGAATGAAAATATGCTAATATTTGAAAGGAAAACAAAGAAAGAACCTTCAAACGAGGAATACGAAGATGGAAGAAGCGCGCAAAGAAGTTAACAAGCTCAAGAATCTCAGTATACATTTTGAATAATAATAAAAATAACAAAGGTTAAAGTCAGAACCCGTATTTATCTAAAAATAAGGACATCAGTTGTCAAAAGTCAACAGCCAAAAAAGCGGGCACCAGGGACTTTTAACAAAATTTTATGAGGGTAGCCTATGATAGAGTTGAACAGCTACTTCAATTGATGTGCCCTTACAGAAGCAGAAGAACTACCTATTTACAGTATAATTATTCCCTTTTTAAACCTCATTGAGTGTATTATGTATGCATCTTGGTAAAAATAAAGAATTAACTGAATTGATAACAATGAACTTGCACACACACTAACGAATGGCGCCGGACACGTTTCGGCGCCCATGTTTCGGCGCCGGACACGTTTCGGCGCCCACGTTTCGGCGCCAAGCCAAAACTAAAATGGCCCGACTAAAGTGACCCCTACCGGGTTTAGGGGGCCCCTATTTGAAAAAGAAAAATTTTTTTGATAGCTTTATTTTGTTTTTGCTTTTTTTTGGCTTGGCGCCGAAACGTGTTCGGCGCCGAAACGTGGGCGCCGAAACGTGTCCGGCGCCGAAACGTGGGTGGCTCTTAATTCATGGGTCGGGGTTGTTTCGGCCCTTTCGGCCCCGGGGTCGTTTCGGCCCCAAGCCAAAAAAGGGGGAAAAAAGTTATTTTAGGAAAAAAATCAAAACCAAATGCTCTTTCAATTGTCGTCACCCGTCTATTTTTCACTTCATCGACGTCCTCCGCCGTGAACAGAAGTCGATCGATGTTAAGTACGCAGCATTCCTTGCTGGAAAAGACCCACCCAAGAAGGCAAAAAAATATTTGGAAGCTGACCAGCGGATTCTCAATTTAGTGCGTCGTTACGTCCCGATGAATAGAGATATACAAAATGATCATAATTATGCCAATCAATATCATAATATTTTAGAGTTTCTTCGTGGCATTTCCCGCAATTACCATATGAACCCGTAATTTTTGTTAAGTTTCCCAGTTTGTTTTTTTTATCAAATTGTTATTCCTATTATATCATTCCTTTTTTGAATAAAAACAAGAACTCTTGAAGGTTTTATTGTAATATTTCCTAGCCCTTAAAATCACTTTTTTTTTTTGAAAACTTAACCCCAAGTTTTTTTTTTGAAAAACTAACCTTCTTTTCAAAAAATTTAGGGGAATTTTGGGTACGATTTTACTATTTTTGGCTTGGGGCCGAAACGACTCCGGGGCCGAAACGTTCTTGGGGCCGAAACGTGGGGGCCGAAACGTGGGGGCCGAATCGTGGGGGCCGAAACGTGGGGGCCGAAACGAGCCTGGCCCTAATTCATAGGGGGAAAACGCCAAAGTTGAACAAAATTATGTAAAGAAATATTCAATTTAAAAAAAAAAAGTTCTGTGTTTGCACTATTTATTTTTGCCTTCCCCCCATCCCTCCTCTCTGTCCATTTTTCTAGGACGGAGGGCCTAAAAACCAAGTTAAACATTAAATTTTTTTGGCTCTAGTGCATTTTAGGCGTCCAATCGACTTTTAGGCGTCCAATCAACTAACATCCGCCGTTTCTTGGGCTATAACTTTCATCTTCATCGGTCAATCTCTACATTCTTGATATCATTAAAAAGCTTAAAGCCTGTGAATGTATTAATGCAAGAAAGTTATAAATAAAATTCCGTCAAAAAAAAAGTTACGAATTCAAACAAGCGAGAATAAAAAATTTTTGGTTCGGCGTTCGAAATTTTCGAACTTGCGTGTTCAAAATTTTGAGCTTCATTGTTAAAGCTTCTGCAGGCTTTAAGCTTTCTAATGATATCAAGAATGTAGAGATTGACCGATGAAGAAAAAAGTTATAGCCCAAGAAACGGCGGATGTTAGTTGATTGGACGCCTAAAAGTCGATTGGACGCCTAAAATGCACTAGAGCCATTTTTTCCCTTAATGCCTTTATAATAAATCCATTTTTTTTTTGCATATTTCACACTGATATATATATACGTATTATAGAATTTGGTTTTTAGTTCATGCTTAATGCAAAATAATATAGAATAATCATCAACCGGCAAATAATGATCAGGGACCACCAGCAGAACCACAACAAATTCCACCACCACCACCAGTCGAACCACCACCAGTTCGGCTTTTTTTGTATTTGTCTATAAATTTTTGGTTTTCCGACATTAGGATCGGATAGCGGCGGGGGAGTAACAATTGTCTATCAAAACTTTAGCTTAGTTTGGCGTTTTGTTTTAATCTCCTATTTTAGGCTAGAAGGGACGTACTTAAAATTTAAAATGAAAAAAACTACTAAGCCATTAAGAAAGGTATAGCGCGGAATCCAATAAGAAATAACTGAAAATTAGGAAAATGGCGTCCACTTTGACCAACTTATCATTGCTCTACAAGCCCAAGAGGAGCAAATTGAAGCTCAAGCCGACCAAATTCATGCACAAGCGCAACAAATTGACGAATTACAACAAAACAATGATGAACAAATGCAACAAATTGTCGAATTACAACAAAACAATAATGCACAACTGCAACAAATTGTCGAATTAAACAACAGCTTCAGCAACAGCAGCAAAGTCATCAGCAACAGATGCAAGCGTTGCAAGAGCGAATTGCGAGACTTGAACAACAGCAAAAAGACACGCCGAGTTCTGAAGGCGACCTCGGGAAAAAACGAAAAAGGGAGTTGTGGTGGAATCTTCAACCTCTCTCTATCTCTGGGCGAGAAGAGATGAGAGTTCGTGGTGTGTGGTCACTCTTACCTCGGGCCGAGGATTAGTGGGTCTCAAAAGAAGAGATCAGTGTGGGGGAAATGAGGTCTGCGTAGCTCAGTTGGTTAGAGCATTCCACGGAAAGGAAGGGTCGTGGGTTCGAGTCCCACCGCGGATTGATCTTTTACACTTCCACGACACCACGAAAGTACAACATGGCGCTCCTGGGTGGATCCCCATTCGGATGACTCGGTCAAATGTACGAGTTACCTCTCCACTCTTACGTGTTATCGACCGGGCCGGCGATAGCATTTAAAAGAGACCGGGGACCGGTCTTTTCAGAGGCCGGGGATGTGGTGGAATCTTCAACCTCTCTCTATCTCTGGGCGAGAAGAGATGAGAGTTCGTGGTGTGTGGTCACTCTTACCTCGGGCCGAGGATTAGTGGGTCTCAAAAAGAAGAGATCAGTGTGGGGGAAATGAGGTCTGCGTAGCTCAGTGGTTAGAGCATTCCACGGAAAGGAAGGGTCGTGGGTTCGAGTCCCACCGCGGATTGATCTTTTACACTTCCACGACACCACGAAAGTACAACATGGCGCTCCTGGGTGGATCCCCATTCGGATGACTCGGTCAAATGTACGAGTTACCTCTCCACTCTTACGTGTTATCGACCGGGCCGGCGATAGCATATAAAAGAGACCGGGGACCGGTCTTTTCAGAGGCCGGGGATGTGGTGGAATCTTCAACCTCTCTCTATCTCTGGGCGAGAAGAGATGAGAGTTCGTGGTGTGTGGTCACTCTTACCTCGGGCCGAGGATTAGTGGGTCTCAAAAGAAGAGATCAGTGTGGGGGAAATGAGGTCTGCGTAGCTCAGTTGGTTAGAGCATTCCACGGAAAGGAAGGGTCGTGGGTTCGAGTCCCACCGCGGATTGATCTTTTACACTTCCACGACACCACGAAAGTACAACAGAGTGAAAAGTAAGAATAGGAAAAGTCCTTGGGAATTAATCTACTTAATATTTAATTTCTCAATAAATTTGCTTCATTCCATTATTTAAGAAGAAGAAAGTGTCGGAAAAGTGGGCACAAGCGATGTAGCAGGAAGGAATTAGAAGGTTTTCTTTAAAATAAGTTTCATTTTTTATAATTTTGTATTGAATTATTGAAAGCGATGTTCGTTTCTGTTGGGAAAACGGAATTCGATTGGTGAGACGATTCAGCGGCGGAGGTCCAATTTACCATGGCAAAGGTAATTTGAGGGGTTTGTTCCTTCAAATTAATCCATCAAATGTATTAGCAATGGTTAAGAGAATATAAGCACTGCCGTGCGAATTCCACACGGGCGCGCATATCAGCACTTCACTTTGCTGGTGAAAGTTGACATTGACACTCTCCGACGCGCATTCAGCTCATCGCTCAAAGTTTGCAATTGCTAAAATGTGGAGGAAAGGATTTTTCTCAAAAAAAAAAATGGAATTTGAATTTCATCCAAGACCCAGCGGAAAACGTATTATTCCGATTTTGCACTGAGCTTTAGTTTTGGTGCTTATTTTAATATTTTAGTGCTTAATTCGCAATTTCTTTTTAAGCATTCTAACTTCAGTAAACAACAACTGTGTCCATTCCTGGGAACATTGATCAATATTTTGTGTCAATAAATCCACACTAGTTATCCACACATTAAATGCACTAGTATTCCATTGAATACAGTAAAAAATGAAAAAAAAACTTTTAAAAAAATCTTAGACATGGAAAAAAATCATAGATTAGATGAAATCATATGACAAATCTGATGTCATATTCGTGATCAGCGTCCCCGAAAACCCCCGAGTACAACTCAGAATCGCATAAAACCCACTCTAAACCTTTTTTTGTTGTGGGACCAGTAAAAGTAACCGTGGTTGGCCGATTCACAAAAAGTGCAAAATTGGGCGATTCACAAAAAGTGCAAATCGGGGCGATTCACAAAAAGTGCAAAAATCAAAATCAGACTTTTCCCTATGATTTTTTATCAACGAGTTTACTAAGGGGGTGGGGATTTAGGAGGAAAGCAGTTTCAGTACGGAAACTTTTTAATAAGTTTAATTGGCATTTTAATATAAATAATTTTAAAGTCTGAGTCGTTGTCAATACAATGAATGATATAAATAGTTTAAATCAACATAAAATTCAAGTTCATGCATATACCTAATTGTCTTGGTTCAAGAATTACTTCAAATGATTGTTGGAATTATAAATATAAATAGTCGAGGTTTCTCGGTCTTGTACTCCATTGATTAGCTGTGCAAAAATGTAAACATATATAAGTTATTTAATAAATTATTTCTCACACTGTTGGCCATGTTATGGGAAAAATACTGCCAAATATAAGTCTGAGTATCATCTTGCTTACACATAACAATGTTAATTCGAAATAATTTTTAGACCGAAATTTTGAAACAATTCCCTCTAATTTTTTTTGGTAACCTAACCAACCCCCTGGTTTTTTGAAAACCTAACCCCCTCAATTTTTTTTTGAAAACTTCTGCAATGAAGTGCCGCGGGTAAAACTTCGATTCGTTTTCGACCAATTCGTTTTTACCTCAACTTATTTTTTTAACCTCGAAAACGAATCGATGGTCGTCCGTGCCGCAACTGATCTAAAAATTATTTTTATTAGAAGCAAAAAACCCTCCCAATGGTTTTGTTGGGTAGTATCTTAGGGATATGGAATTTTTTTGTTGTTGCTCATTTTGGAGTGTTTTTGACCATAAGTATATTTCTACGGACGGTCTGGGTCATTTTGGCGTCGTTGGATATAACTTTGCTCCAAAGTTACCAAATTTTTTATTTATGATATCATTTGATAGCCCTAATTCAAACCAGAATAAAAAGTTATGTTCAAAAACGTTAAAAAATTCAGGAAAATTTCCGAAATTTGAAATTTTTTGAACTTTTTTAAACATAACTTTTTATTGGGTGGACCAAATTTTTTTAAAATTATGCAGGCTAAACTTAGAGCTATCGAATGATACTAAGAATGTTTAGTTTGGTTGCCTGAGAAAAGTTTTATCCAGCCACGCCAAAATGGCCCACGCCAAAACGGCCACGCCAAAATGGCCACGTCTATGGATGTAACCGGTATCGCTGCCGTACGATTCGTCCGGCAACGATCCGAACCACGGGCCCCAACTCGAACAAAAAAATCGAAAATTCACATTTTACCCGAATTCGATCAAATGCACGTAAGAAAACATAAAAAGGCGGGAGTTAACAGGAAATTACTGGCAAAAATGCTAAGCCAATAACGACCAAATCTCACACCAACATGGGTGTCTAATCTCACCTCGAAAAAGTTTATGAATTTCAAAAATTAGCATTTTCAATAAATTTTATGCACTAATTTTCGGATCGAGTTCAAACTACAGAAACCGTCCCATTTTCACATACACAAATAACCAGCAGCTTTATTCCTCCTTCACACAAAAACAAAATTAAAATGTGAGTGCAAAGCAAAAACAATATGTACAACAAATACACAGAATCTCAAAAGATATCACAAGATTATCACCATTGATTAACCCTAAATACATATGGCAAATCATTTGGCATTCATCTATCAATTTTTTCAGAAAAGTTCCAAAAAATTTGTAGAAATTTATGAACTGAAGTAACAAAATTTTCTACTCGACCTAAGCAACCCTAAAACAAAATTGGTCAAAAACATTCAACTTATGGATGAGAATTTTATCGACTACAATTTATACAACGCAATGACATGGTGACATAAGTATATACAAAGGCTGAGCACACAAGATATATGACATTGGGGAGCAACAATTTGGTGTACAAAACGGAGATAATACAAATATTCTACATGGACACACATACAACAATGGGTAGCAACAATAATACGATGTGCAAAAGAAAGGGGAACAGCACAATCAAGCGCACACTTCACAGGTTGTAAATGACCGGCAGATTCTTTCGGCGCACCATTCCGTCCACGTGGAACCATTCGATCTTAAACCTGGTGGGGTGTGGATCCGGCGTGTTGCACCACTCCACAATGACACTGTCCCCCCTGGTATCCTCGTTGTTCGGGTCAAATGTTGCGCATCTTATGCCGATGATTGTCTGCTCCCATGTCTCGAGGGTGCCGAACGTCCGCTCCACGAAGATGCGATGCGGCTTTGTGGCAGTGATGGTGTACGCGATGGTTTTGTCGCTGCTGTTGGTAATCTGAAAAATTGCAAACTTTTGACCTGTCCAAAAAGTGTAGTCCCCGAGAAAATTGATGTCCAAAGGTCTGGTGAGATGTCCAAAAGTCGTAGTCCCGCAGAAAAATGATGACAAAATGAATTGTCCGAGAAAATTGGTGTCCAAAAGGTGTTGAGATATCCAAGTCGTAGTCCCGTAGAAAAAATGTTGTCCAAATGTAATTCAGTGGAAAAGTGATGTCTATTTTGAAGGTGTCCATCTTCGTACGGTGAATCAAACTCACGAAAAGACTGCTCCATGTATGAAATTGCGAGTAGAGCTCGTCCTCCGGCACAATAATAATGTCGTCAACTTCTGCTGTTGGCGCTGCTTGCCCTCTTTGACGTTCAGTTACATTATGCAGCACTGATGTCCCAGGGCCTGGCGTTATTGCGCTGGCCGCTTCATTCTCCGCGTCCTTCTTCTTGTCCTTCTCTCCACTTTTGTTCTTCTTTCCGTGCTTCTCCTTTTTGTTTGAGCCACTTTTGGTGGTGTCGTCGCTTTCCCGCTTTTTTCCTGACTTCTTCTGATGCTTTTTCTTGCGCTTGTCTCCTTTGCTGCCGTCATTGTGCTTCTGCTTCTTCGTTTTTTTCTTCGCCTCCGCCAGTAGTTGTCGCTTTCTGCCGCTGAGTGGGCGTCTCCTCTCTTCCGTCGTCCTCCCTCGGTCGAGCGCTGAACATTTGCTCAATGAACGCCCAACAACGTCGCAAAAAAGTGGCCATTGTATTAGAAGACGTCGTTGAATATTGAACGGTGAACAGCTGAACAACAGAGAAGCATCAGGAATTGTTGAAATAATGGGCGAATTTGAGCGTTATGGAGATTTGCAGAAAAGCATCAGGAATTGTTGAAATTAGGGTAGCAACCCCGACCCCGCCCCCGACATTTTAGGCCATTTTTCGGGGTTTTCCCCGACCCCGACGCTTCCAACCCCGACACCGACCTTCAAACCGAGACGGGGTCGGGGTTTTTATACACCCCTAAGAATGGCACTTTTCATAAAAAATAATTACTTTTATATATTTCAACATGCCGCATATTGAGCGAATGTATTGCCAGTCCAAAAAACAATATCAAGAATTGACTCTGCGGCTGGTTCGGCGTCCTTCTTATTGCCCGAACGATGCCCACTTTTTCCTTCTTCCCATCCTTGTCCTTCTTGTGTGAACGACGGTTGGAGACGTCCTTCCTTGGATTTTTGACTGTATACGCTGAAAAATTTATTAAAAATTCTTTAATTATTTCCTTAAGAAATTTAGCGTCCAAAAGATAATTTTCCAGAACTAATTTCAGGTGCTGAGCACGAAATTTAAAAATGTCTTTTTCAAGATTTATCGTAAAATTTTACGTCAAGTATTTAACAAACAAATATAATAAAGTTAATTGCCGTAATTAGGAAGAAGAGGAAAAGAAATGTGGCCTATGTATGATTCACAGCCTTTCATTTAAACGAAATGATCGATTATTTTTATTTCTCGTTCTTTTTGTTTCCCTTTCTTTAAATTGGCCGGTTGTTTCATTTTTACTCACAAACGTATGTTTGTTTGTGTGTTGTGATTTTCAGGCATAAAAACTTGCATTTTTGATCAAGTTGATTTTACTATAGTAATTCAGCCGAAGGGTCATTTTTGAGAACTTCTCAAAATACAATAGATGCTAGATAAAAACCAGAAAACCCCCTAGTTGAAAAATAGGTGACAAATATTGGAAAAACGCTGTCATCTTTTCCCGGTTAAAATACAAGATTTCCCCACAGATTTGTTTTTCTATTTCGACATTGTATGGCACTATATTAATGTCTTTTTTCGACGCTGTAATCAGTTTTCTGCGCGCGTTACTTGAGATGGTGTATTACTGGTGGGTCGGTGCACTAAAAGCGATTCCATTTCTTCGAATATTTCCACGCAAGTCCTTGTGTGGTCGGGTTGTTCTGATCACCGGCAGCGGAAGTGGCATTGGGCGTTTAATGGCGATAAAAGTATGTTGATCTGTGTCGTTAATTACTAGTATTTAATTACACTTTTCAGTTCGGGAAGTTAGGCTCCAAAATTGTTCTTTGGGATGTCAATGAACGGCTGAACAACGATACGAAGAAGATTTTGGACGATTTGGGCATCGAGGTGAATTTGAAAGCGTTTCCCGGATTTTTATTCGCTAAATGGGGGGGGGGGGCGGTACAAACTTAATGATTAACGTTATTCGGGCACTTTTATAGCATATTGGGCTAGCTGTGAAAACCATAGTGGGGACCCTTTTGGTGTTTTTTGGCAATTTTTTATTTTTGTGGCGGCTAATAACGGATGATGTACTTTTGCAGTTTAAGTCACCCAAAAAAACAATAATTTTTTTTTTGCTTTAAAAACTATTTTAGGGGTTTTCAGGGTCGGAGAATCCAATTCTGACTTAATAAAATGGGCCACACTAATGTAAATTTGAGTAAAATGAGTCACACTAATATAAATTTTAATTTTTTGAATGTTCGAATTAGGGTTCGGGATTCGGAACTAGTCTAAATAAATGTCATAATCGGATTTAGGTTTTCACTATGGGTTTCATAGCTAGCCCCTTATGCTATAAAGATGCCGTTATTCGTTGATTTCAGTCTTTTGCCTACACGGTCGACCTCAGTGACAGAATGGCAATTTACGCAGGGGCCAACAGAGTCAAAGAAGAAGTGGGCGATTTGGATGTGCTCGTGAACAATGCCGGCATTGTTTCGGGCCTTAAAATTTTGCAATGTCCCGACCAACTGATGGAGAAGACAATGGCTGTGAATTGCACTTCGATGTTCTTCGTACGTTCCTTTTTCATTCTTCCTACGTCCCAACCCATGTCCTTTTGTCGTCAGACCGTTAAAGCTTTTTTGCCGGCAATGATTGAACGTCGACAGGGACACATCGTCAACATTGCCTCGCTGGCGGGTGTTGCCGGAATCAACGGACTCGTTGATTAGTGAGTTTTGAGTACTAATGAGTGCAAGCAACGTCATTAATTTTGAATTTTTTTTGTAGAATTTCCATTTTTCTTTAAAGGAAATTTCAAGAAAGAAAATTGACTTTTCGTAAAACTAATAATTTGTAGAAAATATTAGGCAGAATCTTGATAACAATTTTTCAAGATTTTTTTTTTCAATTTTGTTATATAATTTTGGGATTTTAAAATTTCTTGCCTGAAAAAATTATCGAAGTTTTTAGAGAAAAAATTAATATTTAATTAATTTTTTTTAAATTTGTCTCGGGCGTTGTTTCGGGCCTGCTGTGTTTTAGCGACGGTGTTTTGGGATGTACCGCATTATTTTCTCTTTTTTATAGTTGCGCTAGCAAATTCGGTGCCGTCGGATTCAGCGAGGCATTGAGGCTCGAAATGGCATCGCTCGGGGTTCCGATCACCGTGACGACAGGTGTCTAACAAAAGAGTTATCCATGCACATTTTGAGACTTACTTCTTAGTTTGCACCTATTACATCAACACGGGAATGTTCAACGGCGTCCGCTCGTACAGTTGTCTGTTTCCGATTTTGAGCCCGGAATACGTTGTGCAGCGAATTGTACATGCGGTGCGGTAACTTACTGATTTTTTTAACATTATAAAAAAAGGATAATATTTTGACTGATGGATTATTTTGTTTTGGTTTCCTTCCCTTTTAGGTGCTCATTGATGCGGATGAACTTTTTTTGCCATGGGTAGCAAATGTTGTGGTCGCACTGAAAGGGTTTGTGTGTCCTTCTCTTGATAACCCTTTTCAATTGAACACCATTGCATTATCACAGATTTATGCCCGCCAGATCTGTTAATGTAATCGCAGAATATTTTGGCTTCAATCGCTCAATGGAAACGTACACGGGACGCAACGGCAACGCACAGCCCGTCAATGGGTCGTCGTGACGGAAGAATTTACAATTGGATGCTTGCTCAACTTTTGGACTTTTTTTTATTTTGACGCGAATTCCTTCCCCATTTTGAACATTCAAACCTTCTTTTTGTAGGTCTTTCCCTTTATGCTTGGTTATTTTCAGTGGTCTGTATTTTTTTGAACTTAAAATTATGTGTTAGTCAAGTCATTACAATACTATAAAATAAAAAGACATTAATAAACTTGGGATTATTATATTTTGCCGAGAATTAATTAGTCCTATATTTTTTATGGAAGGAAGTTTAGTAAATTAGCGTTTCTAAATTGATCAAATTTTGTTTATTGCATACGACAATACGACAGTCCATGCGTATTAAATTGAATTGCACCTAATCAGCGTGTTAATCTTTGGCAATGACACATGCCTGGACAGTTGAACCAAACATTTGTTTTCGCCCCTTGGCCATTTTTTTTTTCTTGGTGTAACAGCGTCTTCTTCACCAACAGAGCCATTAGACGGCAAAGAAGGCCAAATTCACTAACAGCAAAAAGGGGCGGGGGTGGGAGAGAGAGAAGACAAAGGGTGGGTGGGATACGAATGGGGTAGAGCGGATTGGAAGAAGATGAGTGAGAAAAAGGAGGGGAAATGGACGAAAAACGGGGGCACAGACGAATTGGGGAATTGGACTTGGAAAGGGAATTGGGCGGGCGGAGGGAGGGGACCGAGCAAAGAAAGGACATGGAGCCTTTCATCCCGAGAGGGATGGGATAGGCGCCGGGGGCAATGCGAAGGGGGGGGGGAAACGCATGTTTTTTTTTGTTTGGGCTGCTGTTTTACGGAGCGAATAAGACAAAGAAGAGACGAAGGAGAAGAAATGCGGGAATGCAAAGTCACTTTTGCGTGAAATAGACAAAGGAACAAAACGTCGCATTTAAACAGCGCCGGGGGGAGGGGGGGGGGACGACGACGATATGAATCGGTGTAAGAGGGACACGGGAAAAATAGCCGGAAGGAAGGAAATAAAAACAATCAGCTGACGGACGACCAACAAATGACTCCCAATTGTGCCTTTTAAGGTACAATAATAGTCCATCCATCACCACTCATTGGCCGTCATTCATTTCCACAAACATTTATTTTTTTCCTTTTTAATTTATGAAGCCATTCATTTAAATTAGAGGGAATGGTTGAAGTGCCTATGACTCATTCGCCTTTTTGCCCCCCCCCCCCGGTGCCGTCTTCATTCGGTCCAAATGCCCAAGGGTTCCTTTGCCGTAAGCATTCTCCCCTTCGTCGCCCCCCCTCCCCTTAAGGGACTCCCTAAACACAAGTGTTTTTCTACGCTTCTCCGTCCAAGTTTAGTCTAAATTCCTCTCAACAGTTTTCTCGCAATTCCACGTCCGTCCCCAATCAATTTGGATGATCATAAAAATAATCCCCCAATTCGCCAATACAAAAAATGTTTTTTTTTTATTCTTCAGAATAATTTGGCCACGTTTTGGGGGCGCCAAATGGCCCACTTTTTGTTGGCCCTGTTTGGCACCCGACAAAGACAATTGAAATTCGGATAAAAGCATCTTCGATCTGGACAAAAGAGAACAAAAATGGAGGAAAGCGAACGCAATAAGCAGAAGCGAATCGATGGAGGGAAAAAAAGGGAGCAAAATTTGGTGAAAAACGACGATCAACAGAGGCAACAGACACAATTAATGGGCACCAATTCAGAACTGATACCGGTGAGTGGCAGCATTTCATTTGCCATTCTTTGGGCTCATCAGTTTAATCCCCCAAACATTTGTTTAAAAATGATGGCTCAGATTTTCAAAATTCGCCTTTTTCGCACTTCTGTCGCTTAATTAGTTGCGAGGGGAGAAGCCATTGCCGGGGGAGGGGACAGACTTCAATTTTGCATCATTTGCTGCTGCTGAGGTTGCCGCAGGCAACACACAAACTCCCTTAAGGATTTGTGTTGGGCAAATGAAACGCGCGGAGAGTTCATTCTCATTTTGGCTAAAAGATGGATTATTGGGAAAGACGGAGGGGGAGAAAGTGCGCGCGGACAGAAGAAGAAGGCTAATTCGGAAAAGGAAAGGGGGGGGGGAGGGAGGGATAAAATTGGTTAATCGAATAATGGACGAAACCCGGGGGGGGGGGCGAGAAAGAATTTAATAAGGCGTGAAGGGACGGGAAAGCCAAGGAAGAAGAAGGGGAGGTTTTGAAGCGCAATGGATGGACTTCACCGTTGAAGGGTTGGAATGGCCCAGCGACAGAAGGGGGACGGACTTCCTCTGAAATTCCAAATTGAATTTCATTTAAAACTATTATTTATTTTCCTTTTATTACACTTGGTTAACAGTGGCGTTATTCTTTGACTTGCCGATGAGACACTTAGAGGGAAAATGAGTGATTAAAGTTAATGGACAGATGGATGCCCTTGTTAGGAAAATGGGCATTAAATTTTTGCTTGTATGAAATTGGCATCCATTAATTATTGTCCCATTAATTGTGCCCGTTAATTTTTTTTTAATTTAATTCTCTTCCGGGCCAAAATGAGGTTGCTGAACGAGCAGGCCCAATTATTTAGCCTCCTCCTTGGCCACTCATTTGATTCTGCTAAATTTGTTGTTGTTGTTCCCCCTCCCTTCCCCCGTTCCCACTTCAATGCCCCCAATAATTCAATCCCTTATTTATCCCCCCTCCCCCGCCCCCATCGTTTCCGTTCCATTCCTTCGTTAATTTGCCTGGGCATTTCCCCCAGCCCGCCCCTTTCCCGGCAATGTCCAGGCTAATCAGCGGTTGCGCAAATGGAGAGCGAAGTCCAAAGGACAAATTGCTTCGCTCGTGTTGAAGCCTCTCGCTAATAAGGTCATTTTGTAGAGGGGGGAGGGAAGGGAGGGGCACCCGCCCACCGCTTCACCCCCCCACCCCCTCCCCCGCCCCATCCATTTGCACCCTCTGGGAAGGTCCACTTGAGAAAAGGAAAAATGACATGGCCAAAAGATTGGCCAGCAGTCCATCTCCGTTTGTTCTCTTTTGCCAAAGTCTTTAGTCATTTCTCATTGCACAACTTTTTGGCTCTGTTCTGCCGATAATTGCCCTTTTAGTGAGTCATTTAATGATTGCCTTTTCTTTCTTTTTTGATTCCTAATTAGCCAAACTTTCGTGGCATTGGCACTGTGTGTACCTCCCAATTTCAATGGCACTGTGTTCACCCCCTCCCTTTTTCCTCTTTTTATGTTGCCATTTCTCTCCTCCACCAAACATTTCACCGACACCGGCCATCACTTGTGTCAAAATTAAAATTCACCAACCCAAAACCCTTCAGAATTTATTCCAATTCTTCGGCATTGTCACTGTTTCACTTATGCTAATTCGAGTGCCCTTTGGGGATGCCGTTGACAGTCTTTGACATAAATGATGTTTTCTATTTGTCATTTTCAGATAATTTAGTTTTTTTTTTTTTTTATTATTATTTTAATGCGTTTGTTTCCTCTCTCGAAATTACCGTCGCCTTTTTTTCGCCGGAAGTGCCCTGATCAGATAAATTCAGAATCGTTAAGGGAATCGCCTTTGAATGACAAAAGAAATGCAGAACGTGCCAAAATGCGTCACGAAAAAAGGGTGAAAATCCATTCATATAATTAAAATGTGCCAAAATTGGTCCATTATTTGTATTTTTGGAAGTTTAAAAAATACGATTTTCGACGTGTCTCCCCCCCCCCCCCCCCACACTTCTTCTCATCATCACCAAAATGTTGTTTGACGCATCCCTTCCAATGCCAACCGCAGCAAAAACATTGACTGACCAACCATCAGCCACGGATAAACGGAGGGGGGGGGAAGATGGGCGGAATGCCGACCCTTGCAAAAGGTCTTCCTGCATTGGAAGAGTGACCATTCCCGACGGGCAATGGAGGGATGAGCGATATCACGCGAGTCTTCCCATTTTCAAATGGGGGGGGGGACGTCGGGGGTAAGGGAGGGGCAATTTGTTTGTTGGTGGTCAAACGGCAGACAATCGCAAATTGAGGACGGACCTTCCCTTTATAATGAATGTTAAATTATTTATTTATTTTTTTATTTTGCCGATTGTCTTTTAAAATTTAAATGCCATCGCTTTGCAGGTGTACACGGAATGGGCCAATCGCCTTCTGTTGGCTGCCAATTTGCCACCACTGACGGATTTGTCAGGCGAACTTTGTGTACCGCAAAAGTTAATTGTGCTCATTCACTCAATCAGTCAGTCAGTTTTGCATTTGCATGGCATTAATTTCCATGAAAATAATAATTAATTAATTTCTTTTGGGTCATTTAATGGGAAAAATAAAACAGAAAATTCTTTCGGATTTAAACTGTTGAACAAATCATTGCCTTTTTGATCAGATAATATCCAAGGTCGTTGTTCTTCTTCTGTTCGTGTTCCTCCTCCTTTTTCTCCCCCTTTTTTTAGCGTTTGAATTCCAAAAAGTGCCCAAAGAGAAATTAGTCGCACTCCTTTCGGACGACGACCCGGTAATGAAGGGACAGCACAAGCGGAGCATGAACTCGCTGAATTGTCTAATGTTCCTGCCCTTTTAGCTGATCAGCATCAAAAGGAGTTTGGCCTATTTGCGACAGATTGGCATCCCCCAAATTGACACAGTTCAGGCAAAAGGTGGGCAACTAATTAGCGACAAATGGGGTCGATCATCTTAATTACTGTTTTCCATTGATTGGCTTAAAATGGCGTCCCCCCGCCTTTAGTTCGTTTGTTTAGCTTCTCCCCCTCTTAATTTTGTCCCTTCCGCTTCCTTTTTCCTCTCAGCCCGTCCATTCGCGCGTATTTTAAATTCCCCCGGGCTTTTCGCTTTGCTCGTCCACTGACAAAAAGGGAATAGCGAACGGTGGTGACAGACAAATGGTCAGAAAAATAAGTTAAGTTGACTCATCCCAATGGAAAGAAAGTTGTTGTTTAATTATCGCTTACATCAAGCCATCCATCTTCTACTTAGCCCATACTCTTCCCCCCTCTTCACTGGGCTGTTCCCTCGCTTCCCCCCGACTCTTTTCTCTCCCCCTCTCTTCCTTTCCCCTCCTCCATTCTCACCCGCTCCCCTCCTCTCTTCTCTCTCCCCCTCTCTTTCTCTCTTCCTTTCCCCTCCTCCATTCTCACCCGCTCCCCTCCTCTCTTCTCTCTCCCCCTCTCTTCCTTTCCCCTCCTCCATTCTCACCCGCTCCCCTCCTCTCTTCTCTCTCCCCCTCTCTTCCTTTCCCCTCCTCCATTCTCACCCGCTCCCCTCTTCTCTTCTCTCTCCTCCTCTCTTCTCTCCCCCCTCTCTTCCCTCCATTCTCTCCCCTCCCCTTCTCCCTTCTTTCCCCAGCTCTTCTCAGTGCCCTCCTATCATCCCCCGTTCTTTCCCCCCCCCCCCCCCCCGTTAATTATTCCTTCCGTGTTGCCCCCCTTGTTTTGTCCTGCCCCGCCACCTCCCAAATTTTCGTCTCCTATCTTTTTTTTTCTCATTTTATAATATTATCGCAAAATATATTACATCGTCAGCTCTCATTGCTCAACTTGCCCCAAGTTTTATCAGCAATTTTTGACAAAACAAACTAAGTATTCGCTATTTTTTCTGGAGAATGCTGCTCTGTTTGGAGAAGTGATTCATCTCTGTGTCTCTAACTAATTAATTGCTCTCATTTGTTTGCCTCGTGTTCTTTCCCTTCCCTCCTCCTCCCCTCTTTCCCTGCTCTCTCCCCCCTCCAATACTTTGTCTCCTTCTTCTCCCACTCCCTCACTTCCTTTCTCTTCCTTTTCCCAGCAAATAAATTTGAATTCGTTTTGAAAAGTTTTTCTCATTTTCAAATGGCCAAAAGTTGTTGGTTCATTTTTGCCTGAAAAGATAAATGAGTTGGTCTTCTTCTTCATCTTCTTCTTCTCTTCCCATCCCTTTCCAATTCTTCTCCTTGGCCCTTTCTCTTCATCAATCAACTCTCTCATTGCATAAATAAGTTGTGATCGGTTGGCTAATACATTAGTTTTACCAAAATATTGTCCATCCATCGACTAAAAATTGGCCGCTTCACCTTTTTTAACGTTTCCGCCATAATTTGATCACTATTATTTTCTCGTGATCATTGGCTCGACTCCTTTATTATGTCCTCTCCTTAACAATGTTTTTTGTCTCGGTCGTTTCGGATTTATCCGGTAATTTTATCCGATCATTGTGTATTGGGAGGGACTTAGGGGGAGAAGAGGAGATGAAGCAAAACAAAATCACCCTTTGTTGCCCACTCATTCCCCCCCCCCCTCCCCACCTTCCCATTTAATTTTCCCATCATCCGCCGATCACTCCGTCCATCCCTTTGCTTTGGCTTTTCTCCGCCGATCAGTCGATCTCTCCTTTTTCCCCCTTTCCCCTCCCCCAACAATTGTTTTTGCTTTTCCTCGTCATTTTCCTTCTCATCCGTCCAAACTTTTCGTCGCGAAAGTGGTGAACCCTCTGAAAGGTATTTGTTGTGATCAAAGAGGAGACTTGTGCAATGCTTGTGCTGAGTTGAGGCAAATCGGAGAAGGGACGGAGGAGGAGGGAAAGGGGGCGGGAGGGGAGGGAAGATATTGCGATGAGATGAAATGGGACGGGGGGGGAAGGGATGGGACGGATTATTTCCCTCTCACATTCCTTTGTTTTTTCCACTTTTACTCTCCGTCGAGATCATATCACAAAGCACCGAGGGGGCTTATTTATTTATTTTTATTTTTTTGTTGATTTTTCATGGAGAACAGACAAAATGGCCAAATGCATTTGCAAATTGCATCTCACAAAGCCCACTTATAAATGTCAATTTTTGTGTTGTACAAAAGCGTACAAATGTTGCCGATTCATTCGACCACCCAATAACCCTCACCACCTTCGCCACCATCGCTTTGTCATCATTCGTCAATCGTCATAATCATCCCCTGAAGGCCCATTAGCGGTGGCGGCGAATGTGTTCGGTGGTGGTGATGTGACCTTTCCCGGTCAACCGCGATCCGCAGCCCCTTAAAGGTGTTTTATCTGATTCGTCATCATCATCATCGCCCCCGTCCCTCCGATCGTTACGCCCTTCTTCCGCTTCTCATTCCAATGGCTGATCAGAGAGAGAGGGAGAAAAAGAGAGAGAGAAAAAAAAAGAGAAAGAGAGGGAGAGAGAGAGAGGGAGAAAAAGAGAGAGAGAGAAAGAGAGAGAGAGGGAGAAAAAGAGAGAGAGAAAAAAAAAGAGAAAGAGAGGGAGAGAGAGAGAGAGAGGGAGAAAAAGAGAGAGAGAGAAAAGAGAAAGAGAGGGAGAGAGAGAGAGAGAGGTGCCACCCACTCATTTTGTTGTACATATGTACATTCAGCACTTGCTGTCTTTCTTTTGTAACTCAAAATGACCTATCGGCGGAAATTCAAAAAGCGAATGATCACACTCCATTCGCCCCCTCCCCCTCCGATCCCCCCCCCCCCCCCCCCACCAAATTCTTCAGCCCCATTAATTTGCTCTGCTGATCCACCGGATTACCATTCCTACGAAGCTAATTAATGGTCCTTGTCTCCCTCTCTCGAAACCATAAATCCAATTCGAACCATTTCATAAATCTGCCGAGATCAGCGACCAATTCTTCTTCCTTCTCTTCTCAGTCATGTGCTGCAGCAAATCCCATCAGCCAATTTGACCAACATTCAATGACTGCCAATTAACACTCATTAACTTGCTAATTGGCTTTGGCTTCTCCTTCCATTCGCCCTCCTTTTACTTTTCGGCATATCGTTCAAATTCGGGTGTTCCTTTTGCTAATGGGCTGGATGATCAGTGAGTGTGTCATCTCCCCTCTCCCCTTTACGAATTGTCCAATCAACGAAATTTGCGCTCCATTGACCGCCCAAAGTGCCGATTGAGTGAATGGGCGGGCGCATCAATTTGTTGCTGTTTCGCTTCACTTGACTTTATCCCCCCCCCCAACAAATGTTTATCTAAAAGAAACAGCATTTGTTATTGTTTGGAACTTTTAATGAATAAAAATTATGATGTGTTTTCTATTTTTGCATTCATTGCGATGCTTTTTTTTTAAATATTTTAATGTCAATGCGTCGGCCGTTTGTTTGTGTCCGTAATATTTAATATGGACGAGGGACCACCCAATTCGGGGGGAGGGGGGGTGGGAATGAATACGATTCGCCGATTCACGTCCATCCAAATATTTTTAAACATCATTTTCCAATTAAATCTGTCAAATTCTCTCATAGAATAATTTGGCTTTTATGGAATTTTTGGATCAACAGATTAGATTTACTGTTTTTGTGGATTGATTAACATTTGTTTGTGCTTTTCCTCCCCCCTTTTCAGACATTCGTAACGGTCATCTTGGTGCCGTCCTTTTGCTCCTTTACCATTTGTCCTGTTATTATCACTCCGCGTGCCAACATCGTTTGTCCCAGCAACGCGCTGCTGATGAACAAAAACTGCTCGCCAAACAGCAGCATCAACGGCAAATTGTGTTCGTTCACTCTTCACCAATCCGTTCCTCTTCCCCTGCTGTGCATCGAGCCCGTTCCAATTGCGCTACGCTCTGTTCATTTTCTTCGTCCGGGTACAGCAGTGCATGCCACACCACGGCCAGCTCATCGACAATAACGACGCCAAGCAGTAACAGGAACAACAGTGAGAAGAGGACAGAGGAGGAGCAGCAACAGGTTGGTGGCACTGACTCGTTCAAGGGCCAAGGACGAGTCTGTCCCGAGATTTTGGTCAAGACATTCCTTTGGGGTTTTGGGCGGGAGCGAGGGGGGGGGGGGGGAGCGGGTGCGGAGAGGGTACGTACCTCATCCGCTCTTTCCCAAGTGAAATTTCTCAAGAAAATGCAAAAAACCCAAAAAAATTTGGGTTTTCTCAGCGGAGACCCCCCTCCCCGCGGGAGTATTAAGAAATGCCAAATAGCGAATGACCAATCACGAGAAAAAGGACACATTTAGAAAGAGCAGCAGCAGAATAAAGGCCCGCATCTTGAAAGGCGACATCAGTTGGAAAATTATCATCGTACTGTTGCGGAAGCGTTGGCAACAAAAAATGCCGTGAAAAGAATGCCACCAGACTCATCGATGGCACCGACGGAAGGCACCGACGAAAAAGGGGAGGGGGAGACCAACAACCAAATGATCAACACCAATTCGCGACTTAGGAGGTGGGAGGACAAATGAAAAAATGAATTTTTTAAATTTTTTGTTCTCCTCATTTAATTGATTTCCTGAAATTTTAATTAATTCCCTCTTGGCGAGAGAAATAATGGCCAATTGCCCACCCATTCCCATGGGCAACCCCCACGGCGCTTTCTCATTTTATCGGTCATTTTCGGATTCCAATGGCCATTGAATTACCCCGACAATGAAATTCAAGTCCGGCACGGCCTTTTCCTTTTCTTTCGGCGTTTTATGTAAATGTCCATTTTGACTTTGAGAAGATTAAGTTTCAATAAAATTTCATTTATTTCAAAAATGCCACTTTATTTGGAATAATGTTTTCTTTTGTGGAAGAAATCTTTGTGTGCCAAAAAGCACGGCACAAAAAAAAAGGCAAATTGCCAGAGGGACCAATGGATGGGTCATTAGGGATACTCGAGAGAGAATCTCTTTTTTTTTGATGCTATTTTAACGTCATGAAATTTTCTGTCTTCAGCACCTTTTGGATTCAATTCCCCCTTCCGCCCCTTCAGAATCGCTGCTTCCCCCCATCGGAGTGCCCTTCGAGTGCCACAAATTTCCGCCGTTTCCACTAAACGTTCTTCCATTGTCTCCCTACGGCCAACATGTGAAACGGTACAGCCGAAAATAGCGAACACCAACAGCAGCCTTTTGTTGCCGCCAGCGAGTCGAAGAAGTTCAGCGACGAAAAGTGCCAATGATTCGTCCGACGGACTGATCAGAGGTGACTAATCACTAATTATTCTTTTAACTGTTAATGCTGTTTCTTCCTCTCTTTTCTCTTCCTTCCATACTCTTTATTTCCTTCCTCTCTTAATTCCTTCTTCCTTTTCTTTCCTCTCTTTTCCTTCCTCTCCTTCCCCTGGTTCTTCCATTCCCTCGTCCAATCCCTCGCCCTCTCTTTTTCCCTCTTCCCCTTTATCTTTCTTTATCCAATTCTTTCTTCATTTTTTTCCTCCTCCAATTTCCTCTTCCTCATTGGTCTTCTTCATCTCTCTCTCCATGTCCATTGCCTCTTTTCCTCCTCATTTTTTTCATGTCCTCCCCCTCTTCCGATTAATGACGCGCAACGAATTTGTGTCCCCGTCCGTCTCCGCTTTCTCACTCGCCCCCTCCCTCCACTTATTCCTCATCCTCCTCCATCTCTTCTTCCTCATCATCACCACATCCAACATCATTCATTCATTCTCATTCATTCTTCGGCCCATTAATGGGGCGATCATTCGCCCAAAAAGTAAGCCCCCCTCACCCCCCCCCCCCCGCCCCCGTATTACTTCTATTCTTTTTCTCATTATTTCCCTCCCCTCCCCCTTTGTCCATTGTCCTTGGAATGAATGATCCTCGTGGGATTAGCGCGAATTCCTTTACTTTCCGTGTTTTGCTAAGCTGAGATGGACATTCTCACTCATCAGCAGCTCCACTTGTCATTTGTCTGTCCGTCTCGCCCATTGACTCTCTTTCACCCCTAACTCTCTCCAAATGAAAGGTCTCTCTCTGTCTCTCTTTATGCAAATGGCACAGGGAATTGCCCACCGGCGGGGGTGGCACAGTCCGATCAGCAACAGCTCACTGATCCCTCTGCCCATTTGACCATTCTGTCCCCCATTTAGGTGACTTTGTGCCCTCGACTTTGACTACCAGTCGAATTTGTCCCCAATTTTCGACTGTTTTGCCAACGGCAAAACGACACTTTCGCGCAGCACCCGCCGAGGGGACAAACAAAAGAAGCAGTAGCAAAAACAACGAACAAAACGATGATAGAAAGAAAGGAGAAACGCCGGAGGGGTAAGGGGAGAAAATGGGCAAAAAGGGGGGGGGGGCGAGGGAGGAGGGGGGGGGGTGATAATGAGGGGGAAGAGAGAGTACTCGTATTCTTAAATTATATCTTGAACATACGCTTTTACCTTATTTTTCCTCTTTTTAGTCTTCAAATCCCTTTCTTCTCCCACACAATTCCCCCAAATGACCACAAATTGAGGCCAATTACTCGACCCCCCCCCCCCCCCTTCACTCTCTCCCGTCTTCGCCCCTTTTCCCCTTTTTTCACTTTTCACACAGATGTTGGTTCTGTTGTTATCGAACATCCTTTCTTGAGCAAAAGTGAAAAAATGTGGCCTAACATTTGTCAAAGCAAAGAATGAATGGGTTTTTTGGCACTTTCCCGAAAATCAGTCACCCCCCCCCCATTGATGTGTTCCGATCATAGGCTAATCCACCAGCGGATGATTCACAAATTCTCCCTTCTTTGAAGGGCAAAATTGGTCGGGGAAGAGCCCATCGTCTGCAATTCTTCGTCCTCTCAACAGGACTTATCTGTCCCACCTATTGCCCTTCAGCAATTTGAGACTCAAAAGTCTGTTCTGAGACAACCCTCAACGATCAAAGGGCGCTCAAAATCAGCGGCACTCCGAGTTCCGATCAGTTCGATCAGCAGCAGACCAATTGACCAAACGACAAACGAACCGAACGAACAGTTGCCAAAAGTTAGTGTCCGAGTTGAACCCATTGAAAGTCACAATCTGATCAGATCTCTGTTAAGCAGTCTGATCAGTGCCCGTCTTCTTCTTCTTCTTCCATACCTCAACCCAATCTTCCGCCAATTTGCCAAACTTCCGTCCCTTCCGCCTCTCTTCCCCTCCTCGTCCCCTCCTCTGCTTCTCCTTCGTCTCTTCTGATCAGTGCCTCGGCGTCCCATCGAAATTCTCAGCTCAAACTTCCAACTGTGACAACAAAACCCGTACCCCCGAAACGGCATACTTCAACTGTGATCAGAACATCAGCAGAAGCAGTTGAACAAACGAAAGTGGAAGGAGAAGCAGAAACAAAAGAGGGAGAGATGAACAGACTGCGACTGTTTGGAGGGAAAGACAGAGAAAAAGAGAAGAGGAAAATAGAAATGGTAAGAGAAAGAGAGGGAAGAGAATAGATAAGGTAAGAGAAAAGGAGAAGGAGAGAAAATGAAATAGAAATGGTAAAAGAAAGAGAGGGGAGAGAAAAAGAGAGGCCGAAATAGAAAAGGTAAAGAAAAAGAGAGCTAAGAAAAATTTAAATTTGTTTTACCAAAGTCAAATCGGGAGGGAGGCAAAAGGAAAGTGTGGACAAACGGCGGAGGGAATTAACGCAAAATCGGCGGGAGGAAAGAGTGGACAACAAAAGGGGAGCGAAAAGCTTAAAAACACCAAATGAAAGAAGCGGGGAGGGGGGGGGACAAAGGAAAGAAGGAAAATTTGGGGGGTGAGAAAAAATAGGGCAGATAATTAACTATCTAATTGAATGCTATTACCTTCCGGCAACGTTTCACCCATGCTTATGGAATGACATTTTGTCCTCCAAATTTGCCCAAATTAAATGCCCCCCATTCGTTTGAGTCGGCGGTTGTCACAAAGACTGCTCCCCCTCTGCCCAAATAATCTTTTTACAAACACCAACTGCTGCTGTTGTCCCCCAAAGGGATTTTCGCGACCGATCCATTCGCTTGGGCATTTTGGACACGGCTTATGACCAGCGCCAGCAGCAGCAGCAGTTGGTCAAAGGCAATTTAAAGTGATCAGAAGCGAGTAAAATGGAGAAGCTTTGCCCAGTGACCCATCCCCCGGGGGGGGCTGTTTTGATAGTCAATGATTGACGGACATCGGACAAATAAATAATATAAATGCAATGACAAAAACAAATACCAATTCATTTTTTTCTTAATGAATGCATTAATTTTCTTCCATTTTTCTGTCAGATTTCCGCGCCAATTGTGCCCATTGGTCATCATTCATCGGTGGCGGATCAAAGCGAAATCCATCAGCAAATGCCGACACCACCCAAAGGGAAAGACCACATACAGCAACAACAGAATGAGAACACCTCTAGCAGCAGCAAACTCACAATCAGCCGGTGAGGAGGGCAGGGGTAATTAATTAGTCGTCGGTGGTGCTAATTCTCCGTGCCCTCCGTCCATCCTTAGCCTAATTGACCGTTTAAGGAAAGCGACGCCCTCCTCAAAATCTCTTCTGTTGGCGCCCTCTTCTTCGGCCAGCAGAAGGACAAATTCATCAACATCGGGCACAATTCATTCGAGCAACAGCAGCAGCGGAAGTGGAAAAAGAGTTGCAACGCAATGCCAACAACAGCGGCAACAAATGCAAATGAGTGTGAACAGCAACTGTTCGGACTGTTCAATGAGAAGTGGGGAGACAGCAGTGAAAAGGGGCACAAGCGGAAGGGCACGCGGAACACAAAGCCAACAGCAGATGAACATATCGCAAAGTTCAAGCAGTTCAAGCGGAGCAAGGACAACGACGGGCAATGTGAAAAAGGTGAAGCACCAAAAGAAATAGTTAATTAGTAAATTGTTGAATTAATTAATGAACCATTAACAGCCATCGCAAAACACGCTCCAATTGATGAGCACAAGTTCAAGCAGTTTAGCATCCGGAATAAAAACCAATCCGAGCCGAACAGCAAATTCCGACTCAAAATTTGCCAACAAAGTTTCATCAAAGAAAGCGAAAGAACAACAACAATTAGAAACAAAAACGAAATCGGCGAAAAATGAGGAAAAAGAGGAGGAAGAAGAAGCATTAGAAACGGATGAACAGCGAAAATGCCAAACGGCGAATTCTCCGCTAATGACGGTAAAATTGGCATTTTTAGTAAAGAACATCATTCATTGAAACGTTCAGGAGAAGAAGCCAATTATGGCCGTCAAAGGCATTTCAATGCCTTCGGGCGGAACTCCGCCGCCGGCACAAAAAGGGGCGCCCTCTCAGAGCGGTGGAGGGCGTCCGTTGTCGGCGGACTCCGACTCGGAGAGTGGCAAAGCACCGTCAACGGTCAATGAATCGCGACGCAATGCGCACACGGTGGTCGGCGTGGTCAGTCCGATGCAACACCAACAGGACACGGCTAAGGGAGGGACGACGGAAGGGAATTGTGCCGAAGAGGGGGGGAGACGAAGAGAGGGACAACAGAAGCAAATGGCAAGCAGACAGAAAGAGGAAAAAGGCAATGAATGGAAAGGCAACGTCAAATATTAAGCAGAGCAAATTTACAGATAATGGGCAAGAAAGTGAAGCACCTCCGACTGAAAAATCGCCTGTTATTATGTCCACTGGTGATGGCGAAACGGAAACGGACAAAGCACCTGTGCCACCGAAAGAATCTGTCCAAAAAGTGTCCAAATTGGCCAAATCGGTGCCAACAAAGCGATTGATCATTCCGACAATGATCAGACAAAAGTCAACTAACACTGCCGAGGAGAGCAAAAGTGAGGCGAATTGCAAAATGCCAACTTTGACGGAAAAATGCCGTGGGGAGGAGTGCCCCTCTCCATCGGTACCACCGCCGATGGCACCGACAAAACTGATGAGTGTGCTCAGGGAGGAGCAAGGTGAAGTGATTGATTACCATTTGAACAATTTGGTGGGTGCAATCGATTCATTCCGAGCATTTTTTGTCATTTACTGCAGAAAACTCAAAAACATGAGCAAATTCTTCCGCCGCGTCCCTTGTTCGCCCCCATTCCCACTGAACGGCGCAGGAGGGGGGGGGGAGGGGGGGGGGGAGGGGGGGGGGGCTTTGTATTAATTGGCCCCCAAATTGTGCCCCCTCATTCGCCTCCCCACCCGTTCCCTCATCGCTTTGTAATTTGCTCCAATAATTCGCTAATTAGTGAAAATCTGCTGTCCTCCGATTCATTGGAGCGGATGGGAGAAAAGAAATGATGGAGAGGGGAAGAAGGAGAGGAGGGAGGGGGGGGGGGAGGATGGGACATCGTCAGAGAATGAATTGTTGTGCCGTTCATTAGCAGCGATTGTCTGACTGAATTTTGGGTTGGACCTGACTTATGGTGGATTACTATCCGACCAACTGAGAATGAATGATCCTCTGATCACTTTCCCATCATTATTATCTTCTCTTCCTCCGTCATTATCTTCCCATTTCCCTTTCGTCTTTTCCCTCCGTTTCTTCCCAATCATCATTTTCACTCGTTTTCGTGGTCGTATTTTATTCTACCGTATCAACATTATCCAATTACAGTGTCCCCTCCTAATTATTCCTCATTAATCGCACATCATTTGTAATTAATATACAAATTAGTTTTTTAACCAACTGCTGGCCCCGTCCGTTTCTTCTTCACAATTTGGGTTATGTTTAGGTCATCTCCCCTCGCCTCACATCAACTTGGCCAAAGTCTGTGGCCGTTGCAAATTAATTATTCATGAGAGTATTAGGGGTGGCACCACCGATGTTGGTGGTGAAGGGCTAATTGCATTATTGAGAAAGAAGAGGGATTGGCACTTTGAGTTGAAAAGGCCAATGGGTGACAACGGACATCGGCGGAGCGAAGTGAAGTGGCAGACATCGACCTGACTGACAGCGGAAAAGCCGTGCCATTCACCCGACACACCCCTCGGGGGAAGAAATGAAAATGAAAAGCGCAATGCGCATTTCCATTTGCTCAGTCCATTGGTCGTTGTCATTTGCTCCTCCTCACTTCCCTATTTTGGCACACGGAATGTTCCTTTTACCACAAATCCCTTCTTCCCCCCCCCCTCCCCTCGAGGGGTTTTATTCGCCTTCATCCCACTCCATCATAAAATTTTCCCGAAAAGACTTTAAACGCCATAAAATGACCATTCATTTCTTGTTGCTTACCTTTCTTCCCATTCCTTCAGCTTCTCCCTGTCCGTCCTCATCCCTTTCAACGCCAGCGGAGGAATCGATCAGTCGTTTTAATTTCGGCACAGATCAGCCGACGACACAATGGCATCAAAATGACTGCCCAACAACGCAAAATCAGAAGCAGCAAATCTCCACGAATGCGCTGATCTCTGCCGTTAGCACCGCTTCCGACGCTTCGACGGACGCCGCGCGAACGACGCGAAAGAATGAGCACCAATTGGATGAACTGTTGGGGGATTACGCAACAATTGGAGGGGTCAGAGCAACAGCAGAAGAAGAGGGGGAGGAGAAGGACAAATTAAACAACGGAAAGGACGACAAATTAATGAAAATGGTACGCAAAATGGGGGAGGACGAACAGAGGAGGGGGACGCCGGAAGAACGGAAGCGGTGGGGGGAGAGGGAGTGCCCTACGGGGAACAACGACAATGGCAAACAACAGCTGCACGGTGCCGAGAACGGCGGAAGGGGGAGGGCCCTCCCCGGGGGCATAGCCCCGCCCCACCAGCAGCGCCAGCAAAACAATGCACTAATGGCAGACCCCAAAGGTCAAAGTCAGGGGCAACCTTAGCATTTGGAAATGCAATTATTGCTTCAGATTATGCCAGTGAAAGTGAGTTGGATTTTCGGCGTCATCCGCCGATGGCATCTCATCTCTACGCGAAGCAAATCGCCGGCGGAAGTGATAAACTAATGATGGCACTGGACCTTAGGGGGACTTACGTCGGAACGGCATTGCCAGCAGGGAGGAGGAAAAGCCGATTCAGAGAGAGGTGGGCTTGGCAGGGTTGGACTGCCTTAAATAATTTTTCAATGCCAAATACGCAAGCTTTTTTGGCATTTAGGTTTTTATTTGCAAATTTTGTATTATTTTAATTCCACTATTTATTGTCTTTCCTTACCCTGCCTCGCATTCTTTTCCCTCTCTCTCTCTCTCTACCTCTCGTTGCCTTTCTTTCTCACCCTCTCTCCATGCCTTCTCTCTCCCTCTCTTTGCCCTTCTTTCTCGTACTAAATCCTCTCCCATTTTTTCCCACAGTCTCTCCCTCTCTCTCCCCTTCTTTCCTCTCCTTTTTCCCTTTTCTCACTCCCTTCATTTTGGAGGTGCTTTTAGCTAACTTTTACTCCAATTTTCCGCCTCTTTTCTTCACCCCTTTGGTCAATTTCTTGGCATTGGCAATTGCCACCATTGTCCAGCTAAAACATAATTGCGCCCATTTATTATTTGACCACGCCAACACAATGCCAAGACTAAAGACCATTTAAAATGGCACCGTAAATATTAAAACGCCAGCACAATTCGCCAATCAAACAAACAAGAAATTCAATGAATTACTATATATTTTTAATTTCCCCAATTTAAATAATAGTGTTAGATGAACTTTATTTAAAGCACGGTTCGGACGACAAAAAAAAACACAATGGTCAGACAACGAATGGCCGTGTCATTGTGAGATTTTGTGGGTTATTCTCGAAAATGTCATTTTCTGCTGCCATAGCCCATTTTTTACGAATTTGGGGGGGGGGCAGGGGGTGGACAGACTGAACAAACGAAGCACACTCTGCCAAAGGGGGGAGGGGGGATCAGTTCGCAATTCGGATTTGGCCACTCGCTCTGCTCATTGCTCCCAGCATAGTCTTTGCTACACCTCGAAAATTAATTGCTCCTTTCTCTCTCTCTCTCTCTCTCTTTATTTATTTATTTATTAATGACGCCCTCTCGTTCTTCCATCGGTCGTTTTCCGTTTCCCTTATATTTCTGTTTATAATTAATCCTTCCCTCATTTCCCCATTTGGCTTTGCCAATCTCAAAAAGTCAATCGATCCCTTTTCAAAAAATTCTTCTTAAAAATAATATTACCAAAAATCTTTCCATCTCTTTAACTAATTGGTCATCCCCCCCCCAACCATTTACCCAACTTTCGCCCTGCGGCGTTTGTCTTTTTTTTTATCGTTTTCTCCCCACCAATCCCTTCTCCTTCCGTCGCCCTCTGTCCATCTTTTCTTCCGGCATTATTTTATGCCCCGGGGGTTCGTGTCCGTCCATTTCTCCCGCGGGAGTGACTTTGACTTTTTGCCAACCCAACTGCTCCCTTTCCCCTTCCGCTTTTTCTTTGGTGGTCATCCCCCCCCCTTCCCCCCCCCCCGTCCATTTTCTTCTTTTCCATCGCTTCGCCACTCTTTCGCCCCATTCTCCAAAAACACACATTTTTCATTTGCCACTTCCCAAAATGCTTCCCGAGTTCGTCCTCCTCCCCTCTCTCTTTGCTCCTTCCGTCCAATGTCCACTTCCAACAAAACATTCCCCTCTTCTTTTTTTTGGTTCAGTTCAAAAATGAATGAATTTGTACACTTTCGCTTCGCTTCCAAAATTCTCTGTTTCTTTTTCATTTGTTAATTTGCTCAATTAATACTCATTAACAAATAAAAACAGTCAAATGAAATGCCTTTGCAATTTCTTTTCCCATTTTTATATTGCCAAATCCTTCTCATTTCTTTATTTTAATGCGCTATTTTCTTCTCTAAATTCATTCTTTGCACTTTCCATTTTTCAATATTTGCTGTGTCTTTTGCATCATTTACGCGCCAATTTGAAAGGATTCAATGGAGCGGGGGGGGGAAGGCGGGGAGGGTCCGAGGGGGGGGGGGGTGTTCTTTGAAAGGGACAAAATCAAATGGGAGAGATTTGGGGGACAGATGGAAGGAGGGAGGGGCGGACGATTGGAAGAGTGAGCTTAAGAGGGAGGGAGGGATGGATAAAAGATTGAGGTTGAGCAAAAGAAGAGGAAGGACAAATTTAGGGGAGGAGGGTCAAAAGGGGGGGGGGGGAGAGACGCGAATTGGGGGGACAGGGGGAGGGGGGGGGTTGGCATGGTGTACACATTATTCAAACGGCGACAGCCCACCCTTCCCCCTCCCTCCATACCCTCTTCTTTCACCCAAATGCTGTTGTTGGTTGGCTTCATGAGTCTGTTCAATCGCTCACTCACTTTCCTCCCCCCCCCCCGTCAGTCCCCCGCGGCTTTTTCTCCCTCTTCTTTCATTCATTTCATTTAGTCTTTCTTTCCGCGCATTTATGTCTCCCCTCAGTGACTCATTCATTGCTTATCCTCTCACTTTTTGAATCCGCTCTCCTTTTCCCTTCTTCCAAAAATCCTCCAAAATTCGATTTTATCCCTTTGGCTATTATTGGCCAAACACATTAAACAGTTTCTTCTTGTGGATTTCCCTGGGGAGTGCTCGACCATTGACCATTCTCACCCATTGAAAATGCTCAAGGAGTGGCAGGGAGAGGGGGGGGGGGAGGGAGGGAGCGGAGTTATGGGGACTTCTCAGAATGCCTTACTTCACTCCTTAGCCCCCCCCCCCCCCCCCCCCCTCCTTTTTGGTTTGTTGTGCCTTCGATCCTTGCAAAATGCAATTAGCCAAACTGGCAGAACACACACATAGTGAGGGCCGTGGCGGGGGGGGAGGGGGGACGAGGGGCACGGGGTGCATCAGCAGCAGGGGGAAAAAGAGGAGCGGGGAATAGAGGGGGGGGGGGGGGGAGAGGGGCCGAGCGAGCGAAGGGGGGGGGGGCACTGGCCCACCCATCACAGCACAACATTCATCGAATTCATCCGCATTCTCTTCGCATTTTCCATTTTGCCCACATTTGTCCATTGACCGCCGCGCAGTCCAACCAACAAATTGGCCCTTTTCGCCCTTTTTGGGCGAATTTCGCATTTCTTTCTTTCCATGGCATTTGCAAAGAATTGCCGGCAATTAGCAGTCTAATTTGTAATTCATTCTCCTAACTTTGATTATCTTCTCTCTGCTTCATTCCTTTTCTATTACTTTTGATGAATTTCACTATATAATCCCCTTCACTTCCCCCCCCCCCCCGTTTTGTCCCTTTTCTCTCTTTGCCATTTGTCCATTTGCCCTGTCCCTCCAACGGCGTCATCCGATCCCCTCCGTCCTCCGCTCCCCCCCTCCCCCCCCCCCCCCTGCGGCCCTTTCCCTTTTATTTTGTGCTTTTCTATCTGTCATTGGTGCGGAATTTGCGCTACCATTTTATTTATGGACTGATGAGTAACCCGCATTGTATAAAGTCAATGAAAAAGTGGGGGTGATGGATTTTCCAAGTTCAAATTTATAAAAATTTAATTTGACTAATAAATGCATTTTCAATTAATTCCATTCGCCCATTTCTCCTTTCACCCCTCTTTCAACTCATTTCTCTCCTTCTCTTTTTCGTTTCTATTTTTCTTCTCGCTTTTCATCGCCTCAGTTTCCCTTTGAATAGTGCGACTAATTTTACTCTGATGGGACAAAAAAAAATTGAAGAGAATGGAGGAAATCCCTGCGAGGCTTTTGAAGTGGAAAAGGGGGGGGGGGAGAAGAAACATTTATTATTGTTTTTATTATGAAGATGATATAAAATTGAACTGCTTGAGATTGCGTGATAAAATGAGAGCAATAATAATAAATAAATTTTAAATTAAAAATTTGTTGTGAAAAAATAAAAGGCTCCCCGGGGGGTGGGGGTGGGGGGGGGCTTTTCTCTCATATTCGGTTGATTGGTCTTTGGTTTTCCGTGGCCTTTGTTTCGTCCCTTCATTTTTCCCGTTTTGTTAGCTATGAAGACAGCTCCTCTTTGTCCAGCGGTCTTTCTGAACCATTTGACGACGATATTTCGACAGATGATCTGACCGGCGGAAGGTGAACAAAATTAACCACAATAATTACTGTATGATGGGGTTCGTCCAAATAAACTCTCAGGGCCATTCGCTTAATTACCCTAATTAATAAAGTACACTATGGACATTTATTTGTTTTTAAGTTCGTCCGATTACCTTTTGGTGTCTCCCGAAAAAATGCGCCAATTTGCGCCCGAAAATGGCCAACGGCACAATGACTTCGTTTCCTTTCAAAAATTAAACGGTGGTCATCGTCAAAAGTAAAACATTGTGCTTAAACTGTGTTACATTAAACAAAAATGTTCAGCAATTTGATGGTCAGTGCAGCGGAAAGGGAAAGACAAAATGCGGGTCAATTGCTGCAAAAGTGCCAAAGTGCCCAGCGGGGATGTGCCTATTTTGGCAGTGCCGCCCCCGGGAATGTTCCGATGGACCCGCACCGACCATCGACCTCAAATGGGGTAATTAACCTACAAAAGAGTAATTTTATTAAGAAATTAGTCAGCGTATTTTTTTCATTATGTTTATTCGATTTATACAAATTTGGCAAAATTGGCACAATAACATTTTTCCACGCCAATAAATTTGTTGCCATTTCCGACTGACCAATTCCAATGGCACCGAAAGGGGGGGGGGCAAATTTTCTAATGGAATGAAATGACACAAAAGCAAACATTTGAAAATTTAAAATTGTAAAGGCTTTAAATTCGAACTCATTCTCTCTCTTTCTGTGCTTTTATAAATTTGAATTTTTGACACTTTTTCGCTGTGATTAATTGGCCGAATGTGCAGGAAACGGAGACAAAAGATGGAAAAGCTCAGATAAGAAGAAGTCATCCTCCGGCGGAAGTTTAGAAGAAGGAGGGGAAGAAGAGGGGCAGAGATGAGGGGAAGTGAAGAGAGGGGAAAGGGAAGGATGAGAAAGAGAGGGGGAGAGAGAAAAGAGGAGAGAGAAGAGAGGAGGGGAACAAAAGGGGCAGAGATGAGGGGAAGTGAAGAGAGGGGAAAGGGAAGGATGAGAAAGAAAAGAGAGGAGGAGAGAGAAGAGAGGAGGGGAACAAGAGGGCAGAGATGAGGGGAAGTGGAGAGAGGGGAAAGGGAAGGATGAGAAAGAGAGGGGGGGGGGAGAGAGGGGAAGAGATTTACATTTATAAGAGAGGGGAGGGGGCGAAGCAATGCAATGAGAGGGCCAATTTGTCCAAAATTTGGCAAATGAGGGAGAAATAGCAAAGGATGGAAGGAGAGACGCGCGAGAGGAAATTGCGAAACGGCGGACGGAAAGTGGGGAGGGGTGGAGGAAGAAGGGCTGGGCCATTCCCCCGCTGCGAGGCACCGGGAAGTGGCCCTTTTTGACAAAGTCTCCCCCGAGGGCGGATGGCTCGGCGGGTCACTCTCCCGCGACATTTCCGCCGCCCCCCCTTTATTCCATTCTTTGGACAGTTGGCCAAATATTATTCGCTTCGTTTGCCAATTTGCCTTTGCTAAACATTTTGTAATTTTTAAACCCATTTTTTCGTCCTCCCTTTTCGTGTCAGTGCTTTTCTTCGCCGTCGGTTGGTCATTTTGTGCCAAATTCGGCCGAAGGGAGCAGAAGCAGTGGCTTTGACCAGCAGCAACAGCAACGGCACAATCGTGGCGAACAGAATAAGCTGTGCCAACAACAGCCGCAGCAGCAAGTGCCGTGCCCGCAGCACCCCAATGAGCAATTATATGTCCTGCAGCAACAGTACCACCCCCAAAGGCAACATTCACAGCAACAACACCAACAACAGCTCGACCTTTTCCGCCCTTACCACACAATCGCTGCGGTCGATTGGCTTCCGCTTCAGTACCATCAGAAGCAGCAGCAGCAGCCGCAGCTGAACAGAACACAACGCCAAGCAGCTGCTGATGCGGTTGGTTGAACGAAACTCGCGCATTTTGATTGCGCCATTTCAGCGCCGAGTACTGTCGCCACCGCACAATTTGATGGTGTTAAGCGATGACGGGGACACACTGAGTGTTGCCGCAGGGGACGTCGGTGGAACAGCGAGAAGAGTGCCCGGGGCGATACTTCCGACGGCACAAGCGATGGCTGCAACACATTTTCACAATGGTCAGAGAAATAACTCTCATTGCTTTGCTCACCCTTCCGATCACTTTCCCTTCAGATTCGTTGCCTCGTCGTAATCAGCACCCCGCCTATCACACCCATTCATTGGACCGTCACGCCCATCTTCGTGTGCTTTCCGCAGGCGCGCGACCTCCGCCCGCCGCGGCGGATGATCCGTCCGTCCGTCAGCAGCACTTCGCTACCACAACTGCCGGCGGCGCCAACATTTCGCGCAATTTGCCTCATCAAAGGCTTCAGCTCAACTCGCTGCTGATCAGCCCGCGCCACCATTACTCCGTCAACGGATATTCCTCCTCCGCTTTTGCGCATCCGACCAATGGAAATGCGGCGATTTCCTCCAATTGTCAGTGGATAGAAAGTGAAGTGACCGATGAGAGAAGGCGGTTCAATGGCACAATTTAATTACGAAAATATTGCCCGAAACACTTTTTTGGGTGCCAATGGCCGAAATTGAACTGTCCAACTATTGCCCACTGTTGCTGCTGCTGCTCAGCTTTTCTTTCGTTAATAATCCCTTTGTTTCTCGCGACTAATCACTTTCCGATTTTGCTTTTGGCATTATTGGCCAAATTTTGCTTAGAATTATTTCCCCTCGCTAACAATTTAACTGTGTCTTTTTGCCCTTACGCTTTTCCTTCGTTTCCACGCGCTTCACTTTCAGTTCATCGTCGCAGTCGTGGTGGAGATATTTACAGCAATTGCTTTTCCTCCGCCGATGGCACTTTGCCGCCCTTCCAGCATTTTCCGCCTGCTCCTCCTCCGCCGCCTCCAGGCTCTTCCGCTCGTTCCTCTTTTGTCGCCGGAAACGTTCAGCAGCGTTCCGCTTCACTGTCCGCAATGTCGCGGTCGATGGTCACTGTGTTAGAGCAGCACGAGGAGAGACAACGGCGCAGGGGGAGGGCGGAGGGAGGCCAAACGCAGCAGAGAGTGCTCGAATATGTCAGGGAATTGGCGGCGTTGAACGGCACCACCAATAACAACAATGGCATTGGCATGGCCCGAGGCGCTTTTGCCGTTGACGCACTTTGGGCGTGCAATCAAAATGCTAAACGGTTGCACCATCCGCCGCCGCCGGCATTGCCCGTTCCGCCGCGGTCACCGCATTTTGTGCGACGGACGCCCCTTTCATTGCCACGACAGTTGGAACTGAACAATAATCACCCGTCCGCTGGTAATACTAAAGCAAACAGCAACAAACAAACAAATGCTTTTATTCATTAACCCACTTTGGCTTTTGCTTCGCTTTTCCTTTGTTTCATTATCACAAAATTTACGGCACTTTTTTCACAAATTATCTCTCCGCCCCTTTTTAGGCGGCACTCTCTCCGCAAGATGCGATGCCGAAGCGTCGTCGCGCATTTACTCCAATTTGAAATGCTTGCCCAGCGGCGGCGTCGGTTCGCCCACTCGTCCATCTGTTGCGCAACCCGGCTCCCAACTGTCGCTGGCTTCTTCCGTTGGTTCGGCATATTCGACGGTAGGCCAAACATTCAAAATATGTTTTTGTTTGAATTTAATACGAATGGTCGTACAGGTCGAAGAGCGTTACGAGTGGGAAATTGGCAAATTGCAGAACGAATTGGAGTCGTATCGAACACATGTGCAACTGTTGAGCCAAAAGAACAGCGGATTCAATTGCGTCATTCAAATATTTGACAACCAACTGCAGTCCATAATGACGGCACTTGCCAAATTGCAGCAAAAGCCGAACGTAAAGGTGGGAAAAGAAAGGCACAACAGACAAACAAATGGACACAATGGCACATTTTGACGATTGACCATTGAATTGGTTTAGCGAGACGAAGTGGAGAAACTTTGCAACGAAATTGAACAGTTGCGAGCATTGAGTGTGAAGGCGGGACTGATACCGTATTGGAACGCGGAAGGGGCGGGTACTGTAGCGAACGGAGCCAAAGGGGAGGAGCAACTGCAGCAGCAACAGAATGGACGGAGCAGCAGCAGCGGTAGTAAAAAGAGTTGGGTGAGTACGGGAAGGAGTGTGGGGAACAGAGTGCAAAAGACAAATTTGGGGGAAAGTAAAATTGGCATTTAAAAGATGAAATTGGCATTTTAAATTGGAATAATTGATTAAATTACTAAATTCAAATATGCCTTAAGAAAAACAATGTGGACAATCAGGTTAGTATAAGCATTGGTTAATAGTGAATGTGTGTGCTCTTTGTTTGGTGGTTAGTGGTTGTGACAGTTCATTAAATTGGTCATTTGGTGTTTTAAAATATTTGTTATTTATTTTGTGCAATTAATGGACAAAATAATTAAAAATAAATGAGAGATTTCTTTTAACTCTGTTAATGTTGATATTTCTTTTATATTTTTCTGTCATCACAATTTTGTTAGTGCGTCAATTTGTCCTCATTAGCCTAATTATCTTAATTAACGCTCCATTATATTTTGTTGCCCGTTTAGATTCGAAGTTCGTTCAGCCGTGCCTTCCACAAGGGGCACAAGAAGAGCAAGCAGCAACTGCACCCTCCGAAGAACAACACGAACAACAACAACAGCAGCACGGACAACGCCTTCCCCTCCTCCTCCTCCTCCCATTCCAATCAGAACAGTGTCAATGCCATCAGCAACTCCTCCTCCGCTTCGATGACCTCCAAAATGGACACGGTCAACAAAGCGCCCCAATTGGAAGAGATGAGTCAGGTGGAAATGGCACTTTTGCAGCGCGAATTGGAGAACAGAGAGTTGGCATTGACTGATGTGCAGTTGGACGCATTGGACAAAGCCAAAGAGATCGACATTCTGCGAGATACTGTCAACAGACTCCAGGTGAAGGGTTACGGTATCATTAATTCATACGGTAATATGTTCGAAACTGCTCCTTTTTTGCTCAGCATGAGAACAAACTGCTGAAGTACAACTACTCCCTGTTAGAACGCAAAGTGCGCTCCGAGTCAAGGACCAGCTCGCACTTGTCGTTGAACACCACCGGCATTGCCGTGCCCGGCGCGTTGGAGTTTGACTCGGCCGTTTTGGACGAAGTCTGTTCTTTCCTTTTTGTGCCATTCATCCTTTGGCAAAACATGCCTTTTTTTGCTGAAGGTACTCGCTGAGGCAAGCGAACAGCTCGCTCCCCCTTACGAATTCGCCGCCTCGTCGCCCTCCAGCGGCGATATTTCCGTAAATACGACGACCACTGGAAGTAACAATTCCGCCAGCGGCGTCGGCACTCAACCGATCATTCCCCCGGCACAACACGTGGCGACACAGTCGGTGAACCGCTGCAGCTTCGCCTCCTCCACGACATCGTCCAAACGTCGGTTTTTCGTTTTCTGTCCCATTTTTGCCAAATTTGACCCCCCCGGCACTATTAGGCTCTTCCCAAGGCGCTTCTTCCACGGCATTGCCTTCCGCCAAGGTCGTCCTGTGCGTTGACTTGAGTGGTCGTCTCGACTCGCTCAGCCATTCGGTGCCCTCCGCCGCCCCCTCCCACTCACTTTGTCCCATCTCTCGTGTCAACTCCGGCTCCTCCTCCACTCTGTCCTCCCAAGCTTCGTCCAGCTTCGGCAGTGTTTTGAGCGGTGCCGCCAAAGCGAGTGGTGCCGCGCGGAGGGAACTGACCGTCGGCTATTTGCCCTTGCCCATTGGGCCGACAGCGAATTGGACGGATTTGGACCAGCAGTTGGGCCTGATGTTGGAGGAGTACCTTCGTAATCACTTCTGCTTTTTGGCCTTCCCTCTGATCAGTGCTTGGCCAATTTCAGATCGGATTGACCCCGACCTGTCGTTGGGCGTCGACTCCTACTCGAGCATCATCGGCTACCAAATCCATCCCACGCAACAGCAGTCGGACATGGCGCGACATTCCGACATCTTTCTGATCCGTCGCAAAGGAGGAGTTTCCGAGACGGACACACAACAGCAGCACAATTTGGACGAGAAAAGTGCCGAATTGGCGGAAGAAGTGGTGCCAATTTTGGCCCCTTCGGAGGCATTGCAGCCCGGCACACTGATCAGAATAAGACTAAAAGGTGAGGTGTTTGTACTTTCGTTGTTGTTGTTGTTGTTGTTGTATGCATTGTCTTCGCCTCAGGCGTTGCCCAACATTCTGTGGATGCTTTGGTGTTGGAGAGTCTGTTCCCCCGCCATTTGCTCGAGCAGTTGCTCTACCAACTTGAACAGCATCGCCGTCTGCTGCTGTTCGGTCCGACGGGAATTGGTTTTGTTTATTTGTTTTTTTTACCCTTTTTTTGGATCATTTTGTAAAATGGCCGTAATTTGCAGGAAAATCAAATTTGGCCCGACTTTTGGCCAAATATTTGCTGATGCGACATGAACGAAACAACAGCAACAACAATGGCAGCATCAACAGCGTGAACACTTCGAAGGCATTGGTGGACATTCGATTTCCAACGGAAAATAATTTGGGGGAAAAACGGGCGGAAAAAGAGGACAATGAGCAGCAACAGCACAAAGTGCAACAGGTGAACAGAAACAAACGGAAAAGAGGAGAGGAAAAGGAAAAGCGAATTGATAAGGCAGAGAAATGCCTGAGGAACGAACGGTGCTTTGAAGTTTCGTGAATTCTGCCATTTTACAGAATTACTGACAAAAACTCGAAAAAACTTTCTCAAAAGCAGACAAATCTTGGTATCTATCATCCGTTAGCCTTGATCTGTTCTAAAAGCTTGAAAATTTAAAAAGAAAACTAATGAATTTTTTGCAATTATTAAGTAATAGAGCCGATCAAGGACTATCGGAGGAGATACCAGGATTGTTTAATTTGTTTTTGTTTTTAGGTTTAGTAGTTCTTACGTTTTTTTGTGCGTTTTTGTACTTTTTTATGGGAAATATACGTAAAGCCGAAATAAGCAAAGCAAATTGTTCAAATTAAGGTCAAGGAACAGCTAATGGCCGCACTTCGTCCCGCTTCAAACGCAACAGTGTTAATGATGGACAATTTGCAATGGAAACGTTTGGGCGTCGTTTTGGAGGCGTTCAACAAAAGTTGTGCCACCGGCGAATACGCCGTTCCCCCGCCGGGGCCGTCGTCGGCCGGCGGCATTTTGGCCCCCGCATTGCCTTTTGTCATTTGCACGTTAAACCGCACTTGTGTTGACCAAAGTCCAGTGCAGCAGCTGCAACTGCACCACAACTTCAGACTGTTCGCGCTCAGCTACAAAATGGACGCTGTCAGCGGTGCGCACTTTTGGGATGCTTAACACTAATTAATGACTCGGGAATTTATTAATTATTATCGGAATATTTTGTCTGTCTTCTCTTTGCGATTGATTTGTCTTGTTAATGATTTTGGGTTTGGCCCCCCTTTAGGCTATTTGGGCCGGTACCTTCGTCGTCGTCTTGCTGAGTATGAGTTGTCATCCTCCGGCCCCTCGCTGTGTCCTCCTCCGCCATGTCTTTCCCCAGCCGACCCTCTTGAAAGTGTGCTGCACTTTCTCGGCCGTTCCCTCCGTGCCACCAACGAATTCATCGAGCGGGCCGCCACCGGCGGACCCGACGTAAGTGATACTCATTAGCCTAATGAGGCGATTAAGTCTCAATTAGCACATAAATTAACAAATCCTCCAATTATCAGCTGACACTTGGGCCGCGCATTTTGCTGCAATGTCCGCTGAGCAGTGACGAGGCCCAACTTTGGTTCGTTCAGCTGTGGAACGACAAATTGGTGCCGTACATGCGCAAAGTTCTGTCCGAAAGTAGGCCATCTTCCTCATACAATCACTCAGGCAATGGCCAAATATTTTAGGCAAAGCTTTCTCAGTGCCATCGATTGAGGGCGAGGGCAAAACATCCGCATTGGCCAAAGACCCAACCGACGAAATTGGCACTTTTTGGCCATGGACGGGAGGGAAGGACAAATTGTTGACCATTTATCAGTGAATCACCCATTTACACTCATCCGTTATTTTGTCCTTCACTGTACTTGCGCTTTCATTTTCATTGTTTTTTTTTTTTTTATTTTTCTTTTTCCGTCCCTATTTTTGCCCTCACCTAAAAGCTCATTATTACATTTTCAGCACATTCGCATTATACCATAAATGTGTCTAACAACAGCAGTAAAGCATAATTAAAACAAACAAACAAAAACCCCATAATTTTTGTTTGGCGGAGAGTGAACTGCGACTGATCGCCTTACAAAGCAAAGGACCAATCGCTGAGAATGGCCTTCTTTCTGTTCACTTTGGTTTCCGTTGACTTTGTCCGGCCGCGTCGGGACACACGTACCCGGCATTTGGCCGGGATTACAATTGCGAATCCCGGTTTTGCCGATCAAATTTAACACTGAAACAGCGCAGTTTGTAAAGGGCTCCAAATCCTTTAATTCTTAAATAATAATTTAAAAGTTTTCACAATATCTCCCCCCCCCCCTCTTTTAGCATTGCATTTTCCATCTGGTCCTCTCTTTTCTTCTTCAATTTGTCCTCTTCCACCTCCTCCGTTCCCTCCTCTCTTCTCTTTCCTCCTCTTCTTCCTCACTTAGTTCATCCTCAAAGTGTTTGGCTCTGTCCGCCACTTTTTTGGCAATTCGTTTGTTCAATGGCATTGCCTTGTCACATAAATGGCACCGCTGTCGGCACACTTTGGCCATTTCCTCGTAATAGGGCTAAACACCAACAGAAGAGAATAAGCAAATCAAATCAGCCATTTGATCACCGACAAATCACTCACATTTACTTCCGGGTGATCGGCTGGCGGCGGATTACACGAACTTTCGTCCGCAATTAAACAATCTCTGGTCAAATCGGCACATTTTGCTGAGGGGGAGGGGCGAGGGGTGAAGTAATATGTGCATTTATTTCTTCTTACGTGTACAAAATCGGCATGTGCGGGCACACTTCTGCATGTCATTCTCGAACTCCCTCTGGTCGCACATGTGCCGAAGTCCGATGCATCCGTCCTGAGAATCAACGCACGCGCCCTTTGCACAAAGACCGCAAGTGGACGCACATGCCGTGGTCATCTGACGGAATCAGAAAATGAAAAAGTAATCAGAAAAGAGCAAAGTGATTGAAAAATAATCAGAACCTTACCATTGCCGTCATATTCTTACACAAATGCTTTTGTGCAGCACAGTTGATTTGATAATCTAAATATATCTAGCCAATATAAGCCGAGAAAGAAAGCAAATGCCAATTGGGCGTTGCTCGCTCCCAAAAGTGGCAATACCAATTCGGCTTCCCCCCCCCGCTCCAAATGCCTATGCCAATAGTTTTCTTTCCCCAACACCAAAATGCCAATGCCATTTCCGCTTCTATCACTCTCAAAATGCCAATGCCAATCCTTTCTTTCTCCACCCCTAAAATGCCAATGTTGCCCACTTGGGTCGTCGCCGCAGCCGTGCTCTTTTAACTCGCAGCACACTTTGCAATGATGTGCACATCTATTTTTTTTATCGCTTTTCCACTGCTTTTGCCCTTCTCTCTCACCCGTGCGCCACGTCCTTTAGCCCGGGCAAGTCGCAATTGCGGGGCCTTCCGTGCGAATTTGTGTTGCGCGAGGGGAACACTCTCTCGCAGAATGCCTTTGACTCTCTGTCTTGGCACACTGTCGCAATTGGCAAAAAGTTGCCATTTTTGTTCTACAAATCATTTATTACAAAATTGTCTATGGCCATTTTTGTCTCACTTGACAGCGCAGCAGTTCCAATTTGGTTTTTGTATTTTCATGTTCCTTGTTCGGCTTCTCCTCCTCCTCTTCTCCCTCTTCCTCCTCTTTCTCCTCCTCTTCTCCCTCTTTCTCCTCCTCTTCTCCCTCTTCCCCGTCTTTCTCTTCCTCTTCTTCCTCATCTTCTCCCTCCTCTTTCTCATCCTCTCCCTCCTCTTCCGCTTCTTCCTCTCCCTCGTCGTCTTCCGTGTTTTCTTCGTCCTCTGTTCCCTCCCCCTCTCCGTCCGCTTCATTCTCTGTCTCTTCCTCATCCCCGGCAGTGTCATCATCCGTCCCTTTGTCATCATCTTCCCCTCCGTCTGCGTTATCATCCCCTTCCTCTCCCTCCCCCTCTTCCTCCTCCCCCTGCTGATCTTCCGCATTTTCTGTGTCGTCTTCCGTGTCTCCTCCCCCCGGGTCGGTTTCTTCCTCCTCCTCCCCCTCCTCCTGCTGGTCATCCTGCGCTTGAACAACCAAAGACTTGTGAAAGTCGGCAAATAAAAGTGCCAATGACAGAATTATGAATTGCCATAATATTTTCCTAAACATTTTTTTGGGTTTTAGATTCAATAATTCGTAAGAGTAAATTGGTAACAAAATTAGGTTAACAGCTGTGTAATCCCATTGATCCGTCAATTAATTATTGAAATAATTAATTAATTAATTAATAATTTATCGTATGCAAATGAAAGGAAAACGACTAAAATTTTGGAAAATGTTTAAACAGCTTTAGTGAAACAAATTTAGAATGAAAGAAAAATTAAAAAATACGAGAAAAAAATGAAGAAAATTGCTGGTGTGTACGTATCTTTTTGATACTTTGTCATCTTTTTGTCGGTCGTTTGTCCCTCCTTTGTCGTTCTTAGTTCAACAACTGTTCTTTTCCTATTTCCATGTGTTTTGTGGCCAATCAATCCATTCATTCCCGTTGGTCCCCACAATTTCTGTTTCTTCCCATAAATCCAATCGATTGTTTCCCCCACTGACCTAATTTGATCACTTTGTTGACCTTTGATCAGTGATCACTCACTGCCTTTGATCTACAAATGATGAATGACCCCTCCTTTCCCTGCTCCCGTCTGCTCGTCCTTCCGAACCCTAACAGTTTCTCTGCACACCGAAAGGGTCGAAAATTGTTCGGTTTTCCCATTCAGGTCCCCAAAGCCCCACTGTTTTCGGCACCGTTCTTAAATTTCCCCCTTCGGCTTTAGTATTTCTTCAGCGTTGCATGCATTGCGTGCACATTGGTGGACATTGTGCAGATACTGCTCGGAACTGTCGCATATTTTTACCCGATTTGGTTTCGGCGAACGCCCCTTTACCGTCAAATTTTGCAAGTAATTTGATACACAAAGAATTACTGTAATTTACTGTACCCAAGAAAAGTGATCGTCACCAGTTCATTCTTTACTACAACAGTTCACTGCTCATTTGGGTCCTTTTGTTCTTCACGCACATTATGTCAATGGGAGTTTCCATCTTCAGTTTGCAGGTGTTTTGTTTGGATCATTTTTGATCAGATCAAATTGCGAAAGATAATTGCCTCATTATCAATCACCCTATTCACTGTCAATTTGATTAATCCACTTAATGAACCACTAAACACTTAAATGATCAGTGATCATCAAATGCCAATTCAGCTCCGTCGTCCCCCTCTGTTTGTGCCCCAACTCGTCGCCCTTTTGCTCATCGTTCTTTCTCTTTTGGCCATTTTTTCCAGCTCCGCCACAATAAGGTGTGCCTTTGCCCTTTGCCAATTCAGTCCCTTATTTTTCCTTTTCCCCTCCCCCTTTTCAGTATCGTCAGTGATGACTCAATGTTCGCCCCGTGCGTTCTCTCATTTTTCTTCTTTCTCTTTTACGGGTTCATATAAATATTTGAATTTGTCTGTTCAATTATTCCGTCCATTTCTTTGCCTTTTCAGTCTTTTTTTGGCAATTTCCGTCCTTTGCTTCCAATTCATTTGGTCCGAATACGATGAAATCCAACGGATTTTGGCCAAGTCAAAGTCAGTGCATTTTAAGGAGAAGAAGCGGAAAAAAGTGAACAATTTTAAAATAATAAAACAATAAAACGAAAACAAATAAATTTATGGTGATAATACAATAAATCTTTTGATAAAATTTGCTTTTTATATTTTGAACATAACTTTTGGCCTTTTTTCTCTCTCTCTCTCTCTTTCTTTTGCTTGTCACTGCGGATGGATCCATTCAATTTGAAGGTGGTGCCATTCTTGCCCTATTTCGGCATTGTCTTGCGTCTTCCCTCGTCCAATTTTGGCATTTTGTCCCTCCTATTTCCTTTGCCTCCTCTCCTCCTCCTCCGGTGGTCCCTCTTCATTCGATTCCATGCTTCGCATCGTTCTCCCAATACTCCTCATGTTCGTCCTCCGCATTTCCCTCCACCGTTCGTTCAGTGCCGAAAGTGACTCGGTCCTTTTGAACGAGGGAGTGGCCGAGTAGTGTCTCCGCTTGGCAAAGTGTCGATGATGCAGCGGAACAGTGCCGAACGGAGATGAGACGCCCGGGGGAGAAGTGAAATTGGCGGATGTTGTCCCCGTCCGTTTGGTTGTTTGCGTGTTGTTGTCCTGCAGGTTCGGGTTCGACCCGTGCACGGGCGTGGAATGCGGTGTCAATGACAAATGTCGCAACTCTGTGGCAGAAGGGTCGGTGATCAGAATGAGCGGAGTTGTGGGCAATGACGGGTCGTTGTCCTCCTCTTTGTTGTGATGACCGTTGAATACGACATTTAGCCGTTGGTGGTCCCTTTTCATCGGAGGGGACGACGGCGTGGAATGGCACTTTGACCGGGGCCGTGATTTGCTTGACAACTTGTGGACATTTCCTAAAAAATAAAAAAAAAGCAAATTTGTGGCTTTTCTCTATGATTTTGGTGAAAGGTATGCCAAGGAGTTGCCCCGAGGCGTGCTTCTTCTCTCACTCCCTCGCCCCATGCCTTCCTCTATCTCTCCCCCTCTCTCCACCAAATTACCTCCCCCAAGGGGTGCTTCTTCTCTCACTCCCTCGCCCCATGCCTTCCTCTATCTCTCCCCCTCTCTCCACCAAATTACCTCCCCCAAGGGGTGCTTCTTGTCCTCCGCCTCTTTCCCCTGCCGTTTCTGATGAAGTGGCTTCGCTGTCCCTCCTTTCCATTAGCTTTTTCTTCTCCTCCTCCTCTTCCCTCCCGCTGTTTTCATCGCCGCGCGGCAAAATGCGTCCGAACAGTCCGAGCAATTTGGCCGAAAACTTTCTCCGCGCTTCATAGCTTTGTTTGACCACCGGACAGTTGAGCACCTGCGGCGTGTTCTGTTGGGCCATCAAATGCGGCACCGAATCGGTGCTGAAACCGCCAAAGCGCAAGTCAAAGTACGTGTTGGAGTAGAGCGAGTCCAAGTCGTTGGCACTGCAACTGTTGTTTTCCGTCCGGGTGGTGAGCCCATTGAACTCGGAGGTCGACGTCGAGTCCATGGACTCTGAAACGGCACAAATAAACAAAAAAAAACATAAATCACTTTTTTCCATTTTTATTATTTTTCTTTTGAATTTAAATTTGAGGGATGAGTTAATCTCTCTCTCTCTCTTTCTCTCATTTAAAATGGTACTCATTTGTCATCTCTGTATTTGCCATTTCGATATTTTTTCTAACCGACGCCACAGCCAATGCGCCGAAGTCCCCACGTGCGGCGCGATGGAATCGGCGATTGCAGGGGCGAGGTTTGGATGCTGCTGCTGACCATTTGTTTGGGCTGGTTCGATTCCACAATTTGAGTAAAACGTTTGTTGGCAGTGAATTTGGCAAAAAGTCGTGCCCTGAGAGTTTTTTTTTAATTTTATTTTTTCAAATTAAATTCGAATTTCCCACCGAAAGTCCGCACTTCGTCCCTCTCTTCGCAATTTGTCCATTTCCTTTGCCTGAATCGCTTGGATTTTGGACGGGTCGTATTGAAGCAAAGCACCGGCGTAATTTTTCGGCAATTTCGCCACTTTTTTCGGTTTTCGCTTTCCCATTGAGTCCTGTTGACTCGACATGATGGAACCAAAGGACACTAAAGAAGCAATTAGTAGTATTTTGATGGGAATTTTAATGGGACTCACCGCGTCTGTCGTAAATGATCCGCTCCGTTGCCCCCCTCCCCTCGGCCCCTTTGGCCATTTCGTCGGCTCTGTTCGCTGCTGCCCCGTGGTGGTCCAATAACGGTCTGCGCTCCACCACCACCGCTTCGAGTTCTGAGCCGTTTTCCGCCTCCAATTGTGCCCTCTTCTGCTCCTCCTCCTCTTCTTTTTCCTCCTCCGAATCAGTGTCCAATTCGTCGTCGGATGACTCTTCCGGATAAATCTGCAACATTTGTCCCATTGTTTTCCCTTTGCCCCCCCAGCGATCACTTTGTTGACGAGAATGTTGCTCGCCCGTTCCGCTATCCAATCCTTCACCCGTCCAATGGTGCTGCTCTTCCGTCTCGCGTTGCTTCCCCGTCGGCTTCCGCCGCCCTCCGTCAGCACCGCCGCCGTTTCGGGACGGAGTGGCGGAATGTCTTCGGGCGCCTCTTCCTCGTCCTCCAAATTGGTCACTTCCGCCGCCATCTTCTCAATCTCGTCAATGTACTGCTCGATCAGCCGTTCGATCAACTTTTGCAGTGCCTTTTGGATTAGATCAATGCACATGGACAGCAGGGCGAGACCAATCAGAATCATGAAAAAGTTGACAATCTGTGGACGGAAAAGGAGGGAGCAGGAGGGGGGGGGGGCATTAATTTGGATTATGACCAGTAACTGAAACGTACCATCATGTCCGGGTTGGTCGGCACAAGGTCACCCAATCCGACCGTACTAAAAAAAATGTTAAAATTAATATTGTTAAATATGTATTTTATATAATAATTTTAAATTGGAGAATTTTTTGAAGACATTTATTAAGCATAAGGCTTGTAGATAGATAGGTGCATTTTGTTGAGTGCACCTGATTGAGACGAAAAAGAAGTAGATGGACGTCATGTAGCCCCACTCGGTCTCCCAAATGCAAAAGAGTGCCGCACTGAGCATCGTCCACATGATCAGAATGATCAGTGCCCATGGAATTGGGAATTGCTGCGGCCGTTCCCCGCCCCTTTCTGCCGCTTTTTTCGCCTCCTTCTTCAACTTGTCCAATGCCTTTTGCGCGTCTCGTTTTTCCGCTTCTATCCGTCTCATTTCTTCCTCCACCAAAAGTTCGCCACGCACGGCGCCATTGATCATCGGTGTCGCGGCAGAGCCAACGGCGGTGCCGGCCATTGCGGCCGTCAGATGATAAATGGCCTAAGTGGCGATTTATTAGGGCTTCTTAACCAATTAACGGCCAGATATTTGACGGCATAATTACCTACTCATCCAATGGGTCGGGGTCTTTTCAGCGCCTACGTTTCAGAGCCAGACTCGTTTAGGACTTTGTAACTTTTTTCTTTGTGAACCAAATTTGACAAAATCGGTATCATTCGAAAGTTTAAAAGTTTAGTGTCTGAATAAAATATTTCCAAGCGATGACTAACTCTTAAAAAAAGTTACAAATTGGAAAACGCAAAAAAGTCAGAATTCTTGTCTATTCATGTCTTTTTGATGGTGGGTAATTTTTTCAATTTTTAGAGGCCTAATAGAGAAATAAGCAGCATTCGAAAGACACTATGTTTAAAAAATTTGGTTGGCTAAGAAAAAAGTTGTGGCGTACTAAGTTGGCTGGCGCCGAAATGTTCACCCCCCCCCAGCCCATCCAATGCCCAACGGGCCAATTGGGCCCCTCATTATTTGACTTACCCGAACCGGTTCGCTCATTTTTCTCGACGCTTCCGGCAGTTTTCTCCGCGCGGCATGCAATTTTTTGTACAGTTTTCGCAGTCCGCGCGACAAAAGTCTGCCAATTTCCGTCAAAATGATCAAGAAGAGGGGAATTCCGACCATAATGTACTGAAAAGCGGACAAGGGACCGATTGGCGTCGGTACTGAATGTCCTCGCGCATTTTTCTCACCGCAATGCTGGCCAACCGACCGCCAGAAGTTTGGGTAATCGGAATACCGTAGCCGATGGTGGTGTACAGTTGACCGGCGTAAAACATTGCACCGACCCATGTCCACGGGGAACTCTCAGAACGTTCTTCGATTACCTTTTGATGATTTGGAATAATATTATTTTTTTTTTTGTGAAAGAAATCATACTAAAATAAAATTTTAATATATTTTCAATTATTTTGTATTTATTTTATTTCATATTTATTTAAAAATAATTTAAATGGAAAAAAAATAGCAGCCCGATGCGGGGCTCGAACCCGCGACAACCAGATTAAGAGTCTGGTGCTCTACCGACTGAGCTAACCGGGCACCGGTGATTCCGTCTTTATCATTACTTATATAACAAAGAAATTCTCAAAACCTTGGACCAATTGTTCATTTGTTTTCAATGAATCCCTGCAAATGTCTTTGTTTTGTCTATGTCAAAACGAAAAGCAAATGTTTTTCTTTCAAAATCCGTCCTAAAAAATACATTCATTTTTTGGCAGTTTGGGAGAAAAATTTAAATGTAATTCCAGAATTTTTATCAAAAATCTAGCTTCGCTATTCGAAATATTTCAGCCAATGAACCCATAAGTTTCCCTTTTTTATTTGATTCCTAATTTTGGTAATAATTTTCTATCAAATTTTGCTAAAAATAATAAATTTATTTATATTTGTAAAATATTTTAAATTTCCTTCGATCAGTTTGTCTTCTGTCACCTTTGTCAAATTGAGATAGTCGATCAGCCAGAAGAGATGCTCCTTCACGTGCCGTGCCTGCAGAGATTGGCCCGCTTCGTCCAGTCCCTCCTCACAGCGCACTTCCAACATTCGCGAAAGAGTCTAAGCAAAAACAGAAAAACAAAAATAAATAAAAGAAAATAAATCCAAAAATAAATGAAAACAAAAGAAATCAGCCACCCTTTTGAAGGCGTATTCGGCGTTGGCCCTGTAGTGCGCCCGTCGCTGTTCGTCCGCCTCCAATTCAAAGTAACGGAAAATGTAAGCGCCAAAAGCGGTGTAAAGGACGAGGATGAGAAAGGGGAGGGCATAGCGAAGCCGTTTTTTGTAGAAGAGACGAAAATGACTGAACAGAAAGCTGAACACTTTCATCGAAGCAAAACAGACGGACGGACGGACAATTTGCTGAGAAACGGTTGAACTTTGGTAAAGTGAGGCCAAGAATAGGGTTTTTTTGGAGGATGGAAGTGGGGAAATAAGGCGAAAGATTGGGGGGAGCGGGGGGGGGGGGGAGGGGGGGGGGAAGGGGAGGGGACGAATGAGCCGAGCCGATAATTGTTCTTTTAGCCCATCCGCCGTCAACGGACGATCCATCGGAGTCGGAGGTGCTTTATCCCCCCCCCCCGGGCCCTCTTCCCCCCCCTCTGCTAATAATCATCACCAGCACAATCGTGTAGAGAAATTTTCTTGAGCCTCAGAAGAGGAAAGGAAAGCAGCAGGTGTTCATTGGAGAAAAATTGAACAAATGGAGGGGAGAGGGAATGGGGATAAATTGGGAGAAGAACAGCAAAATGATGGAAGAAAACGAAGAAAGGAAAGGAAGAAAGAAAGAGGAAGGAAGAGAGGAAGGGATGATCGATGGAAGTGATCGGATGAAGAAAAAGGAGTAAGAGGGAGGGATGATGGAAAAAGAAAGGAAGAGATGATGAGGAAAAAGGAATAAAATGTCAAAGGATGATGGGGAGGCAGTGGAAGAGAAGATGAATGGATGGAAAGGGGAAGACAAAGAATAACCCATGTCAGGGGAAGGGTTGTCCCCTCCCCTTCGGCAGCTTTCGCCGGATCAATGGAGGTGAGGAAGAGATCGATCGGACCAAAGCCAAAGGGCGACCAATTGGGCCACTGATCGGAGGCAAAAGGCGTCCCCATCCGTTGCGGTCACTCATTCCCATCGGTCAATCTCTTCCTTCAGCTTTTTGCTCGTCCTTCACCATGGCTTATGTTTTGCCAATTCAAAGGGAATGTCGTAAAATTTCCATTGAATTCGATCATTCCTTACGCCGAATAGACAGATTGAAAAATGAGCATTAAAAAACGGCAAAAACATATTTGAAATTACAAATACAGAGGTGCGCTGACATTTTGTCCATAAAGCAAAAACTCGACATTTTGTCCATAGAGACGAAAGGTCGGATTTAAATTCTCTGGACAAATTTTTGAATGGGCAAAAGACCAGATTTTTAAAAGAAGCCAAGAAAATTTTAAATTAAAAGGTTTAAAAAAAGTGGTCAACTCATTTCTCTCAGAAATTTTAACATTTTGGGCGGTGCCTATCGGCATAGCCGAAGGAATTACTCATTTTTTGCTCAAAATTATTAACAATTCTCACAAAATTTAAAAAAAAAGCCCTCGGCGGAGCCTATCGGCACCGACTGATGGCTTCTTCCCTTACAACAAATAATGAAAATATATTTCAAATGATGAAAAAGAAAAGCAAAAATAAAATAAATTCATATTTTTGTTATTTTTTTTTTCATTTTCGGTTAATGCCAATTGCGCCCGCATTAATTTGCAACTTCAATTCACTTGATTATCACTTTTATTTCCAGAAAGATTTCAAAAAATAAGAACATTGCCTCAAATACTTTACAGAGCCAATGAATATGCGGAAAATTGGGAATTAATGCCAAAATTTATGCCGGGAATAATTGTCTAATCATTTGAGTCCAAACTTTGAAATAAATTTCATTTTTGTGACATTGGCATTTGGTGGTGGGGGGGGGGGGGAGAAAGAAAGGTTTATTTACGTCCATTTGGGTGGGAATTGCATTTTTGATTTAATTTTGAACTCGCCGCCTTGGCCGGTAATTTAGAAAATTTGGGCTTTGTGGCCCATCCTTTGGGAATTTCGGACGGACAATGGCAGCGGAAAGAAATTTATTGCCTTTCATTGAAAGAGCAGCGGAAGAGGAGACCCGTTGCACAGGCGGAGATTTGATGACGGCGATGTGGCAAATAGGCGAGCCGATGACCATTCGACGCCGCCGGAGATTGACATTTGACGAAAGGGGGGGGGGGGGAGAGAGGGCATTGGGGAAGAGAGGGCATTTATGGGGGGGGGGGGCAAGTGGGGGCAATGCTTATTCAAAAAAGTAGTCCATTTAATTGAAAAGCCAATTGACATTATATGTATCACCCGAAAAGGTTTGGTCTAAAATTTTCTTTTACTTATGCTTTTTAATTTTAATTTTCTTTAAATTTTGAAATTAAATTTTTGTCCGTCCGTCAAATTCCCCTCAAATCATTCGAATTCTTTGAAATGCTACTGCATTTGTTTCAATGACTTCGAATGATGTCATCCGCTGGAAAGTGAGTGCACCTCCATTTACTGAACACTTCACTTTTCACTTTTCGTTTTATTTGTCCATTCATTGGACCAAAGGGAATTTGCGTCATTAAAAGGGACAAAAATAAATTTATTTGCCTCTTAAAAAATCACTGAACAAATTGCAATTGGGCTAAAGAGCCAAAATTAGGCCAATTAAATATATAATTATTTAATTACACAATTTTATAAATAAGACTAATTGCTTAAAAGAATAATTCAATGGGAGGCAAATGGAAATCGATCATTTATTTCTGATCAGACTGATTTGATCGCTTCCAAACGTCGGCAATTGTTGCTCTTTCGTCCCTCTTCGTCAATTCCTTCGAGCTGTCAGTCATTCTCGGAAATGGAACAGAGTTGGTTTTCATGACGCAATTTGCCCCCTATTGCCCCTCCCCCCTCCGTTCAGTTTTCTCAATTGATTCTCTCCTCCCTTCTGTCCCCCTCCCGCTGTTTTTCCAAATCCCATCCATTTTTCCCCATTCATTTTTCATTTGCAATTATTCGGCAAACATTTCTTCTTCTCGCGCGCCTCACTCCCGCCCTCTCCCCCTGCCGCCCTCTCTCTTTCACTGTTTCAACTCCGTCCCCTCCCCTCTTCCTCTCACTCTTTTAAGTCCTTCCTCGTCTCCCCTCCCTCTTTTACCCTATCTCCCTCTCTCTCTCCCCCCCCCCTTTCCGCTCTATCCCTCTTCCCTCCCCTCTTCCTCTCACTCTTTTAAGTCCTTCCTCGCCTCCCCTCCCTCTTTTACCCTATCTCCCTCTCCCCCCCCCTTTCCGCTCTATCCCTCTTCCCTCCCCTCTCCCCCACCCGTTAAATTTTTTTTTCTTTTTCGGCAGATGCATTTCCAAGTCATCCCTTATTTATACCTCTCCCAAATGCCCTTGTCCATCTGTTCGCATTTTGCTGAATAATGGATGATTTTTTTTTCATTTTCTCATATTTCCCCCCGTTTTTAATTCCATTTGTTGGCTTTTGTCTCGTCCTCTCCTCTCTAATCGAATTGCATATGTTTAATCCCCTTCCCCCCAAATGCAATTCAATTTCCATTTCAATTCGTCTCCCCCCCCCCCCCGGCGCTTTTCTTTCGGCGGCTTTTTGGCTCATTCAATTGGCTTTGCATTGTTCCAATTTATATCGTCAAGATTTGAGACTCTCTTTTTTATTGTCAACAATTGCCTTTGTTCTCTCATCGCCATCTTCCTCTTCCCTTCCTTCTCTCTGTTCCTCCTTCTCCTTTTCTCTGTTCTTCCTCTTCATTCTCCTTCTCTCTGTTCTTCCTTCTGCTCCCCTCTTTTTCTCTTCCCTCGTTCTCTCTTTTCTTCTCTGTCTTCCTATTTTCTTCCTTTTCATCCTCTTCCTTCTCCTCTTTTTCTCGTCCCTCCTCGACTTCTTTTTCACTCTCGTCGTCCAATTCGTTTAGTTTTGTCCAATTTCTTCTCCCATTTGCATCGATTTGTTCGTTTGACACCAATTTAAGCAGCGGAAGAGATGCTTTTCACTTTATTTTTGCTTTTGCTTTACTCTCACTGTCTCTCCTCCTCTTTCTCTTCCTCTTCCTCCCCCTCCCTCTTCCTCTTCTTCTTCTGATGAATGCTTTTGTCTTCTTCACTCTTTTCTCTCATTTCTCTTCTCTTTTCCGTCTCCCCCCCCCCCCCCTCTCCCTTAAAAAAGAATTGGCCTCATTTCTTTTCATAAAACTGCATAACAAAAATGTGCCAAAAATAAATTTAAATTAAATTAAAATTATTTTATAAGTAAATTATTTAAACCTTTCTTCTTCATCATCAATCTTTCTTTTAGTTTAATTAGTGTTTTTTTCTTCTTCTGGAAATTGGTGCCATTTAAAGGTTTTAACGTTTAATTGAGCCTTTCCAAAATTGGCCTCGTCAAATGCCCCCCCCCCTTTTTTCTTTTATTTGTAACAGAAACTCTCCGTTTTCACAAGTCAAAAATATCATTTTTCTGTTGCTTTTTGATGCGTTTGGCTTTCCTTTTTCGTCTGTTTGGTCAAAGGTCATTCTCCGCTTTTATCACTTTTCATTGCTTTCATTTGCTTTTGCTTCTCTTTTTTTTTTGCTGTTTATCGATGGAAAATTGTCTCTTTTGACATGGAAAGATTCAACACAAATCTCCCCCTTTTCTTTTGGTATGATTGGAATGTGTTAACGACGGAGGGGGGGGGGAGAGTGGGATTTGCCATTTGATATTTCTCAGGGGGGGGGGGTAAAGTAAACGTAACGCCGGGAGGGGGGATGTTGTGTTATGAGGTCGTCTCGGGACGCATCATTCAATTGATTGGTGTAGTCCATCACTGTTCAAATGCTTTTCATTTGCCCTTTTGCTTAATCCACCAATCGATCTTCCGATGTTCTGCTCTTTTCTGCTTTTGTTCGTCCCCCCCCCTCCCTTATTCATAAAACCATCTCCAGCCCATCTGTGTCTCTCTCCTCTCCCCCTCTTCTCTCCCTCTCTCCTCTCCTCTCCCTCTCTCCTCTACCCTCTCCCTCTCCCTCTCTTTCTCCCCCTCCCTCGCCTCTTTTTCTTCATTCCCTCCCACTACCAACGCATTATTAGTTTTGTCTTCCATTCTCTCTCTCGCAGAGTGTGGGAAAAGAAAATGAACACAGAAAATCAAAGTTCGAATAAACCGATCATCGGCTGAGAGCCATTCATTCATTCCTTTCCGCTGCAATTTGAATAGGCGAATAATCCGTGATCATTTCCTTTTTTGGAAGTGACGAACGGTGGCGCATGACCCCCCCCCCCCCCCCCCGTCTCCCCCTACTCCTTCGCTTTCGTCCCTCTCATACCCCTCTCCCTCTCATCTCTCTCCCCTTACCTCTCCCGTCTCTCCCACCCCCTCTCCTTATCCCTTTTCGTCCCTCTCATACCCCTCTCCTTACTCCTCTCGTCCCACTCATCCCCCTTCTCTTACCCCTCCTGTCCCTCTCATCCATCCCCTCTCCTTACTGCTCTCGTCCCACTCTTCTACTCCTCCTTCATCTCCCTCCTCTTATCCCTTTCGTCCCTCTCATACCCCTCTCCTTACTCCTCTCGTCCCACTCATCCCCCTTCTCTTACCCCTCCCGTCCCTCTCATCCATCCCCCTCTCCTTACTGCTCTCGTCCCACTCTTCTACTCCTCCTTCATCTCCCTCCTCTTACCCCTCCCGTCCCCTCTCTCCCACCCCCTCTCCTTATCCCTCTCGTCCCTCTCATCTCCCTCCCCTTACTGTTCCCCTCTTGTTCCATTTATTTATTTAATTTGTAATTTGTGTAAATGCAAAAATTAATTAATTCTATTCATAAGAAGAAGAGGACGAAGGCACACTGCTGCCGTATTTCGTTTTGTCTTTCCTGGGAAAATGACAGAAATGGCAAACGAACGGGAAGGTGATGAAGAAGAAGAAGTGATGACGTTGAAATGGGCTTAATTAATGAAGAAACATGGGAAGGCATTTTAAATTCAAAATTAATGAAAAGCCCAAAAACATTCCGTCGTTGGCCACCAGCAAAAGCAAAGGCCGACGTATTAAATTAACACTTCTTTTTTCCTAAAGAATTTTATCCGATGATTAATCCAATCCAAGAAAACAGCCCCAGAGGGGCGGTGGTTTCGTCGGCCGATGGATGACCCTTTTGGCCTGACTTTTTAATATGTTTATTTTGGCATTCTATTTTTATTTCCGCCATTTCTTTTAATTATCCCATTAGTTTATTTGTTCGTTCCGCTTTGTTCGTTGCCATAGCTGCGCATTTCCCCGACAGTTTTAAATTAGCCAAATGTAATTTGCATTAAGCCATCGTCATCCATTCATCAATTAATTATCAGTCAACTGACCATTGCTATTTGCCATTTCACCGTTTTAATTGATGGCTACCAATGCGAATGATGGCATTGCCGAAGGGCGGCAAAGCAAACAAAAATTGCCCAGCGGATTGCGTCCACTTTTGGAGGCATTTGCACGGGAATCATTGCGCAGTCAGCCGGCCGATTTGGCACAATTTGGCCAAATATTCTTCGAAATTCTCACCGAACACAAAAAGCGTAAGAACTACTGATCATAAAAAGATAATTAAACATTATTTAATTATCTCATTAGCTAATTCATTGCGCAATCTCTCACTTTTTTTAGGCAATTCGGCCTGCAGTGTTGAAGCACTACTCGGAGACAAATTCAACTACGATATTTTCAGAAGCGAATTGCATGAAAAAGTAAATGCATTTAAACCAACAATTTAATGGATAATTAAAGTTTATTTAAATTACAATTTTAGCTGAAAAAAGCGTCGCCGCAGCACAACGGACGGCCAAACAGTCCGATGGATATTGCAGCAATCAAAATCCAAGCTGCTTTTCGGGGGCATATGGTCAATAAACATTAATGCCAAAAGCAGAGATTAATTGAAAAAATTGAATAATAAATAAATAAAAACAAATATTCATTCTTTTTTATGCCTATACATTTGGCATTTAAGCAAGTCCAAGTGTTACATCGAATGGTGCCACTTTTTGGCTCCCCCGTGGCGATGGTGGGAAGGGATGGGGTGATGGCATTGGTGATGCCGTGCCATCCAATCCAATGCCTTTTCCGTGGGTTTCTCATCAAATGCCATCCCCCCCCCCTTTCTTTTCCCACCCACCACTCCCGTTCCTTGGCGAATAAATAAAGTATTCCCCCCTTCGATTTTCACTATTTATTCCTTAACCATTTTGAAAGTTTTACATCGTGCCAAAACGACACTTTCCTCCGCCGATATTTGCTTATTTATAAATTTGGAATGTGAGAAAGAAGGATGTGAGGAAGAAAGTCGGAAGATAAAAGAGAATTAACGACCACCGACCGTCCAATGCCTTCCAATTGCCTTAAAATCCCCCCCCCGGCAAAATGAAAGGGAGAAAAGCGGGACACATTAAAGAGACAGCACTTAATTTATATGCCAAATCCAAAACAAAAATTGTAGAGCCATGCTTCATTTACTAAAAATATTGCATTTTTTATGTACATATATAATCAATTAACCCCATTAATATTCAGGTGCGAACTCACCCTGAAAAATTTGGACTGGACGCCGAAACGATGGACGGATTGAATCAGAAAATGCGAAGAAATTCCAACGAACGATTGGAGGCGGCGGATCATAAAAAGGACTTAAAGTGAGCGGAATGAACGAATTGTAAACATTGAAAGTGTGCCAATACCCTTCATAATTTGAGACGGCATTCAATCGGCGGGTACAGTCACGCGGAGCAAATGAATGCCACGCCGGAGGACAGAGCGGCGACCAAAATCCAATCGGAATTTCGCGGATTTTTGGCCAGAAAACACTACGAACAGCAGAAGAAGGAAAGCTCAGTGGCGGCCACCAAAATCCAAGCGCAAATTCGGTGCGCAATTGGCAAAACGCCCGGGGGAGCGGGGAGGAGGCGTAAAACTTGTTTGCCGCCTTACCTTTTGCGCATCCCATTGTGCCCTCCTCCCCCTCCGCCCCATTTGTCCATTATTTTGCCCTATTTTCCCTCCACTGATTCGCCCTCCAATCAGTTTAGGGGCTTCTTGACACGGAAACGGCTTGAGGAGCAAGGCTTTGTGCTCAGTCCGCCCCGTTCGCGTGCATCGACTCGAGCATCGGCCGGAGATGCGAAGGCCCAATGAATGAATGAATGAGTGGATGGATGGGTGGGCGTGCGTTTGCCGTCGCTGTCGCCCGCCCCCAAAAATGCTTTATGTGCCCCGGGTGATGTCCACGCGAACGGCACAGCAAAACACAAAACAAAACACTCAAATGCATTATTTTAATTATCATTTTCTCATTTACTCTTCACACTTTGTCCAATTTTAATTGCTTATTACGACAAATTCATTATCAAACAAATAAATTAATCCGAAGGGATATAATTTGTACAAAAACAAAGGCAAAATCAAAGGGAGGGGGGGGGGGGTGACGGAGGGGAGAATGTCACCCAGCGGCGCTGACAAAAAAGCAAACGCTTTTTTGTAGGGAATGAATGAGTGAGTGAATCAGCAAAAGGCCCTCTGAGGGGTGGCCGACAGACGGACGACGATCATTTCTTAACTTGTGATTCCCCCCTTTCCAACCAAAATGCCCCTTTACGGTGCGTTTCATTTTGTGATTAAATAATGTTAATTATTAAATTTCTTTTACTTGCCTATGGTTCAAATTAAATTACATTTGCAGACAATGCCCTTCCAATTATTATTTTGGTTTCTCTTTCCATCAAAATAATTCTGATCAAATGTCCCCTCTTTTTCTCTCTCTTTTTCTCTTTCTCTCTCTCTCTCTTTCTCTCTCTTTTTCTCTCTCTTTTTCTCTCTCTTTTTCTCTCTCTTTCTCTCTCTCTTTCTCTCTCTTTCTCTCTCTTTTCCTCCATTTGTTTTCCTCCCCCCTCCTTTTCTCTTATCAGTTGCTCATTGTCATCTGTTCTCTGTTGCTTGGCTCTGCTTCCCACTGATTTCTTCCATTATTTTGCCCCTTTGTTCTTTCCGCCTTTTTCTTTGATTTGCCGTTGGCATTTCACATCAAATTTGATAGAATGAAACTGTTTGGCACTAATTTGACAAATCCAATGGGAAGCAATTGGACGGGCGCTGCTTTAGACATGGCCAAGAAGGTCAACCCGATGGGCGCTGTTGATCAGGTTGTTTTGTCTGTCCTCAATTTCTGACATTTCAAATTAGCTTCCATTATTCCTCCCGGCATATTTTGTTCATTATTTTCATTACCTTTCACTGATCACTTTGTTTTTTTCACTTTCTCCATGATGATTTCAGCCTCCTCTCCCGTTCCATGACCCATTGATCATTTCATTCCTATCAATGATCCCCCCCCCCTTTCCCATTGATCATCCCTTCCCTATCAATCATCTCCCCCTCACTCGTGCCATTGGCTGATTGTGCCATCCCTACCACCATTTGCCAACTGTTTGTTTTCCCCTTCAGTTGCTCCAAACTGTCACTTCCCTTCTCGATGCCCTCCTCTCCCACCTCCAATCACTGCTCTCCGCTCTCCAATTGATCGTCCCCGTCGTTGTCGGCATTTTTGCTTTGTTCTGTGTCTTTTTCCTCCTCCTCTTTTGTGCCCTTTTGTTCCTCCTTTTTCGTGTCGCCTTTCCCCGCCAATCGCCGCCACAGATCGGCCAAATTGACCGACTGATCAAAGCCGAAAAAAGTGCCGACCAAAAAGCATTGGAAGAGCAAAAGCCATTTGTGGGGACAGAAAATGAGAAGAGATGAGCCAAAGAAGAAGCTCAAATAATTTTCATCTCAGAGAGATGCACCATTTTGCAACACATTCAAACGTTGCCAAACATTATGGAAAAAAATAAATTATTTTTGTTTTTTTAGAATTCCTTCCGATTGATAACATAAATGATAAATTAACAAAATAATAAGACTTTTAAAAAACTTTAACGAAGCATCGACATAATTAGCAAATGCCATCGCTTGACAAAGTAATCTTTCGATGGCACTTTTCCCTTTTCGTTTCCAATCCCTCAAAGATCCTCGAGGACATCGATTTCGCTTTGGTTGAGTTGGTGGCCCATGTGAACCGTTTCCTCGCCGTTCTGACCGTGTTCATGCCAATGTTCGTCGTTTTGCTCTCCCTTCTTCTGGTTATGATCATTGCTCTTCTCGTGCTGTCCGTCTTTCTCCAATTCAAACGCCTCAGGGAAAAAGGAAATGCGCGAGGGGAAGAGACGGAAGGGACTGATCAAATTGAACAACAGCAACAGGTGGGAGATGTGACCAATTGGGGGAGGGGGGGGGGAGGATGGGTAACGGCCAAAATAATTGGCAATGGAAAAATTGGGGGAGGGCATTCAGAAATTGGGAGAGATGAGACTACAATTGAAATTGATTAATTGGGAGGATAATTAAAAGAGGCACACAGTGCTGGAGTGATCCCAGTGCTGTTCGGGACCAAGAATTTTTCGGGACTCGGGATCGGGACCGGGACTCCCGAACAGCACTGAGTGATCCATTAGAATGTTGGGACATCATTGAATAAACCATTCATTCCATTTGCAAATATCCGTTTATTTGGTGGATTTCTTATCTTTGATTGGCCAATTTTAGGTGAGACAATGCGTCGTTCGAAAAGATGCCACCTTTGCCGCCTCTTTACGTGCGAATGATCAGCCCCACGGGAAGGCGTTGCTTTTGCACCGATCGCATTGGCCGAGGGGGAGGAGCAAAAGCGGCGACTTTGACTTGTGAGAAAGAAATAACGGAGAAGAGAAGGGAAAGCAAAAGAACAAAGAAAATGAAAAAAAACTTTCAATTTTAAAGCATAATTTATTATTTATTATTTTATTTATTCACATTTTTCTCAAGTGACAGACAAACGAATGCTTTTTCCCCACAAATAATGGCTAATTTTGTATAGACAAATTTTGTTGTTTCTGTCACATCGGCGGATTTGCAAGAAATCAGTTTCGGAATTGAGTCAATTCAACCCATTCAGACGGAGCAGCGAAGAGACGACGAATGACCTCAAAAAAAGGGAGGGGGGGGGGGAGGGGGGGCATTGGGAGGAGGGAGAGATCGGCAACGGCGGAGGAGGAGAAGTCGCAATTTATGCTCATCAGAGTTTGTTGGACGAGTTCTCCCCAAATTTGAGTAGCAGCAGCAACGGATGGAGCAGAAGAGAGTGGTCATCATCCGTTGGGTCGTCCTCATTCATTCATTTTGTGTTTTAAAATTCCCAAATCCCTCTCATTTGCCCCCCCCCCCCAAATTGTCCCTCCCTCCTTTTCCGCTTTCGCTTATCCATCGCTTCGCTTTTGCTTTATCCCCTGGTAATTTCATCCGCTTTTTTCCATTTTTAAACATATATTTCCCACCCACCAACAATCTCCCCCCCCCTCCCCCCCCCCGGTGCTTTCCAAATTCGGCATCCTCTCCATCCTTTGTGTTGTTACTTTTGCTGTTCATTCACTCATCAGTTCGCATCGGTCATTTTCATTCGGCTATTCCGCGCATTCCCTCCCCTCCCCCCCCCCCCGCCAATTGCTGCCGCTGTCGGTAAGTGACTGACTGACCAAATTGGGGCAAAAACATCGCTTTGATTGTGTCCCTCTCTCGCAAAATTTCAATTGGAATTGCGAAAAAGGAACTTTGCTTAAATGAGGTCATTCAAATAAAACATGCCGTAAATCGGTGTCCATCAAATGTCTCCCTTTTGCAGATTTTGTCCTTGCCTTTGTCCTTATTTTGTCCTTAATTACTTTTCTATCCTTTTTTCATCCCTTTTTAAGTTATGTTTTCCTTCCATTATTTGCCTTTTTTTCTGCTGGCCATGTCTTTCCAACTTCGCCTTTTTCTCTCTTACCCCCAAATTCCGCCTCCTTTTTCCCAACCGCCAATGTCGCCAATGATCGGAATGGAGCCAATAATGCCGGCCAATTTTGCACTCGACGGGTTTTTTCAGCAATGATTCAATGCAAAATGCCTTTTTCAGATTCACTCGCCATGTGTCACCCTCCGGTGCCCTTTCCCCGCCCAATCCGTCGATGATGAACAGTTCGCCATTTTTTGTCGGCCGTGGCATTGGCGCGGGTTTCGGCGGCCCGACGACCCATGCGATGAACTCGTTGTACATCCGCAACAGCGTTAGATTGGCAAATTATCCCTAATTAATCCATTAGCTTTAGCCTTACCAAGTGCCAATGCCAACAATGCCCGGAGGGGCAAGTCCCTTCCCAATGAGTCACCAAATGGGCTCAGATGGGCCACCAATGCAGCAACCAATATTCCCCAGTGGGATGGCCATTGGTGGGACTGTTAAATTATCTGATTAGCACGACTGACCATCAGATTCAGATAAAAATGGCATGGGCACCGCGAGTGCCGTTCTCCCATCGGACATTCCAATGGATGTTTTGATCGGAAGACAGGCAAACATAAACCTGCTGACACATGAGAACTAATGTTGGCAATTCCAATCAGCAGATCACTCAGAACCGTTTGGATGAAATGGGCCGATCGGTCGGCACTTCGCCCGCCGCAATGAGAGGACGGCACCCATTTCCGTTGGGCACTTTCCTCGGCGGGTCGGACGGCGGAGGAAGGAGCGCACCGCCGCCGCCGTTCGGCGGAGGAGGAGAAGGCGCTTTTGGTGCCGATGTATTAACAAGAGGAATGGCACTGCAATACGGACAGCAGGACAATGGCTTGATGCAGCCGACGCATTGGACACTTCCTGATCCGATCAGCTCGATGCCATCACCACAAATCCCTTCTGCACCATTCTCAATGGGCCAATCGATGGCAAATGTCGGAACTTCAGCATCATCCGACCAGCAACAGAATGCCAACGCATTGCCCCTCTTTTTGAGAGGAGGGCCGCAAGACCAAATAGACGAGGCAAAAGAATACGAAACAGATTAATGAAGTTAACGAACGAATTATTGGTGGTTTAGTTCAAACGGATCATTAGACAACCGAATGGGACTTATGGAGAACAAATTCGACTAATTGATGCACTCGTTCAGAGAATGGAACCGAAAAGACAAGTAAAATGCAAAAAAGAAATAATAAATAATTAATAAAAAAATAAAATTTAACATTTTGGCACAATTTCTTTCAGATGATGTACCGAGAATTTATGCGCGAAAATGACGAACGAGAACAGTTACACCGGGAAACGGTGCACAAAACAGTGGCGGAAATGAGCGAAAAGGCGCAGGAACAATTTGCCAAGGTTAAGGCGATTTAAAACGGCGATTAGGGCTATCGTAGTAAATAAGATATGAAGCCCCTATGAGTACCGTATTGGAATGACTGACATTTACTGATTCTTCTCACGACAGATATCGGCAACGCTGCGCAACTCGAACGTGCCGGACCAGGAAAGATGGGACCGTGTACTGCAACAGTACGAAAAAATGGAACCGGAATTACGGGACGAATTCGAACAGAAATTCAAGGGCTTCCCGACATTTAAACCCGTAACACATTAAGAAAATTGAAAAAACGAATTAAGTTTGAATTGAAATGGCCCAAAGATACCATTGCCCCTCCATTCAGCTTTACCTTCATTAAAAAGCATTTTAATTATTATTTTTTCATTTGTCTGCTTAATCATTTACACTAAATATATGGAAAATGAAAAAACAAATTAAATTAAAGTATTTCTCTGGACATATTTTTGAAAAAACATTTACTAAATTCTTTTTGTTTTGGTTGCAAAAAGATCAATTACAAAAATAAAATGGCAGAAAGTGAAAAAGAACGAATTATTATGTAATTTTAACTTTTTGTGCAATTCTAATGAATTAATATGACCTATTTATGTAATTATTAAATATGAACAAAAAATGGGAAGAAAAAACAAACAAAAACGAAAGAATGAAAGAATAAAATTGGGTGGGGGGGAGGACAAAAAGGAAAAAAGACATGGTAAGAAAAGGCGGACAAGAAAAGACAAGGCAAGGCGGACAAGAAAAGGTAAGACAAATGAATGATGACATGACAAGACCGGGTTAACCGCCCGATGCCATCTGCTGGCGATGGGCATTTTGAATAAAATTCCGGGTAAAATGAGCCGATTTTGAACGGATAGAAAGAAGCACATCCGAATCAGCAAATGTCCAGTGGATTTGTTGTTTCTTACCCGTCACTTTGGTATCGCAAAACAATGAAAGGAATGCCTGTGGTGCTGTTGTTACTGACTGTGACTGATTGAGTGTTTGTTTGGTCAGTATTCGCATGGCTCTGATCCGCCCAATTTGCTCGTGTCCATCGTAAAGTCGGACTCGATCAGAATGGCATGGTCGAGAATGTGTGGCACCGGGTCAACAATGTTCTGGCAAAAGGAAAACAGCTCATTTCTTTCCGTCTTTGGTCCCCCCAAATGAATGCGTACGATTGGAATTCCGCCAGTCCCCGGGGGCACATTCAGAGTGGTGCCCTTCTCCAATTTGTCGTTGATGGACTAAATGGACAAACAGTGACAATGAGCGGCATACCAATTAAGTAAGTGACTACCTTAATCATCAAATCCCTGCCCAGGGTTCCCAAATTGTCCAATGCGTCCTGAGGGAGACCAAGTTGGTTGCCCACATCCTCCAAGTGCATGCTGACCACGTCAGCATGGCCAGTAACATGGGGACCTGAAAACAGAACCGTGGGAGGGCATAATAAGCACAGGGAATTTGGATGGCCGAAATTCCATTCGGTTTCCAACAATTTGGGGTTTTTTCCGTTCGAAGGTAGGGAAAGTTTTGCCTACCAATTAAGTCTGCTGATCATTGAGTGATCCAACAAAACTAGGGGTAAGCCCCGACGCTTCGGGGAGAGAAAGACGGGATCGGGGAGTAAAATCCCTGAAAGAATTTGTCGGGAATGGCTGGAGAAATTTAAAAAATGTCGGACACCTTCGTCGGGGAGTAAATTTTCATAAAAAGTCGAAAAAAAGATAAAAGAAGAAATTCTAAAGAAAAAAGTCTTAAAAACTCATTTCAAGACACTTCCATCTTATTTCAAGTGCAAGTGACGACTTTCGTAATTCCCCGAAACATGTCGGGGCTTAACCCTAAATAAAACACACCATTAGTGCGAATGGTCACGCGAACATCCGATGCGATTCGAATGGTGCCCACTTTTTGGTTGGTCGACTGAATGTAAAAGTCGACGTCGACCAAAAAATTGAGCAAAGCAACGCCTGTGGGAATAATTGGCTCATCATTAGTCCAATCCCAAAAAGCAGAAATCGGCCGGAAAAGGTCAGTCACCTCCGTTTTGACTGCTCAGCAAAACGGAGGGCGCGCGAATTGTGTGGATGATGACGTAAACCAATTGGTTGGGGTACTGCTCGCGGACCGCGGGCAGAATGTCGCCGAGACACACGCCCAAGCTGGTCAAGTCGCCCGCGTCTTGCCGCTTCACCCGTACTGCCTTGGCCGCCACTGCGGCACCGTCCTCCGTCTCCACCCCGTGGTCCTCCAAGCCGCTGTCCTCGTCCGATGAGCATGTCGTCTTCATCAATTCGCCGTATTTCGGCGTCTCCGGGCCCAAACGAACGCGCAAAAAGTCGACACTTAAAAAGAAATAAGGAAAAGCAGTGAAAGAATGATTGATAAGATCAAATGGTTGTGCCAAAACCGACCTTTGCAAATGGTAAAACAGCGAATTGATGGTGAAATCGCTGATCAAAATGTCCGTCATTTTGGCGCCCGCGTAATCGGGGAATTGCATGGGAAAAGCACCGAAGGGAGTGCCGCCACTTCCGCCAACACTGAATTCACCTGGACAAAAAGTGGCAAATTAATTGGGTAATTAGGGAAGAGAGAATGAGGGAAGGGGGAGAAAGGGGGAATGAAAATACGGGTGAATGGACTAACCGACAACTTCGACGGTGTAGTCGCGATTTGTGGCATAAGTGTTTAAAAGTCGAACATCCAAAAGAATGTTGTCCAATTTGCTCTAAAACATTGTAAAATAATCATCAAAAAATTCAACCATTTATTAATTATCATAATTAGAAAGTGATTAATTATATTGTTAATTATTATTTCCCCTTTCTTTTACCATGTCCATTGATTGCAAAAGCGACGCCATTAAATTGTCCTGACTGTCCGTTTTGGGACAATTTGCACACAAATTCTCGCCTGGGTCCACAAAAGCCAATCGTCCGCTGTCCGAAATGGTCGCGCGGTCCGACCGCGCCTTCTCTTCCGTTCCGCTCAACGGTTCCCTCCTGGTGCGAACGAATGTTGCCAACGCAGTGGCGCGCACCGGACGCATCGCGTGCGGAGCCAACGGCGCCACCAGCGCAGGATGATGGGACATGTCACGATGCTGCTGCTGATGGACGAAGTGGGGCGAAGCGGACGAAAGTGCAACAGCACCGCTGCTGGGGGCGATAGAACGCGCCTTGGGGCAAAAATGGGAGAGAATGAACGCGGAAGAGGAAGAGAGAGAGAGAGAGAGAGAGAGAGGGAGGGAGAGAGAGAGAGAAAGAAACAGAGAGAGGAAGAACCAACTCAAGCTGATCAGAGTCAAATCTCTGATTAGTCCATAATCATTCCTTTCTGCTGATCCCTTTTTCCATTTCTCCCACTCTTTTTGATCATTAATCCCGCCTCCCCCTATTCCCTTCCCCCTCCCCTCCATTTGTGCCACGGCACTCACATTAACCGCTTTTCCGCTGTTCACTGTCCCTTTTGCTGGTACCGTTGCCCCTTTGGTGGTTTGTGGCTGCGAAGTGGTCACATTTTTGGGCGTTGATTGCGCTATGCTGTCCAACTTCGTATTTTGGGGTTTGCCGTTCAATGCCGGGGGCAATGCCAAAGTTGCGTTCACTTTTGGCGCCGCTTGGGCCACCACTTTTCTTTTGACAAAATTGCACGAAGCGGGGCACTATAGAGAAAAAAGAGTTTCGATAGTTTCGACTTCGGGTCGAACCTGTGCCGTCCCTCCCAACATACTGCCCAACCCGGCATTGATCGCAATATCAAGCATTTTTCGGACGGGGATAAACTGAGGGATCATTGAGCAAATTTTGGGATTCGCCTGCTCGTCCAAAATGGACGGCAAACGTTGGCAAATCTGCAACATAAAAAAACAAAATAATTTGGTCGATTAAATTGTCGACCTGTCCCGGAATTTGTTGGCGGACCATCTCACTGATTTTGCCCTTAGGGAAATTCAAAAGTTAAAAATGCCAAAAACAAAAAAGAAAATCACTCGAAATTGACTGTTTGCAATGTCACCCAAAAGGCCGCCGTTTTGAATGTAAACGTCGACGTAACCGACACTGGCGGCACCTTAAGCAAATTGAGGAAGAAGTAAGGGAGAGGATGGTCGGAAGAAAATGCCAAACTCACAACTGGCCACGCGAATCTGAGGACAGCCGGTGGGTCCCCGGACGAGGTAAGTGCCGACGCGAATGTTCAGCTATAACGGCACAATTACCAATTGAAAAGGGCCAATCAAAATGACCAAAGCATTCATTCACCTGATACGCATTCACTTGGATAATGCCAAACAGTGCCAATGGCAACAAAATGACAATTTGTCCGCCGAGATTCCCCGTAACACTAAAAGGGGGGGGGGAGAAATGACATTGGAAAGGGGGGGGGGAGGTAAATCATTCTCGGCATCATCAACAAAAGAGGGCCAAACCAAAAGTACTTACCCGATATCCAAATTTTGCACATCCAACACAATGAGATTCGGTGGTGCCGGATAAACGGTGACCCCTTAAAAAAGGAAAGGGGGGAAAGCATTACAAAACAATGGAAGGGGGGGGGGGAGGAAAATACTCACTTTGGGGACATCGATATCGAGACACATACAAATTGTACACTTGGACACAGCCATTCAACTGAAATGGGTGGGGGGGGGGAGGGGGGGGGGAATGCCATGTAAATGCCAAAAATAAATTGAAAATTTGACATTTGATTTTGTATTGTTTTTTCAATGTTTTTACTTGGGGAAGGCACTGATTTATGTTGGGAAGACGAGCACGTTTGATTTGGTAATCTAAGAAAGAATTTTTAAAATTACATTTTGACAATTTTTAGATCAGACTGAGAATTCCGAGGGCAATGGTCGAAAGGTATTGGAAGGCGCGGGGATTCATCCGCGCCTTTATGCCCGGGTAGCCTTTGACGCCATCGGCAAGTGCCGAATGATAGGCAGGACTAAATGAAGGGGTAATTAATTAATTGATCAGTTAATGAAAAAACAATTAGGGTTTTTATTTGTTTATTAATAAATAATAATGAAATGGCATTATTCTATTGTTCCGAACGATTACCCTCCTCCCGGCGGTATACAATGTCCTTCGGCCGGGGAACATCGTTCTGTTCGTTCGTTCGTTTTGGACCTTTCAAACAAACACAAATTTATTTTAATATATTTTTAAACATTAAATTATTGAAACAATCCTCCCTTTCTCCCTACAAATGCCATTTTCCATCACTCACCTCAGTGTTCTGGCGACTTTCGTACCGCCGCTGGTCGATTTGACGGAAACGGCAGTGCCCCCGTTTTGTTGCGGAGTATTCCTCTGAAAGTGATCATCAGAATTTGTCTTCTTCTGGCAATGCCATTCCCTTCTCTTTTTCCCAATATTTTCTGTTTTCCCCCACCATTTACTGACTTTTTGTGCCGAAATGCTTCTCCTTTGCTGCTGCTGAATGGGACGATCAATTGGAGTGTCGGGGAGAAGTGGCAAAGATGCGTCGTCGGAAGGGACGGGGGACCGTTTTGGGCTAAGGTGAGAGACGGGGCGAGAGGGCACTTGTTCGGAGGAAAGACTGAGCAGAAACAAAGGGAACATGCTGAGCAGGAGGAGGCGCAAGAGCTGAACGAACAAAAAATGACAGATTTATCCAGGGGCACAATTTTCCAATATTTGGCACTCAGTCGGACAATTGCTTTGTCTAAAACGTCCTTCCAATTTTGCCAAATTATAAACTGCTCAGTCCCTTCATTATTTTGCCAAAACTTCTCCAATTTGCCATTTTGACTGATCAGTCCCCTTTTCACTTTGACAAGTGATCATTGATCAGTCCCTTCTTCTCTTGGCCAAATTATCACTGATCAGTGTCCTCCATTTTTTGCCTTATCACTGATCAGTCATTGATCAATGTCCTCCATATTTCCAATTACCATTGATCAGTCTCTTCCATATTTTGCCAAATTATCACTGACAGTTGCCAATTATCACTGATCAGTTGCCAATTATCACTGATCAGTTGCCAATTATCACTGATCAGTTGCCAATTATCACTGATCAGTTGCCAATTATCACTGATCAGTTGCCAATTATCACTGATCAGTTGCCAATTATCACTGATCAGTTGCCAATTATCACTGATCAGTTGCCATTATCACTGATCAGTTGCCAATTATCACTGATCAGTTGCCAATTATCACTGATCAGTTGCCAATTATCACTGATCAGTTGCCAATTATCACTGATCAGTTGCCAATTATCACTGATCAGTTGCCAATTATCACTGATCAGTTGCCAATTATCACTGATCAGTTGCCAATTATCACTGATCAGTTCCCCTCCCCTTTCCCCCCCCCCCCATTACCCTTTTCGCGCTCCTTTCCCTCCACGTCATCTTTGAACAAATGGTGATATGAGAAGTGGTGCAGTGCTTTGTTTGTGCTTTGTTGTAAAATTAGTGCCCAATGACGCGCAACATCACAGCAGCAACGGTTTTCTGTGCAATGGGAAATAAAGGGAAATAAACAGGATGGAAAGGGAGAGGGATTTATATAAAGAAAGGGGGACGAACAAATTCATTCGATCGTTCAGAGAAAAGCATTTCATCGGCGGAGGGGGAGGGGGGGGCAAGAAAAAGTTGCCTTTAGGTCACCAGGCCAAAACAAACGCCAAACCAAACTATAAGCGGAGGGCGGAAGGGATAACCAAAAAAAAAGAGAGAATGGAAGGGGAGGACAAATGGGCGGGGGGGGGGGACGGCCAAAAATGGTGGCACAAAGGAAAAGAAGGAAGAAAAGTGAAAGGAAGAAGGACAGACAATGGCAATGAAATTGATCAGAGGAATGATCAAAATGAAATATTTTAAAGGGAAAAGGGACAAAGAAAGGAAATAGTGAAAGTGGGGGGGGGGGGGGTTGAGGGGGGAGTGCAAAACGTAACGGTCGGAAAGGGGTGAAAAGTGAAGAACAAATGACGACGGATGGGAGCAAAGGAAATGAGGCGACAAAGCGCAGGGATTGCGCGATGATTGGCTCCAATATCCGCAGAAACAATTTCCCCCCTCTGTCAATTGATGCGAAATATTCGACAATTTCAAGCAGTTGCACTAACAGAAGCAGCAACAAAAACAGTGACAATGAAAAAGCATTGAAAGGTGCGGGAGAATGAACTTGAAGCAGAAGAGGAGGGGGAGAAAGGGGGGGGGGAAAGGGGGGGGGGAAAGGGGGGGATGAACGCGACGACGAGGCGATGACAGGGGACGGGGCGAGGGATTGGATTGATCCGCAGCACATTCATCACTCCAAACATCTGAAGGCTGCACAAGTATGGCTTCTCATAAACGCGCCCAAATGGGCGCGCGGGCGGGGGGCGAGGGGAAAAGCCGTGTTTAGCTGGGGACCGGAGGGAGGACGGGGGGGGGAAGCGAATTGCGCACGGGGAAAAGCTTCTTCTGCTGCTGGTGGAAGCCTTCCGCTGATGGGCTGCGAAACGTCCGCCGGAGGGGTGGGATGGACAGAATTTATCCGCCAAATGCTTTTTTTCGGGCTGAGCAATAAGCACATGGTTCATTTATATCCATCCATGCCCATTCTGGTTCATTTCCCCTCCCCCGTTGTTGCTGAAGTGGTGATCACTCCCCCTCCCTTTTTTGATCACCTTCCCTCCCCCCCCCCTCTGCCTCTCTCTTTTTTTTTGATCACTCTCCACCCCTGATCACCCCACTCATTCATTCCTTCCGCCCCCCCCTCCTCTCCTCCCCGCGCCCGCCTTCTCCAACTTATCAAAATCCAGTGAATGTAATCCAAACATATTCATTCACTAATGATGAACCCAACAGCCCTAAAAAGTGCCTATCGTCTGGGAGAGGGCCAAAAACACGAAATGGACGACGGACGAAGGTGGAAGAGAAGGGACGACGGATGAATGAGAGGGGACGGAAGAAGTTAATGGTCGAGTGGGTGGGATGAAAGGCATGGAAAAAATGAGCGAATGAACGAACCAATGAAACCGCCCGAGGGTTGCGCGAAACAGAAAAATTTAATAATCGCCTGACGAGAGGGGCTGAGATGCAGAGGTAGACGAAAAAGCCCGAGGCAATTCTCTTTCTCTGACTGCGCAGTCGTTCGGGGACGCAAATAGTGAATTTTTTGTTGAATAGGCGGCGACTAACGATCACAGAGAAATTGGAGGGCGCAAGGGAGGAATGCGTTCGATCGACTTTCACTCCCAAAATCACACAACTTTCAAAGTTTCTAATTGGAAAAACCGGTTTGAGAGTGAGCGAGAGAGTGTTGGGGAAGAGAAGAGGAGAAATGAGGGAAAACACAGGGTAGACAAAGAAACGGGGAGAGAAAAAGCTAAAATAAGAGTATTTCGGGATAAGGAAGAGCGAGAGAGAGAGGAAGAGAGAGAGGAAGAGAGAGAGAGAGAGAGAAATGGAGAGGAAGAGAGAGAGAGAGGAAAAGAGAGAGAGAAAGGAAGAGAGAGAGAGAGAAAGGGAGAGGAAGAGAGAGAGAGAGAGAAAGGAAGAGGGAAAGACAGACAGAAAGAGAAAAACAAAAGAAGCTGAATGACAGCATATGAAAAAGAAGCATGGTGAAGAGATCGGAAGAAGCAATTAACTTACTCATCGAATGATTAGCATGCAAAGGATCAGGTAAGCAGTATGCCCCTGAGGCAATAATGATCAGCGGAATAAAAATGATGTACAAAAAGGGCAATCCGAGGAAACACACCCTTTTGATTTGTAGAAAGCGACGGGGCAATTAATAAATTACATAATTACCAAAGCGAAAGCCCATTGGTAATTAATGAATTATTTGGGAAGAGCGGAGGGGGGGGGAAGAAAAAAAAAGAATATCCCCCGTCATACGAGCAAAACGAAACGAAATGAGAGCACATGAAAGAAAATGGGGAGAAGGAAAAGGGCGAAGAATGGTGGACAAATGGAAAGAAAAGTTAACAAAACGAGCCAAGTATAAGGCCGTGGGCAAAATTTGAACAGAGAAAGAGCATTTAAACTTTAAAATGGAAGCAGAAAATTGTTGGCGGGGTTTGAGAGGGACGCGAGAAATTCACCGCCGCCGCCCCCCCCCCCCCCTTTTTGCCCCGTCCCCCAAAGCGTTGAAGATTGATTTCCTCCCCCCCCCCCCCCCACAAACGCCCAATTGTGTCTTCACCCATTTTGCGTAATTTGCCGCATAAAAAACCAGTTTAACTTAATGAGAAAAGTTTTGGAGGGAATGAAAATGGGGGGGGGGGGCATTCATTCATTTTGTCGGTTTGTTGTTGGCTGATTCTTCAGCTGCCGCTGCTTTTGGCTTTGAGAATGATTACGATCAGCAGAAGGAGGAGGAGGATTTATGGTTGAAAAGAGAGTAACGGTAAAAATACAAAATAAAATGGACAAAAAAGTGCAAGGATCAATCGTCGATTGAACTTGTTGAACTTGTCCTCCTCCTCATTGTGTCCATCCTTTTCCTCTTTTTACTGGTCTCTCCTTTCTCTTCAGCCTGCTCTGCTTTCTCTTCCTCTCTCTTTCTCTCGTGTCTTTTCCTTTATCACTTCCATCTTCACTTTCCCTCTTTTTCTCTTCCTCTTCTTTGTTCTCTTATCTTGTCTTCACCGTCTCCTCTGCTTTCTCTTCCTTGTGGTCCTCTTTTCTCTTCCTCTCTCTCTCTCTTGTCTTTTCCATCTTCACTTTTCCTCCTTCTCCTTCTCTTCCTCTTTCCCCCTTTCTCTCTCCCCTGTTTTCGCCACTCTCTTCCGTCCGCTTCCGTTTCGTCTTCGCCTCCTCCGTTCATCCGTCGTCATAATTTGGTGATAAAAACGAAATGCGGCCACGGGGAGACCCAAAACAAACACAGAAGCAACCGAAATGAACAGCAAAAGGAGAGGGTGGCAAAGGACAAAAGACTGAAAAGGGAAAACGAATGAATGGTGAAAGAAGGGCACACTTTGTAATCCCAGGGGGGCGAACATTGCGAAGTATCGCCCACTTTGGCAACTTTCTCTCGGAAGAATTCCGTCTCGATCATTTCTTCGGGCAACAAATTGTCCACCTGTTTAAAACCCATCAAATACAATTAGCATTTAATAAGCTTGCTTCTTCCACAAATGCCGTCTCGAGCACCGTCTGTTCCGTCCACAGGGCGCGACGACCCGCGCGGAATTGGCCATTTCCGCCGATGTCCAAAAGGTCGTCGTCCCGCACTTGGACCCTTTGGCCATTGTCCGCCCCCTTTCCCTTGGCCCATTCGCGCGCCGACTTTGAAAGAAAAGCAAATTGAACGACGAAAAAGTGCTCATTCAGACACTGTTTTCGCAGCAACAGCACTTGGTCCTACAAATGCATTTCAAATTTTGGCTGATCTTTATTTCTTTTTACGTTACTTTTCGAATGCCTTTAGGTTGGTTCCTGATTTCGACCAATTTTTAGACTTCTCCCCGGATTCCCTACTCTAAACATTCTTAAAGGTTGGGAATTAATACAATTTTTTGTTTGGATTGACCATTTATCTCTCCATTGTTTTTGTACAATTCTCACAAATTCGATTTGATGCTGAAAAGTGATCGAAAGCCAATGGGCGAGAAAAGAGTCCATCAGTTGGGGAAGAAGTGATTGGAAACTGAACAGAGCAGGAAGAGGGAAAAGCAGAGGGACAGTGAGCACTTTGGAGGGCACAGTTGGGAGGAGAAAGGCGACGGGGGAGCAAAGCGAAGAGACGGAGAGAAGGCGAAAGGGCGAGACGGAACAGACACAATGCCAAGAGGGGACAAACATGGACAAATGACCATTGCACAGAGTGTGCTGCTCACCAAGGCATACTGTAAGAGACACTGTATTGGTACAGTAAGGGACGGACACAAAAAAATGTCGAGAATTTGTTGATTAGCCCACAAAACAGTCATTAGTAGAATAGGTCTTTGGCAATTTGCCCAAAGCAATTTTTATACGTTTTACCGTCCCATGCGTCCGTTTGCAATTCGTGCCGCGTTTCACTTTGGGTCCACGCCTTTTCTTTGTTCAAATGAATTTTGAAATTATTAATTATTTTTTAATATTTCCAATTTTTCTTCTTTTTCTGTCATTTCCCCCCCCCCCCCGCCCCTATCACTTCATTCAGTTGCGCATGTCTTCTCATCACTTGCTCAATTTGTTTCTCAACTAATTGTCCACCCGAATTGGCCATTGCATCCACAATTTCCATCGTTTGTAATCGTTTGAGTGTGTCTTTGTCCAATTTGGTCAAATTGACCTATTAACACATTAACCAATTAATTAATTAACCAATTAATTAATTAATGCACAAATTGCCTCTCCTGGCACAAAAGTGTCCACATATCGCATGCCAATAGTTCGGTTGGCACTTTTTCTGCTCCTATCGTACTGATCAAAGATGTGTTGAAACTTCGACATTTGTTCCCCACTGATAAAATCTCTCTGGTGAAAAGGAAAAAAAACATTGTTTTTCTCTCCTTTTTCATTTCTTTCTGTGCAAGAATTTACCCTGGAAAGAATGTTGCCGAACAGTTCCAATTTGAAAGGCGCTAAACGACGCCGGAGGCGTTTTAGAAGGGCAACGCCATTGTCACCGGCGGGGGAATGAAAATAGTCCGATTGGTTGGATATTTTATCATTGGAGTCACCAGATTTGAGCAGAAACCGTTGCCGAACAGAGTAAAGCAAAAGGATAATGAACAAAGCGAAAAAGGACAAATGCCACGGGGAAAAACAGCACCGAAGGCGAAAAGAAAAGTCATTCATTTCGGGGAAAATGGAGAAAAAATGGACGAATAATACAAAGTGATGGAAAAACGGATGTTCACTCCTAATTAGGCACTAATTAGTTCCTCTTCCGCTTCCGTCCTTTGCCCAATGCGGCAATTTGTTGCGCAAATTGCTCTTCTTCCTCCCCCCCTCCGTCATCGTCGTCTTCGCCCTCCTCGTCCTCCCCTTCGGCAATGAATTTGCGATTCCTTTCCAATTGTCTAAACACATAACACGTGTTCCCATTGATTTGCTCTTGACAGAACTCCTAAAATTGGTGACAAGTTTTAAATCCCAATGATTTGTTCAGCAACATCAGTGTTTGAAATGTACGAAAAATCAGCGTTGGCACAGATCACATTGAATTTGGCTTCGTATTGGCGTTCCGCCACCGTTTGAATGTTCCGTTTGATGGCAGAGGCGTCTCTTCCTTTCGCCTTGGGACGAAATGGTTCATCAAAAGGATTTTGTCGAAATTATTCAAATGGTAAATTTGACTGAGCACCGATCAGAATCACTCACCCTTTTGATTATCCTAAAATAACAAAGTTATTCTGTTTTTATCTTTACAAAATGCCCCATCCCCCGAGGGCACCTTCTGATCCGTTCGCTGTTACATCGGCCCTTCGTCGTCCCATCCCTTTCATTGTCCGGCGGTGTCAATGGCTCTTCCAAAACGGAGTTGCCGCCCCCTTCTTCCCCCCAGGGGTCGTCGTCACTTTTCCTTTTGGCCCTACGCATTTCGGCTTCGCCTTGTCCCATTTTGGCTTTCTTCTTCTTCTGCTTTTCCTTTTCCTCTTTTTTGTCCTTTTTCTCTTCCTTTTTGTCTTTTTTTCGCTCTTTTTTGTCCCCTTTCCATTGCCCTTGCCCTCTCATTTTCTGCAGTTCATTTGTCTTCATCATTAGCTCCAAATTTGCTGCCACCATTTCGGAGGGCATTCCCTCCAATTTGGTCACACTCTTTATGGGCTTTCTCCTCACATTGAGCATGTTGACCAAAGCCTTCACTTTCTTCGCTTCGTCCATTTGTTGTTCCAACATTTTGTGACGAAAATTTTCAGTCGACGTGAGAGATTGACGATGAAATTTTGAGGAAGAAGAAGAAGAAGAACATGCACAATCATTGGAAGAAGAACGTTTTGGGGAGGAGGAGGAAAGAACGGAGGGCAAATGGGAAGAAGGGAGGAAAAGTTGGGCAAAGGAAGGGGAGAAAAGACAATGGGAAAGGAAGAGGGGGAGGGAGAGAGAGAGAGGGCAAATTGGACGGGAAGAAAACATTTGGATGGAGGAGGAAAGAGAACAAATTGGAAGCCAAATGAGGAGGAATGGACGAATGAATGAATGAGAGGGAGAGGACGGACGGAAGGGACAGAGACGAACACTTTTTATAAGCCGGAAAATCGGCGAGGGGAGGGGAGAGGGGAGGAGAGTGGGGTCCGGATGAACGAATGAACCACCCCCCAGAGAATGGGGAATATGCTTCTGATGAACCACCCCCGAGGTATGGGGAATATGCCTCAAGTGGGCAGCGGGGGGGGGGGGGGGGAGGGGAAACAGCACTTAAACGCCCGAGGGGATGAAACAATTCCGAAATCAGTGCGCACCATAATTAGCATTAAATTATTATTTGTTGCAAGTATATTATAGTTATAGTGGAAATGCAATAGAATGAAAAGTGTGACAAAAAGAAAAAGATTCTTTTCGGTGTTATGGCCCAATTAGTGATCAAAACATTCATTCGAGAGACCGGAGAAGAAATTCAATAAATTGTTGTCAATCGACAAAAAACCCGAATTTTAAAATCGATTCCTAATCGATCGTGCCGATCTGTAATTAATTTTCCCAGTTTTGACTTTTCCTTGCACCATTTCTTGACTGGGATTATCAAAAAGACAATCGCTTCCTCGCGGCGCCGCCTTCCATTTGTCAGTCGCCCTTTCCCCCCCCCCCCCTTTTTGCCCTCCGTGTTTCACCTTGACCCACCCGCCCATCCGTCGCCCCCCCCCCCGCATTTTCCATCTTTTACTTTTCCTTATTTTTGTTACACTTTTACAGTGTTTCTCTTTCTTTGAAATTATCTCATAAATTTATTTTTGCATATTTTCCCCAATTTTCCCAAATTCCCTCTCAAAATGCCCTCTTCGTCTTTTTTGTCTTCGCCTTCCGTCGCCCTCCCCCACCGTTTTGAGCCCAAAAATGTTTTGGTCACCGGCGGCTGCGGTTTCATCGGCTCCAATTTTGTCAATTTCGCCTTCGAAAAGTGGCCGCTGAGCAATTTTGTGAACGTGGACAAAATGATACTGAACAGCGATGGCAATTACGTGGCGCAAAAAGTGCGCAATTCGGGGCGATACAAATGCGAAATGGGAGACATTCGCAACGGAAAAATGCTGAAAAAAGTGATGGAGGAAAATGAGGTAAAATTGGGGGGGGGGGGGGAAAAGACATGAGAAAATAAAGAAAGAAAAAGCAAAATAAATTAACTAATTATAAAAAATATAATTAAATTAATTAATAAAAACAAATTAATAAAGAAATATTTTTAAAAAATTAATTAGTAATCAAAAGAAAGGCATGAAAAATAAAGAAAGAAAAAAGAAAAAGCAAAATAAATTAACTAATTATAAAAAATATAATTAAATTAATTAATGAAAACAAATTAATAAAGAAATATTTTTAAAAAATTAATTAGTAATCAAAAGAAAGGCATGAAAAATAAAGTGATCAGATAAAGTAACTAAAATTAAAACAGATAATAAGTTACAATTTGTCATATCCGTGTCCGTCCAATTTCTCAAAAATCGTTATCCATATCCGGACAATCCGCGGATTGTCCGTATCCGTGACCATGCCTGGATAGGACCCATTAATTAGTTGATCAATTTGCTATGATCACTAATCGAGTTTATCAAATTATTAATTCACAAATTCATTGGTCAGATTGACACGATTGTGCATTTTGCAGCCGATTGCACCAGCAAACGATGCTATGAGCAGCCGACCGAAGCATTGGAGAACAATTCGATTGCGTTCGTCCAAATGTTGGAATGTGTGAAGGAATATGGCAAAGTGAAAAAATTTGTGCACATCAGCACGGATGAGGTAATTAGGGGTAATTAGGCGTCACTTAAATGAGAGATCGAAAGAAGAAAAATGGCCATTATATTAAATTCACACTTTTTAGGTGTACGGTGATTCCAATTTTGGACAAATGGAACAGGCGAAGACGGAGGAGTGTCCAATTTTACCGGGGAATCCATACGCAGCCACAAAAGTATTGATTTAAATGTCAAATATAATTTATTAGCATATGTTGGCATGCCATACACTTAAAATTGCCTCCCCAAAATGCTCTAATTCCCGCCCCACAGGCAATCGGCGAGTTTTACGCCCATTTGTTCCAGCAAAAGTTTGCTCTTCCCATTGTGACCCTTCGAATCAACAACATTTACGGGCCCAACCAATGGGACGTGAAAGTGACTAAATAAATTAAAAAAAAATGAAAATTCATAAATTAATTTTAAAATGTCAGCTAATGCCCCGTTTCATCGAAATGGCACGTGATCAGAAGCCATTCCCAGTGCAAGGCAGCGGGGACCAACTCCGTTCGTGGCTTTACGTGGACGACGCGTCGGAGGGAATCATTCGGGCGGTGGAAATGGGCCAAATTGGACAAATTTACAACTTGGGCACGTATTTGGAGAAGAGCGGTTGGTTAGCGAACTGATCAAAGTCCCAAAGGGAAAGGTAATAATAATTTAGTGAAGGAAGTGGCGGAGAGTGTTCAAAGGGAAGTGCGTTCCCAAATGGGCATGCCATTAGCACCGCCCAAATTCGACCAGGTCGCCGATCGCCCCTACAACGACCAGCGATATTTGATCAGTTTTTCAAAGGCCACTGCTGAACTTGGCTGGACCCCCAAGACTCCGTTTGAAGAAGGTTCGGCCAATGAAGAAACTGTGCTTTTCTTCCTCCTTTAAAGGCTTAAAAAGAGTGGTCAGCGCTCATTTGGAGCAGAAAAGTGAGCGAAGCCAAAAAATGTTGGTGATAATTTACGGGGGACGCGGATGGGTGGGCCAACAGACGGTCAAACTGCTGGAGGCGCGGAAAGTCCGTCATGAATTGGCCAAGAAGAAAATCGGCGTCGATTGTGAAGAAGAAGTGAACGGAAATTTGAGCATAACGGAAGATTGAATAACCACGACTGGTCGCTGTTCAGATTGAGCAGGAACTGCTCCAAGTCCGCCCTACCCATGTGTTGTGCTGCACAGGAAGAACCCACGGGGGACAGTTCAAAACAATCGAATATTTGGAGGGCGGAGCGGACAAAGACTTTGAGAATGTCAGGGACAATTTGTTCTGTGGTAATGACTTATTTTAATGGGTCAATTAAGCAAAATTATAATACAAAAAAGGGGGCGGGTCGAAAATGCTCCTTCACTATTGATTGTTTGGCATTCATTTCTCTTAATCGGCCCCTTTCCATTAAGCCCTGCAATTGGCCATTATTTGCCAGCGATGTAAGTGTATTTTAAAATGCGTTTCTTATCTTCTCTATCATCATAAAGTCTTCTTCATTTCGAGTCTGATTTCTTTGTACAAATTTAAATTATATAAAACTACAGTAATACTAAGCAAACGGACCTCTATGTTACTGTATTTACAGTGGGACTCCACTTCACTTACATTGGCACCGGCTATCTGTTTGCCTATGACAAGGAACACCCCGTGGGCGGAATTGGGTTTGCCGAGCATGGTAAGTAAGCACGGTAGAACACGGTATGCTTTGTTTGATCATTTTCCTGTGTCTTTCCGATTTGCCCACTTTCTTCGGCAACTCCTACTCCGTGGTCAAGGGGTTCACCGATCGGATGCTCAACCGTTGGGCCTTTTCTGAAGTGATTAACGCGCGCATTACGCTGCCGCTGAATTACGCGTTGGACGAAGAGCGCAATTTGTTGACTAAACTCATCAAATATAAGTTTGGCACAACTCTAATTTGAAATGGGATTTCATGGCAAATAAAATGAACAATTAATGACCAGACAAATTTTCGACGTGCCCGTCTCCATTTCCATCCTTCCCGACCTTTTGCCGGCACTGCTTCGACTGATGGAGAGCCGTTTCTCGGGCCCATTGAATCTGATCAGCCCGGGACCGATCAGTTTGGCCAAAATCCTTCGCCTTTACAAAGAAGTGCCGATTTGATTAATATTTTCCACCGTTCGTTTGTATGGGCATTTGCCAATTTACCGCCAGTATTTCGACCCGAATCTGTCCGACTTTGAGGCCATTACAATTGAATCGGAGAAGGGCAAACAGCTAATGGCAACCAAAGGGAACTGCGCATTGAGCACCGATCTGCTGCTACAGCTGTGCCCCGAGGTGAAGCCAAGTGCGGAGTCACTGGTGGCCAACTTCAAAGGGATGAGCGAAGCAAAGCGAAAGGGATGAAAGAATGGAGGGAGGGATAAAGCAATTTACAACAAAAAACAGAGGATGGTGAAATTTGGGAATTTTATTATTTATTTTATTTATAATTAAATGGTTAAAGCCTCAGAAAATTTGATCAGTCATTTATTTTTGTTTTTATATTTTCGCCTTTGTTTATATTATTATTCTTGCTTCCGTGTTTCCTCTTATCTTTTCCTAAATTTTTTGCTGATATTTTCGTATCCGTTAGAATGCACGTGAGAACAAAGAACGAAAGGATCAGCTAACTCTGATTGTGGGCCGAGTTTTTGTATTTATTTGTCTCACAGAGTAGCAGAAACTGAGAAGGCGGGGGGGGGGGGGGGGACAGAGGGACAGGGGAAGGGGACAAGAAGGGAAGAGGGGAGAGGACAAGTTGCTTGGGCCGACTGACGGGAGAACTGGCCCGTGGAATGGGCCACGGGGGAGGGGGAGGGGGGGGGAGCGATATCACTGTCCAATCACTTCCATCAGTCGATCCGTTGAAAGTGCCTTCGCCTTCCTTTGTGTCCGTTTTTTGCGTCCATCCGAGTGAAAATAAACGCAAAGCTTAAGCGCGAAAAGTCACTCTCCGAAACTCATCTTCTCCGGCGACCGGTGATCAGCATTTGCTGAATGGGCATTGCGTGCTGTCTGTCTTTTTCTTCCCAAGCAAAAGCAGGTAATTTTTGAGCATTGATAGTCAATCCGTCTGTCGGTTCTTCGTCAGCACATCCCGCCTTCCCCCCTCCCTCCTGCTATTCCCTCTTTCCCTCACCCCCTCCACTCCCTCTCCTCCTTTCTCCCAGCTTTCCGCCCCCCCCTCCACTCCCTCTCCCCCTCTCTCCCTGCTTTTCCCTCTCCCCGTTCCTCCCCCCTTCTGCTTTTCCTCCTCACCCCCTCTCCTACGCCCTCCTCTCCTCTCTGCTTTTCCCCTTCCCCCTCTTCTCCCGCCGTCCATCATCGTCCATTTTGAATTTTATTTATTTGCAAAGTGCCTCCACCCCATCGCCACCCCGCCCCACCCTTTCTCACCGTCCCTCCCGAAGGTACCTGCTGGCACCCCGCCCCTCCTCTACCGCTCTCCCAATTCCGTCCTTTCTCCGCCGGTGATGACCAGCTGGCCCCAAGGTGGACGGACGGTCACCCCCCCCCCCCCCCTCCGCCCTTCGGTGCTTCTCCCCTTACCTCCGTCTTTCTTGCTTTCCCCTCCCCGCCTCACTTCCTTCCCGTCATCTTCCGCGTCATCCCACCCACCCTCTGCTCTTCCTCCTCCCATCCGTTCTCATCTTCCATCATTCTCAAAGTCCGTTCCACCCACCCAAATCCCCTCGTGCCCCTCCCTTCCTCCCCCGTCCATTGTTTGTCCAGCCCCTCCCCCCCCCCCCCCCCTCCCCTATTGCCCTCTCCTTATTTCCCTTACCCCCCCCCCCAACCAGCCTTTTGCTCCATTGCCGCAGTCAAAACAAAAATGGTCATTAGTAAATGACCATTTATTTGCCTCAATTGCCAAATTCGACCAGGCGGAATTGGCCTTTGAATGAAAGGATTGTTTCTGATCACGCCCTTTTCTTTTATTAATGCTACTATCCGTTGGCATTTTCTACTGACTGTTAAATACAAATGCATCCCTTCCATCCTCCTCATTTTCCTCATCCTCTATTCCTCATCCCTTCATTTCTTTCCCATCCTCTTTCTCCCTCATCTCTCCCATCCTCCTCATTCTCTTCCTCATCCCTCTTCATCCCCTTCATTCGCTTCCCCATCCTCCTCATTCTCTTCGTACATCCTCTTCATCCCCTTCATTCTCTTCCCATCCTCTTCATCCTCCTCATTCTCTTCCCATCCTCCTCATTCTCTTCTCATCCTCTTCATCCCCTTCATTCTCTTCCCATCCTCCTCATTCTCTTCTCATCCTCCTCATTCTCTTCTCATCCTCTTCATGCCCTTCATTCCTCCTTCCCATCCCTCGTCATCCTCCTCATTCTCTTCCATCCTTCCTCATTCTCTTCTCATCCTCTTCATCCTCTTCATCCTCCTCATTCCTTTCCCATCCTCCTCATTCTCTTCTCATCCTCTTTCATCCCATTCATAACTCCCATCACTCCTCATTCTCCTTCTCATCCTCCCTCATTCCTTCCATCCTCTTCATCCCCTTCATTCTCTTCCCATTCTCATCTCCTCATCCTCTTCCCATCCTCCTCATTCTCTTCTCATCTCTTCATCCCCTGTCATTCTCTTCCCATTCTCATCCTTCCTCCTTCCTCTTCTCACCATCCTCTTCACCCCTTCATTCTCTTTCCACATCCTCTTCATCCTCATCATCTCTTCCCAATCCCCTCATTTCTCTTCTCTTCCATCCTCCTCATCCTCTTCATCCTCCTCATCCTCCTGATTCTCTTCCCATCCTCCTCATCCTCTTCATCCTCCTCATCCTCCTCATTCTCTTCCCATCCTCCTCATTTTCCTTATCCTCTTCATCTCCTTCATTCTCTTCCCATCCTCCTCATTCTCTTCTCATCATCTCTCCTAATAGTCTTCATCCTTTATCCTTTTTTATGTCTCTTCCCTCTCTCCCGACTTTTTTTCATTGTTCGTCCGTTCCAATTCCAAATTAGTCCCCCCCCCCCCCTCTGCTCAACCTGTTCCTCTCCGGCCTCTCGCGTCCGATTTGCCAATCCGGCGCATGATAACCAACCCAATTTTGGACAATCCTCTCAAGCGCAACGGCAGGCGATCAAACGGATGGAAATTGAGGGGAGAGGAGAGGGACCAATGATTACGTAATAAAATACGCAAAAAGACAACATGCGATGCCCAAACAATAAAGCTTAATCTGATCAGTCAAAAAGTGATAAAAAATGTTTTTGCATTTGTCCAAAATTGGCCAATTTCCATCAAAAAGAAATAAATGACTTTAGCATGATTTGTAGTTTTTTCGGAGGTCTATGAATCAAAATTTTCTAAATGAACTTTTAAAATCTTTGTGTTTTAGGTTTCGGGAATTTTTCCTTAATTTTATTGAGCAATGTTTGAAAAATCAAAAAAAAAAAAAAAAGTAGGCTCAAAGCGATTACAGAGAGCCAAAATTAACATTTAAAAAATTTTATTGCCTTTTTTACACTTGGGGATAGATTTTTAAAATGAGTCTTTTCTTTTGAAAGTGATCTTCTGTGAACCCTGTGATTTGAACCTCATTTACATATTATCAAATATTTTTGCATACCTAAAAGTTAAACCTAAACTGAATTTAGGAAATAGGCGCAAATGTGGGGTAACCATTTGAACTCCATTTCTCCACATTTTCACTTCACTTCGCTGCTTTTTTCCTCTGCTTTCTCTTTCGGTGACCCAAAAGGTCACTTGCTTTGCCCCGCCCCTTCCGCGAGTGATTTCCTCAATAAATCAAATCTTTCCCCCTCGCCCCATCATTTCCCATTCACAACCCATCCCATCATGCAAAATTGCCGCCCAAAATGCCGCCGTTCAGTTCATCATCATCGCCAGCAGAGCAGATAAGATCCCCTCTTCCCCCCCCCCCCCCCCCCTTCTCTCTCTCCCCACCCTTATCCCTCTCCTCCGCTCCCCCTCCCTCACTTTTCCCTCCCCCGCCCACCCTCGCGGTTTTCCTCCCCAATCAGTCACCTCCTCCCCTTCCAACCGCAATTGGGCGACGATTGGACGAAGTGATACGGAAGGAGATAAGCATCTTCCGCTTATTTGATGATCTCCGCACTGCCAATTGAAGCGCCATTAGCAAAGCCACGAACTTTGTCTCCCTCCCCCCCCCCCCCTCGCCACCTGTCCCTTTTTTTGATGATCCATTCAATCCCACACAAAGCAGAGAGAGAGAGAGAAAGTGCTTTTGTGCCCCTTCTTTTCCCATTTAGCGCATCTCTTCCATCCCCCGCCTCCCACACACACACAATCTGTGCTGATCATCGGATTGTGATGAACGAATATTAGCTTTAAATTATGGATGCCTGATGATTCTTCCCCCCCTCCCCCCTCCCATACATTCGTTGTGAAATGGTCCGTTCTAATCGGCCCGGCCATTTGGGGGGTTGGAGGGGAGGGGAGGGGAGAGGCGGCGCCTTGAAAAGAAAAATGGAGCGATCATCGGAGAGCGGGGGAAGGGAAAATTTGGGAGTGAATGGTCGGACAAAAGTCGGGTCGATTGACCAAATAATGTCAGTCAGAGAAGTGCCTGCCGGATGAATGACGGTGGGATGGAGGGGGGGGGGGGGGGAGGGGGAGGGGGAGGGGATGGACATCAATTGAGAGGGATGGGGGGCAAAAGAGGAGGGGTTGACCTTTGTCACATTTTGATAAATTGCAAAATCATTTTATGAGTGGGAAATCTTTTCTATCTTTTCCTCTCTCTTTTTGTCTCTTCTTCTCTCTCTCTCTTCTTCTCTCTCTCTTTTTCCTCTCTCTTTTTGTCTCTTCTTCTCTCTCTCTCTCTTTCTTCTCTCTCTCTTTTTCCTCTCTCTTTTTGTCTCTTCTTCTCTCTCTCTCTTTCTTCTCTTTCTCTTTTTCCTCTCTCTTTTTGTCTCTTCTTCTCTCTCTCTCTTTCTTCTCTTTCTCTTTTTCCTCTCTCTTTTTGTCTCTTCTTCTCTCTCTCTTTTTCCTTACTTTCTTTTTGTCCATGCAATCTTTTGCATTTTTTCTCTTCCTTTTTTCTTTTTTCCCATCCGTCTCTTTCTTTTCACTTTTTTCTTTTCCTCTTTCTTTTTTCCCTTCTTTTCCTTTTTCCCTCATTTTGTCTGCCCCCTCCCCTCCCCCTTCTTCCTCTCTTTTTCCTTCCTTTTTCTGGATTCTCTCCCACTTTTTCTCCCATTTTTAATGCCTTAGGTGGTTTATATTTGGCGTTCCGTCCCCCTCCTCACTTTTCAATTTTCTATTTAACAGTTCACCATCGGTAAATTAAGAGTTTTTGCAGAAAGGGAATTGGGAAGGGAACAAGTTTAAACGTGGGGGAGTGACTTAAGACGACGAATATTTTAAAGGAAATGGCCAACGGCAGAGGAAAGAGGGGGGGGGGGGGGGGGGACGACCCACCGCCAGCAGAACAAACCCAAACAAAATTTGGGTCTTTTGCGGGGATTATTTTTGTTTTGATTGGTGCGACAATCAATTTGCACATTTTGGCAGAAAGTTGAAGAAAAATGAGCAGAGAAAAGGGGAATTAGTCGAAAATAGCCCCAAAATTAACATTTGATCAGGGTATTGTTGCCGTCCCTAAAATCAAGAAATTTGATTAGCACTTTGATTTGATTTCTTCCTTTTCTCTGCTGCTTCGCCCCATTGGTCGCGTGCCCTTCCCCCCTCCCCCCTCAAGGCGTGCATTTTGCATCACAAATCTCAAGGCATTTTAGGATAAATTTTTCATTTATCTCATGCCCGCTTTGTTTGCTTACCTCCAATCCCAATTTGCGTCTTCAAATGCCACAAATGCCACATTGTCTCCTCTCTTTCTCCCACAGGGGAGGGGGGGGGGGGGGGTGACATTCATTCAGACTCCCCCCTCCCCCCTCTCTCCCCCCCCTCCCCCACCCCTCTCCCCTCATCTTCACCTGAGGATGTGAAAGACCAAATTGAACAAAGTGAGTGGGGGCGGGAGATTGGGGGTGATTTCCCCCCCCCCCCTCCTCCCTCCCCGCATAATTTTATTGTCCAATCCTTTCTTTCACCATTGATTTGTCCTTTCCCCTCTCCCCGCTTCACTCTTCCTTTTTTCTAATTGCCTGTGGCTTCTCGCTCCAGCAAAGGGTCATCATTTCACCGGCTCACTCATCTTTAAAGCTTTTTTTGATGCCACTCATTAAGCTTGGACGAGATGAACACCACCTTCTCCTTCCCCCTTTCCCGCTCCCAATAGATTCAATTTCCATTCCCAAATGGCGAAATAAAATAAAAAAAATTCCTTAATAAATCTGACCAAAAATTAATAAATTTGGGCTTTTTTCTTACCTTATAATTACATTTCGGAAAATTTTTAGAATTGCCTTAATGCTTTCAAATTTTGTCAATTTAACTTTGTAATGATGGCATTTGCAACTCATCCCCCCTTCCCATCTGTTGATTGTTTTTTGTCTGACACTCGCTGTTGGCCAGTGCCAGCTGATTTTGCTTCAGGCTATTTTCGGAAAAATTTAATGAAAATAAAGGAGACGAAATAGTGTGAGAAAGAGAGAAAAGGAGGAAAAGCGGCGGAAAGGATGGGGCAGGGAATGTTTGTCCCCTCGGGGGATGTTCCTCCCTTGCCCCATCCCTCCCGTCGTCCCTCTTCGCGCTTTGCCGTTCTTTGCCTCGGCTGGCACTTGGGGATGACCAGCAGCGGTGGACGGCTGTCTCGTCGGCGTCGAATGGCCCTTCGGTGCCATCCGACAACATTCCCTCAAACCAAAGAATTGTCCCCATCCGCAGTCGGTGTCATTCCAACGAATTTTACCTTTGGCACAGTGCATAATATTACTAATTGGGCATTTAGTAAAATATTAGAAGGAATAGTTGCAAATTGCCGCCCCCTCCCCTCAATTCGATGGTATTTTTCATTGCCCCCCCCTCACTCAGATATTTTCCGCCCCCCCCGCCCCCCGGGGGCTGTCCCATTCATTCTCTTCAGTGTCCCATTGTGCTTTTTCCCTCCGCTCTCCTCCCTCTCCAATTCTTTCCATTCACGGCCTTTCTCATTCATTCCATGTTGTGCTGTTGGGGTGGTGGCTAGGGAATGACCATCATCGCTCCCTGCCGCCATGGCGCACTTTCTCTTCTCTTTGGACCGAAAAAACGACAACGTCCGTCCGCCGTCCCTCCGTCCGTCTGTCCATGCCCCTTTTCCTCCCCCTCCTCTTCTTCCTCTCCTTTTCGCCATTACTCTCCTCCTCTCTTTCTCTCTCTCTCGATTCCCCGCCTCTCCTTTTGCCACACTTCCTCTTCCTCTTTCGCTCCCTTCCATTTCATTCTCGAGTGGGCTCGGCCACTCCTCCTCTTTGGCTGCTTTGGCCGTCGTCTGTCCGTATTTGACGTTGTGTCCATATTTGGTGTTGGTTAGCCGACGATGAGAGAATGTTTGGAGGGGGCGAATGGACGGACGGACGACCGCTCTTTCCCCCTCGCCCCCCCCCCCGGCCATGGACAGCGTTTGTCGTCCGTTTGCCGTCCTTCCCAGCAAGTTTTCACAATGTGCAGGCGGCGTACTGATGGCGTGGAAAGGAAGCGGATTGACCGGACAACCGCGCCCGTCCATCGCACACTTCCTCCTCACCGGAGGCGATGAATGGGCAGGCACAAACTCGGCCAACTCCCTCCCCTCTCCTCCCCGTCCCCTTCCCTCCCCCATTCGTCCGCCCAATTATCAATTCAGACAGCGTCGGAAAATGAACGATTTGACAAAATGTTTTTCTGTACTGTCTCCGTCCACCGAAATATCATTCGCATTTGCTGATCAGAATTTGGTCTTAAACCGTTTCCTTTCCCTCGTCTTTTTTGGCGGAACGTTTGTTTGCTCTTCGCCCCCCCCCCCACCGGGTTTTCTGCCCCTCTTATCAGTTTTTAATTGGCGTCGGTCTGTCTCCAACATTATCGCCTCGCCATTTGTTTTTTGGCACGAACTTTTCTCCTTTTTCCTTCCTCCTTCCGTTCTTCCTTAATAGCCAAAAAATAAACTTACCGACTGGACCCATCCCAAAAAACACCTCAAAATGTCCCTTTCCTCGCCACCATTTGCCCCCGCCCACTTCCGTCCCCCCATTTGTGTCCCCCTTTGCCTCTAATCGAGTCATTCTGCCAACCCCACCCACCCTGCCCTCTCATTTCGCATATGATTCATTCTGCAACTGCATTTCACATTGCCCTGCTGCTGCTCAGCTGACTCTTCCACTGGTCACATCCCTTGGGGCTAAATTCTCCTCTTCCCCCCGCCCCCTCCCCCCGGCGGTGCCTTCCCTTATCAATCTCTCCCTTCTCTTCCAGCAGCGAATCCTCTTAGTTTTTTTTTCTTCATCAAAGTGTTTCTTCCTCCCTCCCCTCAGCACCTTCAATGGTTCCGCTGAATTGGATGGCCAATCCGTCCCCTCCCCCTCTCTCTCTCTCTACCCCCTCCCCTCCCCCTATCTCTCTCTCCCCCCTCCCCTCCCTCCCCTCTCTCTCTCTCTCTCCCTCCCTCTCCCCCTCTCCTCTCCTCCTCAATTGAGAGTCGTAGGCTCATTGCCTAGTCGAGAATGGACGATTGGGTCCCTTTTCCCTTCGGAAGATGGGCGTTCGCCGTCTCATCACCACCTCCAGCGGACGGACATTTCTTCCCGAGTCACCGTCTTTGAAAAATGGACGGAGGCCGCCGCCGACAGAGTCGGGAGCGAAATCTGAGGGAAGGGAGGAAAAGAGGGGAGGGGAAGGTGGGCGGGGGGGGGGGAGGGGGTGATGGCCATTCGGCTCCGGGGGCGGTGACGCCCTGTCCGTCCACCGCCTGCCCCGGCCGTTTTGTGAAAAGGAGAAATTTTTGCCCCCGGCCGACGGAGGTAAAACGCCTCGGAAAATTTTATTACGTTTTGGTTGAGAACGGATGAATTGAAGAAACATAAGGGAGGAGGGGGGTTGGATCAGAAGACAGATGAAGAGAGAGAGAGAGAGGGAGGAAGAGAGAGAGAGGAAGAGAGAGAGACAGAGGGAGAGAGAGAGGGAGGAAGAGAGAGAGAGAGGGAGAGAGAGAGAGAAAGGAAGAGAGAGAGAGAGAGACAAAGATAGAGACAGAGAGAGAGATCTTGAAAAAAGAAAACATTCGGAAAACGGAAGCCCGAAACGGCCAAATAAAAATTAACTGTTCAATCTTTGTCCATTTTCGCTCAATTTATTGTGATCAGTTCCTTTTTCTGCAGTATTAAGTATTACCTTGCCCTTGGTTACTCTGTCCGTTTGTCATTCAGACTTCCATCGTTGCAATGTTTTACATGTCAAATATCCAAAACAAAATTGAAAAAAAAAACGAAAATCTCACAGTCTCTCCCCAATTAAGCGATGCAAATGGAGCAGCAAAGTGCCGAGGTTGGCCGACTCGAAGACGAGCCCACTCAGCTGACGGCACTTTTCCACGCGCGACGCCCACCGGCAGCAGAAAGGGCGCATCGGCAACAACTTTTTGGCGGGGATGGACTGCTCGAAGAGGACGAGCTGGTGGATCTGCAAGAATTAGGCGCACTAAGTGACGGGGATTTGTGCATGGGCAGACAATTGGTGGCCAATTCAATGGCATTGGCCACCGAAAGGGCCAAAAAGACGGAAGATGTTTCTGAACAACAGAGACATTTCACTGGCCAACAGCAACATCGGCATGAGATTGAGCAGAGTATTTCGGCGGGAGAGTGTCTCGTCGGCGGATTGGTGGAAGTGCCAATGGTTAAGGCGGAGTTTCTTCCCACTGAGGCTGTGGAACAGTTTTTGCTTGGCATGAATGGCAATGAGTGCGGCGAAGAGGGCCAAACGATGACAATGGCGGGAGAAGAAGCGCTGCCGGGGGAACAGAGTGACCAGCCAAAGCTGAAGAAGCCGAAGAGGGCGAGCAGTTCGGAGAGGTGGCAGCTTTTTGATAGTTTCCACGCTGTTTCAAATTGTTTTTTCTTGGCATTTTGTCTCCATTTTCTCCTCACCCTTCCCTCTCCTCTTTTAGTCATACCGCCGCCCCCTCTCCGTCTGCCGAATTTTCCGCCCCTCCGCCCCCTCCAATTGTCATTTCTCCGCAAGAAGTGGACAACATCAGCATCACGCTGGAGAAGAACCAGCAGTGCGCATGCAGAGACTGCGGGAAACTGTTCAATTCGGTGTGGTATTTGAAGCAGCACGCGGTTAAACACAGCAACGATCGCCCTTTTAAGTGCCGATTTTGCATGAAAGTGAGTGGCAAAATTGGCAAAATAAATTGCCAAATGACAAATGGCCATTGGCAAAATTATGATGCCATTATATTTTATTAAGACGTACAAATTCCGTTCCAATCTCTACCAGCACAAATGCCCCGAGCGAAACAGACTCCTCTTGGCCGGAGAATTCAATGTGGTCGGCCATCCGTAAGTGATTCCAATTTGATCACTTATCATCAAAGACTGTTTGTGCCGACAGATATCGGCGAAGGCCTTACAACCGATCGGGCGAAAAGGGTCAAAAGACAGGCGGACACATTAGCAGTAATGGCGATGCCAATGGTTTAGCGCAATAACATTGTGATTATGCAATTAGAGCAAACAAATCCCTTCAGCGTCTGTTTCGTCTTCCATCAGTGTAAACACTTCGCCAACTGCCGGTGACATTTACGTGCCAAATTTGTGCACATTTATGCCAATGGAAGAGAATGGCGGCGCTTCGGGGCTTTTAATGGTGGGCGAAACGAACACGGCAATTGGAGGCGAACACCATCAGCAGACGGACATCAATTCACAACAGAAGCGTCAACAACAGCAATGCATGGCATTGAATGGTGGAGGGTAATTAGTGGAGAATTAATTGTCTTTAATGAGCCCTCATTAATCGCCTTTTGAGACACTTTTCTGTTTAGTGATTTTGCGCCAATGCCTTCGCGCCTTTTGTCGCCCCCCACCGTAGTCGACACCGTACCACCGCGCAATGGCATTGGCCATTCCTCCGACTTTGCCTCTCCCTCCTTTGGTTCTCCACAATTTGCTCAGTTGCGCAATGGCAGCGCCCTCTCAGCCTCCTCTTCGCCACAAATGGTGCCAACCAATGGACGGGAAAGGGAACTTCCCATGGAACTGATCGAGGAGTACATGCGCAAGAACAGACATCGGGTGGGCAAAGATCAAAGCGAAAAGTGGGAGGGCGGGACAATTAGCACTAATTGACAGGCGGGGTTAATACCTCACGGCAGGCATTTTTTGCCAGGGATCTCGGGGCAGGCAGGAGATCGGCTAGGCCACTTTTTATCCCATTCACTTTTCAGAATTGACAGTTATATAGTAACGGCAGGACTGATGAGAGGAAACTGACCAGGATTTTTGGCCGGGTTCCGGTTAGGCCACTTTTTCATCCCGAAATCCTCATTTTGCCGGGCATTAAATAAGTAGCATCATTCCCGCCCCGAAGTTTAGGTGTTCAATTGCCGCAAGTGCAAATTGTACTTCCCGAGCAGAGAATACTTCGCACGGCATTTGGCCTACCATGACGAGATGGAGGAGCACAAATACTGCTGCGAAAAGTGGGCAAAACTTTCCCGCAAATTTTTGGATTTTCATGTGCAGTGAATGAATGAATGAATGCCTTTTGCTGTCAGATGCCCTGAACGTTTCCAATCGGACGTCGCCCTCCAATCGCACCATTTACAACACGCGGAACAGTCGCCCCACTTGTTGCGTCACTTGCAACGGCATTTTCAGGTTAAACGCCATCAGCAGAATCTATTAAATGAATGAATGCCATGCCATCGCAATTCAATTTGCCACCATTTCTTTGTTCAGGTCCGCATTGGCCCTCCGTCGGCACAAAGACAATTGGCGACAGTGCCATTCGCCGCCCTTTGGCTTTGTCAGTGAACAACAACAAAAGTTATAAATCATTAATCATTTCCCAATTTTTTTTAGCAATATTCGTTGGCAGTCAACCCAATTGATCAGTATTCCTTCGTGGAGAGTGATTTGGACGAAATCGAATTCGGCACAGAGCGAAGTGAGGCGGAGGAGGAGCAGGACGGCATGGAGGAGGGGGAAGAGCCGGCAATGCCGGGCGAAAACGGCACGATGCTACTGAACAATTTGTCGAGAAAGACTACTCGCGACTCGGGCTACCAGGGGTCGGACACGTACAGCCCATCAACGAGGTAAGAGCAAAAGAAAGTGGTGCTGATCAAAAAGGAAATTGAGGGTAGAAAACAGAGAGGAAAACTGATCAAAGTGAAAAAAAAGTGATCAGAAGAGAAAACAAAGCAACCAAAAAAGAAAGAAAAGACTGATCGGATCACAAAACTGATCGGAACAGCAAAAACAAAGAAAAACTTATTGAGACGAAAAAGAATGATCAAATCGGAAGAAAAATCACAATTTAGCAGAAAGCAAAACTGATAAAATGCAAAAGACTGATTAGATGGAGATATCTAAATGAGAAAAACTGACAACATTGATAGAACTTAAACAAAGGAACAAAGTTCGAAAGACTGATCAGAATAAGAAAAACTGATCAAAACGGCAAAAAATGATTGATCAGACAAAGAAATTAAAATATTTCTGTACAGAAGTCACTCACCAAATGCACTGGAAAGCGATGATCAGCATCACCTGTCGATGAATGTGCACAATTCGAGACGTGATCAGCACGGACGATTTATGACGATGAAAAATGGAAAAAGTCAGCAGAAAAATAGTGGGAAAAAGAAGGAATACGAAGAAAGAGAAAAGACAATGATGGAGAAAGAGGGCGGCGAGGGGCGTGAGAGTGCCATGGACAAAAACAACAACAATCAGGCGCAGACGCACCGACAATGGGCAGACACAACGACAGGCGAATCGCCAAACATTTTTTAATTCAAAATTCAATATGTGTATCAAAATCCATATTATACTTGGTTTTACTCATTTTACACATCGAAAAGGTGGGACAAATCGACGAAATGCAAAAAACTAAGGCTGGACTGAATGCTCTGAATGCCAAATAATCCAAAAGTTCCTTTCTGACACCGCCAATTCAGTCCACCCTTTCTCTCTTCTGCGCCCACAGTGGCGGCAAATTTCGGCACGATTTGCCCCAATCCTTAAACCATTTGGGTGTTTCTTTTCCCCTCGGCGTAGTTTTCTCTGCTGTTAGTCCCCACTATAATTAATTAATTAATTAATGACTTTTAATGAGGGTATCTTTCTCAAACCCACGAGGTCTTTTCATCGACGCATCTTTCTCCAATTTTTTATATTTTAATTTGTTTTCCGCTCCTTTTCATTATTTTCTTCTTACGCAGTGTTTCCGTTCATAAAATGCTCCTAAATTTATTTTGACCATTTATTTGACTTTCCCTCATTTTCCATTGTCCCCCCCCCCCCTCAAATTGTCTTTTTTTCTCTCCCCCCCCCCCCCCCCCCTCTTTTTTGGGACTTTCTTTCGCTGCTGCCCTAGTCGGTCTTTCACAACAAATATTCGATTTTGAATGGGGAAATGATCAGTTGGAAATGGTCCAATTGTTTGGTTGTTTTTTTCTCCATTCCCCAATTGCTTCTTCTTACCTCGTCTTCTGTTTATTTGTTTCGTTCGTTACTCGCTCTTTCGTCATTTGTTTTCTTTTCAAATTTTTCATGCACAAAATGACACTTTTCTTTAATTTTGGGACACTTTTTTATGTTTCTGCTCTCTTTCGGACCGTTCTTTCATTTTCAATTTCTGTTTATTCCATTTTCAAATGGTCTTTTGAATGTCTTTCACACGTCGAACTTTCGATTCAATTAATTCAAATAATTTCCTCCTTTTTCATATTTTTTTTTTGGCAAAATCAATCGGAATTTTCTTTAAATTGCCTATGGTATTTTTTTATAGTTGGTTTTATCCAACATTTGGCTTTTAATCATTGTATTGCCACCACCCAATTCTCAACTGATCTGAGTCTTCTTTGTGACCAGCTGATCAATCAATGTTGAGTTTGGGGTGTATCCCATTTGGCCAAATGGGTTTCATTCTCTTGACTGATCAATCAATATCCGATCAGTCGCCCTTTCGCCGTCTCTTTTAGTGTGATCTTTCCCGCCCCCCAATCGTAGTGATATTTTTATTTTGCCAATTTGTGTTGTTCTCCCCCAATTTGTGCTCGCTCCCATTTAAGCTTTGGTCCTTCGTTCATCCAACGCAACAGTTCGATTCTCCGTGTACAAATTCTGATCAATTCGTTTTTCCTCCGTTTTATTACTTATCCTTCCGTCAAAAAATTCTCCCATTTTCATCCGTTTTTTACGCAAATTTTCAGAATTTATGTTCTCTTCGGCACACACAATTTATGATGTCACAATTAGCAGAATAAATTTTGCACCGTTTAAACAGATCATTTTTTACTAAATTACTAATTAAAACAACGGGCAATTAGCAATTAATTGGAAATAATTAAAATGTGAAATTAACAAAAATAAATCGAAAAAAACTATTCAATTCGTTTTTATGCTTTTTGTCGCTCCTTTTCCTTTTCTTCGCCCTCTTCACTTTTCTCCGCTTCGCTTTTCCTCAAACGTCGAATGGTTCTGCCGACACTTTGCCCAATTTGCGCATGAAAAGATGCCAAAAAGGCCGAAGTGATCAGCGAAAGGGCACCGAAGACAAAACCGAGGGTGGGCTCTTTGGCACGGAAAAGCACGTCAATTCCTTGGGAGGATTTGCCAAATGAATGTAAATTTATGCCAATTTTATGCCAATAATCTCAGACCAATGCTAATCGGAACACCGCAAAGAAGGCCAATGGCAATGACCAGCGGATTGAGAAAAACGACGCCGAAAATGGTGGCGATGTTGTACACTTTTAGGGGGTGATTGGGATGTTTATTCAGAAAAGACAGAACAAAAGGAACCGAAAGAGAGGAGCACAAGTCCAACAAAGGACCCCCAGGGGATGGAGACCCAATGCCATCGTTCAATGCCAAAATGGAGCAAAAGGGCGCCGAAAAGGGCATTGATTGGCAAATTGACCAATGCCATGCCCGAGAGGAAGAACATGCCTTGGCCCAGTGAAGCTTGGCCAGCCATCCATTTGAAGATCACCTGGGACAAACGGAAAGAGCCAAAATTAGAAGAGAAAGAGCCAAAATTAGAAGGAATAAATGCTCATTTGAAAGCCAATTAATTATAACTAATTAATTTGCACTAAAATGGTGGGGGGGGGGGGGGGAAAGTTGGCTGACCTTGTGACTTGCATCGGAAATGCTGGAGAATAAAACCAACAACAGCCCGACAAAATCGGCAGCAAATTGGTGGTCCTTAAAAAGTGCATAAATTGGTGTCATTTTTTTGCATTTTTGAGGTCACTTATGAGTAGTTTTTTTTTGTTCAGAATTCTTTACTCCTCTGGCTAATTTACTTATTTTTTCTTTTAATAAATATCGGAAAAAATTTTTGGGAAAAATATTCGCATAAAATAAATTTCAATATTTCGAAAATTAAAAAAAAATATTTTTTTTTAAGAATCAAAATTTTAGATAAAAATTTAAATTTTAGGCGGATAATTTTTTAAAAATTTTCATTTCTTAGGGGTGTACTTTCTAAAAAAAAATGATAGGCCAATTCCTAGAGGGTTTCTTTTATTTATTTTTTCCCATTTTATGAAATCTCTCAAAGTTCTGAAAATGGCACCAAAAATAGGCATTATAAAAGTCATCGGGGAAGCTCCAAACCAAGTGGAAAATATTTTTTTCGTGCTTTTCTCAACGTATTTAGTGGGCAGACACTTTATCAATTAACAGATTTATTATTCTTTCTGTTAAAGCAATTTATTTTTTGAAAAGAAAAGTCTTTACCGTATACACAAATACAAAAAGCCCCGATTTAACAACATCCAAAATGGGAAAATCTTTTTCTTTTTTTTTAGTTTCACTCCAAATTTGTAAGGGTTAATGTTTGGTCTATGCACAAAAAGCCACGACTTTGGCACGCCAAAAGAAAAAGCCGAAAATGGCAAAATTAAAAGGGAATTGAAAAGAAGAAAATTTAAAAATATATATAGAAAAAAACTAAAAAAAAGGGATTCATCAGAGAAAAAAGGCAAAAAGCCAAAAATTCCAAACCAAAATTAGCAAATTAATAAGAAAAATGGAGAAGGAAAAGGGCGAAAAGAATAAAGAAAAGGAAGAGACCGAAGATCAGCAGAAAAACAGCGCCAAAGGGAAAAAAAAATGCAAAAGTCACAAAATGTAAAAGAAAATTTTGGCATTTTCAATTTTCAATGTGCGTTAATTTGCTTTTTTGGCATTTTAAGTGGTTAATGGTCTATTGCCCACCCGTTTCTTCGTTTGGTCCATGTGTTGTCACCTGAGCAATGAGCAGCACACCTCCCATCGACAACGCAACGGCAATTGTCTAATGGAAAAAATGGCAAAAATAATAGGCAAATTGACCATAAACTATTTTCTAGTGGCATTTTTCAAAATGAAAATGATTGGCCATACCAAAAATGGTTGCCAAAGGCCACGGTGCTTTTGAACTTCTTCCATCACTCCAGTCAATGGCACCGTGTGCTTTGCTCCCAACACAAATATTGACTTACTTTGAGGGCAACAAATCGTTCATGGAGAAGGAAATGGCCGAGCAAATAGACAAAGGACACGTCCATGCTGCGGACAGTCAGCGCGGCACTTGAAGTGATACGGCCCAAAGAAAGGGCGTAACAGTAATTGCCAACTGAGAAAAGCAGCAGAAAGAACACTTCCTTGGCCAAGCTGAAGAGGGGGCCAAATTTGGGGGAATTGCCAATGCTTTTTGTCAAATGGCACATTTTGCCCACCCGCTTTTGACGCCTTTTCCCGCAATAATTTGTGCCGATTCGGCAATAATTTCGCGCATTGATCGCTCCTTTGATTTGATCCTTTCAAAGAGCAAATAGAGCGGGAAACAGATGAACTGCAGAAAATGAAATGTGTGCTGAGAAAGAGCCAACGAAAAGGAGGACGGCACCAAAAGGGACTTGCCAAGCAGCAATTGTTGAACCACATGATCAAAAAGGGCGGGTAAAAGTGGCCGGGGGCCGCGGTGAGCACGGAGAATTTCAGTTGGGAGCCGTAACCGGTGGAAATGGCCACGCAAAGGAAAATGAAACAACTCCAAAACAGGCGACGGGGACTGTCCCGCCGGCGATTGGACGGACGACGCATAGAACGGAGGGGGTGATCATCCTGCTGCTGAGGAGAGTGATCATCACCCCCCGCCGGCGATGGACACATTGGGGAGGAAACACCATCAATGGCGAAAGAGGGAGGGACCAATTTTGGCATTTCATTTGGCATTTGACCGAAAATCAGTGGTGGAAAAATGAATTTCACATTTTGATAAGAGCTAATGAGTTGGTTATTAAAAGAGGAATTAAATGATATGATGGTTAATTAATTATTTAATTTAACGGCGTTCAGTCGATGAAAGGGCGGGGGCATTGATCGTCAATTAATTAATGTGCTGATATGAAAAAGTAAAAAAGGGAGGGGGGGGGGGGGCGAAGAATGGTAACAAACTCCGTTCATTAAACAATTGGTGGTGCTGATCAGCAGAAGTTTAACTAAACAAACTCAGATTTGTTTTCATACAACTAATGGAAAATTGTACACATTTTCCTAGGTACTGTAAAATCAGTTGTACTAAACATACTGTAATGACGCCATAACAAATAGTTCCCCGAGGGGTAATAAAAGATAAGAATTTGATGATAATTAAAATTATTATTTTTATTTGTTTTATTAGTTGGACAAAGATTGCTGCTGAGTGTTTAATTTAAAATTTCCAAAGGCATAGTTTATGGCACATTCTTTTGTAAATCTTTTAATATTTTAATTATATTTTATTCAATTTTTGAAATTTGATTTGTCTGTCTCAATTGGTTAGTGAACAGAAAAACAATTAACAAAAATTGAATCATTTGGTCATTGAATCGGCAAATGACGCAATGAAATTTTGATCATTTCTCATTAAAGCACAGTTTCAATTCCGCATTTGCCATTTGCAAAAAAAATTGTGAGTCATCCGTCACAAATTCCCACTGAAAAGCAAAAAAATAAAAATAAAACAAATTGGCAACATTTTTAATTTAGCGTGAAATGGTGCGCAAAAATAATTCTGCTAATTTTGTCCAAAGAATAAAAAAGAAATGCATTTACGGCCCTTAAAGCGTTACACAAAAATAGAAATATTTGCCAAAAGACAAAAGATTTATTGGCCCCAAAGATGGCATAACATACCGTACCATGAGACACAAATAATGAGCCACTATTTAGAGGCAATTAAATGATGGTGGCATATACCGTAGCCCAAAGTTGTTTTTTTTCGCAAATGCCAAATGCGCAATTTAAACTGTGGCTTAATGAGAAGGGTCCAAATTTTCATTTCGTCATTTGCCCAATTAAATGACCAAATGATTCGGTTTTTCAAAGTCGGCTTTCGGTCCCAAAATTTACTACAAAATAAATGAAATGTCCTTTGCATTAAAAGGCATAAGCGGAAGAAGGCATGAAAATAGAAAATTATCGAAGCGAATTTGGCATTGTGTTTATTAAAGTTTTTGAATAATGAAAGAAAAGGCAATTCTTTAGTGAAACAGCACATACAAAAAAAAAGGATGCTTAAAATGTAAGACAAAATGAATCACGAAACGGAAATGAAAAAGTGAAATGACAAAAAAAAACTAATTAATAATAAATGATCAAAGTACAAAAATAACAATGATTAATCAAATGGACAGATCCGGCACTGTAATTACCGTGGCATTTTCTATTTTGCGAATGTTTTATTCCGCCCTCCAAATTCGGCATTTCTCTGCTCCTACAAAATTGGTTATTCTCATGACTTTCAATATTTTAAAATGCCAACAAAGATTCGTTTTGCCATTTGAAATGGCATTTAAAGTGAGTTCCGTTCTTTTTGTGGCAAATCCCCGTGACAATGCGCAATTGGCACAGATTGTCGCGCATTACTCACCAACCACTCGCTCCTTCTGCATGTCGCCCCCCCCCCTCCCTTTCCGTTTTCATTTCTCGCGCACTTTCAGCCGACCAAAGTGAAAGGAGGGGGAGGAGGAGGGGCAGTGTTTGGCCATATTTGCCCTCTCATTACGGCACATTTTTTGTTTGGCATGAGTCATTTGTCCAAATTATGAGGAATTGACAAAAACAACGATAACAAAAAAGAATAATTAAATTGCAGATGGATCAATGGGAAAAAACAACAACATTAGACAATTTCGAAAGCCATTCACTTCGTACTTTGGGTGGGTCGTGATTAAACACTAATTAAAACCTAATTAATATTTATCCAGCCAAATTTTCCAATAATTATTACCCTTTTAATATTCAGTTTTTTATCAAATGATTTAATATTATGCCATTTATTTACAATTGAATTTATTAGCTCATTCTTTTGCATTAGCTTTTGTTTTTTGGTCCCTTTTTCGTCCATCTTTTCTACACATTATTTTTTATTTTCTTATTCTTTTAGTTTTATTTCATTTGTTTTTTTCTTTTCCCAATTTGCCACTTTTCTTTCCAATTGGTAACATTCTGAGAAAAAGTTGCATTTACGGGGCCTTTCAGGTGGTGCCAATTTGCGATGATTTGATAAAAAATGGGCGCGATGATTCATCGGCCGAGAGGACGGCTCAAAGAAGTGTTTCCCTCTCAATGGCTCTGCTTAATTTGTCAATTACGGCATTCTCCCGCCCCTTTTCCTTCGTCCATCCAATGGCCAACCATGTGCCAACTTTTTTGAACATCAAACGGTGCAAAAAATCAAATTTCGTCCCGCCCCTCTAAACCATTTAAATATCGTGCCCAAATCCCTTTCAACTCAGTCGATGGCATTTCAAATGCGATTTATCTCCTTACTTTCCTAATGAAAGCAATGGGAAAACATAAGCAAAATCTCCTCTCCCTCAGCTTTCAGTGTCATTTTTTTTCCTTGCACAATAAATTCCATTCGGCGGATATTTGCAAATGGAATGAATGCCACAGAAATGAAACCAATAATTAATCGTGTCTTAAATGGCACTTTGTTGTTCTAATAGCGATTAGTGAATGAATGAATCCCTTCCCCTGCAAATGCCTTTTCGGCTTATTAGTCATCCATCGTCCCTTTGAATGCCGCCGCGTTAAGTCACTCGCCAATTGGCATTTCAATTTGTCAAACTCACATAATAAAATTAAAGCTTTCCCATTCAGAAGCAAGCTTTATTCAACTCGCATTCTCTTCTGTTCATCAGTCCCAATTTGCAAATAAATGGCCCTTTTTCGCGCCCTCCGCCGCTCTTTGCCCGTCCTTCTTCTTCTGATCTCGACCATTTCTATTGCCCTTCTTACTCAACCAATTGCCGTGGTCGGTGCTGACAGTGCCGTGCCGTTCGACCGAACTAATTACCGGCCATTTGACATGCGGGTGGGCATTTCTCCTCCAAATTGCCCTATTTAATTAATTAGGAACATTTGCTTTTTTAGCTCTTCGAGTGGCCCGTTGTTGAGTATTCCGGTCCCACTGATCACTTTTCGTTTGCCTCCGTCGACTGTTACACGCAATTGGACCGCTCTTTCATCTCGGCCGATGCCGTTCTCCGTCTTAACAATTCAATGGCACTTCCTCTGCGTGCCTGCCTGTTGCGCATACCGACGGGGACGCGACTTACAGTGACCGACATGCACATGACAAGCAGAAAGGTGGAGGAAATGATCAAAGGGGATACATTGGATGAGGAAGGGGGTGATTAGGGAAGAGATTCGGAAGAGGAGGAGAGAGCGACCAGACAGAGAAGCAATGGGGGAAGGGGGTGATTAGAGATCAATCAGAAGAGGAGGAGAGAGCGACCAGACAGAGAAGCAATGGGGGAAGGGGGTGATTAGAGATCAATTGAACAAAGAGTATTCAGAAGAGGAGGAGAGAGCGACCAGACAGAGAAGCAATAGGGGGCGGGTAATCGGAAATAAAGCTACTGATTGAGCATTTAATAATAATTGACAAATTGCCCAATTTACCTTAAGACCTATGCCACGGTATTGGCCGGAGTTTCGCGCGTCGAAATGCCCTTACGAACTGCTTACATTCGCCGAGGTAAAACATCGTTTTAATTTGCGATTTTTAATTTTTTCCGTATCTTAAGACCAAAAAGATAACTACGGACCTTGGCATGTGCCGTGCCAGCACGCCTATTTGGTGTTCAACTCGCGTGGGCACGGGCTCGAGTGGGTCGAATTTCGTTTGGACAACGAAACGAAGGAAGACAGAGACACGGCGGACCCGGACGAATGCTACGCGGAGGATTCGGTAAATTATGCGGACAGAAGAAAACAATGATCATTTGGTCATTCGGCACCACTTTTTTGGCTTTATTAATTTGGCAATTTTGGGTCCATTTTCCCAAAATGTTTTGAATTAATTTTTCAATTTGTCATTTAAGAAGTGAAAAGGATGTCCATTTGGAAATGATCAAAGCCAAAAGATGCCAATCGATCGAAATGATGCCCAATTGCCCCTGACAATGACCGACTAATTCTTCCCTTTTGCTGTGTGTGTTTCATTTTCGTTTTGCATTTAAAATTTGCAAGACTTTGGCAAAATGTTAATCCAAAAAATTTCATGATCCCATCTCTTTGAATTTCATTGTGTAATTGGCGATTAAATTATTTGTTATTTTCAAAAGTGTTTTTGGTCATTTAATTTTAAATGAAAAATGGGAAATCGCTTCAAGGTCCACTTTTTTTGTGGAAGGTTATTTATTTAATTGCGCTCTTTTTTGTTCTGTTTTCCTATTGATTTTGTTCCTCGGAATGAATGGCGGGGGAATTTTTCGCTTGTGGCAAAAAATGAGTGTGCCCCGTGGAGAAAAGGGGGGGGGGGGGGGAGGGAAGGCAATTCCCACTTTGTGCCGAAGGGGAGGAAAATGAAGAAGAACAAACAATTCACCCACCAGCCGACTCGACTCGACTCACCCATCCACAGACTGACGGTGGTGGAAAACGGCGGATGGAGGGGGGGGGGGATGCCTTTCTGCACTTACGCTGCTGTTGTGCTTTGCCTTTGGGCGAAGTGTTTCCCTTTCCGCCGCCCCCCCCCTTCCCTCCCCGTCGGCATTTCCTCCGCCCCCCTTTCTTTTCGGCACTTTTCTTTTCATCTTCCGCAAATCGGTCCAACTTCACAACATTTGCCAGGTTGACAACAACTCTCAAATCATTCCATCTTCGGCATCGACTAAGCAACAAACAAATAATTGGCCAATCTTTCGCTTTAAACTTCCGCCAAATTGGCACTTTGTCATTTTTCCGTCTCTGCCGGCCCTTTTGAAGTTCAAGTGAGTGCATTTTCATTCCTTCATTCATTTTATAGTGCCAATAAAACAAAAACTAAAGCAGCAGCAGCTGTCAGAATAAAATAAAATCCATTCCGCTCGCTGCCCCTTTTCTTCGGCACTTTTCTTATAATTTGGTCTCCCTTCCCATCTGGCATCAGTTTCCCTTTCCCTTTTCCGTTCCCTCTCCTTTGGCTGCTTTTCCCCTCACTTTCCGCAAAATTATTTTTCTGTTTTGCTTGCAGAAGCAAAGACGGGCGAAGAGGGACGAAAATTGGCTTTGAAAGCCCCGAAAAGCCTTTGCCATAGCCATGGGCAGGGGGGGGGGGGAGGTCGAGAGAGTCTTTGCCCGGGTGCCCCTTAGATTGGGCTCAATATTAGCAATTCCCCGCTCAAAACGAGATTAGCTGCTCTGCTGGTTGAGTCGCCTCTCTCTGTCCGTGCCGCCCCTCCCCCCCCTTTTGGCCCTCCTTTTCACTCAATTCATTCGCCCAAATGTTGCTGAGTTAGGGAGAAAAAATATATAAAAATCTGCTATAAAATGTCTAAATTATATTATCCGCCCCCCAATTGGAAGCCGAAACCGAGCAAAAAGTCAGGTGAGTGGAAAAAGCCGAACATTTTGAAAATTAGGAAAAGCGAGGAGGGGAGGGGGAGGGGGGAGGGGGAAAATCAGTGAAAAAAGATAGAAAGAGAGGGGAAGAGAGAGAAAGAGAGGGGAAGAGAGAGGGAGGGGGAAGGAGACCTAGAGAGGGCACATGGCCGAGATAGAGAGAAAGAGTGAGAGAGAAAGAGAGTAAAAAATGAATTTCAGCCGGAAACTCCGCTGTAATGGCCACCACTCGGGCAGCAACATGTGAGTCATTTATTTATCTTTTAAACATTTTTTTTTAAATTTAAAATAAACATTGCCAAAGGCGGCCGGTGGGGGTCGGTTTAGCGTCGTTGGATATAACTTTTCTCAGAGGCAACCAAACTAAGTATTCTTAGTATTTTGTCAATTCGCATTAATAATGAAAATTCCATCGTTTTTCTTTTTCCATTTACCCCCAAATTGCCCCTTCTCATATGAATTTGATTTTTCCATTATATCCTTCTCGAAATTTGGGGTCTTTTTTTGGCACATTAATTAAAATGTGTGCCACCCGCAACACGCAATTGTGAAAAAAAGAGAAGTGTTAAAGGGATGGATGAGCATCCATCATTCATTCGTTCGTTCCTTCACTTTCTCTCCCTTTGTGCCACAAATTAATTCTCCCCCCCCCCCGTCTCCCTTTGGCCCATTTTTGCCTTTGCCTTTGGCACTTTTTCACAAATTAATAAAATTAATACAAATTCAAACAACTGCTTTCTCGATAAAATGGCCTATCTGCTAAAATATTACACATGTAATAATTGAATTAAAATGCCAACGAGAAAAAACTCGGAATCCCTTCACAGTTTCTGCCAAAATTCGGACGCTAAGTGATTTCCATTCGCGCATCTTTTGCCAACAACAGCCGCCGAGCAGTGCCGAAATTGTGACCACACTTCGCTACTTTCAGCAAACACTTGTCGGGCAAGTGACTGAACGATAAAAACGAAAATAAATATGATAACCAAATTTAAACGATGCAAATGAATGCCCACATTGACTAATTAATTAATTAATTAATAACCAACCATTCAATCATTTAATTATTTTTTTATTATAAGGTAAGGATGAAGTTATTTGGGTGTTTAAAATGCCGAGAGCGTGAGGTTTAAAATCCATAAAAGAAGGGCGGATACGCCTCAGTAGCTCAGTGGTAGAGTTGCCCACGGTTATGGGTGGAGGAGTGGGTTCAATTCCCACCTGCCATTTCTTAATATTTATAAGTCGGCAATTAATTTTTCATTCCATTTTCAGTTTCTTGAAAGAACTTCCAGCCAAACGCAGCACCCTTTTCGAGGAGTTCAGTGCTGAGAACACGACTGTTCGGACCGGACTGTACCCGAACCTGAACTTTTCGGGGCTGTTCTACGGCATCACCAATTTGTTGGATGCGTTCCCAATGCTCAGCTCGGCACACAATGGTCCATTTGGAGATTGACTCCTTTTTAAGGCCAATTATTCCAGACATCGCTGAGGCCATTTTGGACACTTTGAAAGCTCTGTACTTCTTCGTTGACCGGGACTGCATTGGTCGGTTCCGTTTTCCGCTTGGGTTCAGTTCTTTCTCTCTTTCTATACCGTATATTTAAAAAAATCTTTTTCCCCCTCTGTCTCGCTCTCTCAAAGTAAAATCACTTTTTGTCACATTTATACCGTATCACTTCCGCCTTCTTGTCCTTACCGTAGTCTGCCGTTTCTCTCTCTCCTTCACAGATCAAATGCCCCTTCTGCTGGCTGCTCAACTTGGCGTGTTTCCTGCAGAAATGGACCGTCGGCTTGTCCTCCTCCTCTGCGATTGCGTTTTGCCGTATTCTTTCGGCGAAGGTGCCAACGGTCGCGTGTCGGTCCCCGCGGTGCTCATGCTCATCCTTCACCATCCGACTGATCCGAGTGCTTGCCACTAATTAAGAATGACTAATTGCGGTCATTAAGGCATTCACACAATGGCAGTGGAAAGTTTACTACGAACAGTGCCCGACATTTACAATGTAAGCAAAAAACACCTGTCTAAATGCATTTTATATTCTTATTTGAACCACTACAATTAATAGACTAATTAGAAATCGTTTTGTTTTAATTAATTGCCCTTTCAGGACCTTTTAACTGTCATTGCTTCCGGCACCAGCGAGTCGCGCATCGTTGCGGCCAATTTGCTCTTTCACTATTGGCCGCTGATGAACCCGGCCATTTTACACCGCAAATCGATCCAATACAAAATCCATGGTACGTTCGGTCTTCTTGGTCCGTCCGTCCGTTTGCCATTCATTTTCGTATTGTTTGGTCCATTTTCGTTCAGTTTGGTCTCCTCCTCCGTGCCAAAACAGCAACTGCGCTGAACATGGCAACAGGTCAAAACAACTGTCCAATTAGTGGGCATCTGCTGTTGCATTGCCATTGTCTTTCAGCACACGGCTAACCTTTGAACCCGCTGTTTGTGCTTTGCTCGGCGACACTTCCCCTCCGCTGTTCCTTTGTGAGCGTTGTGCCGACAATTGCCAAGCAGAATTGCCATTGCCCTTTCTGTGCCAACCTTTGCCTGCGCTGATCAGTGCAACTTGCCAATTGAAAGTGGGCAAACAGAAAAATAAGCCTAATTAATTAATGATTGGTTAAATGATGTTGTCAATTCAATTTGAAGGGCTGTCAATCGTCGAGTCGTATTGCCATTAGCACTTGTTTTGACTGAGGACTGCATCCGATCACATGGGCACGTGCCGCTCCGGTTGTGCCACGAGTGCTCCGCCCATTTGCACGCCCCGCCGGTGCGTGCCCATCGCTGCCATTCCGGGCCCGGCTCAGTTTGGGGCACGCCATTGGAACACATAATGGTGGAGGCGGTGGTCAAACTGTTGCGCGAAACGTCCGCAATTATGTCAGTTGAGCAATAATTTAGTCCGAAATGAAATGGTAAATCACTTAAGCAATTCATCGGACGGTGAAGCGGCCAAACGCCCAAAATGGCTGAGGCAATTGGAAAGTGGGCGCGAGTTGGGCCGGGAAGTGGACCCGCTAAGCGACGAACGACGAATGCTCAGCCGATTCGGCATTTGGCTAATGGCAGCCCATTGTCCACCGGTGGCCGAAGCAACACAGGTGAGGAAAGAGAAGCAAAAGAGCCATCGAAATAATTATCAGAAAAGAGAGGGTCCCTTTAGGGGATTCATTAAGACAATAATTAGATAATTTTTCTTTTCTTTACCCCTCATTTGGCACTTTATCATTGCACAGCCCCCCTCTGCCCCTTTTTGGTTAGGATTCCGTCGGCTATTTGCTGTCCGCCCTTTTCCAATGGTTTGCCACCACTGCTCTGCTCCCAAACGATGCCATGGGCCAGTCGTTAGAACAGCTTAAATCGGACGTAATTTCTTTCTTTGTTTGCCGCGCAAATGGCGTCACTTCGGCATTCGCCGTTTCCTTCCATTCAGTTCGCCTGCGAATGGCTCAACCAAATATTGGCCACTCATTACGACGAATTCGTCGCCCAATTGCTGCCCCAACAACTCGAACCACTTGCCAGTGCGGAGGATGCTATTTGGGAAATGCGTGCCATCCGCCGGGAACAGTTCCGAGACGGACTCGGAAAACTGTTGGCTTTGGCCCCGTACGACGTCGTCTCGTTGGCCACGTGGTCCCGTGTGATGCCCGCATGGCTGCATGCGCTGAACACCGAACTGCTCGACGAGGATGAACTGCTGGAGTTGAAAGTGCCGTTGAGCAAACTGTTCGAGCCCGACCTGTGCCCGCTTCCGTTTGAGGCGCATCGCCTCTTCGAGTTTATTGCGGTGCGACTGAACGACGCATACGATGAAGTGCTGAAGGCGATCGATTGGCTTCATGTGAGCATTTCAATGATAAGAAAGGGCTGTTAAAGTAGCAAGAAATGAAAAAAATGAGACAACGGGGCAATGAATGCCAATGTATAAATCGTAAAAAATGTCAAATAGAAAAAATTCCATCTAATGTCATCCAACAAAATGCATTTCAATACAATTTTTAAAAATTCCAAAATTGGCAAGGAATACCATTTAATGCCAAATTCAAAATGGCACACCCTCGCCCCGTTGTGTTGCAGTTGCTCACTCGGATTGACATTCGCATTTCGCTCGACCTTCTCCTTCAAATGTTCTCTTCGTCCCTTCAACGACTTCCCGCCCCTTTGCCCGCCTCCGCCCAATTTAACCAATGCCCCACGGAACCTTCGCAACTGACGGAGAATGGTGGAGGAGGAGGGAATAGAAGCAACTGCAACACCACCAACAATAACAGCACAAAGGAAGAAGAGACGGACGGAGAAAGAGAGGGCGACGAGAGACAACGGGAGGGAGACGACGAGAGGGGGGCGCCCCCTCCGCCTACCGGGCCATTGGCAGTGCAACTGATCATGACCGACATATTGGCGCAGCAGGTACTGTAGCAAAGATGATAAAGGGCGAGGAACGGTAATTATGCGGGAAACTAACTGTTTTTTGGGTTTGTTGGGTTTGGTCCAATTCCCATTTTTTAAAGATCACTTTGGCCGGTGGCCCTTCGGCATTGAATGAGCAAAACACTGAGCGGTTGTTTGCCGTCATTGCACAACTGTTCCAATACCATGCCGAGGGGGTGTTGGAGCAGCAGGGATGGGCACACAATTGCCGAAAGCCGGACAGTGACCAATTCGTGGATTGCATCCGCTGCCAACAGGCATTGTTCCTCTATCAGGTCAATTTGGAGACAAACTCCCACGCAATTAGTAATTAATGTGCCAAAATGGTCTTCACAGGTCATTCACCAAATGTTGGAACAGTTCTGTCCCAAGGATGAGTCTCGCCCCGACTTCTTCCCTTTGGCAGACGAAGCGGCGCGTGAATTTGCGGATTGGTTGAGCGAGACAAGCAGTTCAGTCCACCAAAATGTCGCGTCCGCTTCTTCACGTCGGTCGCCGTCCCCTCGGGCCCTGTCCTCCTCCAGCCCTGCGGGCAACAAATTTTTCGCTTCGCCCAGCATACAACGCAGACAGCAGTTGCAGTCCGTGGGAAAGGCAAAGCAAGAAGTGCGTTTTTTAGGGAAAAATTGAAATATGGACACTTTTTTTGCCGTTAATTACTCTAATAATTGACTAATTGGACAGGCGAGCACCCCTGCGGAATTCGCCGGTGCATTGCCATCGGAAGAGGTGGAAAGTGCGCGTGCGCAGGCGGCAATAACAATAGCGGAACAAAGTCCACTTGGCATGGCCTGTGTAAGTGCCAGTTTTGTTGAGAGCGGTGATGCGATGAGTCATCCGTCCACCAATGCCGGCGCCGGCGAAAGGGAAGCGGACGGAGGTAAAGAGGAAAAAGTGCCGAAGGGAAAAACCCGCGGCACGGAGTCGTCGGAAGAACGCCTCTTTTGGGACACGTCGGTGGGCCGATTTCGCTTCTCATTGGCACAAATGCCGGCCCAACTTCGACTGACTTTTGGTCTTCTGATGGTTTGGAATTACGACAAAAAAAGGAAGGAAAATATTGTAATATTGTTTTGAGAATGTCGAGCGAGAACCGGACCCGGATGTTCAGTACTTTCTGTTGTGTCTGCTCAAATATTTGTGTTTGAGTCGCGAATGTTTGAGCAATGCCAGGCGGGAACAAGGCAACAACAGCATCGAAATGCCAGTCCATTCATCGTTAATAAATTTTTTGTTTAGAACATCGCGGATTTTTGGTTTGGATTCAGGAGAATTTGTTGATTTCGCGCCTGTGGACATTATTACGGTCCGACTTTTCACATGTAAAATTTGATGCTGCTAATTATAAGTGATTTGTGCCAATTGCAAATTTGACAATATCAGGTCGGACAAATTGCCGTGCCATTGCTTTTGCATGCGATCACTTTGCCATTGGGCGAAGACGTTTTCTGGGAAATTATCAACAAGCAGTTCACTTCCACCGAATGGCAATGCCGACTTAAAGCGGGTGACAAATTTTATTTAGCTATCTCTCACTCTCTCTTGCCGCTCTATCACTCTACCCCTCTCTCCTCCTCTCTCCCCCCTCTTTCTCTCTTCTCTCTCTCCCACCTCTCTCTCTCGCTCCCTCTCTCTTTCTCTCTCTCTCCGTATTGTCTTATCTCTTGTTCCCCATTTTTTATGTATCATTTCCCAACTGTCCCTTCAGTCGATCGTGTGCTCGTGTTGGCCCACTTTGTGCCGGTCGGCCCAGTCCGCTCCAATCAGTCCCTGCAAACTGCGTTGAGCTGTGCCTTCTCCCATCTGATCGTCTCCGTATACGATCCGAACCCGGCCGTAGCCCAAAAGGCTCTGCTGTCGTTGGAGTCCCTTCCTCGACAGTCCCTTTTGCTGATCTGCCAATGTTTGGAGGCGCAGTTCGACATGTGTATTCTCGACCGCCCCCTGATCATCTCCCGGCTCCATTTGTTGGGCTCAATCCTTCCGGAAGAGTGCCTCTATTCATGGGACTTCTTCATCCAACGCTTTGAGACACTTGCATTGGAAGCGCAGCTTAGGGCACAACAAAATGCCGGAACCGATACGGAGGGGCAATACGTCCAGGGTAAGGTGGACACAGAGCTGAACGAGAGTCTCGGCATCGGTTTTCGAGTCGAGAGTTTTTCTTTTTTTGGGGGGGGGGATCGCAGTTTCGAGTCTCGGTGTCAAGGCAAGTGCCAAAGTGCAGGGGTAAGGACAACAGGACAGATCAATTGTCAAAGTGCCTCTCTCTCACAGATCTTCTCCACTCGGATCCGATGAGTGAACTTTACCAGCGGAAGGTAACTCGCGCGAGACAGTCACTCAATGAGGCCGACTCCGTGCGCTCCATCGTCCGGTCGCTGCGCGAAAGTTCCCTTCGGCATCAGCTGAACGCCCCAGGGGCTAAGGGGGACCAGGGTTTGTCCTTTCATGTTGCACAATAAATGAAGTCTAATCCGAGTGTTAATTGCGACTAAGCTGCCGTGCCATCGTTAAACGCTTTAATAGTGTGCCGTTTTGCAATTACCGGTCACTGTTTTTGGCCAGTCTTTGCCTAATTACCCCATTAACATTTGCTGACCATCCGATTGACCATTGGCAATTTGTGTGCATTGGACAGAAAAGCGCGAGCAGGCAAAACAACTGCAGCGAATGCGGCACCGCCGCGGGGCCATTGCCGGCCGACAGCACGGCGGCGTCGCGCCCAGTCTGACGCGGCAGCGCCTGCGCAAAGTGCTGGTGGTCGTCCGTGTTGTCAGCGCCTGGCGTGACATGGCCGGTCGTCTGTTGCTTCCGCCCTCGAGGCGTTCGTCGCGCATGTCGGTGAAGTCGGCTACGAGTGGCGGTGGTGAGTCCGCTACCACAGCGGGCGACCAACAGCAGCAGCAGCAGGGCGATGGCATCAGTGCCATTTTTGACGCGTCTGATTCCACAACGGCGCTTCTCCAACAGCCGAATGGACAATGCCATAGGCGCTGCTCCTTGGCAGTTCCCCCTCTGCTTCTGCCCACTTTGCCGCAATTGGCCGCGCTGAACTGCTCCCCGTCCGTCTTCTCGCTTGCTTGTACGTCTTCGTCCCGCCGTTGTGTCTGTCGTGTTCTTTTCTTTGCTTTCCTTTTGCTGTGTTCGTTTTGGCACTTTCCCTTCTGTTTTTTTCCTCTTTGGCACTTTTTGCATTTTCTTCGTTTTCCTTTTGTCTTTCCCTCGTTTACCATTTGTTCCTCCTCCTCCTCCTCCTCCTCCTCCCTCTGCTGATGGTCCTTCCTTCATTTCCCTTCAGTTACTGACATCACTCATCAGCATCCTCTCCATGCCATTCTTTCTCCCGCTGCCAGTTCCATTCACTCATCGGCAAATGGTCATTTTTTAAATGGCAAAAACATATTAAAAATTGATTTTGCTTATTTATATATAATTTTGTTAATTTTCTAATGCATTTTCCTCAGAAGGCCGTTACGGGCGAATGCGCGAGTTCACCGACGAGGAGTCCAACCTGTGCCTGTTGCTGAACCGCGTTGTGGACATGCAAAATTCGGAGAGGTTCAGCAACAGCACAACTATGTATTTTCTAGTACAGTATGCCATATTCCCTACAGACACACCGTTTTCCTCGTCGTTTCTCTTTTTGTCCATTTTTTGGCCAGCAAACGCTGTGGCCCTGCAGAAAATGCCAAAAAACAAAGCGTACGGACGGCATCACTTTGCTTCACATTTGCCTGTTTGTTCAGGTTCTGCTCCGCCATTTTAATACTCTTCTCGGCTACAGCAATTCGGACAAATGCTTCACAATTCCTCCCGCGCGGCTTCGGCGTGCCGCCGTTTGCAACGCCTTTTTGTACGGATTGCCGGAAGTGTTGGATTCGAATTTGCTAATTGGCAATCAGGCACATTCCCTTTTGGCACTCTGTTGAATGGCCTGAAAAAACGTGTCTGTCCCCACCTTCAGCTGCTGTCCATCGTTCTCCAACTTCTCCTTTACCTCCCATCACCTCAAAAGTTCGCAAGTGATGCGCCGTCCGCGGATTATTCCCTCCGATTGCTTTCCCCGCAACAGCAGCACTGTTGGCTTCACTCGCTAATTACCATTCTTTACAAGGTACTGTAGCTTACTGTAGTTTAATCGATCAAACTATTAAGTACCGTTGTGATACGGCACCCGCCAGCGATTGCGTTCGCAAATTGATGCTAATTGTCGTGCAAACGATTGAGCAGCAGTGCCACCGGTGCCCTGCCCCTGGCGACCAACAGCAGCAGCAACCGATCATTCCGCCGGACAAAGAGCGACGTTCGGCCGCAATTCCCTCACTGATGGAGCCCGGCGAATGGTCGTCCACCGGAGGCGAAACGGAAGCGTCGGGCGACGAATTTGGTGCAGCGGAACAGCGAGAGCGACTGCTGACGCTTGTGGATGAGGAGGGCACGCCGGCGGGGGAGGGACGCGCAACGGACGAAAGAGGCGAGCGGAGAGTGCCGGGAAGAACGGCACATCCATCCCCGCAAAGGCCGGAGTCGTTGAAGATTGGCCGGCACAGCAGCAGCGGGAGGATGGACAGCGGCAAGTCGCGGAGGACGTTGGTGGGACACGACCCGAACAATGAGGTGACGACGGAAATTAGCCAATCAAAAGCAATTAAGGACGAGTTGAACAAAATTAATTGAAAAAATGGAATCTCATTTTGTTTATTTTTGTAGCCTTACTGTAAAAAGGGTACTGTAATTTCGATCATTTGCTCCCCATACACTTTACCGTTCAATTTCAGCCCAGCTGCTCGTCTCGTCCCCCCGTCATTGCTCTCCATCCACCGCCGAGCCGCCCGCGTCACCGCAGTGGCGGTGGTGCCAATGCCGCCCTCGGCTCACGCCGTTCCTCCGCCTCACAGGCACAGCGGCGTCCAACCGCTGAGCGTCTCGTCTGTGGCCATTGCGGCGCACGCATCGAGTGCTTCAACGAGGAGACGCTGTCGCTTTGTTGCGTTGCGCTTTGCACCTTTTTGCAACGCGCTACCGCACTCGCGGCACCGCTCCTTCCGCGCACAGTCCGTTCGTTGTGCCTACTCCTCTTCCGCTTCCCCTTTCCGCTTGAATTTGGCTAAATTCAGCTTCGCTGTGTCACTCGCTTTATTGACTCGCCGCTTTTTCCATGGCACGAAACAAACATTTTTGTGCCAGGCAATTCGTGCAGTGCCGCCAAACAGCTGATCCGTGTCATAATGCATCAGGTGATGGTGACTAAGTACAGTAGCACATTGATACTATACGATCATTTAGTTGAATTACCATAATTGCCCTTTTTTGTGCAGTTGTCTTCAAGTGGCATTGCACTTCAACTGTTCAACATGCACATCCAAGCGACTGAACTGAACCAATTTTGGAATCGAATTGCAAATGCACTGGCCGACTTTGCGGAACTAAACCCAGTGGCATTTGTGCAGATTTTGCTTGAGGCATTGCTTTAACTAAATAATTAATCTCTTTTTAATTGCCTCTAATTGCCCGAACTTTCCAATTAGGACTTAATCGATGCTTGGCCTTTGCACGTAACGCGTATCCTGCACAATTTGGCCATTTACATTCAATTCATTCCATCAGAGGCTTTTGCCAATTGGGCATTTGTTGTCGGCCATTTGGAAGGACTTTTTCGGCGTTTGCAATCCCAGGCATTTGTTTATTTAATTTGGCTTAATGAGCCAATTAAGCGATCACTCATTTTTCAGTTTGTAATTGACTCTCCTGGACAAAGCACAAGCGGGCAAACCCAACAGAACATGGCGTCGGAAGTGTCCTCGTCTGTGCTGGTGATGAGCAGAGTAATGCGCGTGCAGAACTTTGCCTCCATCAAAGGGGCCGCTCAATTAGTGGAAAGGTGAGTTAAAATTGACAAAAATGGTAGGGATATGCTCATTAATAATGCTAATTAATTAGGATAATGCGGAAACACTTAAATTTTATATTTTTTTAAAAAATGATTGCCTTTATCGGTTGATTCAGTTTTGCCAAATGGTTGGTTGAAATGTTGCATCGGTGCCCAGTTGAATTGCGCGACATGTAATTTCGACTCAATTAACAGCAGATTAACTTTATACCATCCTTTTAGGCTTTTGGTTTGCACTGCTTGTAACAGAGTAAGCAATGCCTGTTAATTGGTCTCTCCAATATTTATTGCCCCAGGGAATGATCCGAGAAAGGGACAAACAAATTGTGACGCGTGCCATCGTTGGCGAATTGGTGGCCGCACTAAAATTCAAATGCGAGTTGGTCGAGCCCAACCATTTGGCCATCGTACGGCTTGTTCTCCAAGACTTTGGGGAACCATTGGGCGGTGATTGGACCGCGAGTCAATGCGGACAAACGCCCGAGGCGGTGGAAGGCAACGGGCCGAAAGAGGACGGACGAAGCATCGGCGGAGCGGAACTGATCGGTGGAACAAGCGGCAGCGATCAGTTCAACACGGGCGCGGCGGAAGCGATTCGACCGCATGTGCCCGAACTGCTCGAATTCATTGCGGACATGCACGTTTTGGCCAAATTGAAGGTGAAATGAACGGAACGGACGAAGTGATTCACAGCCAATCTTTTCGTCAGAAGCAAACGCTGAGCAGCAGCGATCGGATGGGCGGCGATCTGAAGGCGGGCCTTGCCGAACTGATCGCGTTGGAAATGAGTCGGCCATCGGTGCGCGACTCGCGAACGGTAAGCGATTAGGGGGCCATGGGAGAAGGTGGGTCCTTGCCGTGCTGAGGCATCAGTTAAATTGTGCCATCCTGTGCGTTAGTTAAAAGCGTCATTTTTACAGATTTTCGACAAAAATTCCTCATAACTTTTCTCATAAGCAACCAAGTAAAACAATCTTGGTATCATTCGATAGCTGTTGGATTAGCTTTATTGGTCTTTCAAATTTCAAAAAATTGCGTTGAATTATAAAGAAGTTTTGTCAATTTTTTCAACTCTTTTGCTCACAACATCTTTTAATTCAATAACATTTTTGAAATTTATCAACCTAATAGGGCCAATCAACAACTATCGAATGATACCAATATTGATTAATTTGGTTGCTTTTTGGTAAAGTTATGGACGACTTATTGTCTGAAAATCAGTAAAAATGGCCAATTGAACTGATGCCCTAGCACTACTGGTCTTTGCTTTTCTCTTGTTGATCATTTTTGATCACTTCCTTGCTTCCTGCTGATCACTCAGGTGATGCGCTTTATCCCTTGGCTTTACTCGCCGCCGTCTCTTGCCCAAGCATTGCCCGGTGCATTCGCCGAATCGGTGGCCAATGTCCGCGTGCTCTCCTGGATTCTGCTGGGCGCACTTCATGCCCGTGGCAATTGCACCAGTGTCAGTCCAATCGGTGGCCTTGCCGCGAGCACAACCCAATGTCTGCCGGTGCCAATCGCATGTTCGGGTCAAATGGCCGATTACATTCACTTTGTGTTGGCCGGTTTTGCGGATCAGTCAAAGGTGAGAGAAGTCCTTCCCCTTTTTTACCCTCCCAAAATGTTTTGTCCGTTTTTTAGCAATCTGTCGTCCATATGTCCGCCCTGTTCCATGCCTTCCATTTGTGCCAACTTTGGACCATTTATTGTGAGCAGACTGCGGCCACTTGTCGCTCGGAAGAGACACTCCAACGGACGATGCAACAAATTTTGGACTTTTGGGCACGCGTCACGCCGGCCATTCTTCAGCTGCTGTCCCATTCCAAAGTGGTCAGTTACCACTAATTACCCTAATTACGCCTCATTAGCCGCAATACCTTTGTGACAATTTTTACTCAGCTTGCCGACATGGTCAATTTGCACTTCGTCAACACTTTGCAGGCCCTTCAGCAAGTCAATTCGGCCGTTCTCTGTCAGCTTTACCCCATGTGGGAGCCGGTGCTGACCGCGCACCACGCGCACGTCCCACGCCAACTTCGTATGAAGCTGGACGCAGTTGAAGCACAGGTGAAGCAGAGCGCGGGGGGGGGGGACAATAATATACAAATAAGTAACTAATAATGTAAAGGCCAATTAATGGGATAATGATACCAATTAGTGACTAATAATGCAAAAAAGTCCAATTAATGGGATAATGATACCAATTAGTGACAATTAATGCAAATAAAGGCCAACTTCCCCTTTTTCTGTTAGCTCCCTTTGGAAACCCCCCAAATGCGTCCATGGCTTTCCAAAGTGCGTTACAAAATCTCTCAAATTGAACTTCAAACAAGCGCCGCCTCCCCTTTTTACAATGTCTGACGATAGACGCCGTGCTAATTGACATTTTTTTCAACGAATTAGGCATTTTTTGTTTTGTTGTGAACACAGACTTATTATTCAAATAAATATTTTTTTATATTTTGCATTTTATATTAAACTTAAATAATCAATCGTTCTTTGCATTGCTTTTCTAATTCTGATCAGATGAATCCATCAACACTGGTGCATACTGTAGACTCATTGGTCGAGCACAGTATCATCTGCCAGCCAATTAGGGGTTCCGATCAGTGATCACAAACTTTGATCTGTCCTTTGTTTGGCTTTACCTGAAGTTCGCTTTCTTTCCAAGTGGCCAATTTGTTGTCAAAGGCACTCAAATCGATCACAACATCGATGTTATTGCGAAGTGCTGAAAATGGCATTTGCATTTTCAAATGCCATTTTCCTCTTTTTTTTTCTTTGGCATTTTGTCCCTTCACTCACTCCCATAGCTTGTCATCAAGTGATTAATGCCGCCCAACTTAACGCAGTCGATGCCCAATTCCGACCTCACATATTCCGTCGTGCATTTCCCCCCGTCTAACCAACGACAACTGAACAAAAAAAAGCAATGCCAAAAGAAAAATAAAATATAATAAATTAATTCCTTTATAAATAAATAAAAAAGCCAATTCTTCCTTTTCCAATCGTTTTTCTCATTTTAGTTCTTTTGTCTTAAAAAAGAAAGAAATAAGAGGAAATTCACAAAAGGATAACATCGCCGACGGGGGGCTGTGCGATTTGCACGTATTCGTGGAAAGTGTCGATTTTGTGCAGCACTTTTTCGAGCTGTTCAACCACCGCATTTGCACGACAACGGGCGAACTTCAGCACAGTGACACTGCTGCGCATTGTCCGTTCCGTCTGTCCAAAATCATTCATTTTTTTGTGTATTTATTTCCCTTTCATTCAATGCGCCGAAACTGCTTATGCCCCCCCCCCCCCTCTGATCAGTTCCATTATCCCTTTTCTTACCTCGTTCACAACGGCATAACATGGATCCTCCTAAACAAACAAAATGCTATCTGTCAGTTAATTAGTAGCCCACACCCCCAATTTACCGACTGACAGACCCATTCCCGGAAATTGTCGAAGTTGGCATAAATGGAGTGCCAATTTTGTGCCAATGTCCGCACTTTTTCAAACTGTTTACAAAATGTAGTAATTATAATTGATTCTCAAATTTAGTTGCTTCTTTCAAACTCACACTCAGCAACAGAGAGCATCTGGGGAACAGTTTTTGAAAAGTTGGGTCGTCCACGAACTGCTTGGCCCCGTTGAGCACTTCTACCGTCCCTTTGTCCACGTCGGAAAAGTGCCGAATGACCAAATTGAGAAAATTTTGCGCCATTCGAAGGGCTCTTTCCGTGGAGTTTCTCACTGGAATGCCGTCAACGGAGGGGAATGTGCCGGGGAGAACGTTGGAAGTGTCGTAGAAACGGGAGACAATGTGAATGAAATCGGGCGGCCCATTTTCATCGTAATAGTAAATGCTTCTTGAACATAAAAATGACAACAGAAAATGCCAAAAGGGCAACAAAAAAAACGAAAACGAACTTCACTTGTCGAAGAGGGCAAATGACAATGAAAGGAGTGGGGATGAACTGCGCTTTGGTGGTGAACAGTTGGATGGAGTTGCGCTTGTCGTTGAAGCGTCTGATGAAAACGGACGAATGGAACAGAAACATGCCGATACTCCCGAACAAAACCAAACCGGACACAGTCCTAACGAGAAAACCCAAAATCAATGCCAATTGACCAGAAGTGGTCGAAGGACTAATTAATGCCGAATTGGTCAATGATCAACATGGATGGAAGGGGGGGGGGGCTAAGTTTGTCACCCAAGGCCTAACTTAATTCTTTCTCTGTTACTGTTTTGCCACCTGAACCACAGCGGGTAGCGGCTGTGCAGAAAACGGAACCCGCTGATCGAAGTGTAGTCGCAGAAGGCGTCGAAGAATGACACCCGCGGGGGTTCTTTTGCTTTTCCAAAGGACACATTTTCACTGCTTCGATGCGTTGGAGTGGCCAACTTTTGAATGGTCTCCGAAATAGACAACATTTTGAGAGCGAAAGCGGCGAAACACAAAATAAGCAAAGAGAAAGGAACAAAAGGGAGGGGGGGGGGGGAAAGGAATTTGGGGGAAAGGAACAAATGAATGAATACCTTTGCCATCACACGAAATGCCTTTCATTTTTCACATTTTTATGTCGGTTAAAATGCCAAAGAATACGAATAACAATTTACTGAACTCATCGGACATAAACGACCACCAATCAATATTTTGTGTCAATAAATATTTACACTAGTTATCCACACTTTATATGCACTATATTCCATAGAATACCAGTAAAAAATTCAAAAATCTTCCTGTGACGCCTAATGCACCGCTCAGATTTTTTTTATAACAATTTTTAAAGTGCACGGTAAAATAGCATAATATTTCTGGTTAAAAGAATAATTGGACTTTAAAATCTTATTTTTGACCTGTCATATAAATCCTTTTTTTGGTCTACATCAAGGTTATGAACAAAATTTTTATTTGTTTTCCTTTAATGATATGATTTGGGCATAATTAAAAGGACATAAACAAATGCACAATTCTAAGAGACACAAATTGGGGGAAAAATCCGCTGCAGGCAATGCCTTTCCTGGGGCCGTAAATTCGGATGCCAAAAATCAAGGACGAGCACCAACCGTTCGTCAGAACAGGCACGAGAATTGACTGAATGACTGCGGAGAAAAAGTAATAAAATTAAAAATATTTTGAAAAAAATATGAGCATAATACAGGGGCGTATCTAGAAAAAAAATTCGTAGGCGGGAGTATCCATTTATGCGCGCCTTGAGCGCCGCGTTGAATTTCCTATCCATTTATCCATTTCAGCCCCAGAAATTTAAGTCTCCGCTAAAGGGCCGCGCTGAAATTTTCCACAGAAATTTAAGTATTATTTGTGTTAAGCATGGCTGTTTTTTTCAAAGAAAACTGCTATTTTTAAAAGAAAATTGCCCAAACAATTTTGATAAACACTCACTTCCCCAACAACATATTTAGAAAAAAAAAATTCTTACAGAAATGAATCGTCGATGACAACAGCGGAGCCGTTAGACCAGTGAAACTTCTGAAAATGGTTTATAGTTGCGTTTCTACAGTATATAACATTTATTATAGGTATGCAAATGTATAAAGAGAGAATAATTATCAAGCAACGGTTTGCACCTAAATTCAGAAAGTTTTTGAAGTTTTTTTTTAATTTCTTCATATTTTTCAGAGAAAAGCAAGGATTCGAACAAATGGTTTTTTTTTTATTGAACGATTATTTCTGAAATTTCATCGGCGAAATTTCGCTTCTGGCGAAATTTCGGCGGATGAAATTTTGGGGTGCACCCCCTAAAAGTGGCTTTTCATGGTCAGAATTTACGGGATCAAGGATTTCTTCGTGTATCAGTTCCAATACCCCAATTCCATTTATTCAAATTAAAACAGGAATGCCACAAAACGGCGCCTTTTTCAGCCCTTCTCCCCCACCTCTTCCCCAATGGTCATTGAACAATGAGCGGACGATTTGCCCTCTGGCACGCGTACGCCGAAGTGGACGCGCAAGCGCGCATTGGTCAGACCGCGGTGCTCCGCAATTGTGGCACCGGCGGGCAGCAGAGAAATGAACGCGTTGCCGAAGAGACAGTCCGTCATCAGAGAAGCAGAACAACAGTCAGACACAACTTCTGCTGGGGGGGTAAACTTTAGCTGGGAAAAAATAACTAATATAATTAATACTCCACCCCAAAAAAACTTTTTTTTTTTTGAATTTTATTTGGGCCAAATTGTGAAATTTGAAATAGACAATTATTTGTGTATGCCAAGCCCCACCCCACCCCCCCCCCCCCCCCAACCCAAGCACCTCCGTCACTCGTCCCAACGACACCGCCGCCGTCATCGGTAGCCAATTGGTGCAACAGTGCAGTGATACGCGGACATTCATGGCACCGCTTTTCCTGCCAGTCGCCCTGGTTAACCAATGGAAAGACGAACCAAGCGGACATTGCTGATGCCGTCCCATTGTCCATGGACAGTGATGACACCCTTTCCTCGTTTCGGACCCACAAATAGGGGCATTGGTCGAGCGCCTAAAAAGTGCCAAATTGGAGAGAAAATTGAAGGGAGATTGGTTCATTTTAAAGATTTACATATTAACATCCAACTGTATCCTTAAGCTGTTTACAATAGAAAACAGTTATTTATTAAAAAACATCCGAATAAATTACCGAAGATGCCAAAAATGATATTTTCTCAATGCAAATAAAATTTGAAACCTATTATAAGCATAGGCCCAAATTGTCAGGATCGCAAACCGGGGCTCTTATGCACTTTACGCCCCATATTTTTTTTTACATTTCTAAATAAAAGAAGCCAATTTAAAAGCTATATAGGTTTTCAGAGTCGCTGGTCCCGAATTGGGCATCTATTTCTACCCACTACGAACCCCAACCCGAATTAGAACAAAATTACCCCCCCCCCCTCCACCTTTGGTAACAGTAAAGTTTATATGTTTCTGGGAGTTTTCGGGGTCAATGATCACGAATCCGATATCCATTTCGATTAACTCCGAACCCAACCCCGAATGAAGCATTTGAATCAGTTTTGTGCAAAAAATGTGAATTTGTTGAACAATGAATTTTCGAATTTGTTCGAGTTTCAGTCCGGGGTTCGTAATTGGTAGAAATGGATGCCTGGTTCGGGATAACGACTCTCCTTTAAATTGGCTTATTCTTATCTAGAAATGCAAAAAAAATGTCTTTTCAAAAAAATGAAATTTATGCTAAGAATCTTTTTAAAGGGGCTCACAAAACATGTAAGAACCAATTTGTACATTAAATTTTTGCCTTTACAAAAATGTCAAATTCCAACCCTTTCGCATTCTTCCGCAATCGCCGCGTGTTGCCGTTCGAGCAGCGTAATTTTGCTGACAAAAGCGGGTGGTAGCTGCGCACGTGTCCAAACGGGCCGTTGCGCCCCCTCAAATTCCATGCGAAAGAAAAGTTCAATGCACGTCATCGACGGACGTGCAACGCGCGCGTTCAAGTGCACTGCGCACGCGAGTATATTGCGCGCGGGAGTCGAAGCGTGCCTTTTGGAAGCGGTTCATTGCGGAGGCGAGTTCCTTTGGTAGATATTTTTAAACGTTAAAGTTCGGAAATTGATGGAAACTAAAAAAACACTTACATTTGCATTACGATTGCATCGGACACAGCCAGGCGAAGTGCAAATTGGTCGGTTGCGGGAACGATCGGCGGTTAAAAAACGGTGAGAAAAGAGAGCAATGGACAAATATGCCAAAATTGGGCCCAATGAAAGACAAATAGCCAAAAGAATGGTTAACATTATTTGCTATGACTGTTTTGTTTCATGAGACTCAAAAAGGCATTGAAAGGAAAAGACAAATTGCAGACACTAAAGAACAAATATTTCGATTTACAAACTAGTATTTTTTTTCATTTGGGGTTGTTTCTTCGGCCACTTCCGTGATTGACCTACTTAGAGAAAAAAAAAATTAAGGAACTGGGAAAAATTTTGTTTTTATGGAAAAAGTGAAGGAAACTGACGTCTCTGAATTTATATGCAAATTATATACCAATCGACTCCTCTCGGTCTGTAAGGAAAGAATACGAAAGAATTTGCGGGGGCAACCACTCCCTGAAGAGTTACAGACCCGGGACTGAAAGGAAATTGGCTTGGGACTGAACCGTCAAAACTGTAAAAATGAAAGAATATAAAAACTATTTATGTAATTGCTAGTGTTAGGCGCTTTGACGTCTGACTTAAAAACAATTGGTGTATTTTGGCCAAGACACCGCACACTCGACTACGGCGGCCAGTAGGTGGGGGGCCGCTCGCTCGGGCGCCCCACTACTTGCTCCGTCTTCGCATGCTCGCCATTGGCGGGCCGCTCCACGGCCTTCTTTTTGCAAGATCAGATTGAAATTTTTGAGGAATATCAGTGAAAATTTTCACTGAAAAATGGTAAAATTCATGTAATAAACCGATTTAGAATGTTTGTCGTTTATTGGTGCGTTTTTAGGCGGTGGACGATTGAGTCCCAAGCCATTTTCCCATTTCAGTCCCGGCTCTGTAACTATTCAGGGAATGGTTGCCCCCGCAAAATTCTTTCGAATTCTTTCCTTACAGACCGAGAGGAGTCGAATGGTATCTAATTTGTTTATAAATTCAGAGACGTCAGCTTCCTTCACTTTTACCGTTTTTATTTTTATGCCGGATAGGCAAATAATCGTTTTTTGCCGAGTAAGTCAAAGTCGATTTCCTGCTGAAGACCAATCGTCCTAGCGAAATAATGAGTCGAGAGCTTTCTGTTATAAACTTAAATTTACAAAACTTCCTTCCTTGTTTAAGAAAAGTTTAGCCTTGATGAAAGTGCCAAAAAATCAAGAGGGAAAAGTTAAAATTGAATGACTAAATTTATACATATGACACGTGTTCAGCAATCCCGAACTACGATTATAACAAAAAACCATTTTATGTCATTTGTGTTGAAGACTACAAAATAATGGCTTTATGCGGCGTAACTTTAAGTTTGATAACACAAATTAATTAGCACTGTTTCTGGCATCTCTTCCTTTTGCTTTGCTCACTGCTGAGGCTGTTTTTTTTGATTGGCGGCAATGTAATGGTAGAAGATGACCAAAATGAAAATGGTGACGCCGAGAACGTTTGCCATGATGCCTGAACATTATTTCTGTCTATAAGAACAGCAGAAATCCAATAAAAAAGTACCCAATTGCATGTCGGTGATCATTTTCTAATTCGCCGAGCAACACAATTATGAAAGAAAATAAAGGAACAAATACAGCAGTCTTACTGGAAAATGAAAAGTTAATTCGAAAAAAGTTTCTCAACGTTTTGGAAATACAAATAAGGACACAAAAATACAACATTGATTTGAAAAATCGGATTCGGTCGATTTAGTGCCAGACGCACTTCCCTCTCTCTCACCATACATTTTCAAACTCCCTCATTTATCACAACGACTTCATGTATTTCATTGGTACATACATTCTCTTTCTCTTTAGTATAGGATAAAAACTAAATAAAAAGTCAGAGACGCGGAACGCAACTTTATTATTTTGTTATTTTTGCTCATCCTAACGCCGAACAAAAAATACGCAAACGCTATTTTCCGGGAACCATCAAAAAGAACTCAGGAATTACCCTTTCCCAGATTTATCTTAGGTACTTGCTGCTTATTAGCGAATTCTCGATTAATGCCGAAACATAAGTAATAGCTTAAAATTAACGTGGAAAATGAAAATGATTATTGATAATTGCTCTTGGAATATTTTTTTTCCAAAGGAAGAATGAGACCCTTTGACCTCAAATGAGGCTTTTTACCAGCCAAATGGCTTTTGAGAATTTTCATCTGATAGTCCATAAATTACGTCAATATCATTATCAATAAGCTCTTGTGAAGCTATGAGTTCAACTTTCATCTTTTACCGCATTTTTTAGGCTTCGTTACATATTTTAGGTGCGATATTATATGCTTCAAAGACTATTGCCATTTTTGTCGAAATCTTTCAATCAAAGGCATTTATGAATAATTATATATTTTTTTGGAATTTATTGTATTTAAGGGTGATTGTTCCAAAATTTACGCGAATGGTGTCTTCAACCGAGTCCACAGTTCAACAAAACCAGTCGACATTTGACCCTAAAACAATGGAAATTGTGCCGCATTTCTACCCGCAAGCTCGAAGGGGCGACATCAGCGAAGATTACCATGGGACACTGGTTTGGCAAATTTGCTCCGAATTTGTATCAATGGTAATTGGTCGTTTTTTTAGGTTTGTGACCCCTACAGAGCATTGGAGGATCCCGATGCAGAGGAGACGCAGAAATTTGTTTCGCAACTTAACGATATTTCACAGCCATTCCTCGAGGCTTGCCCAGTGAGGGAGAAAATCCGAGAAAAGTAATCAAAAACAGAATTGGGTCATTAAATTTGGAACAATTTAGGCTTACATACTATTGGGACTATGAGAAATTCGGCTGTACGAGCATTCGTGGTGACTTCTATTATTATTACCGCAACACCGGACTGCAGAGTTTGTTAAGTTTGAAATGTTAAATTACGTCCAATTCGTTTTAGACCAGTTTGTTCTCTATCAGCAGAAATGTTTGGACGAACAAGGCACTGTTTTCCTTGACCCGAACACTTTCTCAAAGGACGGCACAACCGCAATTTCCATGACTGGTTGGACTGAAGACGGAAAAATCTTTGCCTATGGGATTTCGGAAAAGGGTAGCGACCTGGCCACAATTAAGGTGAAGAATGTTTATAGTTTAAAAAACAAAACACATTTTAGTTCAAAAAATGCTCTGGAGAAGAACTTCCCGACACAATTCCCGGAGTCAAATTTTCCGGTATCGCATGGCTTCATGATAATTCTGGGTTATTTTATTCCGTAGGTTTTTCGAAAAAATTTATTTTGTCTTATCCAAAATTTAAGACTTATCCTGAGCTTCGAAATGCTGTTGGGGAACCGGATACAACATCGACGAAAAAACTTGCTTTTCATTCGGTTTATTTCCACAAAATGGGCACCGACTCGAAGGATGACATTCTCGTGGTAAGTAACCGATAACACTGACAAGATGAGACGTGAGTTAAATTGGCTGAATTTAGATTCAACATCGTGAAAACCCCGACAAAATGATGTACGTCTGTGTTTTTGTTTCTCCTTAAATCGTTAACCTAAAATCACTCTTAAATTTTGCCAGTGATGTCGAAGTGTCGGATGACGGACGCTTTCTCTTTGTTACCTTTCGGGATGGCTGTGACCCAACGAATATGCTGTCTTATTATGATCTGTCGGCTAATGGGCACAAAATCACCGGGCTTATTCCACTTTTGCCTCTTTTTGACAAATGCGATGCTCAATATGACGTACCCTGTCCAATTTTGAGGGTTTTTACCAATTTCTTTAGGTGATGGATTCGGACGAAGAATCGGCCCTCATTTTAACCAATCACAACGCTCCGATGTTCAAATTGGTCCGCGTTAAACTCGGCTCAAATGGCACTCTCAACCCGAATGATCGGTGGCAGGTGGTTATAAAAGAGGACGAATGTCGCAAATTGGAGTGGGCATGCCCAGTGAACGGAGACAAATTGCTCGTCTGCTACATGGAGGACGTGAAGGTGCAATTTTAGGGATATTTTCGATAAAAAATAAGAGGGGGCGTACATACTGGCTTTACCCTGTTCCGATAAGGAAAAAGCACCGCTTCGATATGCACCATTTCTGCACCTTTTGATTTGTATATATATTTGCCAAATAACAAAATAATAATAAAGAGATGTTAATTTTCTTTGTATCGGAACGGGGAAAACCAAACGGGGTCGTACCTTGTGCACTCCCCTCCCCCTTACCCCATTGAATGCCCCCTTTTCTCTTCTATTTTCTGCATTACCTTACTTCTAATTTTGTAACTTTTTTTTTCTTTGAGAACACGCTGTACGTGCATGCTATCGAGGACGGGCGTTTGCTTTACCAATTGCCTTTGCCCATCGGATCATTGGGCGGTGTTTTTGCGCGAAAGTCAAATTCCCAAATATTCATCGGATTCGAGTCATTTCTCATCCCGTACGTCGTTTACCATGGCGACTTTGCAAAATGTCTGAACCGCGAGTCACCGGTTCAATTGGCGGAGACGCGACGCGTAAATGTGCCCGGAATAGACTGCGATGCATTTGAGGCGAAACAGGTGCTGGTATTATTTCATTAAAAAGGAAAAGGCGAGGGAGAGTCACCCAATTACATAAAGACCTCCCGACAGCCAGGCTCCCCTTTAAATCGCCCTCTTACCTGTGATTAGCTTGGCCCTCTGCGGGGTGGGTGTGGGGGAGGGGCTTAGGTCGGCTCCATCCCTATATTGTTTGTATGACTGATATCCCGAAGCTGAAACGTAAATTCAATGTTCTCATTTCAGGTCTTTTACAACAGCAAAGACGGCACAAGAGTAAGTTTATTGGTGGGCTTAACAATTGGAATTTGCTAAGAGTGATTTGTCAGGTTCCAATGTTTATTGTACACCGAAAAGACGTTCAAATGGACGGCAGCAACCCCACTATTCTCAACGGTTACGGCGGTTTCAACATCCCTGGACTTCCGTCTTTTTCCATCACTCGGCTGATGCTTGCAAAACACTTTGGGGTGGTGTCGGCCACTGCCAACATTCGGGGTGGAAGGTGCACTTTGTTTTTCATTTATTTTTACCATTATGTTGCATTCCTCAAATTAAGTGAATACGGTGAAAAATGGCACGAGGCGGGCATGTTTGAGCGCAAGCAGAACGTGTTCGACGATTTCATTGCCGCGGCCGAATTTCTAATCAGCCAACAGTACACCAACAACAAAAAGTGAGTTAATCGTTTGCCTAAATATTCGATATTGCATTAGAAAATTTTTCCATTTCACTATATAAAGGAATTTTCTGAGAAATTTTACCTTGAATTTGGGCGACCGATATTTTCCTCCTTTTTTTGAGTTTTATCAACTAAAATACTTAATCTGTAACACAAGAGGGGTTTTTTTTATCCATTCTATTTTTTCCAGGTTGGCCATCCAAGGTGGTTCTAATGGAGGGTTGCTGACTGCTGTCTGCTCGCAGCAGCGTCCGGACCTTTTTGGTGCTGTGGTGACTCGTGTCGGGTCAGCAAATTAAAAACAACGAATTTTATTGATATTCGGGATAATTTAGTGTGCTGGACATGCTCCGCTACAATAAGTTTACCATCGGTGCTGCGTGGGTTGCTGAATATGGCGATCCTGACAAGGCCAAAGATTTTCCTTACATATACAAGTGAGTTTAGAGTAGGGTTGCAACCCCGACCCCGACATTTTAGGCCATTTTTCGGGGTTTTCCCCGACCCCGACCCTCAACCCCGACTCGGGGTCGGGGTTTTTATACACCCCTAAGAATGGCACTTTTCATAAAAATAATTATTAATTTTATATATTTCGAATTCTTTCGAACATAAAAGCCATAGTTTGAGAAATTTTGGGGGAAATTTTGATTTTTGGCTCAAAATTCCTTAACTTCCTTAACTAAGATACAATAAAAACAAAAAATACACCCCTAAGAACCGCCCAGAAATTTGTCAATAAGAATCAGATTTTGGGGTCCAAAATCAGAACATTTTGAAAAATGAATGCGCAGCAATTGTACTTCAATTTATCAAAGTAAATGAGTTCAAATATTATATTTTTCATTACCAATAACCATTGAGCAATTTGGGACTGGACTTTTAGCTGTTCGGCTTTGAAAAGAGACATAAAATCTATAATTTTGAATGGTGACGATTGACGGACGACGGACCATTCGTTTCAGGCCATTTCGTTTTTTCCCCTTCTAACCTACCGCTGTCTGCGCTCCAACGCAAAAAAGGGTTAAAAAAACGAATCGGGGTAAAAACGAAATGGCCTGAAACGAATCGTCTTTTTACCCGATTGACGCCGCCGGGAAAATTTTGAAATTAGGGTATTTTGTGGTAACAAATTTTTACCTAAAAATGTCGTAATTTTGAGAAACCCTATGGTAAAAGGGGTCCGGCGGTTCCGATAGGCGCCGCCGGGAAATTTTTTTTAAGAAATTTTAATGAATCGTTTAAAAAAACTGTAAAAATTAGTAAGATTTTCTCATTTTTTACCCCAAAGTAAGAAATCTGAACAAAATAAGAACAATGGGCTGAAATCAGAACAAATCTGATAAATCAGAACTAACACCCTTGGTTTATTTCTTACTCTGACGTAGAAAATAAGAAAAGAAAATAGAAAAAATTCCTATTTTAAGCCCCAAAGTTGACCATTTTTGGGGAAAATCTGTTAACAAATTTGATTAAAATTTCAAAAAATTTTCCCGGCGGCGTCTATCGGCACCGCCGACCCTCCCTTTTCGAAATAAAAAAAGTTAATGTCTCATTTACAAAGCCAAACCGCTAAAAAAAGGCCGTAAGTAACAAATATGCTGTATATTTTTGGGTTGTATAAAATTGGCCTGAATTTTTTTGACTGTCAGTGGCAAAGCGAAAAATTGAAAACCCCGACCCCCGACCCCGACTGATTTGCTTACCCCGACCCCGACCTTGCTGACCCCGACAAACCCCGACCCCGACTTTTCCCAACCCCGACGTCGGGGTTGCAACCCTAGTTTAGAGGCTAGCAAGCACATTAAGACGTATTTTTTTTATGGAATTCATCGATACTTTTTCTTAAAGATATTCACCACTCCACTGCCTTGGACTCGCGGCTGGCGTAAATTGGCCGTCCACGCTGCTGATGAGTGCTGACCATGATGTAAGTTCATTAATTAATCATTTTCTGCTCTTCCCTTCCCAAAGCTGTCATCATTTCATGCATTTATCATTCGCATTCTTCTGTTCAGGACCGCGTTGTGCCTCTGCACACGCTCAAGTATATTGCGCAGCTGTACCATCTCTTAAGCACAGAGGCAAATGAGACGCAAAGAAACCCGGTGCTGGCCCGGATTGAGACGAAGGCAGGGCACGGGGCCGGAAAGCCAACAGCCAAAATTGTAAAAACTTGTTTATTAAACCTGAAAAAAACTAACCTATTTTTAGATTGCTGAACTGGTCGACCTGTACAGCTTTTTGCAGAGAGTGCTTAAACTCGAATGGGAGAACTGATTAATGGATTTTTATTGATGTGCAGGATATATTGATTGTTCTATTTATTGTTTCGTTTTGTTGTATTTGCTTTGTCAATGCATCTCATTCCGCTTTATGGCAATAAATCTATTTATGTAATCCATTTACTGGTAAAACAAGACTAGATTTAGTCATATAAAAGTAAATAGAGTCTTGGTTTGTCCGGGTTCGGGATTCAAATCTTAACAACTGAACTGCGCTGCCAATTTCCCCGAGTTGGGCACCCCTGCCGGCGTTTATGAGCCCGTCTGACCAATTTGGCCATTTATTCGCGCAAATGATTCACATTTTGCGTAAAATGGACCGCGACGGAATTTCAATTCGTCCATTTGGTTGAACGAAGTCATTCGTCGTCGGAGGGATTTGTTGGCGCATTTGGCGAGAGACCGGCAAGCAGCAGAAGGAAAAAGTTATCTTGGACGGTAAAAAGGGGCGGGGAAACTGAATTGTTTTGTTTATCGGTTTCAGTGGTCAGATTGGAAAAGCTAAGCGCACCGGCGGCTGAGCGGCAGCGCCGCCCATTCCGAAGCGGACTCGGACCAACGCATTTTAACGCGTCTTTTATCCGCTCGCCGGGAGGATAAAGTGACCACTGCAAAGACTACCAAATCGACACAAACCGATTTCTCCGAGTCGTTGATCGGTCATGCCCTCCAAGAAGCAGTGGACATTTGCCAATTGAAATGGGAATGGTGGACGGCGCCCTTTTGCGTATGAACCGGCGGAGTTGGGGGAATTGGCCGACTTCGATTTGCCCGAGGATTTTCCCGGTGCGCAATAAATGTATAAAATTAGAACGAAGTCTGAAGAAAAGAGTCTTCTATTAAGCCGAATCCATGCCCCAATTATCGCTATTCCATTTGGCATCGTGTTATTTGAGCACCTTCCAAAAACCGAGTTTACCATTTTCCAGTTTTTTCATAGATTTTTTGATTCTCCAAGATATTTGGGTCCTAGAAAAACTTGCCCTAATTGCTTAAAAATTGTTTTTTGAGGGAAGGCGGCGTGAGGGGGAGGGAATCCGAACGGGCTATCTGTGTCCCAGACACTTTACTTGTCATATTTTATTTGAGTGTCCTTCCCATTCAAATAAAAAAGCCCAAATTCCCATGCTATTTCTACTCATTTTTCTTTCATTGTTCAGGTATTGATGCAACAAGCGTTTCATTCGTCAGCAAACCCTCGACAAAAAGGCGCAACGACCGATTGACAATGGGCGACGACGACGACACTGCGACAGAGTCGGCCAAAGCGCAACCGACCAAAGGTGGGCACGAAGAAGGACGAAGTAAGCGACGACGGCGAAAAGGACGGCAAATGAAACAAAGTGGGTGCCCGTGCCATCGGCGGCGACTGCTCAGACGGCGGACACTTAACGGCGGTGCAAATCCATGCGCCTCCTTCGCCCCCACCGCCGCCATCCCTCCAACAGAAAGAAGTAAAAACGCGGGAATTTCAATTTGCTTAGTTTAAAATTCCTTTTTTTCGTTTTCATCAGCCCTGCAAAACGAAAATTGTCAATGAGCACTTCATTTCTCCCCCACTGCCGCCGTCGAAATCACGCCGGGATAAAATCACGCCGTCAGAAAATTTAAAAAAAAAAACCTTGTAGAAAAAATCTCAGTTTTTTAAGGAAATTTCCGAAAAAAAGGTTGAAAAATTTCAAATAGTTAATGAGAGTTTTTTTTTTTTGTAAATTTCTTAAATTTTTTGGTTCGAAAAATTTTTTTAGAATTTTTTAAAAAAAGGCTTCGGACAAATGTATTTTTTTGTTGGAAATTTTTTCTGAAATTTCGGCGGCGGTATTATGTTCCGGCGTGATTTCGGCGGCGGGATTTAGGCGTCGTGGTTTTGGGGTGCCCCCCCCCCCCCCCGACTTTTGTGAGAGTCGGGTCAGCCAAATTAATCCCGGAAATCCGGTTTTTAATGCGGGATTACGGACCTCCCGAGCGGAACCGTTCCAACTCCTGACTCTATTAATCATACGTTTTACTACATTCGACTATAATACTACAACATACCAGGGGTGGTCACGGACACGAATTTTCATATCCGTGTCCGTCGGGTTCATATCCGTGTCCGTCCGACTGAAGTCCCAAAAATCGTTGTCCGTATCCGGACAATCCCGTGCACGGACACCAATTTTCATATCCGTGTCCGTCCGAATTCTCAAAAATCGTTATCCGTATCCGGGCAATACGCGGATTGTCCGTATCCGTGACCACCCCTGCAACATACAGCTGATTTTAAGGAATGCTCGAGAAGGGAACAGTGGCAGTCGCATGAAAAAGTCAAGCGGAGGAGACGAAACACTTGCGATGTTAAGGGAAAGGGTGCCGAGAATACGGGCCGAAAGTGAGGAAGCGGAAGATGAGAGAAGCGAATGGTTTGACTGATAGGACGGACGGCCCAAATGCCATGGCCATTGGTCGGATGAGTGGCCTTTTCCCTCCTCGAGATTATGCTCTAATTAATCAATTATCAAATAATCCTATTTTGAACAAGAAGTCAATTCATTACATATAATACAAATACCAAATCACTTATGGTAACCCAAAAATGCTTTATGTTTGATTTTTTTTTTTTGTTGCCCTCCCCGCGAAGGGAATCATATTTTTCCTAATTTGTGTTTTGTTTAAGTATAAAATTGGTTTAGAATCGTATAGATTCTGCCATAATCTCAGTAATTAGTAATTTTTTTTTTGGGTTTTTCAAATCGTCCAAATAAATAATTGTTAATTTGCATATTTGTGGGAGAGCCAAAGAAGGGATAGGAAGAAGAAAAATTGAAGCAATATGTTTTATTTTCCTAGCCCCCTTTATCATCTGTAAATAGCATCAAAAATATATAATCTTGTCATGGGCCGAACTCGAACCTTCCCCCTACCATACAACAGACGGACGGCATTCAACTCGTTTTTGTATCGACTCGTTTTTGACTCAACTAGTTTTTATTGTTTCAACTCGTTTTATTCTTTCAACTCAGGTTTTGCCTTGAAAAAAGTAAATCGCTAAGGAAAACAAAGGGTAAAAAAAATCCGGCTCTAATGCATTTTAGGCGTCCAATCGACTTTTAGGCGTCCAATTACCTAACCATCCTCCGTTTTTTGGGCTATAACTTTCTTCTTAATCGGTCAACTCTTCATTCTTGGTATCATTTAAAATCTCAAGAATGCATTTATGCCAGAAAGTTACGAAAACAATACGTCAAAAAAAGTTACAAAGTCAAACAAGCGAAAATTAAGTTTTAATAAAAAAAATTTTGTTCGGCGTTAGAAAATTTTGAACTTGCGTGTTCAAAATTTCTGACTTAGTTCTAGGCGAAAAAGGCAAAAAGGGGTGGGGGTAAATATGGCGCTATGAATCCGACGCTAAGAATCCGGCGCAATGAAACCGGGCGCCAGGAATCCGGCGCAATGAATCCGGACAAAATATAATCTAAGAAGTTCCCAATTAAATGTCTTATCGGTAAAAATCCTATTCGTACTGGGCGGATTCGTATCGTACTGCCCCTATTCGTACTGGTACCCCGATTCGTACTAAGATTCCCGATTCGTACTGTACCACAAAAAATGAGAAAACACAAAGTTTTTTAGTAAAAATACTCAATTTTATTTTCTTTGGTGTCTGCAAAGCTAACTGAATTGAAAATATTAAATTGTGTCAAAATTTTCATCATTTGGCTCAACATGAGATTATTCTCGTCAAGGCTGGCGCAATTTTTGTTTTCTTATTTTTCATCAATTTCGTGCTTTTGATTGAATTTTCATGAAATTAAATAAAACGAGACGGGAGTCCCGTTCGGGAATCCCGTCCCGCTTTTTTTGAACTCCCGACTCCCGCTCCCGTAAATTTTTTTTTACCGGTCTCTAATTGTCAGAATTGCTTCATTTATTGCAGATAAAAAAGGATTTTTGAAGCATTCTGACAATAAAAAAAAAAAAAATTGAAACTACATTAGTACCGACATTTCGTGGAGAGGCGTTTTCATTGGTTTCCCTCCCCTTCCCCTCCCTTCTTCCTCTCCCCTCCGCCCACCCCCCTCTCCTTTTTCCTCTCTTTTTTCTCTCTCTTCCTGCCTCCTCCCCTCCTCTCGTTTCCGCTCCCTTTCCTCGTTTTCCTCCCTTTTCTCTTTCCCCTCTCTTCTTCCTATGTATCTGTTCCCCTTCCTTTTCCTTCCTCTCCCTTTCCCCTTTTATCCCATTATCCTTCCTTTCTTTGCTAATCCATCTCTCTTTTATTCAAACTCACTCCGATCACCCCAAAACTTGCGCCCTTTCGGCTCACAATTCTGACAGCTTTTTGCTGTGACCACTCTTTTCAGTGCACACAAAAGGAAAATTCATTCACAGTCAATCCGAGTTTCATTCATATAAATCGTAGCAGCGGACTCGGAAGAATTGGCGAATCGGAGGGTCAAAACAGTGCCATTTGTGGAAAAACCAAAAAAGGGAGGGGCGGGGGGGGGGGATCAACCCATTCCCGGGCATTTGTTATTCCATGCTTTTTGATTTGGTGATTTTGGCACATACTTATGTTATAACCAGGTATTTTTGGGACTGTAAAATGGCATTATCCGAGCCACCAATTCTCTCCTCACCATTTGCCCCCTTTTTTCTCCTCTTTTTGTGCCACTTTTTGGTGCCTTTCTCTTCCGCCGCCGTTTCGTCTTTTCCCTCACTTTCCTCTGCTTCTCCCTCGTCCTCGGGCGATCTCTTTGATTCGTCGCGAATGCCAATGCCAAGTTTGAAAATTACCGATTGTAAATCAGCAGTAAAGTGCCGTTTTTGGTCAGGTGATAATGCTTTTTTGCCTCTCAGTCAGCATGGGTTTCCCCATTTTCCAAATGTTCAGGTCAACAAACAAATAATAATTATATTATTATAATTTAATAAAATTTTAAAGAGTTTTTCTGGCCATGGCATTGGCACTGCTGGTGGAGCGATGGACTTGGAGACATGGAGTAAAAACCAAGCAGTTCAGCTCAATCAGCAAAATGCGGTGGTGTCGCAATTGGCCCAAATGGCACCGCAAAGACGCAACCAATTGGCACGAGAAATGGCCAACGGAAACGCAACCGCAGCAAACGAACTGATCACGCGACTGATGCGCGATTTGGCCGCCACTCAGCACGGGCTGATGGCATTTCCGCACTTGGCATTTGTGGCCGAGCCCCAAATGCCGGGGACGGTCGATCCGACATTTTTGGGGGCAATGCGAACAACCACAGCCGCAGGGATAGCAAGTAATCAAATCCTATGGAATTAAAGAAACCATTTTGGTGCCGAGACAACTTTATTCTGACCCATAAAGGCCCTTCGTCGTTCGATTTGCCTTTCTCCTCCCGCCAAAGCGGCACAATGCCAATTGCCCGTCAGATTCAATTGGCACATCAGCGTCAGCTTCTTATGAACGGCGGTGGCACTCCTCCGCCGTCACTGTCAAATAATTTATTCCAATCCGGCGCCGCTTTCAACCCCGCGGGCACTTTTGAGCAGTCGAATTTTGGCCAATTTGGCCCCTCATTTTCCACGGCAAAAGGTTACCTTTTGTTTGTTTATATGATATATTTTTTTTACATTATTCGCCCTTTTCAGATAGATTTCAATCGTCCAATTCGCTAATTCCCCCAAATCCTTTTGTCGGCGTTTCTTCCGCCGACCTTTCTCGGCCCAATTCCCTCTTCTCCTCCACTGCGCCAACGTTCAGCGGACAAACCCAAATCACGCCTTTCTCCCAATCCTTCCTTTCGTCCAACAATGCCAAATTCAGCACAAACGGCGGTCCGTTTCCCCCTCAAATGTCGCCAAATTTGGAAATTTTAGAAAACGAACGGACACTCTCCGCTGCGGAGGCCGGCAGCCAATCAACGGCGAGGGATCAGTTGCGCGACTTTGGCAGAAAAGGCGGCACATTTCCGACGGGAAACGGGTGGGCATTTGAAAGGCATGGGAATGGGGAAAGAAAAAGGCCAATTAAAACAGAAAGGGATTTGTGGCCGATGTAATGACAATGGACGACATTTTGGGAAGACAAATGGCAACGGCAGGGGGAGGAGGAGAAGGAAATGAAGAGACAAGCAGGAAAGGGTTTAACGGAAGAAGATGGAGGAAGACAGAAGAAGAACATCATTGACCGGGAGGAGGGGGGAGAAAATGGACAAATATTTCGGGGGAAAATGGAGAAACAAAATGACAAAATTCGGAATTACGAAATGTAAAAATGGCGCACCCACGAAATGTCGATTCCACGAAATGTGGACTAAGCCAAAAATCCACGAAATGTCGACTCAGCCAAAAATCCACGAAATATCGACTCCACGAAATGTCGACTCCATAAAATGTCGACTCGGCCAAAAACCGAATACTTTCGATTAATTTAATCCCCGCAAATTTCGATGTTCGAAATAGATGTCTAATTGAGTTTGAAAAAAATGGGAATGACTTTTTGAACATAAGTTTTGGGTGAGTCGACAAAAAGTCGAGTCGACATTTCGTGGTATTTTGACTGAGTCGACATTTCGTGGATTTCTGGCTTAGTCGACATTTCGTTGAGTCGACATTTCGTGGGGAGGACGGTAAAAATTATTTTTCAATTGTTAAGAAGAAAATGCCAAACATTTTGGCGAAAGCAGAAAAAAACAACTTGAAGCATTTTTTTTTGCATATTTGGTAAATTAATAAACCAATGAAACAACGGAACAGAAGAAATGATGACCAAATTCATCATTTGTTTGTCCCCTCCTTTTCTCCTGAATTATCACTTTTTTCGTTTAATTGCCTCTTTTCTTCATCCCCCGAGGGCCCTCCGTTGTGCCGTTTTCCGCTGATTCCTCACCCGTCGCATCCACTTTCTCCGTCTCCTCATCCGATTGGGTTGCCATGAACGGCATGGCCGCAGATTTCTTTTTTTTTTAAATATCATATTCTATTTTCTAATTTTTGATTACCTTCCGTCAATGGCATTTGCCATCATGTCCATCTTTTGGTGGTTCAATTTCAATTCGGCCAAACAGCCAACAAAGTTTTGTGTGTGAAGACCAAAAGTCATTTCGTGAAGGTCCGGCACTCCGCCTAAACGGTTGTTAACTTAGCGCTAATTAGCCTAATTACCAAACTGACCGACAAAGACATGCCCTTCGACGTTTAGCATCGCCAAAATACCGCTGCTTCCTCCAAATGAAAATGACGTGCACATTTATTATAGAATAGGCTTACGTCCCGACGTTGACACGCCATCGTCCACAAAAAGCCATCCATCACGACCTCGACGAATTGCCCTAATCTGAGCCATAAATGAAAGAATTGATTTCATTTTTAAATTTAAACCTCCTACCGTATGCGTTTTGCCGTCGTCCACCGGATTTTCGCTGAGAATTTGTGCCGCGCCACCGCCCAACTCAAAGGAGAAGCTCAAGTGCCCGTCCATCAGACCAATGGACATGTAATCCTCGCCCGTCCATTCGTCCTCCTCCTCCTCCGACGACGACGACGGCTGCTGACCTTGCCACAGGATCAGTCCGTATTTGGCATTTGTGCGCAATTTGAACTCGACCACCTCCTCCTGCTCACTGCTCAGATGGGGAAAATCGTCAGAAGAGAACACCTAAAAAAGGGAGAAAAGAGAAGGCAAAAAGACCAATTAGTGATACTAATTGGTTGTTTAAACATCGTTTAGCCATATTCATTACGAATTTACCACAAAGGCACTCCCGTCAAATTTGGCGGCATATTCAATGGGACGAACTAAAATAACGGTACGCTAAGCACAAATTGGGTAAAAATGCCAATTCAGTAAAACAAATATCGTACATTCTTCGCACCGTTGCCCCACATAATAATCCCTGCAGTCACATAGCACGTGCGTCCCATTCACTTCGTCGCATTCGCCGTGCGCTCCGCAAGTGCCGTCGTCGCACAGTCCCGCAAATGGCCCCTCAATTTCGACCGAATCCGCCGGACGGGGAACAAAAGTGGGCGGAATGTTCAGGTCGGGCGACACCGTGGGATGTTGACGAATTTGGACAGGTAATTGTGGCCAAATGCGACGGGGAGCGGGCACATTTGTGGTGGGGTCGGGCGTAGGGGCAGCAACGGTGGTTTGGACTTGTGGTGAAATGGTGGTCAACTGCTCATGGACCGAGGACAGCGATTCGGCGGTCGAAATTTCGTCGGGAAATGCCTCTTCTGTGGTGCCGACGACGTCCACCAAAGGTCCTTCCCTGACATTTTGAAGGGCCAAACTTTGATCCGCCGAAGCTGTTAAGATGACAATTGGTGTTGTTGGAGGCGGAAGAGTTGTTGAAGAAAAATAGTCAGAATCAGTTGTCGGGGATGGTTCTGTCATTAATGGGATTGGCTAATCACATAAATTAACACACTAATTAGGCTATTATTATTATTATTATTACCCCTTTCCTCCAAAAAGGCCGTTGGGAGGGGCGTTGTTGTCGTAGTCATTTCTGTTGTTGTTGTTGATGTTGTGCTTGTGCTCCTCTCCCTCTCTTCACAACTCTCCAAGTTGGCACCCGTGTAAAAGTCTCTGCTCAGCTCGGCCAATCCCAACGATCGTCCGTTCAGCAACAGTTCCTCCACGCATCCCTCAAACGGCACGATTCCCTCCAGCACCGTTTGCATTTCCTCGGGCACAATTACGCCCCTTGGCGGCATTGCCCCAAGCAACAGAATGCCGTCCGTCCCCGTCTCCCCTTTAAGCACGCCCTTTTGACGTCCGTCCACCAAAACATTCATTGCGTTGGGCAACTCGCTTGGCTCTATTCTCAGATGATACGTCTTTTTGTGTTTGATCCTTTTGGTCAGAAAGTGTTTCTTGAACGGATTATCATCCCCTTAATGACCAAATTGTAATTGGCACATTAATCAGTCAAATCGAACTTTCCCTGTGCACCATCCACAGTTTCTCCTCTTCCACCCCAATGGCACTGATCACTTTCCCTTTTGTGCCGACCATCGCTCCGATCATTTGCTGCCGTTTCGCTTCGCCTACGGTTCGTTCGGGGTTCAAGCGAAGCTCAATCTGTTCAGCGAATTCACATTACAAGAAAACGAAGAAGAAGAAGCCGCACCGAATAAGGCGCTGGAGCTTTTTGTTTGCCCTCCTCCACGCCGAAGCCAAGCGGAAGTGCCAAAAAAGAATGTTTGCCGTCAAAACGAATGCCCTTCAGTTGTTGTCCTTCTTCCACTTCCTCCAGTTGATCAGTTTCACCTTCACACCGTATTCCTTTCCGTCCCGGAGGGCACAAACATTGCGCGGCACGCGGACCATCATCGGTTAAAATGCACACCCCACGGTCACACAACCGCTGGCCTCCGGGGCAAATTCCGTCGGTTGAAGGCAGTTGGCACAAATGGCCGGCATAACCGGCATGGCAATGGCACTAAACGGGGCACACATTGGAACAACAGTATTCCTATTTGGTCATGTGTTAGTGACTTCGATTCCCCAGCGTGTCAGCTGACATTGTCCCCCGTTTCGGCACGGTTCGCTGGCACATTGGTTCTCGCTCTGGTCAAGGCTTGTCCCCTGCTGCTGTTGTTCCTCCCACAAAGTGCCATCAATTGGATGCCTTTCAGCGCTTCCTTCTCTTCCTTCTTCACCAATGTCCACCATTTTCCCGTTAATTTTCACGTGTCCAATGGAGCCAATAAAGTTGATCATTTTGGGGAAGTGTTTGGCCCGCGTTGGGTCCATTCCGCCGATGAACACGCGGGACAAAGCGTTGGGAGGGTAAGCGAAACGGCGATCGGTGGTGTAAGAGAGACGGACGGGCGGAGCGGAAGTGCCAACTTGCAAAGAGGCTGAAGAAAAAACGCCGGGGGGAGGACGAATTAGGAAATGACAATGGAATGGCAAAAAAAAAAAAAGCAAAAAGAAGGACAACTGATCATTGGACGATTGACCGCCCTCCCCCTTTGGCCAGTTTGGCCCACCTTTGCCATGTCCATCATTTTGCACGCCAATGGTCGTCCATTCATTCAACGGCACTTTGTCTCGGCTCTGCAGAATTTCTAAATGTTAATTATTTTTAGGAAAGTCATAATAAAAATTTGCCGCACTATTGAAAAAATTCTTAGCTAAAATTTCTTTAATGTTGACCTTTCATTTATAAATTAACCAATTATTTTATATTTCCTTAATCTAACCAAAGCGTTGCTGGCCCAATGCAAATTTGTATTTGACGATGCCATTTTCAAGCTCCAAACTGTGCATAAATGGCCGCTCTTTGCCCGGCCGTCGCTGATCAGTGCCGGAAGCAAAAAGAATGATACCATTGGGGGACTGAGGACGAATCTGATCGGGGCAAGGGGAAATACGAGGGGTGAGATAAGATAATGCCGAAGAGATCGGAAAGGGATCTGCCGATGATTGTTGAGCGGATCAGCCGTTTTCAATAAACCACCCACTCACTTGAAGCTCCAAATTCAACGCGTCCAATTGAAGGGCTCTCGCCGAAGGCAAAACCATCGCGGTTGTTCCGCTGAACTGACGGAATGGTGCCGCGTCCGCGTGCCATTGCGCCGCGTCGCCCTGCGCCGTCCGCTGCTCTTCCATCGCTTCTTCCACCGCCCCGTCCCTTTGGTCGTTTTCCCCCACTTTTTCCTCTTCCAAATCACCCTGAATTGTCTGTTTGTCTCCCCCCTCATTTGTGCTTATCTTCCCCACATTTTGTCCGTCCCTTTTTACTTTTTCCGCTTCTTCTTCCGTCGCCCCTTTTTCCTCCTCCATTTTGCCCCCTCTTCGCTCCTCCGTTCTCAGCAACTGATCGGGCCCAACCAAACTGACTGTCCCTTCCCGCGGCTTTTCCCTCTCCACTTCGATGTCAACAAATCCGCCAAGTTGCAGTGCCGACTCCGTGGTGGTCGATGGCAACGGCATTTCAGTGGTGCTTATTGAAAGCCATTCTTAAGAACAGAAAAAATGGCATTTTTGCCTCGGGCGAGAGGAGGCCGTAAAAAAATTAATGTCAAAGAACGGCACGGCAAATGTGAAATGCGCACTGTCAACAGATCGCCAAGAGGATGTTATTAAAAATTAAATTTAAACTCCAAATCAATCACTTAATTAATCCATTCACTCTCAGTGATTTAATGAGTCTGCTTACGGCAAGGACCAATCAAAAGTTAATATTCTGCGAAGCGAAAAATATTTACTTAATTTTCGTGGTAAGTGACAATGACAAGGAAATGGGGAGAGAAAAAGAGAGAGGGAAAGAGAGAGTGGGCGAAAGAACGAACGAATTAAATGAGAGAGTGAGTGAGTGAATGAGAGAGCGAGTGAATGAGTGAGTCACTGGGGTGGCAGTGCGAAAGGAAAGCGCGACCATTAACAGCAATTTGTTAATTAATTAACGAAAATGAATTAAGCAATTGGAAACAAAAGTAATTCTTCTAATCAAGGATTGAGAGAATAATGAGAAAAGTTTATGTTAAAAGGTTAAGTCAGCGAAAAACGAAGTGAATGGTTGAATGGTCGGTTTTGAGTTGAGTGGCAATATGACAAATGAAAGATACGGTAACCTCTGCAAAATTACGGTAGTGATCAAACAAAGGATTAACTGATTGATTATTACAGAATATGGCAGCACAGAACAAATTGGGTAGGATCGCATTTTACAAATTTGGTGCTGATCATCTTCAAGACCAGAACCAGGAGCCGAACAGTCTGGCGCGGTGCAGCGCGGCCGGCGGCGCATCGTTGCGGATTTCGTAATGGTGGTAATACTTTTGGAACTGAGTGCGTCCATTCCGGTATCTAGAAGAATAATTTGTCTTTATTGATACGCAAATTTTTGTTGCTCGAGACTCGCGCTTTTAAATTAGGCCCAGGGTGTCTCGGTGCCGTGGCCAGAATTTTTGGTCAGTTCTCGACCAGGGATGGGAGTGATCACGAGCAAGTGAATCACGGTCACGCATAATTCAGTGTGTTTCGAGCCTTAAACGAGTCTCAAGCGGCACCACCGTCCCCTCACCGTTCCGCCCTCCTCCGCAGGTTCTCTTTGCGCACTTCTGCTATGCTTTTTGTCCGCTTCTCATGCTGCTGATGCGCCTCCTTTTCCGTCCGCTTCCGCTTTCTCTGCTTCTTTTTCCCCTCCTCCTCCTCCTCTTTTTGCTGATGTCTCTTCCGGTGACTCGTCGCCCTGCGGCGCTGTTGTCTCAACCGCCTCAGTCGGCGCATCCGCTGTGGATGGTCCGGCTCGGGCCGTCCGATCTCCACCGCTTCGACGGTGTCCGCTTCAGTATCCTCGTCTCTGTGCCCTTCCGCCAGCGTGTACTGAGGCCCCTTTTGCTCCCCTTCCGCTTCGTCCGCCTCCGCTTCTTCCGCTGTCGTTGCCGCCCCTTCTTCGTCCTGCTCCATCTTCCGCTGCTTCTTCTGTTGGTGGAAGCTTCGCCGTCGCTTTTCCGCCTCCGTCTCCTCGCCGCCCTCCACGTTCAAAAGTGCCGACGTCTCCAAAACGCCGTCTTTCGTCTGCGCTTGGCACCGATATCTGCCGGTGTGCTCAACAGAAATTGAAGTGAAGAGGAGGCGATTAGCGGTGACCTGTGAGACAGACAAATCAATCAATTAATGGGGGAATGCCGTTATGGCCAACTTGGGCATTTGCCGGCAATGCGTCCCCGTCTTTGGAGAAGTTCACCCGCGCGTTTGGGTCTCCGATCACCACACAGTCCAACCACGCCTGGTCACCCACTTGGACCGACTCCGACGAAACATTCAGCAACACTTTGATGATCGTATCAGGCACTAAAGGCAATTGGCATTTGAGGGCACACATCATAAATTGCTATTTTTGGCAAATCCTACCAAATATTTTAGCGTCCAAATAGCCGGACACACTGCTTTGTCCGTGATGGACAGTACACTGATAAATGCCGGTGGTCGAGTCGTCGAATTTCTCGATTCTTTAATATGGATAAGCGTAACCCAATCACACAAAGATTTTACTGTTTTTTTTAAATTACTATTCCCCTGTAAAAGACTCCCGTTTTTGCGGGGTGTTGAAACAGTATTCTCGGGAGTAAAATAATTCAGGAAATACGGTAACCCATTACAGCAATTTGTCGCCGGATTGGTTCGAGTTTTCCGGCAACGGTTCGCCATCCTCGCGGTGCCAATCGACGGTGGCGCCGGGCACGACAAACACGGGACAGTTCAGCACTGCCTGCGAGTCGCCGTCAAACTTCGCTTCAACAGCATCTAAAGTACTGCATTCGTTACAATAATGTCCGAAAATGAAAAGAAGAATGAATGTAAGCATCGCAAAAATGGACAAAGGACATTTGCTTGAAGCATTCTCTCGTTTCTTTTCCTTCTCTCTCCCTCTCTCTCTCTTTATCTCTCTTTCTTTTAGTCTTTTTCTCTCACTCGTTGTCCCTCAATTCCTTTCTTGTCTGTTTCCCCCACTTTCCTTTATTCTTTTCCTCGCTCTTTTTTTCTGTGTCCGTCTGACTCTCTCCATTTTCTCCCATCTCTAAACTGACTGTTGGACGATTCAAATCCGACAGAAACTGCCGCCTGTGCCTGTCCGACTGTTTCGCCGTCTTCGCTTTCCACTTCGCACCGGTAAATGCCGTAATCATTGCTCGGATCTGCCGATTTGACCACCAGCTGACTTTGCCTGCCCAATTCGCGGATCAGTGCCCCGCCTCGGGCCAGTGACCAGGAATAGGTGAACTCATCCGCGGAACGGCCTAAGTCATTCACATTCGCTTAGCTCAAATGGCATTTTTTTGTTGGTCAATTCCCTACGAAATTCCTTCCCCCTATAGAAAAAGCCAAAGGGTAAAAAGGATTAAAGGCAATTAATTAAACAAAAAGCATAAAAAGGGTTAAAAGGGTAAAAGCATTTGAAGAACAATAGTCAACTTAAGAGCAAAAAGCCAAAAACAACAAAAGGACGAAAAAGAAAGGAACAGAAAATCACCGAAAAAAGCGTAACAAATGAATGAATTGACCCCGTCGCAGAACGAGCAGATAAATGGCACGACTGTGCAGCACTGAGCCATTCTCCACTTTGGCCTGGACAGTGTAAAGGCCGGATTGGGAAGGGCGCACATTTTGAAGATGGAGCAAAGGGAGAAGGCACCAGCGAAGGGGCAAAAGACGAAGCGGGGCACTGCCCCAAAACCAAGTGAAGGAGATCAAAGGGAGCCGATGGGAGGGGAAAGTGCCGAGGGGCACTGAGGGAAAAGCCAAAATCAAACCAAAGAGGGGGGGGGGGGCGGAGTAAAAGGGGTAAAGCAATTTAGGAAGGAAAAAGCATTTTGGGCGGAGTGGCCAAAGGGGAGGAAGGGAGAATTTTTCCATCACCAAAAAAAATAAATAAATAACAAAAACATTGTGTGTATAGAGGTAAAGCACCCCATTATAAAACAAAATTAAATTAAATGCCTAAATAATTAATGCTAATTATTGCGTTAATTGTTTGCTAATTGCCCTATTGTTTTTCTCTTTGCCCCACCCCCAACTGACCGTGCACCACACAATCCAAAACAATTGAGTCGCCCGCGTTCACTACACGCACTTGGGGCGGTGAAATGTCCACATGCAAAAGGTCGGCCTGAGTGTCGCCCTCGGGGTGCACTTGCACTTTGCTGGTGGCGATCACTTCCTCGTTACGGTAGGCATTGCACTCGTACTCACCAGCATGATCAGACTGAACGTGCAGACATTGATCGGGATAATAGGATCAGTTTTCCATAATGAGCATTGATCAGTCATCCATTTGATCAATCAGTACCAAATTGGCAAAAAATAACAAATTGCAGAATAAATTTCTTATGTAGAAATTGATCACCAAAATGAAAATGCCAAATTCAAGCCAATCGCGACTATTTAGTCAAAGTCAAATTAATTTATCCCATACTTCCAATTAGCCAATCCCATATTTTAAATTTGTCTGTCCAATGTCTTAATTATTTGTATTTAACTTACTTTAAACGGATCGAATCGGAGCACCCCCCGGTGTTCCTCATCGCTGGCATCCGAAGGCAATGCGTCCCCGCCGGCTCTCTTCCATTCGACACGCTCAACCAGCGAAGAGACCGAGGCGGCACAGATCAATTCCGCCGGTTCGTCTATCGGGAACCACTGGTGGGAACCGCCCAAAATTCCGACCGTCGTCATCCCCGACGGTTCGATCACTGAAGACCAATTAGAAAGCAAAAGGGTCTCAAACTCGAATTAGTACCTTCAATGCAAATTCCCTTCGTGACGGAGGCGAAGTCATTGCTGGCACGGCAAGTGTAACAGCCGGAATTGCCGAGACCGATGCTCGGATGACGCAGGAACTGCTCGGAGATGGTGATGGGTACGTAGTCGTCGGGAAGGTCGCCACGTTCGGGGCCCGGGTCACTTCAAATTTGCAATCATTTGGCCATTTTAGCAACAAAAAAACGGGCAAAAGGCGCTTAAACTCACTGAAGCCATTCCACGTCCGGCTCTGGTTCGCCCTCCGCTTCGCATTTGATCTCCAACGGTTCGCCGACGATCATCTTCAGTCGGGCAGGCGCAGGCTTTTCCTTCTCGATGATGTTGATTCCGATCGACGGTCCGATCTCCACTTTGCCACTGTCCGACGCTTCACCCAACGGATTGGTGGCAGTGCAAGTCTAAAAGACAATGCGAATGAGGGAGAATGGAGATTAATTGGGTAATTAATTCATCAAATGCCTTTCAAAGATTAACTCAGATGATTAGCGTAATGACCGACCGAAGTCCATTCCCTCACCCCCTACGCCTATTGGCAAATTATTGTGCCATTGATCGATCATTGAAAAAGGAGGAGTGATCGGAGTGCTTATTTATCCCCTCTCCCCCCATTGGCATAATTGTTGTGCCATCCCCTCGGCCCTTTTCCTCCCTCAAATGCCTTACATATTCCCCGTCGTGCAGTTCCTTCTTCGCGTCTTTGATCTCCAACACTCCGTCTCCCAAATCGACCACATCTTCCGGCAATTCGTCTCCGTTTGGTCCGCTCCACTGAATGTGCATCGGATGACTCCCTTTTGCCGCTTCTTCCCCAAATCACTCACTTTGATCGATGGGTATGGGTTGCCCGTCACGTAACATTTGAACTGTTTCGATTGGCCCGGATCGCCATTCCACACTTTCGGCTCGACACGCGCCGTCGGTGGCTCTTCCTCTGAACATTTTTGTAAACGACTAATTCTGTTTTCTTCATACATAATTCTCCTGTATTTATAGTCATGGCTATAGTTGGGGGTTATAAGGATTGGAATTGAAAAAAGGACAAGCACAAGGACAAACAACATTTGGGAAAGGGATCAGCAGGAGCGGATTCCCATGATTAAAATTTTGGGCATCGGAATTCCGATTTTCGATTTTTCAAATCAGAGATCAGCAGTTGAATCCCTGTTGCACACACTATGACCGTGTGTTCGAGTCCCATCGGACGCATTGCTTTTATGTCCTCCCCATCGGGCTGGTCCTTTTTTAATTCGTTTCTTTCAAAATTTTGTCATTGCTCTTCCATCCCAACATTTCACCTCCCCATCCCGTCCCCCCCCCCTCTCCTCCCTTTCCCCATCCCTACCATCGGTTATGGCCAATTTGACCGGCTCGGCTTGTCCCCGTCCGAATTCGTTGGTCGCCGTGCAGTGGTACTCGCCGATGGTGGCCTCGTCCTGCCGCTGCGATGAGAATGTCTTCACCGTCCACGGTGACTCCGCTGGGCAATGCTCCGTTCGGTGACTCGAAACCTGACAAAGTATCGGAATGAATGAATTTGTTGAATCAAAAGCTACTGCTAACCCCAATGGATTTGTGCGGGTGTTTTGCTGTTCGGCTCGCAATGGAACCGCGCGGGATCGCCGCGGGGCACCGTTTGCAGCGGAGGGGTGGCCACGGGACGCGGCGGCTCGCCGGCGGGGGGTTTCCTTTCCAACGGACTGACCGGCGGCGGACTTACATATATTCGAGCAGGTTCAGATACCTTGGCACAAAAAGAACAAACCCATTTATACCGGAGATGAAATCGATTTTGAATTTAAAACGAAATCCGATTTTTAAAGCTGCTCAAACGTATTATTACTCGATCTGTCTCTTTGTTCTCACCGTTTCCCCAAAATTAGTTGTCAATTTTTATTTTCCCTGCACTTTCTTCCGCTTTGCCTACTTGTGGTTCTCGGCTTGGCTCTCGCGGTTCGTAAATGCATTCGTAGTCGCCCTGATGCTGTGGCAATGTCTGTGCAATGTTCAGTATGCCTTTTCCATCGTCGACGGCACCCGAAGGCAATGGCCTGCCCCCTCGGGCAGTCCATCGGAGCGTGGCGCGAGGCTCTTCCGGCACCCAGCAACGAATGCGCGAGGGGTGTCCTTGCTGCACCGTTTGCTCAGTCGGCTCAACCAAAGGTCTCTTTGATGCTTAAACCCATTAATACATTAATTATTTTTTATTAATGCCGCCCCCCCCCTTACGTTCTGTGACATCAAGTCGAACATGCGGTGACTGAAGCACCTGTCCCGTCTCCGGATCAATTGAAGAGCAAACGTATGCACCGGCATGGTCTTTTGCCACTGCGTCGAATAGCAAATGCCCGCCACTGTCCGATGCGCCCGCGGGCAACGGTCCGTCACGGGCCGGCGCCCAACTCAAATGGGCGTTCGGCTCTCCCGGCACCCAGCAGCGGAAGCGCGCGGGTTGACCAAGGTCAACGCGCTGGTAGAGAGGATCAACTTGTGGCGGATTTCTGACACGAGCGGGCGCTGGTGAAGGACGACGGACGTCGAGCTGAACAATAAATGCACAAAAAATTAGTGAGTTAAAAAATGACTATATATACTCACCCGGACGGGCGTCGAATCGACCGTTCGCTCTCCGCGCGGGTCGTCGTGCGGGTCATATGCCGCGCAAATGTAATCGCCGGCATGCCGAAGTTCGGCCCGCTGAACGTTGAGCAGTGCGCCGTTGTGTTGCTCCTCCACTCCGCTGGGCAACATTTCGTCGAGTGCCGGTCGCCATTTGAGCACCGCCTGGGGATAGCCGGGCACCCAACAACGGTACGGACGCGGCAGGGGACGGCCTTCGTCCACAATTTGGTAGGGCGGTTCGACCAGCACTTGGAGAGGTTTCTTCGGTCTCAGTTTCAGTCGGACATTTTCCGAGTCAACAGGTCGGCTTCCGATCGGGTCGCGGTTCGGGTCGTATGCCGCGCACACGTATTGGCCCGGATGGTGGTTGGCCACGCTGGGGAAGTCCAAATAACCGCCGCTTTGGTCTGCCCCCGAGGGCAGTGGGCCGCCGTGAGACGGTCGCCAAGTGAGCACTGCCCCGGGCACGCCAGGAACCCAACAGCGAAAGCGAGCCGGACTGCCCAAGTCCGTCTCAATCTCGGGCGGTTCGACTAACGGCCGCATGGGCGCTGGGGCGGGCACAGCGGGCACGGGCGGGGCATGGCACACCGGAGGGCACACTGAGGGCGCTTCAAACGCACACCAATTAGAGCAAGTCCGAAATGTTTGGACTTACGTTTTCGAATTTCCAACCGTCCCGGGTCGGAAGCGGTCGTGCCGAATTGGTGCGTCACACTGCAAATGTAGTCACCGGCGTGTATTTGCTGTGCGCTCTGTACGATAATCTGATTGCCGCGCTGTTGCCACCCGTGCGGCAGCGGCCCCCCGAGGCGCTGATAGTGCCATTGGACTTCGCAGTCGGCGTAGCCCGGGGTTAAACAGGTGAACACCGCTTGTTGACCTATGGTTGAATTTGTGCCGGGATGGCATTTGGATAGATCAGCAAATGTTTGATTCGCGTTACCTTCGTCCACCAACTGATGAGGCGGAGTGACCATTGGTTTCGGCAGTTGGGCAGGCGAAGCGGGCAATGCAGGCGGAAAAGTGGTCGGATAATGAAGAAAGGCGGGAGCAGCTTGAGGCGAGGCTGAAAAGCGGCACCCCAATTTGCGTGCACTCCCCCCCCGGCCCCCCGGGCCCTACCGATTGTCAGCGTGGCATCGTCCGTGGATATGTCTCCCTTTAGTCTGCCCGTGCATCGGTAGTGTCCCACGTCCTCCTGTTGGATTTGGTCGATGACCAACTGATGCCCGATCTGTTGTGCCCGTTCGGGCAATTCGGCGGCGCCAATTTTGCTCCATTGGATGTCCACCAAATCGGGCTAAACCACAAAATCAGTTTATGTCATGTCAAATTGGCATTTTTTCTTTCACTTTTTCGGCCGAAACAATTTTGCAGGTCCATTTGGCACGAGAGCCTTCCTGAATGTTCAACTGTTTTGGCTGAAGGATTTCCACGCGAAGGGACACTAAATGACAAATTAGGGTAATTAACGCTTCTAAATGATCTTTTTTTTTTGATTAATTTGACACATGGAACGATGGAAAACGGAAAGGAAAGAGCTAACCGACTGACAAATAACGGACGGTACAGAGAAACCCGACAGGAGGTACAGTACCCTTACCGATGCAAAGGCGAGCAATTAAAATGGCCCCGAGCGAGCAACGAAGAAGAAAAGTTTGTCAGCATTTGGCCCCATCACCGGCGATAGCATCGGAAAGCGAGCGAAGCAAAGAAAAAATGAAAAATAAAATTTGGCAATTTCCAAAATTGTGCGTGAAAATGGAGAAAAAAAAGTGCCAAAATTTATTCAAATGTTCATTAAAGCGAAAGAGTAAAGTAAATGCATGAAATTCTGAAAAATCAAAGGGACGGGCAGAGATTTAAAAGAGACGAGAATAAAATTCTAAAAAGAAAAATGAGAGGGGACGAGAGAGAGTGGGAACGAGAGCGAAAGAGCATCGAAGAAGGGAGAGAGAGAGAGAGATGATGAGAGCGAGTGGGGGAGAGAGCGAGAGGGGAGACGACGATTGGACGAAAGAGCATGAAGAGAGCAGAGTGAGAGAGAGATAAGACGGAGAGTGACGAGAGAGTGGGTAGAGGAGAGCATGGAGAGGGGAGCGGTAAGGAAATTTTCGGACAAAAACACCGTAATCAGATACGATAATCGGTTTTCAAACCCTTCAGAACAGCAGTAGGGGTTCCTCCCAATCAGCAGCACAATTGGTGAGACCTTCGAAGCTGTCGGAAATGGGTTTGGAACTCCTCTTCCTCTGAAGTGTTTTGCTTAGGGACACGGCGGAAACACAAAAAAAAACAGAGAAAAGCGAAACACGCGAAAAGGCACAAAAAACAAAAGGAAAAACAAACAAAAATAAAAATAAAATGGAAAAGCATAAAAACATTGCCTACTGCAAGCGAAAGCGAAATTCAAAAAACGGCTGAGTTAAAGCGAATGTTTTTCGCGCATCGGCGGCGCTTGTCAATTTGTGAAAAAGCGGTGGCTGTGCACGCGGTATTGGTTCCTCCCCGTCCGCTCCACTTTCGTGCCACCCGCACGCCGCTGTTGCGCCCCGTTGGGCGGCCGATTAACGCCAAGGTCACGCGGGCGATCACCACCAACAGCAAAAGCACCTCTCTCACCGTCGGGTCCCGGCACGAACTCCACTTCTGATGGCTTATGCTTGCCGATTGGCTCGCACTTGCGCCCGTCGGCCGTCTGACCGGGCGTGTAGCCGGGAGCACATCTGTCGGGAAAAGAATGACATGGAAAGTGTCAATTACGCCGACTAACGGAATTAGCGTAGCACACCGACCCCTTTGGGGGCGGAATTGTTTGGGGTCGGCCGAGGGCATAAAGAAATTGGGAATTCGGGGTTGGAATGGAATGGTAGGAAAGTCATAGCGGACATGTGGGAACGTGACCAAAAAAGCGGGAGGTTTGGGTTGGAACTTCGAGGTCGGCGGGGTGCTACCCTAAGAATAGAATGGCGCAAAACGCACTCGTCACAAAGGCGTCCAGCAAAGCCGGGCGGACAGTTGCGGCATTGGACTTGTCCCCGTGAATCCAAAAAGCACTCGGCGGCACCCCTTCACACAAAAGAAAAGTGGCATAGTTTTTGGTCGAAATGTGCGGCTCTCTTTGTTCAGCGACACTTACGGGCACGGGCACTGCGTGCAGTCCCACGGCGTTCCCTTTGTCGCGTCGCCGTAAAATCCCTTTTTGCACAGTTCGCAATGGAATCCTTCGGTGTTATGTTCGCACAACTGAACAACAAACAATACATACCATTTCGACAGGGTATGTTGACCTAATGAAAAAAACTCACAATGCATCGTCCGTATGAGTCGCACCCGCGCGGTGAATGATTGTGGCAGTCGCAACGCGGGCGTACAACCGCCACTTCCGGCGCCGGTCGACAGTCATAGGGCGTACCACGACGGGCATCGCCGACAAACCCGGGCTTACAACGCTCACAACGATCGCCCTTAAAGAGAAGTGATCAAAAAGAGAAAAAAAAGAGTCGAAATAAGTGAGAGGGAGCGACAGAGAGAAAGAGAGAGTTGGTACAAAGAGAGAGAGAGAGATAAAAGAGAGAGAAAGAGAGAGTTGGTACAAAGAGAGAGAGAGAGTTGGTAGAAAAAGAGTGAAAGAGAGAGTTGGTACAAAGAGAGAGAGAGAGTTGGTAGAAAAAGAGTGAAAGAGAGAGTTGGTACAAAGAGAGAGAGAGTTGGTAGAAAAAGAGTGAAAGAGAGAGTTGGTACAAAGAGAGAGAGAGAGAGAAAAGAGAGAGAAAGAGAGAGTTGGTACAAAGAGAGAGAGAGAGATGAAAGAGAGAGAAAGAAAGAGTTGGTACAAAGAGAGAGAGAGTTGGTAGAAAGAGAGTGAAAGAAAGAGAGAGAGAGAGGAGAAGAGATAATAAACAATTTAAGAGAGAGTGTTTGGTTGACGTGATCAGAGTTTGTGGTGTGAAAACTGCAAATGTTGCCTCCTGCTGCTGTTTACCTCAGTGTTGTGTTGGCAGTCAATGCATGCACCGTATTCGGCATCACATTCTCTCGCGTGGCTGTGGCACTCGCACTTTTCACACACGCCCAAGTAAGGCCCACCGCCGGTGCGCGAATAGCCCGGGGCGCAGTCCTTGGGGACGGATTTCCGATTAATTTAATGGTGGTGCGCAAATTTAATGACTTCCATTTTCGGCATCTTTTAATGCCATTGGTCTAGCCCATTGTTCAAATTGAAGTTGTACTCATTTTTTGTCCTCCATTTGGCTTTTTTGTTTTTTTTAATATTGTCCTCCGATTAGTCTTTGGCATTACCATATATCCCTTTTAGCACTATCTGCCTGCCCTTTCCACCATAATGCCATTGCTTTGTTAATCTTCTTTGCCCCATTCTGTCGTCGTCACCCCCCCCCCCTTTCATTTCTTATGCTTTTCCTCCTCCCCTCCTGTCTTCCCTACGTTTCTCCTCTTTCTCTGCCCACCCTCCCATGTTTCTTTCCTATGCTTTTCCTCCTCTCTCCCCCTCTTTAGCTTTTCCTCTCCCCCCTTTTGCTTTTGCCTTTTCCCCTCCCTCCCCTCTTTCCATTGACGTAACAAAGCGCAGAATTGCCAAAGGATTATTAATAAGTAAATGCGTCTCATTAGCTCAGAGGCAGGTGGGGCAATGTGCTTATCTCCGACAGTGTCAAAGTCTTTTCACATGGGCGACGATGGCCAACGGAGGGCCGACGCAACGGCCAATTGAATGGCCAAAGTTAATTATATTTATTATTTATTCTATTATTTATTCCATGCCAAAACTGTTTTTGTGCCGCGCCTTCCCCCATAAACAATTAATGCGTGTGTTTACCTTCCAATTACCCCAATTACCTCGTCCAATTACAAATTGTTTGCATTTTGCATAATTAATCACTGATTACGTAAATCCCTTCCTCTCTTCCCAATATTTTGCCCGTTATTTGCCTTTTATTTGTTAATCCCCCAAAATGTGCCTTCGCTTTCTGCCCATTTTCCTCACCTCACATGAAGTGCCAATATATCCGATCGGACATTGGCACTGTTCCACGTCCAAAGCCGCTTCTCCTGTTCCGTAGGCATCCGCGGTGTCCAGTGAGACGGAGACAAGCGATGCTTGCGAACACTCGCGCATGTAACTCATTTTGATCAGAAGTGCGTCCACGTCGGCCAGCACCATCATCAGTTGCTCGCGGGAGGAGGAAACGCCGTTGGCGTGGCGCCAACCGAGCTCATTGATTGGAATCTGAGAAGGGCATTACCATCGGTGCCAAAGCACCCAATTTATGCCGTTTACCTCCACCAAATTGTCCCTGTCCGCATGCACTTGTTGTCTGCTCACATATTCCAGTTGAATGTTGTTGCCGCGAATGATCACATCCGCATCAGGGTTAAGCGGTCCGGCGCCGGAGAAACGGAAAGTGTAGCGGAGTTTGCCACCGTAAGCCGACACTTTGTCACCCAAAAATTTTTGGGGCATGCTCCAATACAAGGTCTGGCCACGTGCCTCGTAGAAGCCATTGAAACTGATCGAACCACCGTATATCTAAAAGAGAGCGAGATACCGTATGCCCAACGCATCATCGATTCGCATTGGCTTTTGCGTTTGCGGACCTGCGGTTGCGTCGGCGGTTTGTACGGATTGTGCGCGTCCGACGTAGTCGCCTCCAATTGGTCGCGGTCCCCGCGCGCGTAATCGAGCTCGACTCGATTGCGCCGCCAATGCGAACTTTCGCAGACGCGCGTAACGCCCGAGCAGAAGCAGCGCAAACACCCCTGCGGGTTCTGCGGCGCCAAATAAAACGATTCGGGTGCGCATCGGTCGCAAGTGACTCCTTCAAAGAAAAGTTGGAGACGAAGCGGAAAAACAGAAAACAAAAGTGAAAGCGAAATGGCAAAACATAAATTTGCAACAAATATGGCACAACAACACTTCGCTGATTAGCAGCAAAAAGAGATTTGGCCGAATTGGCATAAAATCCCTTTTTCCAAATTAATTCATTTAGCATTTTAGCATAGCCGCAAAGTCCCTCTAGCGTTTTCCGCTGAGGACAGCAATGGCACTTTTGCCTAATCTTTACATAAGACTAATTGAAGTAGCCCCATTCCTACGCCAGACTGACAGGGACTATTCGCATAATTTGATGGCGTAATCGAAAAATCCGCTTTTTTCCAAATCCATTAATCTCTATGACACATTTCTCCCCTCCCCTTTGGCACTTTCCCTCTAAATTCTTTCCGTCCGTCCGTCCCCCTTCCATTCGATCACCACCACACAAATTTCATTTTCTCAGAATGTGTTAACCCTCCTCACCAACTACATTCGGTTTGCAATCGCATCGGCCGTCGTGTTGGGGGTGGGCGGACAATGCCCCGGCCGTGTCACACAATGGCCGTGCCGGTGGCTGTCGTGCCGGCACGCAATGGCCCAGGTAAGGCCCTTGGCCCGACCGTTCATAACCCTCGGCACACTCTTCGCAGGAAGTGCCGGTGTACCCGGGCGGACACTCGCATTGCTCCACTTCCAGCGCACGTTCGTCTTGCGTGTCCTTGGACACAGCGATCTCCCAGCTGGTGTCTCCGAGGCTAAAAGAACACAAAAATTAGGGCGTGAGAAGGGGGAGGGACAAAGTCACCAATCGAACTCTTTTTTTTGGCTACAAATTCGCCCAAAGGTTCTTTTAATGGCATGACTTTGCAAAAGGGTGCCATTTTGTCTGGGACAGTGCCTTTTTAGAATAAATATGCGCCCTAATTATTTTTGTCCATTTTCCCTCTCCCATTAAAAATGCGTCATCGCCCCCCCCCCCCTCTCCCATGGGCAAAATTGGCCAATAAATAAATAATTTGCGCATTGTTTTCCCCTTATTTTGTTTCTATCTTTTCAATTGCACAACAATCACGACAATTTGCCAATTTTAGCTCTGTCTGTTCTTCTGCCATCCTCTCTCACTCTCTTCTCACTCTCTCTTTATTCTCTCTCTCTATATCTCTCTCTTCCCCTTTTCCCCTCCCTTTGTATCATTTGGGCTTTTCGCCCATCTGTCACCCCTTTGGAATGCTTTCGTCATAATTCCCCTCCTCTCTCGTCAACCTTTTTTAATGTTGTTGATTTATTCGTGCCATTCGCCTCTTTGGTGCCGAAGCCAATTCCGTAATAATTCACTAAACCCGCTCAGTTTACGTCACGCTTTCTCATCCCCCCGTCCCCCTCTTCCTCCGTCTCGTCTCTCTTTCCCCCGCCCCCCCCCCCCGGCGCCATTCTCCGCCTTTTGCCGCCTTTTGCTATCGGCGCCCTTTCCCTTTTCTTTTATGCGCAAATGTTATTTCAAAAATTCAGTGACTACAACTGCCACTCATCCGAAGAAGAAACTGCTTAAAAATTAAACGGAAGTAAAATCTCTAATCGCTTTCTGTTCGCTCATCCGAGGACAAATTGGAATTTGGCACTGCCATTCGTTTTTAATTTTCGGCATTTTGTTAGTGCCACGGTTACTTCCCAACGTGCCATCCCTTCCCAACGTGCCATTCCCTCCCCTCCCCTCATTCTCCTCCGCCCGCCTTTCGATTGTTTCTCTCATTTGCATTTCAAATAAGTAGCAATATTTAGAAACATTATGCCTCCACCTGTTGTGATTCCCCTCCGCATTCATTGGCACCAATAAAAAAACCATATTCCCAATTTGTTTTCTATTTTTAGCCAAGTTTCGGTGAAAAAGGCCATTTCCCTGGCACATTGCCCTCCCTCCCTCCCCCCCTTTTCCCCATTTGTTAATGACCCCCCCCCCCTCATTCATTTACTGTGCCAATTAAGCCAATAATGCCTTTCCCCTCGCCTTTCCCCATTTATAGCAATCATTGGCCTTATTAGGGCTCACATGGATTCATTTGTCTTTTTTATCGGCCTAATGTACGGAAAGGAAAACCGGCAGACCAATGAATGAATATGGCAAGGCAATTAAGGCGGGTGTACCCGGCGGATACCCTTAAGGAGGCTGACAATGAATGGCCCAATTATCAGTCAAAAGATATAACAATCAACATGGGCAAATATTAAGCATCATTTTTCTGGGGTAACATGAACAATTTTTCCTGTCGGCCGAGCGAGTGCTTTTCCCCGCCAGGGCAAATCTTTTTCCTTTCCCCGCAAAAGTGCGCATTACGCCATTTATTTAAAATAGGCCATTTTTCCCCTTGCCGAAGCCCTGCTGCAAATCTCCATTTTTTGGCCCGAAATGCCAAAATTGTCATTTTTTTCTCTCTCTCTCTCACTGTTTCATGTCGTCATCTTTTCTTTTCCTTCCTCTCTTTTCCCCTCTCAATTTCTTGCGTTATTTCCTCCCTCTTTTTGCTTCGTTTTCGCCCATTTAAAATGTTTTGCGCCTCAAAAAGGAGTGTTCGTTCGTTTGTTTGCTTAGAAAATTATGCCCTCAATTCAATCTTTTTGGTCCGGAAGCAAGTTTTGTATGTAAGGGGCGGCCAAGAAATAATTTGCCAATGATTTGGGAGAGAAGCGGACGGAACGGAGGGAGCAATGCCCCGGGAGGAGGGGGCGGGAGAAGAGTGGGTAAGCGGTGTCCCGAGAACGGCATTCATGCCACGTTTGTCCCATTGCTGGCCATGCTTCCATCTTTGGCATCATTCGTCCCTTCCATCCCCCCCCCCCATATTCTTTCTTTTTTCCCATCATCACTTTTGTCTCGTTTTTTTTGTCCCTTTTTTCGTCGTTCCCCGGCGGCTCTTTCAAATAAATTTTCAGTTACCTCGTCACTTTTCAAAGATTATTTTTTCAATTCGAAATTGTTCCTCACTCTTCTATTAAAATGTGCGGTTCGATGTGTCCCACGGCGTTGGCCAAACTTTTGGGATGGCATCGCGCAAAAGGGGGCCAACGCGGCAGACGACCCGAATCATTTTTGACAGCCTACGAAATGGAGCAATTGCCAGTGATGCTGAATGAATTGGAGAAGGCGAATCGACACTTTTGGCAGATGGTCTGCTGGCGATGGAGTCAAAATGAGCAAAAAGCGTCGGCCGAACGGCGTGCGAAAAAGGCGCGGAATCAGCAGCAAATCCATCAGCAGCAGGAGACGACGAGCGGCGAACAGAGCCCAAAGGACAAACGACGAGGTTGGCATTGGCATTCGATGCCAACTCAATTGCTTACTCGTTAATTGCCTTTGAAGGTTGTCCCGACGATTCGTACGTCAATGGGTGCGCTCTGCGCGAGTTGATCCGTCTGATGGCCAAGACAATGTGCGAGAAGGGCACTTTAGACGCAAGGACAGAGACAATGCTAACGGAATTCCGGGCACGCATTTTGGACCAACGCAACGCGTCAATCAGAGAAACGATGGGCAAAGAGAGCAAAGCGGACAGACGGCGCAGAGAGTTCATGAAGCTGAGGGCCATTTCATTCAACGGGGGACTGGGCGAAGGGGTTGGCGGCGTTGACGCACAACGGCACGGCAGGGAGGAGCGGCAACAACAGGAAAAGGAGAAGGGCAAGACTTCCTCGTCCATGTCCGCCTCGTCGTCTTCCGCCTCGTCCGGCTATTCGTCGGGCGAAATGCCAAAAGAGCGGATGGCAAAGGCGTCCAATTGGCTCCGTCAGAGAGCAAATTCGGTCAGTCCATTAATCCGGCAAATGAGTCGTCTAATTTGTCCTGTTTAAGGTGCGCGACCGTCGGACGGGTCACTGTCTGTGCTGTGCGGACAACGATCGGTTGGCACGTCTTGGCGAACTGTTGAACACCGAATTTCACTCCGTTGTGTTCGCCCACCCCACCGAGTTCGATGTGCACGAGCGTGAGCTGAAACTGCTGGTGTGGCGCCGATTCACGCAAATGCTGGTGGCCATGTGGACGGACAGAGAACGGATTGACCAACAGCAACAACAACAACAACAGGAGGAGGAGGAGAAGAAGCAATGACAACGAGCGGAAAAAAGCAGTGAAAGAGAGAGAGAGACCGAACGGAACGGAAACGGAGGACGAAAAGCAAAGCAAACAGAGAAGACAGACGAACAAATAATTAATCAATATTAACTGATCACAAAGAAAGGGATGCCGCCCTCTTTTGCCTGATCAAATAGTCAACTAATGTTCTACTTAATATCCATCCACACAATGCATATACATATATATATATATATATATTATATTTATAGATTAATAATAATTTTGTCTCTAATTCTCTCTCTCTCCCCCTCTCTCTCTCTCTCTCCCACATATGTCTCACCTTGTGCTCGTCTGATCGTCCGTGTGCGTGGCCCTGATCAGGACAAGGTTCAGTTCGGCCAATGCCATCATCAAATCCTCGCGCGTGGCGGGTGACCCATTTTGGTGTTCAAAATTTTGCTGCACAAAAAATGCAAATTTAAATAATGATGCTTTTGGCATTGACTAATTGCCTCGTAATTGTTCACGGAAATGATAATGGGCTGTCCCGGCACAAATAGCGCCTGTTGATCCCTCGGTTTGTGCACAAGTGTCACTCCGTTGCCCTTTGGAAGGGACAATTAATTATTATACTAATTGACTGAACTGATCAGGGACAACCAACTCACTTGGATTACGAGGAGAGGCTCCTCCCGAATTTGGCCCTGCCCGTCGTATTGCAACTGCACAGAGAAATCGCCCCCGTAGGCGGTCACCTGCAATTAATTAACTCTTTACCCAATTAATTTGCTTCAATGGCACTCCGCCAAATTGACCTTATTCCCGAGGAATCTCTGCGGCAATTTCCAATACAGCGTTTGTGAAAAGTGCGGCTCTTTGTGCGTCAGAAAGCCGTACTTTTCAAAATCGAACTGAATGCTGGGCTGAGTCTGTCCCTGCACATTGGACAGCTCGACACCACTGGAATCGTCGGCGAAGAAAAGCTTTTGCTGAAGAAAAAGCGAATAAAATGGCGAATTGGGGCAATAAATTAATTAGTTTAATTAATTATTATTAATGGGAGGAAAAACGTTAGCAGCAAAATAAGGCAAAATTATGCAAATGGAAAACAATGTGAAGTGATTGTTGTAAAGCAAGGCAAATTATGCTATTTAATTATCTTTTTTATATGATTTGTTAATTTAATTAATAATTTAATTATGTTAAAATTAAAAAGGGGAAATTCCAAAAGAAAAGTGGGGGAAAATTTAAAAAAAACAAGCACAGCATTAAAATTAATTAAAGGAAAATAAAATAAATAAATAAACTTATGCCAGAGCAAGAAACTTACACAAGCAATGTCCTGAAAGGAGAAGCCAAAGCGTTAATTAAGCAAAAGTTAAAAGAACAAAAAATGAAAAAAGAAATAACTCAAAACAACCCAAAAAATGGGAAAGAAAAACAATTATATTAATTAAGAAGAAAATTAATTAGGAAATTCGAAACAAAAAAAAGTACTAAGAGAAAACCGAATATTTTCATTAGGTCAAATGCCAAAATTGTCCACCTTTGTGCGAAACATTCCGCTAGAATGGCATCGGTCGGTAACTCCAAAACAGAAACACTTCAGACATCCCTGGGGCGCGCGATCACTCAAATCGTAGGCGCCCGGCACACATTGGCCACACGTTGTGCCGGTTGTAAGAGGCTAAAAGCCAAGTGAAATTTAGGGAAAAAACAAAATTTTTGTGATTTTCCATGGCACACTTTGCATTGGCATTGCCCCCGCGTGTCGCTGTACGCACTGTACGCGCCCACCGCGTTGCAAGTCAATCGTTGCGGCTCCGGCGGTGGTGGCGGCGGGGGTTGTGGCGCCTGCGGCGCGGGAATAGACACAATGCGAACAATGCAGTCGGGGGTGGCCAACACGCGGCCCTTGACGTTGATAGCCTCGCAAGTGTATGCGCCCTGGTCCATTGGTCTGATCGGGGGCAATTATTGAGCTAATAGGCAAATTAGTCGGACGAAAGGGTGGAAATTAGCGGACCACACAAATTGCATAAGTCATTTTTAGTTAAGTTAACTCACTGCGCATTTTGTACACTCAAAGTGCCAACTCCGCCTTGGGACACTTGCTGACACCGCGGGGGTTCGCACACATCGGCCCAATTGAGACGCCAATTGATGTACGGGTCGGGCACACCGACCGCGCGGCATGTCAGCTTAAAGTCTTGGCCTTGCTGCACAACTTTGTTCGAATCTTCAAATTGAATTATTAATACAAATCGCTTAATTATCGAATATTCATTCATCTAATTGTTATCGCTTAATTATGTAATTAGTCGCTTTTGCGCTTCACCTGGCGGTTGTACGACTGTCGGTTGAACGCATCCTAAAAATAAATGAATATTATTAAAAATATCACCCTGCTTTTTTTGCTCACCGTGTTCGTCAGTGCCGTCTTGACAGTCGCTGGTTCCGTCGCATTGGAAACTTTGTGGCACACATTGTCTTCCGTTGCCGCAACGGAATTCGGTGGGCTGACACAAATCGCCGGATTTGCGTTGTCCTGAACCAATGAACATTTGAACAGAATGCCCATTTGCACTCCCCTAACTCATCAAATTAGTCTCTTAGTCTTACATTTCTGATCAGAATGTTTTCCATTTGATCCGAGTCATAATTTCTCTGTCAGAATCGTCATTTGCCTACCCATCTGATCAGTACCCAGTCTGATCAATATCTGATCATTAAGATATTTTTTTCTGCCCACTCTGATCAGTTTCATTATTTTGTCTACCCAAACTGATCAAATACACTATTTTCCCTCTCCTATCTGATCAGAGTGATCAATCCTCCCCAATCTGTCCCCCCTCCCAAATGTACCACAGTTATGTTCGTCCGATCTGTCCCCACAATCGTCGTCCCCGTCACAAAGCCACATTTTCTGCACGCATTTGTTATTGCGACACCGAAATTCGTTGGGCTCACAATGCCGTTTTTCCGGGCAATTCTGTAACATTTTCCGATAAATTCCTTTTCCTCTCTTCCCTTCCTTCTTTTTTTACCAATTCGTCCGATCTGTCCCGACAGTCCGGCTCTCCGTCACAAACGTAGTCCAACTTCACACATTCGTTGCTGCCACACGCCCGCTCGTCCGCCATGCAACCGGCCGCGACCGCGTTGGTGTCCCCCTGCAATTCTTGCGGCCCATCTTAAGCAGCCGAATTAAGCCAAAGCAATTTGATCTCCGATTAAAGTGATTTATCATAGTTATTATAGCCCATTAGCTTGTCAATTAACCTTTCAGTTGCAATTTTTGGAATAATTTTGATTTTTTCATTATTTTTAATGTAATAAAAACTTGGTTAAAATTACTGTTGAGATACTTTTCCAAGTTTTTTGGGGGTAGAACGCATTCGATTACCTATTTTTTCATTTTTTTAAATCAGAAATATAAAAAAAATTGCGAAAAATTCATGCAAAATTAGAAATTTTTTTATTTTTTGAGGGGTTTTTTTGTGCAATTTTCAAGAAAATTTTTTTAGATGACTATTTTTCGTTTTTATTGCAGTTTTCTTATAAATTTTTTCAAAAATGCCAAAATATGCACATAATTGGGAAATATGCACAAATATGCAAAATATGCATATGCAATGTCGTCCTAGAAGCTTCAAACAACATGTTTTTCGTGCGTTTCAAGACCATGCCAATTCAGGAAAAAATATGCATTTGCATCTAATTGCACTCCCTGGTAATTGCTAATTAGCATTATATCATTGGCATTCATCCATCATCCTCCGCTTCCTTTTTTCGTTATCCCATCCCTTTCCTCCTTTCCCTTCCCCCCGGCGCCCCCGCTTCTCCCCCCTCCCGTCCCCACATGATTGGACGTTAAGTGTCGCGTGTGCTTCCACCGTCCGTCCGTTGTGCATGGCCACACACGCGTACTGTCCCGCGTGGTGCAGCTGCGCTTGCGGAATGGTCAGTCTTCCGCCTCCCTCGTGCACTCCGTCGGGCAATCGTCCGCCCACTCTCGTCCACCTCACCTGCACAAATGAAACTGATTATAAACGGAAACATTGCCATTATTATGATTATTGTTTTACTTCCGGATAAAAGCTGTTGTCTGTGGTCCGTGCGCGGCATTCAAAAGACGCCTCGCGCCCCTCGCGCACGCTCAACTCGGGCGGATGCACATTGATTTGGAGATCTGAATTCGGAGAGGACTTGGATAAATCGTTTTAAATTAAGAAATCACAATCCCTAATCCCAATTTTGGCATGACAAATACTCCTTTTAGGGCGTTTTTGTCGAACCTTCATTGAAGGACCGTTGTCTGCCCGTTCGGTGACTCCGTTGGTGATCGGCGGTATTGGCATTTTGGGAGGAGAATATCAGAAAAAGGACTATTGGCAAAAATGCCATTGCGGACTCTGTCCGCCGCCTCATTTGCTTCTTATAAAAGTTTAATTTTAATTTGATAATGCAAAGAAACAAAAAACTAATTGTATTTCTGGTTTAAAGCATTTTTGGGAAGAGACTAATCAAATCAAATAAAAACAAAACAAAACGAACGACGGATGGGTCGAATTGGCCGCTGGGAAAACGGCTGCTGTGGTGAAACGAATTAAAAAGTGGAAATTTGGGACGATACGAATGGGGGCAAATGGGGAGGGATGGACAAAAAACATTGGCAGATTGATTGCTCATCAAAGGCGGAGACGGAGGAGGGGAGGGGGGGGGGGGGAGCGGTAAATGAGGCCCAGACAAAAAGTGGCTGGAAATATTTGGGAAAGACAAAATGGGCGGGGGGGGGGAGAGGGAGAGAGACCCTTCCGGGGAAGGGACAGCAGACGAGTTGGGCCGCAGAAAAAGTGTTAATTTTTTTGGATAAGCCAAACGCAAATTGGAACGGGGAAAGAGGAGGAAGAAGATAAGGCCAAACAAAATTAGCGAAAATGATGGGACATGGAAAAAAGGGGGGGGGGGGGGGAGATTGGCAGATGAATTAATAATATCTGAGAGAGTGATGATCAACTTGAAATAATAGTTAGTTAGCTGATAAGAAGTGACCAGCAGCAGCAGCAGATAAAAGCACAGATCATCATTTATTCGTTTGTTTGGTCAATCAATCGGACGGAGAGGCGCCGTTTGCTTATGCATTGACCGCAGTGATTGTGGTGATTAGTGCGTTTGATTGTTATTGGGTGACACTGCACTTTGGGGGGAGGAAAGAGAGGGCGGAGATGAGCTGCGCATTTGGAGGAGGAGGGGGCGAAGATGGATCGGATGGGTCAACAGACCATCGGCGGAGGACGGCAAATTGGGAGGACGATGGGTGAGAAGGGGCCGGGGCGGAGGGGGGGGGGGGCTGGGTATGATTAGAAAGGAGAGGGGGAGAGGAGAGAGGGAGAGGAGAGGGTAGAGGAGAGAGGGAGAGGAGAGGGGGGAGAGGAGAGGGTAGAGGAGAGAGGGAGAGGAGAGGGGGAGAGGAGAGGGGGAGAGGAGAGAGGGAGACGAGTGAGGGAGAGGAGAGGCGGAGAGGAGAGAGGGAGAGGAGAGGGTAGAGGAGAGAGGGAGAGGAGAGGGTAGAGGAGAGAGGGAGAGAAGAGAGGGAGAGGAGAGGGGGAGAGGAGAGAGGGAGAGGAGAGGGTAGAGGAGAGAGGGAGAAGAGAGGGAGAGGAGAGGGGGAGAGGAGAGAGGGAGAGGAGAGAGGGAGAGGAGAGAGGGAGAGGAGAGGGGGAGAGGAGAGAGGGAGAGGAGAGGGTAGAGGTGAGAGGGAGAGGAGAGAGGAAGAGGAGAGAGGGAGAGGAGAGAGGGAGAGGAGAGGGGGAGAGGAGAGAGGGAGAGGAGAGGATAGAGGAGAGAGGGAGAGGAGAGAGGGAGAAGTTTCGATCAGAGAGGCGGGAAGGGGGCGGGGAGAGAATAATATGCCGGGGCAAGCGCATCCATTTATTTGCTGTGATCACCGACTAATGAACTGTTGACCTTTTCGAATTTATTTAAGCCAGTTTCTTCTCAAAGAATGGGAGAGATTTAATGAGAGGGCACAAGAAAAAGAGACAACAACAAAAAAAAAAGTTGCGAAAATGTCTTTTTCGAGTGAGAAAAATCGCCGGGGGGTTAATTTACGGGTCGAATTATCTTCGCGCATCATTAGCGGCGCCACCCGCGGTGAAATCTTCGCGCATTTTGCCCAAGGACTTTTTATTTGTGAAAGAAGTTGACGAGAAAGAAAGTGAACTTTTAAGTGAAGAGAATATGGCTAATTACAATATGAAACTCATCAAATATGTTAATGGGAAACATTAATTATCAAAAACAATAAAAATGGCAAAAAAACGAATTGCCAAAAAAATAATATAATATTTTTAAATTAGGTATATGTAAAATATTTTGTGTTTGTTTATAAATACACAAACAAAAATAATCAAATGCATTTAAAGGGGAAAGGTGGGGGGGGGGGGGGGGGGGGAGCCGAACAAACGCAAAAGAGGCGCCACACCAGCACAGCACACACACACACCCCTCTTCATCTTCATTCTGATCAGTCCAATGATCGGAGAAAGTCAGTCACGCGGAAATTGGGGAGGGCGAAAAGTTGCGGAAGGGGCGAAGGGGGGGGGGGGAGACGGGAGACCGCTAATAAGAGGGCATTCAAGCGGGAAGAGGGCGAGGGGCAATGTTTTGGGAATAATTGAAATGATTTTGGAAAGTCCGATTACGATTATTACACACATTTTTTACTTTAGTATTGAATAAATGGCAAAAGTTGGCACAAAACGACAGATGGTCGGCGGAAGAGCAATTAGAAGGATTTGCTCTGATCAGTTCTTCAAAAGCGCGATCAGCACATTAAAATCCCGCAGGCAAACAAAGTGATTGGAATGGAATTTCCCACAATTACAATCACTTTCCTCTTTTTCTCTCACACTCTCCGTATTTTCATTTCTTTCGCCCCCTCCTCTCCCCTCTTTTATTTCCCTTCTTTAAACACTGTCTGCTGTGCTGATTAGTGGTGCTAAAAGACGTGAAAAGTGTCAATGACACATAAGAAATGGAAAGTGTGAAACGGGGGAATGAATGCTGCACCGTAGGGGCGTTGTCATCGAATTGCGCTCGGGGGAATTTACAAAAAATGGTTTAAATGGGAAAAGAGAGAGGCAGGCGCAAATGGCGGGAACGGAACACGTTTAAACGTTTAACATTTTGTAAGGGAATACCCAGAGAAAAAAATATATAGGAAAAATAATAAAGTCACTGTAAAAAAGGGGGGCCGAAGGGGACGGAAAAGGAAAAGGACAGTCAACGGAGGGAAGGGCCAAAGGGCCAACGGAGGGAACCGACGGGAAATGGACAAATGGGAGAGGTATAAGCCCATTTGATATATTATGAATTTAATAGGCCAAAAAAACTTCGTTCTTTTTTTCTTTTAATCTTTTTTCAATCCCGTTGATCAGTTGTTCATTTTGGTAATTAATGAAAATGTTTACTATCAAAAGACAATCAAAAGCAATGGGAAGGATTGATGGGGGAAAAGAACAATGGAAGTGAAGGGGGGGGGGGGGGAGAAAGTGAATTAAGGGGGAGGGGGGAAGGGTTGATGGATGCATATGGAGGAGAATGGGGGGAGAGGGGGGAGGGGAGGGGGCGGAGATGATGATGATGGATTAATTAATGGGGGGGGGGGATGATGAGGCTTTCAGAAGATTTTGTGTCTTTTCTGCTCATGCTTTCGTTGTCCATTCTTTCATTCATCGCCTCACAATACCATCTTTTTTTGGCGGAAGGAAAAGGTGTGGGACCAATGGGGAAAAATCAACAGAAACAAATTAATGGGGGGGGGGGGGGGAGGCCGGGGGGGGGGGGGTATGCTGCGCAGTTGGGAGTGACATAAACGCGGCGGGAGGCGGGGGGGGGGGATGGCGTGAACACATAACACATTAACGGAAAGTGGTTATCTTATCCCCTCCCCATTCTTATCCCTTTTCTGCCCCGGGGGGTCCCTCCTTCTCCCACGCTCCCCCCCCCCATGTCCATCTTCCCTCTGGGAATCCCCGTCACCAATATGCCGCTCAACTACGAATACCAAGCGAGTTCCTCCATGTCCCCCCACGTCCCAAACCTTTCCCAATTCACTCATTAAATTATAGCGGTTTGACGCCAGCCACCACCACCAACATTGCCTTTGTGGGCAAACAACCAACCGCGACAATGACAAAGCGAGTGAGTTACTTCCGAAGAACCCGTTTCTCTTCTCCCGCCCCCCCCCCCTTCCCACCTCCGCCTTTGCTTCTTTGGTGTTTCGCCTCCAAATAAAATTCACTCTAATTTAGCCCCCTTTAGCCCCCCCCCCCCTCTTAAAATACTTTAATACACACTTAAGATTTTCAGATAAATCTAAGAAGTAAAGAAGGGATTAGAGTTGAAAAAATGAAAAAAAATCCATTTTAAATGGAAAAGGAATTTTCTTACCCAAATACGAAAGTTGTATTCGAAAGCAACCACAAAAAATGAGGTCATTTCTTTACAAAACGTATGGAATTTCGCCTCGGGCGTCGTGGGGCGGTGATCGAAAGTGTGAAAGAATTGTTTTGACGCCGATCACTTCTTTGTACATATTGCACAGTGTTTGTTGGCCACCAATTATTTGCGTCGTCGTAACGGCCCGCCCCAATTTGGGGGCGGCGAGGGGGGAAGAATTGGACCGACCCTTTGAGCCCACATTCTCCTCTCCCCCTCCCCCTTCTCCGCCCACATTCCCTGGGACCCCGCATTCCCTCTCCCTTGGGCCTCACATTTTTTTTCCTCCTCCCCCTTCTCCCCCGTCCCCCGCATTCCCCTCTATCCCTGTGCCCCTCGTCCCTGCCCAGATTCCCTTGCCTTTCCCTTAGCCAAATTAGACGGCCCCAAAATCTGACTAATGCTGCAAGGCATAAATGTGGGAGACAAACCGAAAGAATCAGACGGAGGCAAAGGGACAGAGGAGAAGAAAAGGGAAGAAATGAGTCAGCAGAAGAAATGCGGGGGGGGGGGGGGGAGAAAATGAGAAAATCACCGAAGGGGAAGAAAACGGTGAAATGCCTCTTTCAAAGTTTGAATTGAATAAGTGTTCCAAAAACACTTTGATTGCCCACTCCCAGCAGAGGTGAGCGAATGAATGGCTCAATAATTTTATGCGTCGCGGCGCGAAAAAAGACACTTTTTTGATTTGATTGGCCCGTGGGCGGAATGATGGATTAGGGTGACTGATCACGGCGGATCACTTATGCTGCTGCCGCTGGGCAAATATTGCCCATAGAAACAAAACAAATATAAACAAAAAGCGACGCAAAAGTGAATCAAATTTCGGCGAGAAATGGCGGAGAAATCACCGCCGCCTTTTCCCATGGGCCAATGGGCCGGGGGAATTGGGAATGGATGAGACAAATGAGTCAGTCATTTGGTCTTTTTTCGGATTTGCTGTTGGAGAGAATTGGAACGCATTTGGAGGGAGGGATCGGATGTCGAGTGATCAAGCAAAGAAATGCTGGGGGAAATGATCGGAAAGAGTGCTGCTGCTGCTAGGATGTGTCTGATCACAGTGCTCCTTTTCCCCGTTTCATCGCCTCCCTTCGCCGTGCCCCCTCCCCCTCTCCCCGGGCCCTCTCACCTGTCCTCCCTCCGCCATTTCTTTTACTTTAAACAACACTTTCTCACCATTTCACTCTCTCACCCGTATTGTCCCTCTGTCTTTCTCTCTCTTTGTTTTCCCAACCCTCCGCCGGGGAAAGCGATGACAAATTGTTTCTGCCATTGCACTAATGAAATCGAACCATTCGGAGAAAAATGAGCAAAAAGCACAGCTTGATCCCATCCCCTGCTGATCCCCTAATCCCCTGATCACGCTCCATTTGTTTTGTCCCCTCCCCGCCGCCCCAACTGACCGATCGGCTTTGGCCTCGCCCCACAGTTCGATTCATCCTCGCCATGCTCACAGTCAATTGGCCCATCGCATTGTCGCCTTTGGTCAATACACTGGCCACTGATCGGACAGTAAAATTGGCCCTTTCTTCGATGGCATTGCTGTGCCGTTACTCCTCCCCTTCGTCGTTGTGTCTAAACGAATTGTCAAAAAGTTAAAATTTGTTGGCTTCGCATGGGTCTCTTTTCCCTGCTGTCGGTGCTTCAGCTCACCTCCTCTTTGTCCTCCTTGTGCTCCTCCTTCGTCTGCTGCTGTTTCCGCCTCCGTTCCTCCGCTTCTCTCATATATTCTTAAGGGCGTGTTCCATTCTTCTATCTTCCGATCACTCATTGATCACTCTCATCTCTCCCCCCCCCCTCCCAATCCCTCCCTTTTTTGTTTTGTCCCCTTTTAGCCGCCCTCCCCCCTCCCCCCAAATTTCCTTTCTTTTTTACCACATTCCAACTCGTCACTTCCGTCTCTGCAATCGTATTGCCTGTTGCACTTGTTCGCCATTGAAAGGCATAATGTGCCGTCACACAAAAATTGGCCAACGCCGCACTAAAATTTGATTGGTAAATTGTTCAAAATGGGTTTGGTCAGTCCGTGATCAGTGGCCATCACTTTTGAGGAAGTGTCTCTTGGCTTCGGGCTGATTGTACCGGCGGTGTTTTCGTTTTGCGGTATCTCTTGAACCACCTATTTGTAATATTTTGTGCTTTCATTTCCGCTTTTCTGCTGCTCACCCTCGCCGTCATTGGAGTTCGGCCAATTATCCCTTCGGCAATTTCGCTGCGCGGCATTTCGGCGATCAATCGCGGGCCCATGGGTCGTACGATAAGCGGCCCGACTGAACTGCCTTCCTCCTTGCCAATTTCACCGATGACGCGTTCCCCGCCCAGCGTCACGATGGTTGGGCCCGGGCCGGCGCTTACGGCACCCCAGCCGAACTCATTTGGGCCAATACTGGCCACAACGATGTCAGGGTCCGCTCTCTCTCTAAAATGAAGTGAACGGAAAAAGAATTAAAAGCCATACAGTCCAAGGTTAGGTTCGTTTTATGACTCAGAATCAGTTTCATGTACAACAAAATGACTATTTTTTTATATAATTAATTAAGCCTTTTCTTCTTTTGACCCCGGGGGGTCGCAATAAAAACGGCGGTCATTTGTCTAATGAAATATAAAAATATTTTCCTATTGTTTTTTCTTATATCAATATCAATTAGCATGTGTTCCAACATTTACAACAGATATTACCCCCATTGTTTTGGTTATTTGCTTAACTTTCTTCGGCCCCCGAGGGGATGGATGGCCCTGTTTCTTTTGGTGCTTTCGTTGAATGAATGTATTGTTTTTCTTCCCCACCCTATCAATTGATGTTGCTCCTATAAATAGTCCTTCTTTTCTTCTTACCCTCCACTTGTGCAGTTTCTCTCGTCACTTTTGTCCCCGCAGTCGTCCGTCCCGTCGCATAATTTTGTGTAGTGAATGCATCGGCGCAGTGCCAAATTTGGACATCGCACTTCGTCTTCCGCGCATCGCTTATTTGTCTGCTGCTGTTCGGCAATTGCCGCCGCCGCCTTTTTTTCGGCCGCTGCTCGTAGGGCATTCAAAACATAATCTGAAATGTAAAGAGAGAGAAAGAAGTGAAGACTGATCAAAAAATGGAAGGACAAAAGCACAGTCAGATCAGTGCTCAGAGTAATCGGCATAAAAATGGGCCAAATTGGTAATTATCAGACTTAGTTTGGAATCTCATTAATTCCATAACTGATAAAGTGATCATTTGTAAAATTATTAGAAATCAGATCGATACGATATTTTTCGATATTCATCGATATTATCGACCGGATCAGATTCAATTGGCCCTTTTACCAATGGTCAGAGGATTAAAAACAGAAATTCCCCGTTCAATCCATCGCCCACTGTTTTTCTCTTACCGCATTCTTTCTCGTCACTGTCGTCTTTACAATCGTACCTCTGCCTGTCACAAACTTTTTCGCTAGCAATGCATTTGCTATCATTGCGACACCGAAATTGGCCCTGCGGGCACTGACCCTCGGGCGCACCAATGGAGCGTTTTTCATTTCCTGTAACAATTAGTAAATTATAATTAAATCATTTAATTAAATCAAAATAAATTTAGATTTTTAACTCAAAAAGTGAAAGGATAAAATTATGATTAAAGAAATAAAGAAGACATTAATACATTAATGAGGACATTTCAATAATACCATGGCAATTTTGCCCATTTAGACAAAGGTATTTTGATCACTTCAGCCGCACTTTGATGGTCCCTCCTAAATCGATTTGTCTCTCGTCAAGACAACCTCTCCACTTGGGGGAGGGGGGCACAAGGTCAAGTCCTGTCTCCCTCCCCTCCCCCTCCGCCCATTTTTGTCCGATCATTCATCCTTCGTCTCCTCCTGCCCTCACCCAATTTCAATTCTTCCCATTTTCTTCCATTTCCTCGTGTTTCATTTCGTCAATCGATGTGCCCAAATAGATATTAGTTCTTTCGCGCATTGACTGTGTTGGTGCCTGATCTCCCCTCCGGCGCTTCCCCCTCTTCCCCCCCTCCCCCTCCGCCCGTCGTCCCGCTCCATCCCTTCCACCAAAATGCAAAATCCATGCGCCGCTTTTCCCTTTTCCTTTCAATTGCTTTTCCATTTTCCTTTCTCTTCCTCACTTTTTTTGTCGCTTTTTCTGTTGCAATTTTCCACAAAAATTTGTACAGAATAAAATATGCTGTGGAAAATTGTCAGTGAAGTGAAAACGGGAAATGAACTGCACAAAAAAGAAGAGAAAAAGGCAAACGAAGGGCAACAGAAGCGGCAAAAGATGAAAAGCCAAGCGGACGAAATGGGACAAAAAAAGGAAAGTGAGGAAAAGCCGACAATCGCCACGATTTCGGCTTTTTCGGCACCACCAAGTCGGCCCCGTCGACCCCCTCTCTTTGCTTATCCGGCACTCCCCCGTTGGGAAATGGCTTTGTGTTGGACAATTACGCTGGCAAATCTGTGTTACGCATGGTTCTGCGTGTGGTCAGCAAGTCAAAAGTGGGAATTCCGCATGGGACAGCCGGCACGTGTTGGCCAACTGCCACTCGTCGGCATGCGTTTTAAGGTGGGCCATTAGTGCCGTTCGCTGTGGGCCATAATGATTTTGCATGGCACCAACTTGTGCCCTAATTTGCCAGGACGAGTCCAATTGGGAGTGGTTCCGTTGGAGTCCGTTTGCCCTCCGCTATTTGCCCTTTCTGCTTTTGCACTTTGTCCTCTTCAATTTGCTGCCCCTTTGCTTCTCCGACTCCGTTTGGCATGTGCTGTACGTGTTCACTTCCATGGCAATCTCTGCACATATTTTCACCCCGTGGCTCCTTTTCTGCTCCGTCTCCCAAGGCCTTTTCATATTCGCGTGCACTTTTCTCTTTCGGTCCGTCTAACTTTGGCATTGTTTGTTTTCCTTTTTGCCCCTTTTTGCTACCGTATTCTTATTGCTACTATACCACCACCATTTCCCAGGCATACGGTCGCCGTTTGGCTCAGTGCCCTTCCGCTGCTTTACGTTGTGATGAATCGCACCGATTGGGTTGCGGACGACCCCTTCCTGGTGCTGTTGTTCGTCTCCTACACGCTGCTCTCCTTCGTCTCCTTCTGTCTTGAACTGTCCCGTCAATTGACCACCGAAGCGCGTCGGTCGCCCGCCCGACATGGACAAATTCCGCATCTGATCCTCCGAATGTTGCTGTACACCTTTTACCAGCCCTATCTGTTCTCCCTTATCGTCCTTTACCCCGACTTTGAGCGACAACTTTCCCTTCGGCACACCAATCGGTTGCCTTTTGGCACTTTGCTGTTCAAAGCTGTCCGTCTCGCCTTTTGGTGGTTCTTATGCGAAATGTCCCTGTACTTTCTGTACTTTGGCATCATTGCGCTCGATGCAAAATTCATGGACAACCTGCCCAAAAACGAGTTCGTCTCCATTGGCATGGCCATGGGTTAGTTCGTAATTGAGTGCCATCATTCCCCTTTCTCTCAGGTGCCTTCTTCCATCTCAAATACGTCGTCATTTTTGGCCTTCCGGCACTGTTCGCCCATTTGGATGGCATGCAGCCCCCCGCTGGGCCCATTTGCATTTCGCGAGTGGCCCTTTACTCCAAAATTTGGCGTGGCTTCGACCGGGGTTTGTACTCCTTCTTCAAGGAGTACATTTTTATCCCCATCTGTCGTCCATCCTTTTCGCTCTTTCGCAAAATCCTCGGCATTATTGTCTCGTTCACTTTTGTGCTGCTTTGGCACGGCTTCTTCCCCCACAACATTGTCTGGATCGGCTTGAACATTGCCGAGATGTTCATTGAGTGAGTGTGCCGTACCGTCAATCCCTCCTCCTATTCCCCCCCCCCTCGCCCTCTTCTACTGAATCCGCTGAATTCCCTTTCAGATTTGGTGCCAAATCCTTTTACTCCATTCCCTCTGTCCAACAATTTCGTCTTCGCATTCTGTCCGATTTGGCTTTTCGTCGGCTTCTCGGCATTCTTCAAATCGTCCCCTTTGCCTTTGGCCTTTATTCCAATTTTTACTTTCTCGGCGGGGGTTCGGTCGGTTGGCTGTTCGTCCAACGCATTTTTTGGGAAGAAACGGTCACTGTCCGATGGCCATTCCTTCTGCTGATCACTTGCGGATACTTTTATATGCAAGTGACCATGGAAATTGAGAGGAAAGCGGAGGCGGAGAATGTGACGAAAGCGGGGAGGAAAGAGTGCCCAATTTGGGAGGGAAAAGCGAAGGCAGAGGAAAAAGAGAAGGACAATAGAATGGGAAAGGAGGAGAAAGATGATGGATGGAAGAAGACAAAGTGAGAGAGCGGAAGAGAAGGAGGGAAGAAGAGTAGAAGAGAGGGATAATGGATGGAAGAAGACAAAAAGTGAGAGAGCGGCGGGAGAGAAGAGGGAAAGAAGAGGGAAAGAAGAGAAGGATGATGGATGAAAAAAATAGTGGATGGACGGGAGAGAAAGGAGAACGAGAAATGACAGAGTAAAAAATGAGAGAACGGAAGAAAGAGAGACAGAGAGAGAGAGAGAGAGAGAAGAAGAAGAATGAAGAAAAGAAAGATTCGACAAAGTGCGTATTCGAATTGTAAATGATTATAAGCCCAATATGCAATATTCAAAGTGCAATTGTTCAGCAGCAGAAGTGGTAAAGCACTGCCCAAAAGCATAAAAATAAGACTGACAACAAAGTCAAAAATGCCAACAAAAAAAAGCAAAAGCACAAAACTCACCGCTGATGCAGTGCACTTCGTCCGTCGAGTCACGCAGAGTCGCGCCATCTTTGCAGTCCGCGTGCCCGTCACAGCGTTGAGCGAACGGAATACAGACACTGTCAGCGCACTCCCAATGCATATTCGCATCGCAACGACGCAGCTGATCAGACGACCCTATCAGAGTGGACGGACGAATGGAGGAAGAAATTATGACGCAGAGGGGGAGTGAGCAATAAACGGGCAAAAAAATGCCGGAAGGGTGGCATTTAAAAGTAAGTAAATGGCACGGACTTAGAAAAAAAACGTAAAAAATATTAGAAAGCAATAAAATAAGAAAATAAAAATTAAAAGAAAACTTTTGGCGCATAAGCACAACTTAAAAGTGAAAAACCAAGCAAAGAACATAAAATGTTGTGCGCCCTGTGGGACTCGAACCAACCCCCTTCTTTTCCGTGGAATGCTCTGACCAACTAATCCACGGGCACATTTTTTTATTCCACTTTTCCCACTTCGCTTCCTTCTGGAATCACATAAGCAAAAACAAATCATGTTTTGTGCCCTTACTGAAAATATTATGTACGACTCACTGGCACTTTTGCAACATTGGCCCTCCACGCACGAAGTGCCGGGCGGACAGACGGAGTGGGACCAACAATAGGTGGACCCGTGAAGACTGAACCTGAAAGAAAAGGGAAGGAACAGACAGACCAATTGGGTGGGTGAAACATTGGCATACGATGGTGAGGTCCCGTCCGGACAGGCCAAACTCAGCTTCGCAAAGGGTCCTGAAAGTTTTTATTTTAAATTGTCTTTTTCCAACTGTACCCCTCCCTCTTTTCCCGTTATGCTCCTCGCTTCGCTCCCCTCCCCTTTCTCTTGCCCCTGTCGTCTCTCTCTTCCCCCTCCCCTCTCCAGTACCCCTCTTCTTCCGCCCGCCCTCGCCTCCCTCTCTCCTCTTCTCCCTCCTGTGTCCCTCTCCCTCTCTCCTCTTCTCCCTCCCGTGTCCCTCTCCCTTCTCTCGCCTCCCCCCCTCTCCTCCTGTGCCCCTCTCCTTCCGCCCTCGCCTCCCTCTCTCCTCTTCTCCCTCCCGTGTCCCTCTCCCTTCTCTCGCCTCCCCCCCCTCCTCCTGTGCCTCTCTCCTCCCGCCCTCACCCGCCACCCTCTCTCTGCTGATGCACACCTTTGATAGGATTAAATTCGAACCCGTCCTCGGAGACGACTAATCGCCCGATTTGGCCGGTGTGCAAGATGTTTTCCAATTCCGAACGGAATTTGTGTAACAAAGAAATGTTCGACACATTGGCAAAATGTGCGTCCACATATGCCAAAATGCCCAAGGTGGGCTGATAGCGAAAATGACGAACGGAAGAACCCCTGTGGGGGGAGAAAGGTAAGAAAAGGAAAAGCCGAAGCAAACGGCACAAAGTCAACCGAAGAAAAAGCGGAATGATTGGACGGGAAGACTTTTAGCACACATTTAATCTAATTGACTCATTCCATTCATTTCTTCTGAGGGTCGAAAGCCCGAACATGCTCTCAGTGTGTACGCTTGTTTTCGTCCAAGCAGTGCCTTTTTAATTGCTGTTCGATTTGTCATTTGCCTGTAGGCGCTCTCCCCTCGCCAAATGTGGGCCAATGCCGCGCTCACCGCTTCGCTGGCCTCGCGAAAAGCGAAAGTGCCGGGATGGCGAAGTTCGGCAGATGATGTCTGTTTGGGAAGGTTCAGAGAAATGCGAACTGTTGTGGTCGAATTTGTCGAATTCGGCAGTGATGAGACGATATTCGAAACGGAGGGATAAAGCAAAAAAGAAAGGAGCAAAAAAAGGAGGCAAAGGAGGGGAGAGAATGGCACTGACGGAGGACCAAAAGCCAAAAATGGGAGAGGAGGCATTGGGCCTGAAGAAATTTATAAATAGAGCAAAGTGAAATTGACAAATTACGGGCAAAAAATACCATCATTAATAGAAATTTTGAGGAAATAAAATATAATATATATATATATATATAAAATAGCTGTTAATCCGATGCAATTTTGGCTCTATTTGTGATTGTTGAAAAGGGCATTCATTTTCCATCAAAAAGAGACGGAAAAGGAAGGGATGGGAAAGGGACAAAATCCAAAAAGGGAAAGGTGGGCAATGGGCCAATGGGTGGTCAAACACTGAATGAATTGAATGTGTGGTGCTTTTGCTTTGCTTTGCTTCTCCTCCTCCCGCAACTACTGCTGCGGCTCGTGTATTCAGCTTCCATCCCATTTTGCTGCTTTTCCCGCAACAAAATAATAAATGTGCCAATTAAAATTTGAATTTTTGTAATTGCCAAATGATTGAGGGGGAGGGGACTAACGGAACGAAAAGAGTGATGGGAAAAAAGGAGGGGCGGCAAATGGAGGGTAAAAGGGATGGTCTGATGAGAGAAATGGGCAGAAGTAAACGATGGATGGTCCGCCCGTTGGTGGTCAAATTTGGCCAGTTTTGCTGTCTTGTTACTGCCATTTAATTTGTTGCCGTTTTTCGACTGACAAATTTTGAAAGCGAAGGTCCTGTGAAAGACGGACAAAAGGACGACGATTGTCGGATGGTGGGGGGGGGGGGGGCGAAGGAATCACCGCGCGGGGCGCTGCGGGAAATCGTCATCGTTTTTGGGGCATAGAATGGGGAAGGGTTTTAGTGGTGGTATTGCTTCTTCTTTTCTCGAGGGGAAAGCACTCGATGGGAAGCGCAGCGGAAAGGAGGGGGGGAGGACATTGGGGATAATGATGGTGATCCCTCATCTCATTCACTCATCGACTGTGTTTAAGCAAAAAAATAAACATTCGGCGAGAAGTTGGGCCATCGGAACTCTTCGGCCAATGTTGCGATCGGTGGAGAGAGGGGGAGGGGGGGGGGGGGGGGGGGGAGTGTGAGGAAAATGAGGGAGGAGAGGGGAGGGGAAGAGGTGGGGAGAAACGGGTGAAGACGGGGAGGGGGAGGGGGGGGGGAGTGTGAGGAAAATGAGGGAGAAGAGGGGAGGGGAAGAGGTGGGGAGAAACGGGTGAAGACGGGGAGGGGGGGGGGAGTGATCTAACCGGAAGAATCGAAGCATCACGAAACCAAACTCCGACTTTTCAAGAGACGAGAACGACTGAGTGGGCAGCCAACTCCGTTTCTTCTTTGTACTTCATCTTCGACCATTTTTTGTTTAGCAGGTGCACAGATTGACTTGGATCGGAGGAGGAGGAGAATAAACCAAAGGAAATTCCAAACGAAAATTGCGAGAGGGGGGGGGAGAATAATGGGAAAATATATTGGCAAAAGAGAGAGTGGAGAGGGGGAAAGAGGAAATGAGTGAATGAAAATGGGAGGATGGAAGGGGTCGTGGAAATGGCTAACACAGGTGGAAAAGTGGAAGATGATGGCCAACAGAAGAAGAAGGGCAGAAAAGCGGGTAAAGACGGGGCCAAAGGCGAAGGACGGACGGACTGTTAGGGGGGGGGGGGGAGAAAAGGGGGGAGGAGAAGAGGAAGGGGAAGGGTACAACGGAAGGAAGGGGAGGAGGGGGCAAGGGACGGATGAATGGTGGTACAACACATCAGCAGATGGCAAAAGGGACGATAGGGATAGATCAGCAGAGGGATGATCATATCCATTCAGTGAATGGGAAAACAGTGAAGACATATTTGACTATCGGTTGGCAGAAGAAGAAAAGTGTACAATGAAAAGGATGAAATTATTATTATTCGGGCCAAAACGAATTAATTTCAATAATAAAGGAAGTTGGTAAAATAGGAAGATCAGCGCAGCAATGGCCCAAGCGATAATCAATGTTTAGAGGGGACGGAGGGGAAACCTTTTATTTTATTGTAAATGGGGAAAAGGGCGGTAATGAATGATACATTTGTTCCCGGAAAATCTGACTGAATGGAAATGATCGCTTTTCCCCATTTGTATTAATCATCGTCTTGCCTGCCCCCCCCCTGTTCGATCACTGTTCCCCTCACCACATTCTCTTCCCTCCCCCTTTCTCATCAATCGGATTTTTCTTATACAAACAACCGTAACAAATAAATATAACCCTTCTTTTTTGATTTGAATAAATGCCTCACTTTTTGTCGTTTTGCCACTGCTGTTTGCCATCCCCGTCCTTTTTGTTGTTGCCGCCGTTTCCCCTTCAATTGGCCTTTTTTGTGGTTCGTCTTCCGTTCGTTCTGTCCCTTCTTCGCCCTTTGCTCCTCCTCCTCCCTTCTGCTGCTGTTGTTCTTCCGTTCCCTGTTCCTCATCCAACATTTTGACCTCCTCTTCTTCTTCCTCCTCCTCTTCGCCTGATCCTTCTTTTTCCTCCCTTTCCTTTTCATTTGCCAATGTTTCGCCCTTTTCGTCTGGTGCCGATGAATAAGTGAAGCGCCATAGGGAAGAAGACGAAGTCGAAAGATGAAAGGCAAAAGAGGGACATGGCACGGAAATGAATAGGAGGAAAAGGAAGAGAAGGAGAAGAAGCAGCGAAAAATTGGGACGAACGGCACCCATTTATGGCATAATTAGTGAGCTAAAATAAAAGATTAATTTAAAAAAAAGCAATTAAATCTTTCTAGGAAGTGATTTAATATTTTAGAGGACAATCAATTCAAAAGGGCACTCCCGGGGTTTTACCGCGGGAAGGGTCACGAAAATTAATCCATAATTGTTGTGCTCAATTAGCTGCTGAAGAATGAATGGATGATGATGATATTGGAAAGATATTTAAAAGAAGAACGGAGGTCGTAACGGAAGAATGGTGAATAAAGGCAAAAGAGGCGCCAACCCCCGCCGCCCCTTCCCTTTCCTCTTCCCCCCTACCCCCGATCGCCTCCCTCCCTCCCCCCCCCCCGTTGCCCCGTTCCCCCGTCCTCCTGTCCATCCAACTGCCCCCGCCCCCTCGTCGTCCCGCGCACTTTCGCTGATGAAAGGCATTTGCCAGTCTCTCCCTCTTCCCCTCCCTCCCCGCCCACCCGGCCCCACTTCCATCTTCTTCATCATTCTTCAACTTACGTTTCATCCTCCGTTCTCCAAACCCATCATCATCTCCGTCGTCTGTCTTCCGTGTCAACTTACCCCCTCCCCCACGTTCATCCGTCCTCCCCTCCCCCCCCCCCTTCCCCCTCAACCGCATTCTCTCCCCCCTCCCCTCCCCCCCCCTCCCCCCGCCCTCCGCTCAATTCCTTTCCTTTTGCAAATCATTCTTTTTCGCGCATTTGCGTGTTAACATTTTTCGGGGATGGCAACACACAGCAAAATGAACAGAAGCTCCCGCCACCATTTATGAATTGAATAAAGAATCAAAAAATGACTGAATTTAAAGATTTAAAACTTATTTTTTGAGACAAAACTTAAATAATTTTAATTTCCATAATTGGAAGATGAATTTTCAAATAGTTAAAGGGTAAACAATTCTTCCGAATGACCAAATTGGTTCAAAAATTCGTGAGATAATCGGAAGGACGTGTGGGCAGAGGGACGGGGGACGATGGGGAAAAGGGGGAGAGGGGAGGGAGGGGGAAAAGGGGAATGAAGTGAAAATTCGGGACACAAAACAGTGGCCAAAGGGTGGCGAAATGAAGGATTATTTGGGCGGATGGAGGAAGACAATGAAAATGAATGACTTTGACTTTTGACTGCTGCTGATTTTGTGAGTAGACCATCCATCGGACACTCAAAGGACAGACGGGGAGAAAAGTGAATTCAAAATGTGGAATTCGTCATCATCACCACCATCGCTTAACTTAAACGACCCTTCCCCCTCTCCCTCCCCCTTATTCTCCCTCTCTCTATCTGTCCACTCCCTCCCCCCCTCTTCTCTCTCCCACCCTCCCTTTCCCCCTCTCTCTCTCTCCCCCCCCCCTCCGTTGGCCCCTCCCCCTTCAATTAATCAAAATCAAATTTTGGTGATGATTTATTACACAAAAATGTATGAAATTTTGCAGCTTTATAATAATAAATTCAAAGAACAAATGGGAGAAAAGCGAACTTTTATGGGGACAATTCAAAAATGGTTTAAATCGAACCTTTCTTTCTTTTTTTACGGTTACAGTTTTTGGAATAAATACAAAATGACCATGTGTCTGTCTGTCTGTCTGTCTCTGTCCCATTGGTCCCCATTGCCCCCGCTTTTCCCCTCTTTTTCTCAGCAGATCACAAAAGCTCGTTTTCACCATTTTCCTCCCTTCTCTTCCTCTCTTCTTTTCATCCCCTTTCTTCTCTTCTTCGGCGCTTCCTTCTTCCCTTTTCCTTCTCTTCCTCCTCCTTTCTCTTCATTCATTCACTCGTCTCTTCTTCCTCCTTTCTCTCCCTCCCTTTCTCTTCATCGTCTCTTCTTCCTTTCTTCCCTTTTCCTTCCCTTCCTCCTCCTTTCTCTTCATTCCTTCACTGGTCTCTTCTTCCTCCTTTCTCTCCCTCCCTTTCTCTTCATCGTCTCTTCTTCCTTTCTTCCCTTTTCCTTCCCTTCCTCCTCCTTCTCTCCCTCCCTTTCGCTTCCTTCTCTCATTCGTCCTCCTTGGTCTTCTCCTTCTCCTGACTGTCCTCCCCGTGCCTCCGCCTTTTCGCTTCAGCACCTGCTTCGACTACCTTTTGGACTTCCGGCATTACATCGTCGTTTACGAATGTCTTAAACTGCTCGAACTTCTCTTTAATTGTCGGCATGGCTTTCTGACGGATTACTTTATTTTATTTTCCCTTTTTTTCGTTCTTTTTCTCCCACCTCCTCCACCCATTCCTGCACTTTCTCATGTGTCTCCGGGTCCTGCAAAGTTTCCTTAGCGCTGTTAAACTTTTCGCGAACTGTCGGTCCCGCTTTGTCACGGATCCAATCGGCAGCCTAAATTTGCAGAAAATTTCACTTAATTTCGAATTAATTTATATTGATATTTTAAAAATAAATATTAATTTATTTTTGTCTGTTTTTCTTTGTTCGCTTACTCCAACTATTTTGTCGTGTGCACCGTTCACTAATTCGTCCCACCAGTCACATTCGCTCACTGTGACCAGCAAAAAGAGAAAAAAGACGCAAACGAAACGGTGGCGGGCAAATGTTGGCATTGGCATAATGCAAAAGAAAGAATTTGGTGGAAAGACAAATGGAAGAAACACTTTTGCTCTTTACCAATGGAAATGGCTATAAGTTGAACAAATTGTGCCTCCTCCCTCCCAAGCAGAACACAATCAATGCCTATCGCCTCTCCCCCCCCCCCCCGCCCCCTCCCGCGCCATTCCCCCAAATTTCGGACATTTCCCCCCGCGGTAATCCCTTGGGGGGGGGGGGGGGCGGGACAGTTGGAAACGAACGATTTGCATCGAATTGTTGGGCTGTGAAGCAAAAAGACCAAAGCATGTTTAGCTTCTTGGTTCCTTGGTTATGTACGAGAAGCTAACGCATTATTAGCTGAACAAAACGGGGTGGGGGGGGGATGAAAGGATAAAGCAAACCAAACAATCGCAATTGGGCAAGAAGATTAGGAACAAACTCAATCAATGAAAAAGTTTGATCTATTGTGATTAAATTAAACGATCAGACATAATATGAAAAAAGAAGCGAAAGTTTTTGTAAATGAATGATTAAAATGAAATGAAATATAAAATGAGCAGAGGGAGATGGATGACCAAACAGACATTCTCTTTCATCAGCAGCAGATGAATCACCCAAATGCGAAAGCCCAAAAATGATTCACCAGAGATAATGGAAAAGGGAGAGAGGGAGGGGAAATGGGAAATATAATGAAGAAGAAGCGGAGCGAGAATGACGAGAAAGAGGGGGTGAAGAGGGAGAAAGGGGGGGGGGGGGAGGCGAAGGGCCAGCAGGGTATCATCACAACGCCACCGCTTCATCGGCAGCCGAAGAAAGGTCGCCAAAGGACAATTAAGCGAAGGAAGGAACAACCGAAAAATGTTAGCCCCTCGAGGCAAATGACAGCAAATTGCGGAAGGAATTTGCCTTGGGCAGAAAACATTTGCAAATTTTCTTTTACTTTCTTTCATACCACGAAAAATAGCAAAAAAAACAAACAAATTCAATTTAAAACAAAACATTGAAATGATAGGCAATTGAGAAGCGGAAAATTGGCTTTCGAAATTCGAAAAATGAATATTCATTTTTCGAATTAAATGGAAAAAACGGACAGAAAAAAGGAGCAAAGGAAAAAGTGACTCAAAAGAACGGATTTTTTTTTTTGATGATCGGCGGCGGATTGATGAGCAGCGAGCGTCGTCCGTGTCCTCCCCCTTTTGCTCCTCCGTTTCTATTGCGCCTTTCGCTTTGCTCCCCTCGGCCATTCTTTCACCTTTGAACCGCACTTTTGGCCGCTCCCCTCTGCCTCTGTTCTTTCTGCTGTTGGTCATACCCCTGCTGCAGTCGTGGAGGAGGGCAGTGGTCGCAGCCCCCGTCTCCTCCGGGTTCGCCGTGTCGGCCCGGCGTCCCCTTAGGGCCACTCAGCCCGGCTCGTCCGGGTTGGCCCGGGTTACCCTAAAAAACGCAAATGCCATATGTTATCAAGGCAATAATAATTGGTCGAACGAGTTGCCCAGCTGGTCCAATCTGTCCCGGCTTCCCGGGCGGCCCATCCGGCCCGGGGGACCCGGGAGGGCCGTCCAGCCCAGGAAGCCCAATGGCACCCTTTGCTGCTGGCAGATCATTCAGCTTAAATGGTGATGCTAATTTAAATATTAATTCCAATGTTTGTTACCTTGCCCGGCTCCCCTTTAGGGCCAGGGGGGCCGTTCAGGCCGATTAGTCCGGGCAAACCTGGCATACCGGGCAGCCCGGGAGGGCCTTTCTCTCCAACTTAAACTCGAATTGACTGATTATGTTTTGATTAAACTTTTGTTCAACATTTTCCCGCTCTTCCTGGCAGTCCCGGCACTCCGTTCGGCCCTTTTGGCCCCTGGGGGCCTTTTGGGCCGGGCGGTGCTTGAGGGCAATCAAAGCACCTGTGCATCATGGGAAAGGTGTGTTATGTTGTACATCAATTGTTTGGGTAATACCATTCTTGTTCTGATAAACTTGCGCCCGGTATTCCATCCGCCCCGGGCAATCCGATTTTGCCCTGCACACCGTCAGACCCAGCAACTCCGGGCTGAAAGAGAAAGATTAAATTCCCTCTTTATTGGAATGTGTTTCGTGTTGCACTTACGGGTCCGGGCTGACCGGGTGGACCAGGCTCGCCGATCCCGCACTGGCAGCACTGAGACGAAGTGGGCACAGAAAACAAATATGGCGAAGCGACAGGCGTTCGGGACTGTCCGAATGAAGTAGGCCCGTTTGAGCCTGCCCTGAGTTTAGTCCTCCGTCGGATTTCCCCCCTGGGCTCCGTCACATTCACATTCTTCGGCCTGCCCCCAACCCAATTAGGGTCAAAAAAGGGAAGCGGACGTGCCAATGGCGGCAAATGGCGGGGAATTCGATGGATTGCCACCGGAGGAGCGACTATCTGTGAATGTTGTTCAAATTTAAACAACGGATTTTGACGAAAGTTCAAAGCATTTTGACCCGTTCAGTGTGCTCAAATTCCATCCACAATTTATCTGCTTCATTTAAACAAGACGCCAAATCAATGCCAAACGCGGATTGCACCCGCTGCACATGGAAGAAGACGAGCGGAACGAGTAACACACTTGCGACGGTGGCAAAGGTGCTAAAAGACATTTGCCAACTGATGGACCAGCCGTCTCTTCCACCAACCCAAGTGCCACACTGACAAATGCCGTCACTCGGAGCGTTTCGGCATATTCGAGGCGTAATTTGTGCGGCGGCTCGTGTAGCTTTTTGCTTTTAAATTCTCTGCTATTCATTCGGGAGAAGAAATCAGCTGATTTGGAGGAAATGCTTTGGCAGGGAATGGACAAAAATGCGTTTAATGGATATGGGACCAAAGCGGGAAGAGGGGGAGGGGAGAGGGGCAAAACAAAACCAGAAATGGAGGGGAAGAAAAAGCGGAGGAGAATGGAAGACCAAAAACAATATTCGGACGAAAAAGAGGCAAAGGTATTCATTTGACTGACTTGGAGAAATGGATCGGGCGGAAGGTAATAACAATTGTGGTGGGAAAAGAAACAAAAACCGATGCTACGCGATAAAAGAAAACAAAAAATGTACGAATAGATGTACATACATATACAGGGTGACATTTCCCGGACACACATTTTTACCCATAACTTTATTCACAATATAGATAGAGGCATGAAACAAAACCCAAAAAGATAGAGAACTAAATTGGCAACAACAATAACTACCATCCGTTTTCAAAGTGATCTTTATTTGTTTTGATACCAAGACGCAAATGCTTGGGAAAAATTTCGACGATGGCTCGCACCTCCTGGATGGACATTTTGTTCCATTCCCGGACCAAGGCTTGTCGCAGAGATTCCAAACTTTTGTGAGGTTTTGCACAGGCACTGGACTCAAAATAATTTATGGAGCTCATACCGAGCGAGCGTAATGAATCGTGCTAGAGTGCCAAAAACCCAATTTTCGAAAAATGCGAAGTTCGAGCTTTTTGGCTGGGGCATAACACATCTTAAATGCTTTATTAGCCACCACAAAATGAAAACAAAGGGTTGAGTTTCAGGAAAGTTAAGATAAAAAACAGAAAAAAACAGCGGGTCGCAACTCTTTTTTGACTATTCAAGTCATAACTTTTTCAGAACTGGTCAAACTGTTGTGTCTGGGCTGTATATCATTTAACCAAATGTCTACAGCCCAGACACAACATAAAGTATTCTCAAGTTTTGTGAGCTCTGAACGTGAGCACCCAGACAAAAGGAGTGATGATGTGCTACACCTCTTCTTACCGGGCTTCGCCTCTTACCGGGCTCGACTTTTCAGTGGCTGTGGTGCGCAGCACCCTTACTTCCTCCCCTTTCCACTCTTTGGGGGTTTATTCGGCTCCCTGAGTGATGGGATTTTGATGCCGTGGCAGGGGTTGCTAAATGGTGAGAGTAAAATCCCCAACGCCAGGAGGAGTCGAACTTGAGAATACTTTTTGATGTGTCTGGGCTGTAGACCATTTAGAATATTAGGCACTTTTTAGGCCTTATTTTTATTCAATATTATCATTATTTTTTCGCAGTTTTAACAAAGCAATTACAGAATCTGATTGAATGTACATGATAGAGAAGCGAATAAGGTATAAAATGAGTATAAAAACATTGTTAATAAAAAAGAGAAAAAAAAAGTTATGTAATTTTTCGGTAACGGTAAAAATCGGTAATTACCGATTACCGATTTTCCCCCAAACCGATCGGTAAACGGTAATCGGTAAATTTACCGATTTTTACCGTCTCTAAAAAATCAGTAAATTTTGAAACCATAATGATTATTCAAAAATTATTTAAAAGACATAAAATGAGTTTTAATTAACAACTAAAATATTATATTAATTTAAAAGGAATTTACACAAAAAGGGAAGAGGAAGGGAGGTGAGAAAAATTTCTAGAAGTCAATCTCAGAAAACAAGGTAGAAAACTCTGGTCCTCGGCAGTAAGATCATTGAATGAAAATATGGGAGAGATTTTCTAATTTATTTTACTAAGATTTGTCGATTTTTGAGGTATCATTAGTTTTTCAAGGATTTAAAATAGGGTTGCAACCGGAGCAGCTCACTTGAGGCCGCACGTTTCAGTGCCAGCCGAAGTTTTTGTCCATAACTTTTTCATTTATTATTTAGCTGCTTGCCGGTCGGCTCGACATGCCTTTTTTGTCGACTTTTACCAAGGGAAAAACGACCTATAGAAACCAGGGCTGGGCGCGATTCGCGTATTAACTTTAGGATTTTTTAAAATTTTCTCCAGAAAATGCAATAAAAAAGAAAAATGAACCCTAAGGATAGGCCTTAAAAATTGTAAAAAAATAGGGTGCACCCCAAAATCACGCCGGCCGAAATAACGCCGGCCAAAATCACGCCGAGACAAAATCACGCCGCGGAAATTTCAGAAAAAATATTGTTCGAAGCCTGTTTTTTTTTTTGAAAAATTCTAAAAAATTTAAGGAATTTCAAAAAAACTCGTAAAAATTTTCGGAAATTTCCTTAAAAAACTTTGAAATTTTTTTTTACAAGGGTTTTTTTTTTTTAATTTTCTGACGGCGTGATTTTGTCGCGGCGTGATTTCGGCGGCGTGATTTCGGCTGTGTGATTTTGTCCTGTTCCCAAAAAATACACCCCTAAGAATCGACTTTTTTTTTTGCGCGATCCGAGACCGCGGCAAATTTCAATTTATTACGATTGCACATTTCCAGGCCAGTTCTTAGCGTTCCATGCGTGAGCCATTTTCGGGGTGCCGTCTTTGCGCTGTGGACCCCGATACGCAGCACGTGCACCAACTCGGCAGTATGAAGTAGCAAGAAGGGGTCGCTGAGCGCCTGACCACGAACCTTCTAGTTTTCGAGTACTCTCGACAATTCATTCCCGCCCACTATGCCCCTGACCACGAATCTCTCCGACATTAAGCTGTTTCCTGCTTCCATATCCCATACTTGGGTCCTTTCTCGCATTCATCACCCGAAGTCTCCGTCTTATCTTAAACCGAAAATTAAGCTATTGATTGGGTGGTAAAATTCAGAAGAGAAATCGGTGAAAATGAAGCCCATCAGCAACAGATGGAACAGAACAGTGGTAAAGATGGGCGATGTTCAGATGAAGCCCAAAGGATTTGGCATTTTTGCCAATTTTCATTCGTAAAAATTCTGATTACTCTCAGTTCTATTCGGGAGTCGGAATGATTTAGTTTCTTGACATTTCAAATTTTGAGAAAAGTCAAAATTTGAAGTTTATAAAAATATAATTTGGCATTATGTATATAAATAAAATGCTTTTTCTTTGTTAACTCAGAAACTCTGCTACCATATACCACATACCTACCTATGTAGTAGTAGGCCATTAAGCCATTTCAAAGAGATTATTGATTCAGATTCCTATTTATTATTGCTGTCTATTTTATTCTTCATCATAAAGCAATCCTGGACTCCATTCAATTCTTTGTACCCGACGTCAGTTTTTTCATTTAATCGAGCTTATATTTTATTACGTTTAGGACATGAAAAGACAGTTCGAACCAATGGAACATCACCAAGGAAGAATGGCTTCAGGGCCCAAGCGATACCGAGCCGACGGTTACAATGATGCATTGGCTGAAGGAAAATTTGAGCTGCGTCTTTTGATACCGACGAAGTCCGCAGGCGCGGTTATTGGAAAGGGCGGCGAGTCGATCAAATCGCTGCGCGCCAAGGTTTTTTACTTAATTTTTTAAATTAATTGGGGTTTCCAAATTCTGATCCCATGGGTTTTTACTGTTAATCAATGTTTGAACATATTAAAAGTTCAAATAAACGAGATTTACCATTTGACCAATTTGTTAGGGTTGACAAATGTTGCCATTTCACTGTCCTTTCCTTTTATCGCACTTGCATTAAGATTATTTGAGCCCTCCCTTTAGTACGATGCCATTGTAACCGTCCCCGACCGAAGCACTCCCGAACGGTAACTCCCATTCCTGTCCTCCAAATCCCGATTTGGTGGGAAATGGGACTCCTGACAATGTCATGACCAACCCAATTGCCCGTCCCGCTCGCCCTCCAATGAAGTCCTTCCACTCATTGTCAACCCGAAGCCTCACCACCGGTTTATTCCATCCAAGAAATTTGCGATTAGCGAAGACAAAAGCTCATATATATTTTCCGGACCTAATTAATTAGAAGATAAAAGAATTTTCGCTGTGATCAAGTGTTTTTAGTGTTTTGACCATCGTGTGCGCCCAGGAGAAATTGGCCGATTGTTTTTCAGAGATTTTGGAGAAACTCACTGAGGTTATTTTCAAGTACACTATGGGTTTAATGACGAATTTACAGGATCAAGGCAGAGATGACGTGGATGTGCGTGTGATTGTCCATCAGTCTCATGCCGGAGCCATAATTGGCAAACAGGGCAGCAAAATTAAGGAACTGCGTGAACTGATGCAAGCTCATATCAAAGTATTCCAAGAATGTGCACCACAATCGACTGATCGTGTTGTTCTCATCACTACCCAACAGTAAGGAAAATTTTCAATGGATTTTCAAAAAAAAAAACATTTTTTTCAGAACTAAAATGCCTGATGCGATTAAGCACTTGATGGAGTTTATGCGCGAGGTTTGTTTCATAACAAAAGGAGTGTTGCCAGTATATAATACCACCTATTGTCCTTTTCAGGTGCCAATTAAAGGTCCAACCAAACCGTACGACCCGAGTAGCCACGACCCTCGCATTGTGCAATGTTATGGGGGCTTCAGCGGACCAATGCCACCGCCTCAGATGGGTGGCCCACCAATGGGGATGCATGGTGGCGGAGGTATGGTTATGGTTACATTGCTTGGAAATGGGAATCTGATTTTTCAAAACTTAACTTTTCCTGAAAAAAAATTACACAAACACTTTAAGAATCAGCCAAAATTGTTTTTTTGAAAATAGGAAAACATAAATGGCCAACCATTTAGTGGGTTATGCAGGTTTTGGACCACGTGGCGGACCACCCATGCCTGGAGGGATGGGAATGCCGGGCGGATTCATGCAAGAACAAGTGACCACTACCCAAGTGACCATTCCCAACGAGTTGGGCGGCACCATCATCGGGAAAGGCGGTGATCGAATTAATCGGTATTTTTAAAAACTAAATATAGTATAAGTTCTCTTGTTGTCATAACACGCAGAATTCGGGCGGAGTCGGGCGCTCGTATTGAGGTTGGAAACGCTTATGGGAACGAGGAGCGCATAATCACCATAACTGGCACTCCGCATCAGATCCAATCGGCTCAGTATTTACTCCAACAAAGGTCACCTTTTTCAAAATACAAATAATCATAAAAGAATTATTGGCATTGATTTGCTCAATTATAATTGTTTGTTGAGAATATTTTGTATTTCAGTGTGCGTACTTCCGAGGCCGGTCGTCGTTACCTTCGTGAGCAGTGTTAGTCCCGCAGTGGTTGTTTATTGTCAGAAAAGAAAAACGACCAAAAAGGGAAGGAACCCACATACTTTGTCGACTTACCATTCATTTGTCCTGAGAATCAAATAAAAATGAGAACAAGAAAAGATCACATTTGCAATACAAATGCCACAAAGCATCCAAGCATATTCAGCATAGTAATAATAAGTTACTTTGAGTCAATAGTTTCTAGTCTTTGTCAGTAAAGAGATTTTAAATATTTTTAATTTGATTTAAAGAATTTGTTTTAATGAGTTCCTTGTTGGGTTGATTTCAAAATTATCTAGCCCTCCCGGCAAAAGGAGTAAATTTTGCCTAATTTGTATTTGTTATTCATCTATAAAAAGGAATGGTTTTAAAGCGTTTTTGTAATAGGTAGGTTTTTGTTTAAATGGGCGGAAGGTTGCACTTAAACAAACCTTTTTGGTGAATTATGCAAAAATTGTTATGTTAGTGTGTTCTGGTCATATCAGTAACAAAAAAAAGGAGCGTGATACATTTTAATTAAATTGTAATGTTCAAATACACCCCAACATCAAAAACATTGCAAGGTGTAAACATTTTTTATCCGTCAACAAGGAATCCGTACCGGGGGACGGCCCACTCTGTCCCTCGTCCGAGCATAGATGTTATCTCGTCCCGTTTCTCATCCGTCTTATCCGTAATCGTATCCTTCCGACCCCTCCCCCTCATTATCTCTCGCCTTTTCAACTCAAGTTCTGAGAGAGATTCCTTAACTGCGAGTATATTGTTCTTTTTATGTTCCGTTCTTTACTATTATTTTTATCATCGTGTTTTGTTTTTTTATAATGAAAAAAAGACATGCCTCCTTTTTACATTATGTTATTAGCAAATAATATCTTTTTCAATCTAAATAGCGGATTTTGTTTTGTGTTAAGCCACATTTTGTAAAATTAAAGATGGCAACAACATTGCCGCCTTTGCTATTGGAGGTAAAACATTGGTGAAAAGCACAAAAATTTCTTATTATTAGTTGGAATATAGGAAAAATAAGCTTTTAATTAGTGTGCTGTAAGTGCCTTCTATTTAGCGCCTCAAGAAGCGTGGAATCGTTCGACCAAAGAATGGTGTGGTTTTGTGACTAACTAATGTGAAAAATTTAAACTGCGTTTGGTCGTGATTGGATACTATTTTAATATTACAGCTAAATAGGACAATTGAATAAGCGAACTTTGTTTAGAAGACGAAGAAGTGTTTGCTGAGAGTTACGACCAGGACGATGAATCGGTCAGTTGGTCAAATGCTTACCATTTCTTGGCATTGTCTATTTTCTCCCTGTGTCCTTCATAACATATTTAATTTTCCCACAGAAATTGGATGTTTCCCGCGAGAAATACCGTGGTGGTGCGCCGGGTTGTCCCAACAAGCACAATGCGTTCCACGTTTGTACCGATTTTTGCTTTGACCATTGGCAGGAGGGCTACCCGGAGAGTCGGTAAACCGTGGAGAGGGATGTTTTTGAGAAAAAAAAAAACGAAAGTAAATTTGTGAAACAGTTTGCCTCAAAAATATATGGAGCAGCGAAACAAAATGCTGCGGAATTACCCACTGCCGAAGGAATGGATCGAAATTTACGACCCGGGGATGCGACGCCATTACTATTGGAACCAAATGACCGACGAAGTTTGAAGAGGGGGCAAGCCATGCCATTATCAGAAAATATGGCTCTTATGCAGTTTAGCCCCCATGATTTTTTCCCCATTTCTAAGTGAAAAATTCCAATTAATTGGTTTTCGGGTTCGCTGATCATGAATCCGACATCCGTTTTATGCAATTCCGAACCCCTGACCCGAAATCGAACAAAAAGTCAAAAAAAAATTTTTGTTCAAAATTAAAATTTCTTGCCCAAATCGAGTTAAATGCACGAAATGCTTAATGAATAAGCATAAAACAACCATTTTATGGGAGTCATTTACAAGGATATATGACACTTACTTGCGACCAAAAGTTAAAAAACACAGCATTATAATCCCCAAAGTGTTTGCGCCAGAGAAACTCCGGCATATAAGTATTGTACATTGATCGAGCATCCCCAAAACGTTTTTCGCCTTAATTTTATTTTTTGCCAAAGACTTTCAATGCTCTGCGTATGGGTGCCAGTGACAGGGTCGATGAAGTTGGAATTTTTCACTTAAAAATGGGAAAAAAATCATGGCGGTTAAACTGCATAAGAGCCGAAAATATTTATTCCTTCCCCATTTTAAGGTCTGTTGGCTGTCTCCGAAACATCCGAAAGCTGTAATTTCGGAAGCGGCGGCAAAGATTGCAAAAGGTCGTCTTTAAAAAAAAAAAAAAATTGACAATTTTTTCTATTAGAAACATGGAACGTGAGCAAAACGGAGCGCAATGAAAGTGACAGGGGCGGGAGGAGAGGAGGCCGAGAAGGTGACGAGAGAGAAGGGACGGAACGCAGGGGGAAGGAGCGCTACAGAGGCAGCAAACGGACAAAGGCACGGACAACGCGGGGGGGGGGGGAAGGAATTTATGCTTTAATTTTCCAATTTTACCCTTAATTTTCTGTTTAGGACTATGAGCTTGCCTTGCCCGACATTGACGAAGAGGGAGGACGAGAAGTTGTTGAACTTAGTGATCGTGATCGACTTAGTAATACAATTTTTTGTTTGTTTGCGCCAAATTGTATCTCTTTCCCATTAGAACGTGCAAAACGGCGTGGAATTGACCCGATGGACCCGTCAGCTTATGGAGACGCGCCGTCTGGCGGTTGGACATCCGGATTGCGAGAAGTGAGTCAAAATTCGCGGACGAATTCCCCTTTGATAAATGCCTTTCTGCTTCTAGGACCAAGAAGTGAAGACCGGCGTGGATGTGACAGCTTCTGGTCCGGTATGGACTTGTTCATTTCCACTCCTTTTATTTACCTAATTTACATTTACAGCTCTTCCAACAACGTCCCTACCCCGCTCCTGGTGCAATTTTGCGCAAACAGAACCCCGACTTGTACAAGAACCAATGAATCGATACAAGTTGATGGCAATTATATTATTTTTTATTTCTTTATAAAAAGTAAAAAGCAATTTGGCATTTTTCTTGTTTGGTATTTATGGCGTATTATCATTGGCTTCATTCTCTGCTGAATGTTCACTTAATTACCCATTTATCCTTTTCTTTGGCTCCATGGATAATTTGTCTAAAGATTGTGCAGAAGTCACTCGTCTGCTCCTGTGGAAACACTCAAAACTGATCAGAACTTGTCTTGATGTTTTGCCAACGGATTATGCAGTTTTTCAAACAACAAAGTGCGATTAAAATGTCTCGAAATAATAATGACAATGGTAATCTATTCGTCCGGTTCTCCTTTTCAGACCCACCATTCTCTTCTTCATGCTTTCTGGACTTGATTTGCTTGGGCAATTGGACGCGGCCATTGACCAGCGACGACGGCGCGAAATGGTCGATTGGATTTATGCGCTTCAGCTGCCTCCAGAAGGTTAAATTAAGCAACGCAGGAAATGGGGTGCTAGTCCAATTTATGCATCCAATCACCTGACCATCCTTGGTTTCATGGGCCATAGCTCTTCTTGATTAACCAATTCCTACATTCTTGGTATAATCGAAAGCTTTAAGTCTATAGAAACGTAACAATCTATTTATAGTATTAAGGAAACCGACAAAATAAAACATTAATAAAACAACCTTTTTTCTTTTTTTTTTTTTTTGCTCAAATTTGCGAAATTTTTAATACATTCTTTAGCTTTCGAATGATACTAAGAATGCAGGGATTGATTAATGGTCAGTTGATTGGACGCATAAAAGTTCATTAGGCGCATAAACTGGACTAGAGCCGGAAATGGAATTAGTGGGTTTTCTTTGCGTTCGGCTTGCCCCTGATTTCTGGAGTTCCGGGCCGCGGCATAAGACCGGTTTAGTTGTTATTCACTGCCTTTCCTGACAACACCATTCTTTACCCTATCTCTTATGGAATTAATAGACTATCTTAACCTCTCCCCAAGACTAAATGGCCTGCATTTTAGGCTCTTCGTCTCGCTGTTGTGGTGGCTTTCGTGGCTCCTTCCTCTCCGCCCCTTTCGCCGGCGTTTGCACTTACGACTCGGCCCATCTCGCCCAAACGTATACTTCCCTCTGCACTTTGCTCATTCTCGGCGACGACTTTTCCCGTTTGAATCGCCATGCCATTCTCCGCGGCGTCGCCGAGTCACAGGCCGAGGACGGAAGGTGCGTACTTTCGGATTTGGGTCAGAAAAAGTTTCTTTAAATCCCGCTTTTTCCGTTTGTTTTGCAACGTGAAAAACTGAGCCCTGCCGTCTGGTCCCCAGTCCAATATGCTTATGACTCTTTAAAATAGAAGGACCTGGCCGGCAGGGTCCAATTGGGGGCTCATCCTCCACCACCGTTTGTAGTTCAGCTTTTTTGATGGCGATCGAAGCAATGAAAGTGACATGCGTTTTCTGTTTTGTGCCTGTGCCATTTGTTATCTGCTCGACGACTTCTCGCCCATTAGTCTGTGCCAATATAATTTCATTTATTTTTTTGTTTCTCTTCTCTTCAACAGTCGTCCCCCAAATTTGTTTGTTTAGACATTCCCTCTCTGTTGGGCTTTGTCCGTCGTTCTGTCAGTTACGACGGTGGCATTGCGCAAGCGCCGTCCCTCGAAAGTCATGGCGGTTCCACCTTTTGTGCCGTCGCTGCGCTCCTTCTGATTGGCCATCTTTGGGACGGCTCCGTGTTGGACAATGCCAAAATTGAACGGGCGAAAAGTTGGGCACTGCTGAAACAGGAGGAGGGCTTCCACGGCCGAACCAACAAGTCGGACGACTCGTGCTATTCTTTTTGGGTGGGCGCGACATTGGCGGTTTGTTTTTGTATTTGCTGAAATTGGCATTTTGTTTTTCTTTTTAATTTACAGATGCTCAATGCTCTCCCGTTGGCGGATTGGCCGGTTTTGCGCTCTTTTCTGCTCCGTGTGCAGGACACGACCATCGGCGGTTTCCGCAAAGATGACGACTCATCACATTCCGACCTTTTGCACACGTATTTCTCATTGGCTGCTCTCGGAATGTTCGGCGAACCGTCCATTCGTCCGTTGTACGCCCCGCTGAACATTTCGGCACGGACGCACGAACATTTTCGGAGGATTAAACGCCGATGGCACAACGGGGCGTCGGAGGGAATTCACAGACCGACAGAGATGGAATAAAGAAGAAATGAACAGCCAATGATCTACTGATCGTAAGAGGGGACATGAGCTGAAAACGAAGCGTTTGGATTTTCCTTTGACTTATTTCAGTAGGGACGAGCTTTTTATGTTTTTACATAGCTTTTTTTGTTTTTGCTTTAAACGCGCAAAACCGCATTTTTTGAAGTTCAATTTAAGACATATTTTGAGGAGTTTTCAGCAAATATTTAGGTCCATATTTCGGGATTTTATGACATAAAAATTTCATCCCTAGTTATCAGCAGAGCAATTTTTTTTTCTTTTTGATTGTCTCCATTACAGTGCATTCCGGCAGTAATTTACATTCATTATTTATTGTACAGCTTTATCCAAATTTAAATTTTTATTGCCTATTTGTATTTTTTGTTTATACTAGGGTTGAGCGGTACCGTACCGGTACTGGTACTGAAAAAAAAACGTACAAATGAGTACCTATTACCTGTTTTGATCGGTACTAGTACCGGTTTTCCCAGCCAAAAGGTACCGGTTTTTTAACCTGAAAAGTACCGGTACCAGTGTTGAACTTGAATTTTACAAAACTCCAATTTCTAAAAACTAATACCGGTGGTACCATCGGATGACCTATTTTATCAAATAAATTAATTTGCAATTCACTTCAATTAAAGAAAATAGTTAAGAACTATTGTATAGTTACACCCTTCCCTGGTTTCTTCTTTTTTGCGACCAAATGAACAAAATCAATTCGAATAACACCAATTACACCTGTATTCAAAAGTCAGAACAAATAATAACTTTATACCAAACATAACAAAAACGATAAAACGACAACTGAAAAGACAATAAATAAAATCAAAACACAATCACTCATCAACAAAACTGAAATCTCTAAAAAGCTGAAGTCCTTAAGTTACTCTTTTCCAAAGAAAAATATTTAGAGTCAAAATAAAATGAACGAAACGCCAAAGAATAATAACATAATTAAGTCCAGACAGTATTACCCAATAAAATAACTCACAATTTTTCGATTTGTAAGTCGTGTGAGATGAAATTTTGATGTAACCCTTTTTTATTTTATTTTAGTGTGAATTGCGAATTGTTTTCAACTTTGGTAGTAAATAGGGTAAACCAAATAAAAAAAGAGAAATATTAGCCGAATTACAAGTGAACATTTAAAGGTCAGCTCAACAACAAGAAAAATAAATCCGAAAAAAGTATCCTAAAGCACACCTTAAAAAAGCGGTAGAGGTCGGTTTAGCTAGCGTAGTCCGTCACTCGTTGCCTGAACATTTCCAAGGTCCCCCACATGGCGAATTGTGTCCTGATGAACATAAAAGGTAAAAAATCAGAAAATTACAAGGGAAAAAACAATTGGTATTTATATATAAAATGGCACAAAGAAATGAGAAACCTCCGAACCGCCATGCCCCACACCGTCGGGGTTAAAGTGTCGACCGACCGAACTGAATGATTCGTGACTTAAGTCACCGTATTCTAAAGCATCTTGGCTTTGAAAAACTGAAAGGCTAAAGGAACCGTAAATGGCGAAACCGTGGTTGCCCATCGAAAGACCGCGAATTTCGCCGTGTACCTCGACGAACCCGTTTTCTTGATTCTGATAACATTGATTTGATGGATTAAACCCTTTCGATAAATCCATTGCCTGTGCGAACGTAATGGTTCCACCAAGTCCTTGATCGGCTGAAGCTCCTGTCAAGATACAAACCGCCTTTCTGCTGATTCTCATCGACTGTAAAATAATTATTTACAAAATTCACCATGATATACTGAATCCCTATTAAAAAATAAATTATAATTGATTAAATCCGCACTCAGTTTTGTATTATTGCCTATAAGCTTTTTTCAATAATTTACTTCGGGAAGTGCCCTTAATCCTTCTAGTTCCAATATAAGATCACGGCATGCTGGGTCACCATTGGCACAGTGCTTAACCATCGGCCATTTTGTCCCCGCTATTGCCTCACCATAGGCTTTCCGCAATCGATGAAAAACCCAAAATTACCGAATAAAGCTATGAATAATAGTAATTTAAGTCCACAGCAACAAAAAAAAAGCAATTCAGGGAATCGTGATAAAAAAGGCGAAGTAATGAGAATAACAATAAAAGCAAACTGAAGCCCTAATTTTAGGGGGTATGAAAAAAGAGGACGAACCAAGTGGAAGAAAAACCTAACACAAAGCAGAAACTATGCTAAAAATGCAGCATATGTAGAGAAAAACAAAAAAATACAGACAAAAATCAATGACAAAAGCATACAGAAACCCATATGTTTCGCCATAACATAGCACGAGGCAACATGAAATTTCGTTAAGTCACAGACGAGAAACAGATGTTCGGATGGGAATGTTCTCTATGGACACAGAAAACAATTTCGTACAAAAGTTCGGGAGGGAGCTGCCTACGCCCCATCTCGTTGTCAGCAAATTTGCAGCTTTCTGCTGGGACAAGACTTTATATCACTTTTTCATTAGTCTACTTACGGGCAATGAATGGTGATGAAAGGGGTTAGTAATTAAAATGCCGAAGAAATCAAAATAAAAAAGTTGATTAAAATTTCAGAGATGAAAAGATGCCAGGAGGTAGTCGTCGAGAGGGTAACTGTAAACGGACCAATTAGTTTATCCTTTGAATCAATTTTATTGTAGGAAGGAAATACCCAATCAAACCCTTTATTTGGGCAAATGACAAAAAGTTACAGCCAAATGAACCGGGTCAAAATCCATCGGCAACATTACGGACAAATTTGATGAATAAACAGATTCAAAACCTAATAAAAGAAGCAATTAGAACATATGCATATTATATGCCTTTTTATATTTTAAAGCATTTAGAATATATTTTGTCTTCAATACAATTTTAAAATTAATAATCCATCTAAAATTTAATGAAACAATTTCATTTTGCCAAAAAGAATTCAATTGTGTTAAAAAAATTATTTTTGAAGCGATGTTTTTTGCTAAAATCCGCGATTCGCGACCGCTGCCCCTCAAAATGTCTCCGACTCGAAATGTCTCTGCCTCAAAACGTCTCCGCCTCAAAATGTCTCCCCAGCTAAAATTCTCATAATGTCTCCCATAAAAATTTCAAATTATAACAGAATTTTGATTTAAAATGATATTTAAAATACAAAAAAAGGCTTACTAAAAGAAATTTATTCCAGGATAATACCAATGCATAATACAATATAAAAAATAATAACGAATTGTAAATTTATTTTTTTGATTTCCACTTTCCTCTCTTTTGGGCCCTTCCTTTGCTTCTTTTCCTCTGTTGCCTTCTTCTCTCAAATTTTTGTCATCAAGGCATTTTTGGCGATATGCATCAAAATAGCCAACTGAAACTGTGAAACACATGAAAAACATACATTTTGTTTGGTCCTCTCCTTACCTTCTCCAAAAAATGTTCAGCTTTTTCGTCTCGCGCAGTTTCTTCCAGTTTCGACTTTGAACAACAAAACAACAACGGATAATGCATTGCAAAAGGCTTCCGAATTCGCCAGTCGTTGTTCACGTAAAAGGGCGGTCGGAGTGCACCACCGCAAGTGGTCAACACACACAAAATTGAAAGGAATTAATACATTTCCGTGTGCCGACAAAATCCAGACTGAAATTATAGTTGACACACTACTAATTGTCAACAATATTAAGAAATAAATTATATAATCTGAACATCATTCGCCGCTTTTTATTCTTAATGAATTAAGCAAAAGTCGGGTCGGGATTTTGTCGACACACATAATAGCAAAGAAATAAATTATTTGGCTATCTCATTTAATAGTTGGTCAAAAATTAACAAGTCCGTTGACGAACAAAGGGATGTGAAAAAATCTCCAATTGCCTGAAAGTGGTTCGGACGGCTTCGCCGTAGTCGTTTTTTGGCCATACAACGGCACGCGTCCAAGCCGTTTGAAGTTTTTGTAAAAGTTTTGGCCCATGTGAAACATGCAGCCCATATGCATGGTATTCGCAAAAGTTGATCTGATTGCCAGAATTTCTGCTTTTTGGAAGTCGCAGAGAACTAAATAAATTGGTTTAATTCATTAGATTTTTTCCCGACTTTTGCTCGGCGATTCGTAGACATTCCCAATAATTTTCTATTATTGCCGGCTCATCATGCACTTATTTGCCTGGCCAGAACCCATCGCGACTTACGTCTCATGAGCCAGTGAGTTCGGCTACCAAATCTTTGGTATCATCTTCATTTTCGCCATTGGTAAGGTCGTTTTGTTCGCTTGGCTCCAGATTCGCTTCTTTCTCATCGCATAATTTATCAGGAATTTTCGTTTACGACTTTTTAAAAGAATTTTCAATTTCTACGCACAATTTTCCCTGTAATTATTAATAATAGTTTTAAAATACAATAACTTAGGCTTCTAATCAATTTATTAAATTATATACTTTATAATTTGAAATTTTTATGGGAGACATTATGAGAATTTTAGCTGGGGAGACATTTTGAGGCGGAGACGTTTTGAGGCAGAGACATTTTGAGGCAGAGACATTTCGAGGCGGAGACGTTTTGAGGGTGCGCCATTCGCGACTGCCGAGTATAACGGTAACATGTGAATTCGTCAGTGGTGATTTCGTCAGTAGTGATTTCGTCAGTGTTAGTGAGTGATTTCGTTGTTTTTTGACTTTCTTATGGAGTGAAAACATTTAATTAATTAATTAAGGATTTAATTAATTTAAAGAAACGGTTTAATTAAAATTTTGCAATTAAAAAATAGAAACCGTCACGCTTATTCAAAAAAATTCAGCCTTTACTGTTTACTTTGTTTGTTCATTTCCCATGACTCGTCACCCATTTGGTATTATTAACTCGAGACTTCCCTCCATGTTTTCTGCACTCCTTGGATTAGTCGATATCCTTAGTCCGGTTTTCTGTCTGACAATCGAAGCGTGGACATGAGCAGACCAGTTATAGCGGATCCAAGTATCTCTTCGAAGTAAAAGTTTTAAACAACTATGCCGTCGAATTTGTTTGTTTATGCTGACGGTTCAAATTAACTTTATTTTTAAAAATTCCTTCTCACTGACGAAATCACTCACTGACGAAATCACCGGGAACCAGTATAACCCCTTGTTTAAAAAATATTCTCATTCTCGGACTTGTTTTTATCATTACCTCCGATTTGTCATATCATTTCATCTGATCTAAGATTTATTTTAGTTTTTGGTCATTTAAAGGCTAGCTCTCCCCCCCATTTAAAAAACAAAATTTTTTTTTTGCCATGTCTTAAGGGGTTTTATGGTTTGCTGATCACGAATCTGCCATCCATTTTGTCCAATTCTGAACCCCAGACCCGAATTCGAAACAAAAAGTACAAAAGCCTAAATTTTTTTAAATCTTTTTTTTAAAAGTCTTAATGACATAACCTTTTTTGACCTAAATATCGGATTTTAAAAGATGAATTTTAGACTTGGTTCGTATTCGGGTTCGGAATTGGACAAAAAGAATGTGATATTCGGGATCAGCGCTAAAATAGATTTAGAAAAAATTAAAAAAAATTATTTCGAGGGGGTGACAACAAGGATAAGAACTTTGACTATTGTAGTTTCATTTACATTTTATCATCAATTGAATAAGTGCAACACATCTCTCACAAATGTTAAAAAATGTCTGTCACTTTTGTCTTTCCAGTTTTATTTCGTTCTTTCTCTCCGCCGTCGTCCTTCCATCAGTCAGTCCTTTTTCTGCTGCTGCTGCTCATTTGCTATTTTCCCAGCAAAGTGCTGTTGCTGCCTTTGCGCATCTGAAAAATGCCATTTCCGTCTTTTCTTTTTGGCATTTCATTCATTAGCACTTTTTTTGTATATTTTTCCCCTGGCAAAAATTCCCTCACTTTCCCTCCCCCCCCCCCCCCCCCCCTCTCCCTGCCATTTTGATCCCTTTCGCTTCTGAATGGCCCCACTGACCCCTTCCGAAGCGAACGAATGTTTGTGCCCGCTTTCCGAACCGCACAAATGTTTGTGCCCTTTTGCCGAATCGGACGAACGTTTGCGCTCTCTTCGTCTTCGCTTCTTCCGCCGCCAAATCGTCCTCAATGGCATCGTTTGGCTCGTAAATGGGCCGGTCCATAGACGAGTATACAAAATAAGTTGGGTGACGGTTTGAGTCCATCGCAATCGGTGGAAACGGCAACGGAACGATGACGGAGCCATCTGCTGAAGGGGGAAAGTGTTGTTTTGGACCCCTCTTTCTCCGTATGCTTCCACTTTCTTTTTAGCCCATTAAATCCGTCCCTTTTTCCCCCTCCCCTCTTCTCTGTTCATTTTGCACTTAATCCTTTTCCAACTCCGTCCCTTTCTTCGCTTGTCTGCCCTTCCAATATTCGTCATTGGCACCCTTTTGTCTCCCATTGCCCTTTCTCCCCCTCTCCCCCCTCTCTCTCTCTCTCGTTGTTCTTCCTTCACCTCTTTGTTGGACGAATGGACTGGCGACAGTCGTCACAATCTGTTGGCTGGCGAACAAAGTCAACGTCACTGGCAACAGAAACATGAACAATTTTTGACTGAAGGAACACGAAACGCAGGAGAAGGAGGAGAACATTGTCACTGTTAAAGGACAATTGGACGAGAGGAAAAGGAAAATGGCAAATGATCGAAAGCCGAAGGAAGAGGAGGGCCGAGTCTAAACAGAGGGGGGGGGGATAAAAAACAGGGAGGAGAAGGGCATTTGTGGGGAGGGCATTTGGTAAAGGGACATTTGGGCAATTAAAGGATATAGAGACGACCAGACAATTAAAATTGGAAGTATATTTTGTCAGGGGGAGAAGGGGATTTATGGGGAGGCATTTGATAAAGTGGGGGGGGGGGGAGGGGATAAAAATCAGGAAACAGCCAGGAGAAGGGCACTTGTTGGGAGGGTATTTGATAGAGCCATTTGGGCAATTAAAGGATATTGAGACAAACAAACAATTAAAATTGGAAATGGTTTATCAAACTTTTTTCCCCTAAAGGACAAATGCAATGCCATTGGCAGAGCAAGGAAATGGAAGTGTCTTTAAATATAAGAGAATTTTGATCAGAAATAATGGCGACATCGACACGTGTGGCCGAGAACATAGCCCCAAGGGAAAAAAAATGGGCGAATTAGCAAAAATGGGAAGATAAATGCAAATGCTTTGGAAGAGATTGTCGGCATTTGAATGGCCAATTTTGGCACTTTTATTACGATTCCTTAGCAAAGGAAATGCATTCCCATTTTAGCAACACTAAAAGGTTTAAAGGAGAAGAAGTACTTTCGCGAGGATTCCCTAATTGACAATTTGCGGATTCCTTTTAGGGAATTATTAATAATCAAATTTGGCACATTGCCCAAAAAGAGCATCGTAAAATGGGAATTGTTGTGGAAGGTTAAGAAAATGCACGAATAGAGCATATGAATATAAATTTGCAATTGCTGAAATTGTGGTCAAACAAAAATGGTGCAATGGCATTATTGTGCTCAAAGGTGATTAACCAATTACTAATCATTTTACTCTCCCGCTCGTCGACTTTTTCTCTGTGGCCAAATGATCTGTCCATAGTTTTGTTGCAAAACTGAGGGTTCTTTAAAAGAAAGTGCCATTTGCTTTATTGCCCTTTTGCCTGTCATAAATGAGATGAGAGTCTTCAAAATGCCAATGTGCCCTTTGCGGTTGTTTCTGGCGGTGTTTTGCCTTCCCCCTTTTCCGTCCCTACCAATTAATTCATTGCTGTCCCCCGAAGAGATGGATTAATTTGTACCGATCTGTGGGAATTTGTCCGTTTGAAGGCATTCATTCCTTTCGCTTTTCTCTATTTTTTTCTCGTCTAAATTTGCATAAAGTGCCCATAGAGTCATTAACTCTTGCAAAATAAAAATGATCACTAATTAATTAATTAATTATTACCATAATTAAAAGCTATTTGTGAAGAAGGCAATTGTTAATATTAGAATAATTTGAGTATGACAATTCATAATATATGGAACAAACCAATGAAAAATAAACTCAAAGGCATGCATTTCAAATTAAAATTCATTTTTTTATTTGCTATCAAAAAACATTTACGACCATTAAAAGGTAAACGAAAAAGGGGCACCAAAGAAGGAGTGAAAGAAACCTGAGAATTTAATTGCCCAATGGCGGCAAAAGCAAATACTTTTGGCCTTTTAAGAAAAGACTGAAAATTTGGTCCAATTGGTGTTTATTTGGGCGCATTTCAACGGGAATGCCGAAGGGGAGGGGATTAGCGAAAAGACAAAAAAAAAAGAGGGAAATTTGGAAGGAATGTTCGGCTGATCCAACAAAACGGCGGGCGGTAGTGCACCCATTTGGCACACAATGACTTTAACTGAATGAATGTGAGGGCGAAAAGAATGCCGGGGGAAAAGACAGACTAAACAATTAGGCAAAGCAAAGCAAAGCCAAGAAAGTTTAAACAAACGGACCTACCTAACGGAATGAATAGGTAATGAAAGAGGGCCGAAGAGGGCGGCAAGGGAAGAAAAACCCCGGGGGGGGGGGGAGGGAGTGAGCAAGAAAGAAAGTGACCGTGAGGGCAAAAAGAAAGCTAATGGGGAGTGTCGAGAATCAAACAATAAAAAAGTACGCCCGCCGGGGGCAAAAAATGTGGGGCGGTTGGGATTCTTTTCGAGTTTTCTACTCCCTTTTTGGACATTTAACTTGATAGCAAAGCTGACGTATAAAGTTATGACGAAAGACATATAATATGAATAGAAAATGAACATTCACTTTCTTTTTGTAATTATCATAATTAATGGCGCCCACACAAAGGTCCAATGGGTGGGCAATTCATTCGCAAATTTCATTTTAACGATGGCACCAAACGCAAAAGGACACATTAACTTTTGTGGGATGGGCGGGGGGGGGGAGCAGCGCAGGGAGAAAAAGAAAATAACAAAAAATGCCAATGCCGACGGGGCGGGGGGAAGGGAAAGGTGTTCGTTGTTTGTCTAATACAGCGGAATAAGTGGGCGAATTTGGCGTTCACCTTTTTGGCTGAATGAATGCAATTTGGAAAAATTGCCAGGGGAATGGCACTGTGCCATTCCCCGCCCCCTCAGACGAAGCGGGGGGGGGGGGGACAGTGAACAGCAAAAGTCAAAAAGTCAGTGGGACAAGTGAACTATGAAAGTCGGTGGAGTGGCCCATCAAATTTGTTATGCAGTGAGTTGGAAAAGAGTAAAAATGATAAACAATGGCGGAAACACAAAATTTGTAGGGGAACGAAAGCCAACAAAAAAGTTTTAGGGGACCAAAAGTGAGAAAAAGGAGGAAAATCGGAGGAGGGGGTGAGACTAAACAAACGGCACCAAATGAGAGAGGCGGGGGGAGGGGGGAGGGAGGGAGGGGGGGAGGGGATACTGATTTAAGGGCAAAGAAAATTTGGCGGGGGGAGAAGCGACAATGTGCCAATTGTAATGACAAAAGAAATGGGAAATGCCAAAAAAAGAAGCAAAACGGAAAAGGAAACAGACAAAGAAATGCAGAAAGTGACGAACGAATTGGGCAAAGGGAGGGGCGGAAGGAAGCAGAAGAACAGAGAGCAGAGATGAAACCACAGGGTTCAACCCCGACTCGGACCCTAACACTTTTAGACTTATCCCGAACCCCACCCCGTATGTCCCTCCTAACATTCGTACCCCTGAATCCTTCTGCGGATGAAACATTGAACGGATAAATTCGGGAGAGGGAAATTGAAGGCGAATATCCCCCGGGGGATATGCGTACCAACTTTTTATTTGCCTTTGGCTAATGCAAATTTCTGAAGTCATCGCCATCATTCGCCCGACATCACAATTGTGTAATAACATTAGTATAAATAGTAATGAAGACAAGGAAAGGAGAAAAGAAAGCAACGGAACAGTAAAGGGACAAACAATTTGAGAAAAGCAATTGGAAATGCATAAATTGGGGGGGAGGGGAAGGAAAGGGCTCGGTTGAGAGTTTGAATTTGGCGTATAAATGAATAATTGATGAAAATGGCCAAGTGCATATTCTGAGAAAGCGGAACAAAAATTGGCATGGATTTAGAAGAACATTCGAAGACTTTTTGTCGAGACAATCACCAGCAGATGGACTGGGCAGCATAACAGACATCATTTAAAAACAGCAGAATAACAATTGTCGCCAAATGGCAAAATGATTCATTCATTCACAAAACCAAAAAAAAAAAAAGTTATGACGCGCGGCGTTAAAAGGCAAGAAAAAGTCTATTTTTGGTATTTGATTGAATTGTTGAACTCATAATTAATAGAGCATGTTAAGCACTTTCAAAACTTTTATTTTTGTTTTTTTATTTGATTTACAAAAGAAAAATGATAGCATTTGGAATGAAAGGTCGGCACAAAACTGTGCGGTTTCCGGCAGATGACATTTATCCATTGAATAGGCGGGGGCGGTGAACAAAAACGGAATGGGTTAAAGTGGGGAGGGGGGGGGGGGAAGAGGCGGCACGGACCGAGTGACATTGATGACGGACAATTCCAATTAAGCCAAATTGGCCAAACTGTTGGGAGGCGGGTGCCAGGGGAGGGAGCGGGGGGGGGGATGGCACCCGTAATTCAGCACACCGAAGGGGCAAAGGCACAAAGGGAAAAGCGGACAAAAAAATGCTTCAGGGAGAGGGGAAAGGAGGCGATTAAAGGGAGAACAAAAGTTAATGACAAAAGCACCACTAAAAGAAGAAGAAGAGAAGAAGAAGTGTGGACGAAAACTGAAGAGAAAGTGCCAAACCGACGAATGTTTTTTTTTTAATTGAATTTACCAAATAATTTGTTACTTTTTTTTCATCAAATTCTTTTCTCATTTTTTGTCTCAAATTCCTTAATTATCACTTCGAAATGTGCTAAAAGTCCCCCCCCCCCCTCTTCCCAATTTTGTGCCTTTCATTGGTCTCTTTCCCCTCCCCCCCGCCCCCTTAGCATCCGCCGAAATGACCTTGTGCCGATATTATTTTGATCGGGGTATGGATAACTGACCGATCATCAACACACGTAATTACTCCTTCTTCTTTCCCTCTATTGCTCCACCTTCTCCCCTTTCCTTTGATAATAAAGGTGAAACTGCTGCTGTTGTTGCTCCCCAACCATCTGAAACCGCTTCTTTTTCCTCTTCCTTTCCTTCGCTCTTTTCTCTCTTTTTCTCCTTTTTTTCTTTTTCCTCTTCCTTTCCTTCTCTCTTTTCTCTCTTTTTCTCCTTTTTTTCTTTTTCCTCTTCCTTTCCTTCTCTCTTTTCTCCTTTTTTTCTTTTTCCTCTTCCTTTCCTTCTCTCTTTTTCTCCTTTTTTTCTTTTTCCTCTTCCTTTCCTTCTCTCTTTTTCTCCTTTTTTTCTTTTTCCTCTTCCTTTCCTTCTCTCTTTTCTCTCTCCCCTTCGCTTTGTTCTCATTTCTTTTCTTCCTTTTATCTTAAACTTCTTTCTTTCGTTTCCCTCGTTCATCTCATCTTTTCCTCCTCTCTTTTTTCCTCTCTTTTCTTCTATGTTTTCTCTTTCCCTTCTCATCACTCTCTTCTTCCATAGACTCCCTTTTTTCCCCTTCATCTTACTATTTTCTTTGCTTTTTCTCCCTCTCTTCCCTCTCTTCTTTCATCCTTTTTTTCTTTCCTTTGTCTTTATCCTCCTTCTTTCTTCTTCCTCTCTCTCTCCCTCTCTCTCTTCTCTTCCCTCCTTTCTTCTCCTTCCCCCTCATCCATTGTTCCATCCATCACGTTCCGTCTGCCGCAAACTTTTGCAATTTTTTACTCCCCCTTTTCCTTCGCTGTTGGAATTTGAATGGCATTTGATGGTCAATTTCTATGAAAGCTTTCCAAATGTCAATGAATGTTTAATTGCTTCAAAATGTCTTTGTTTGATCCCGCATTTTGACCAATCACAGTTTGGCTTTTCTCTTTCCTCCCCCTAAGCGCTCTTTTACCGGCTCCCCTTTCTTCTTTTCATTCCGTTACCGCTCTCCCCACTACGTCCATACCTTTTCATGGAAGTTCTTCCCCCGGGCAATTCAGCGCGCACACTTTTCTCTCTCTCTCTCTTTTCTTCCTTCTTTCTCTCTCTGTCTCTTTTTTGCTCTCTCTCTCTCTCTCTCTTTTTCTCCTTCTTTCTCTCTCTCTCTCTTTTTTGCTCTCTCTCTCTCTCTTTTCCTCCTTCTTTCCCTCTCTCTCTCTCTCTTTTTTGCTCTCTCTCTTTGTTTTCTTTTCATCTCTTCCTTTCACTTTTCCATCACAATTTCCTGAAGGATGGAACATAAAAACGATCGGCAACAACCAGAAGTGCTACTGCGGCTGCTTCTTCGCCTTGCCCGGCTTCTCCTCCTTCTCCCCCTCCTTCTCTTCCTCCCCTCTTCCTCTCCCCCTTCCCTTCTCCCTCCTCCCCCTCTTCCCCTCCCTCCCCTCTTCCTCTCCCCTTTCCCTCTCCCTCCTCCACCTCTTTCCCCCTCTTCCCCTCCCTCCCCCAAATTGCGCTGCCTTTTCGGCTGCCCTCGGGGGATGTCCCACCCTCAGCAGCAGCAGACACTTCCATCTCAATCTTTTTATCCTCTTACCACACCTCAGCTTCATCTTCTGCTCCCCCCGGCGGCCCCTCTTTTGGCTCTAATTGAAGGAAATGACTGCAATTGGTGGGGGGGGGGGGGGTGAAGAGTGCTGAGTGGGTGATGTTGTGCATTTGTCCCACCCATTCCCCCCCCCCCCCCAGGCCTTCCCGCGCCCTTTTCCCCCTCCGCGACTTTTACTGCCCGTCGAACGGATGAAAACACACGGCGATTGGTTGAGGAATGATTGTTGGACGAGCACAACCAAACAAAACAAAACATTGGCGAATCGAACTCGTCGTACTCATTCATCACTCACAATGATCATCATCATCATCAGCATTCATTCATTCGTTCAATCCGTACGACCAATTCTCTTCTTCTTGTGCTTTTGCTCTGCTCCTTTCTCTTTTTCCTCTCTGCTGATGTTATTTTAACGCGCAACTTTCGCCATTTTGTCCGACGAGAATAAATAAATGCAAATTTAATTGACCAAATCAAATCGACCGTATCACAAAATCAGTGGGCATACGATGGTATGGACAAATTGATAATCCAATGCGATGTGCTTTTTCTGATCACTTCTCCCCCTTCCCCCGCCGCCTTTCCCATTTAATTAATCCTCTAAATTTGTTTATTTGAGTTGAAGCCGTCGTCCCCCCCCCCTTTTTTCACATCCGCATTTATTAACGTTTGTTCATCGTCGTCATCCCTCCGTCTGTTCGCCCCTTTTCTCATTTTATTTTGCAAATCCGTGCAACTTTCCACATTTTGGTCCCATTTCGCCCGGGTGGGTTTCCTCCGTCATTTCGTCTTTTGGGTCCCGTCCTGTTTTGGTCATCAGATCACTCTGATCAGTCGTGGCTCAGCATCCGCCAAACCCAATCAGCACAATCATTTCTTCTTCTCCAATCAAATCTTCCCCTCCCCCAAATCCTTCTCAATTTGCTCTGCTGCCAGCCGATTCTCCCCTTCGCCCCCCCCCCTCTCCCTCTCCCCTCTTCCCCCCTCTCCCTCTCCCCTCTCCCCCCTCTCCCTCTCCCCTCTCTCCCCTTTCCCTCTCCCCTTCCCCCCGCGTCTCATTTATTCTCTTCCGTCATCCCACCGCGCCCCCACTAATTGTGTAATTCACTAGTGCCCCAAATTTCCCCACCCTGCTACTGCAAATCCCCTGCAGCGACTGTCGTTGGGTGAGAAGTGAGTTGGCGTTACAGCGGCGATCCCGAAAGAAGGAAATGAATGAATGAATGGGTGGCGTCGAACTGACGAAATGAACGACGGAGAGAGGGGGGGCGAAGGAGAGAGGGAGGGAATGAAACGACGCCGGAGGGGGCGAGGGGAGTCGGGGGGGGGGGGGGCGGGGGGGAGAGAAAGGGGGAGAAGGGGACGCGGTGGGAGTGTTGTGGGGAAATGTTTGGATGGGGAAGGCAAGGCACCGGGGGGAGGGGGGGGGGGGGGGTCGTGGTGATCTTCGCTTGAATTCCATCGCAGAATACGAATTGCGTCCTCCCATCGCGCCGATTCCTTCACCCCCGCCCCCCTCCCCGTCTTCTCAGCACCATCACAACAATGAATGAGCGGGAAGAAAGCAAAACTCCCAGGGGCTAATCCGCTGCCCCCCTTCAATTTCCCACTCAAACATAATAATTCCACCCTTTCTATGCCCCCGCCCGCTCTCCACCTTAATTATTCCCCTAACGCAAACTTTCCCTTCCTTTTAACAATGCCAATTAAACTGTCCCTTCGGCACTCAAAATTTGTTGTTTTGTTTTATTTCTATTTTTACATTGTTTTTTTTTTTGTATTTTTTTATCTGTTTTTTAAGCTCAATCGCAAAGCATCGGCAAAAAGTGCCTTTCTTTTCTCGACCGGCACCCGTCCTTTCCCTGTGCCGAGTGCCGATCGGCCTTTTCTCTCCAACGTTTTGTTGCCCCATCTTTCCTCGTCTTCCATAATGAGTGTTGGCAGAAGAAGAGCACCCCCGACGGCGTGTTCATCATGTTCAACACGTTCATCCTCCTCCTCTACTAACTCATCATCTTCTTCATCTTCGTCTTCCTCCTATTCTTCTCCCTTTTTGCCGCTTCCTTTGCTCCTTTTGTTTCTTTTTTCTTTTTTAATTTGCCCACTTTTGGCCGTGGACACCGCAAATAATGCCAATCACCGCAACAACAACAACAACAACAACAAAAGTGATCACCATGCTGATGATGATGATGGTCTCCCTCACCAACTGTGGCTGCTCTATCCCTCGGCTCGTCAGTTGGAAAGGAGCACACCGCCAAAGCAACGGTTGCCCGAAACAATGTGTCCGACTCCGAAAAGTTCAAATGGTAGGCACCTATCTTCCCCAGAAACACCAAAATGCCATGCCGGCGGGGCCCTTTCATTTCGAATCTCTCGTGTCCACCCTTATTTTGAAGTAATATTTAAATATATTTACACTTTTGAAAATTTGTTACAAAATCAGCATCCGTTCACTTTTCGTCTTTAAGACAATGCGTGCTTTTGTATTCCGCCGTATTTCCCCGCCGGCCTTGACCCCTCCCCCCCCTCCTCCTCCCCCCCCCCCCCTCCCCTTCTTTTTCCCTTCTTCTCTTCTCTCCTCCTCCCATTTTCCCTCTCCTTTATATTTTCTCTTTCTCTGGTCGCTTTTCATCCTCTCTTCTTCTTGGAGTTCTCTCTCGCCTTCTCTTTTTCTCTACCCTTGCACTGTTGCCCATCATCCTAATGATGCCTATGGGCGTGGAACTGAGAGATAATTGACTTTGCGCTCCCCCGGGGGTTTAATGCCCTGACTGATTGGAGGGACGAGAAGAAGCTAATTGGGTCATTGTTTGATGAATTTTGCAATTGATTGTGCAGTGTGAATTTGAAAATTGGGACAGTGAATTAACCAATAAAACCAAATCATCTCATAAATTTTCTTTTACACAGACACAACAACTACCGTACTCTCCGGGACGCCCTTTGCCGTCCGATGGCATGATCCCGATGACATCCCGACAGAGACCGCCAAGTTCGAGCTGTTCAGCGCAGACAGCGGACATTTGTTGGCCAAATTGGAAATTACCGGTGGAAGGACGGACAATAAGTACGAACGCCATGAGCGCGACATAACAAGCACTTATTCGAGCAGTACAACTTCGCGAGTTAAGGACGGCAATTGCCAACGTGCGAATCCCCGACGCATTGCGCTGTGACACGTGCGTATTGCGTCTGAGCGTGGAGTTGGACGAGCGCATTCAGTTGCTGAGCTGTGCCGATGTACGCGTGATTCCCGCGGCAAAACAAAGGGACGATGGCAAAGGCAAAGAGTGCACGACAGACGAACAGTGCGGTGGAGAGACGCGGGGACAATGCGACGGGGGACTGTGCTTTTGTCGCAAGGGATTCCACGGGAGGAAGTGCGGTGGAGGTAAGTGGAAGAGAAACAGAGACAGGCGCAGAGATTACAGTGAAATTGAGTCAACGAGAGTAATTCTCTACAATAAGCAGCTGATCAAGAGAGTGATTCCCGACCATTATCACTCGCTCAAGACAATTAGTATCTGGTCAAGACATGACAATTGTATCGTTAGCGATTTTGTGAAGTTCTTTCTGTTCAGAAAGTTCCGACTTCGCTTCTTTTGCTCTGCCAAAGTCCGTCTCCACGGCACAGTCCGTTCAGTTTCCGATCACCGGCAGTGAATTGTTATGGAACGCCGATGTGCAAGAGAACATTTTGGAACTGGGCCTGAAGCTAAACATAGACGACCAGCTGAAGGGACAGCGATGGTTCATTCTCGGCGTCCAATCGACGGAAGAGGATCAAATGTGCCAATTGGCAATGGCACAGCTCAAACAAAGTTTGACCATGTTGGCGCTGTTGTTGCACTTTGATAGTCTCCATTTCCAACCACAGATGCCATTTCATTGGAAGGCGACGACGTCCAATTGATCGTCAGTGAAACGACCGAAAAGGATGGCACAAAATATTCCGCTGCCAGCATTCTGAACATTCGAAGATTGGCCAATGGCAGCAGTGCCGAGTTGGAGGCGTCCAATAATGGCACAACCTCCAAAAAGTGTGGTCCGAACGAACATTTCGACGTCTGTCCCGAGACGGGTCGCGAGTGTGAGCCCTCCTGCGATTGGACTGCCTTTCCGGACTCAATCCCGAACTGTGCCCCGAGGGGCGAACAGTGCGGACAGCCGCGGTGTGTGTGCGACGAAGGATTTGTGCGGCTGAGCAACGAGCACGACGAGTGCAAGCCGTTCAGCTTTTGTCAGGCACCCGAAGTCGACTCGGCAACTGTGGCAATCCCATTGCCCGCTGGCCGCTCATCGACAACTTCGTCTGTTGGGCCGCCCGTCAAAGGACAAAAGTGTGCCGTCAATGAAACGTGGGAAAAATGCGGGAAGGCGTGCGAACCATCGTGCGACACAATGTACAGCGAAGAGCCATGCGGAGAAGCATGCGAAGTGAGAAGCGAAAGGGGAAAACGGGAAAGGGGGGGGGGAACAAAGCGAAACTCGGGAAAGAATCACCGAATTTGGGACAAAAAATGTCCAAATTCGAGAAAGGCGCTTTACAAGGTGCATGGAGACTCAAATTCCATAAAGTTTGTGACAAAGCTTGACCTTTGTTTGGGACCGCTATCGAAAGCAATGCATGGGCTGGAGGGACGGAAGCATTCCGACAAAAAAACAAACCAAAAAACCCCGTGGGGTTGGGGCAGGAAAAAGGAAATCAAAACTAAAAGCAAAACAGAGGAAAGAGAAAGCGCCCAATTGACCATTTGGCTTAAACTAAAAGATAAATTAGTACAAAGGTTTGGGTGGCATTGATCGCAAATTAAAATACTAAGAAAACATTGGTGTGAATTCTGTTCAGGCCTCCGGGTGCACATGCGGTGAAAATTTCGTTCGGTCGTCAGTCAGCGGCGGGGCGTGCATTGCGTGGACGGATTGTCCCAGTAAGTGCGGTTGTCCTTTGTCTTTGCGCTGCTTCGAGTGCCCTTCTCCCCTTTCCCCATTTGTTGTCCTATTGGCATTTATCCCCTCAATCTTTAGACTTGAAAGAGATGGTCACCCCAACTCGGCTCGGCCTTTCCTCCTCCTCCTCTTCTTCCAATGTTTCTTCCCCCTTTTCTTCGCCCGTCCATTTGTCGTCGCCCATTTCCTCCGCAAATACCTCAACATTTTCATCTGATGATGATACAGCCGAATCGGAGCTGTTCACGGGAGCAGAAAGTGCAGTCGAAGCGGCGGAAGATGGACAATGCGGGGCAAATGAAACGTCAGTTGGACGGAATTGCCGAAAAATTAACTAATTAAAGTGTCAATCAATTAGTGTTAATGAGTGTGGTCGCGTTTGTGAGACGGACTGTGTGTCCATTTTTGAGCGTGAAGAATGTCACGGATGTGCAGCACCGGCATGTTCATGCAAGCAAGGTGAGTGAAGAACGAAACTGGAATCATTGAAACATTACTATTTGCAGGATTTGCGCGGAGCAACGGAAAATGCGTCTATTGGGGAGACTGCCCGACAGGTGAGAAAAGTGATCAGAGAGTGTCTCTGACCCAATGGTGATCAATCAATCGAGAAATGTCTTTCTTCCCCCCTCCCCATTCAGTGGCTTTTGCTGCCTCTTCTGATCAGGCCAAAAGCTTGAATAATGTCGAGTCTGCAATTTTCGCCCCAGGGGAACGTGCGTTGACTTCCTCAAAGTCGGGCAGCGTCTCTAATGGCGCCAAGTCGGTTGAGGTGTCGGCAGAAGAAATGCCGTTGGATTTGTGCGGTGGCGAATGGGCGTGGCCTATCGGATGCGCAGGGGAAAAATGCGCATATCAATTGACATGGAATTATGACGAGAAAATGGTGGCACTAATTGCTCATTTATACTCATTGTCTATTTGATTATTTGCAGAGTGCGGTCCTTTTTTCGCTCGAAACACGGCCGACTGCGGCAAAAAAAGCGCAAAAGGGCGCGCCCATTTGGTCGGGCGTCGGCTTTTCACCCTCCGGCACTTTGTTGGACGCGGACATGGCAGTTTTAGAAGTGAGCGGAGAGGGCGGCAAAGTACGCGCCATGGACATGCACGTGAACGAGGAGTTGGGTGAGTACAGGCGGAGACAATGGCACGGCATAATACGACACATTTGGAAAAAGAACAATTGCGAATGGACACTCAGCAGGACATCGAAGGGGAGGGCAAATTCAGTGACGGAGTGCTGAGGGCCAAATTCTGGCGAAAGTTGCGCACCGACGACAAGGACGGCGAAGACTTGGAGTTCGGCGACGAGAACAACTGCTTCCGCTTCCTTTTCCCGGTGGCCGGCGGACGATTCGAAAAGGTGGCAATTGTGGGAATTGGGAAAATCGATTATCGGTAATCGATAATCGATTGATTGTAATTGTGCCATTTGGACGTGCAGAGTGACAATGTGACTGTGCCCGTGGCGGACTCTCTTTACGCGTCGGATGCCGAAATTTGTGTGCGAAAGTGCGCACTCAAAGCGGAACAAACGCCTACTGCGACGGGAGCAGAGAAAGAAAGTGGTTGGTTTACAATTAGGGTAATTGGCAATCGATTGACTTACCGTAACCGAACCCCGGGCGTTTTTGCCAAAAACCTAAGCTGAAAACCGGGGGTTCAAAAACCGGCCAACAGAAAACTGGGGGACCGGTTTGTCGGTTTCAAGAAAAACCCCCAAGGGTGGCACCTTCAAGGATGAAATTAATTGAGCTTTTTCATTTTTTCTTTATCCATAAATCATTAATTGGCTAAATATGACCTATTCATAATTAATTAATTAATCAATGCCTAATTTCTTTTCCGATTCCGATGAGACGAGTTGCGACAGGGAGTACCGATGGCCCGAAGGGTGCGAAGGTGCGCAGTGCGAATACAAAGCGCAGTGGGCACTGAATCCGGAGGCGGACGACGTACAGTTCAACATCTCTGCCCGCGGCATCGGACGATGGACCGGCATTGGCTTCTCGCGAGACGGGCGTATGGCCGGAGCGGACATTGTAACGGGATGGATGTACAACCAAAAGGTCGTGAGAAATGGATGGTCAAAGGGGACAGTCATGACCCACTTCATTATGGCCTTAGGCATTTCTGATTGACCGATTCGCGCACAACCAACAATTGCCGGCCATCGACCCGGCCGACCAACAGGACATTTTCGACATCGGCGGTTCGGTGGAGGATGACATTCAGGTCGGTCGGTCGCTCTCCCCCCCCCCACGGCCCTGAATTCTTTGATGTGCATTCATTTCAATTAGACAATTTCCTTCCGGCGCAAAGTGATCACTGCTGATCGGTCCACTGATCTGTCGCTTGACGAGTGTTTGTTCTTTCTGTTTCCGTTGGCCGGAGGACGCGTGTTGGCCCGGACCAGTCAAGACTTCCAAAACGCGCGAACCCCAATCGGATACCATGACCAACAACAGCCGGAGAAATCTGCCAAAAAGATTTGCCAATGTGGGAGACGCGCCGGAGGGGAGAAAAAGGCAGCGACAAACAGAGCAAAGAGAGAGACTGATGCGGGGGAGAGCGGCAAGACGACGCCGGCGGGTGGACCCTATCAATGCGCGGATGTCACCATATTTCAGGTGACCAACCGGAAAATGCGTCGAATCATTTTTTTTTCATTTTTCAGGTTTCGGAAAAGGGGGATGCTATCCGAGTGATCGATGCGTTCGCTCTGTCAAACGATTCGCTTTTCCGTGACGAACGGTGGGGCGGACGCCAATCATTTGTCGACGTGTCCTTTGAGAAGGGCGCCAACAGAAGCGGCCAATTAAACATTTGGCTGCGCAAGAGGATGATAGGTCCAGGGGTGATCACTCGCTAATCGGACAATCCGATCGCTGCTTCAGATGCCGAAAATGCCAAAGCCGACCTGTCCGTCCACAAAGGCGTCACCCCGGTGTTTTTGGCCAGCGGAATGGGCCCGGAGCCAGGGATGAACGTGGCGGAGCGACTCGAATTCGCAATGATCGACTTAATGGCCGGAGCTTCGTCAGCAGGTTGGGAAGGGATGAGCACGAAGAGATTACTGATCAGATTGCATTAGAAAATTATTGATAAGTGATCAGAGCAAGGCCAAATATGCCAAAGGGTCAGACAAGTCCGGGTTCGAATTGATTCGAGAGAATTGCAGAAGTTGCTTCTTCCACCAAGAAGAGTTCATCATCATCATCTTCTTCTTCACTATTGTCGTCCACTTCCTCCGCTTCTTCCACCACCTCCAAACCGAGCACAACTGCTGCTGCTGAAGAGACAACAACAACAACAAAGAAAAAGCCAATTGGAACAACAACGGAAACAGTAACAACAACAAGTTCAACAAGGAAAACAGCACCAACAGAAACAACAACGACAGTGACAACAGCAGCTGAACAAACGGAGGAAGTGCCACCATTCACGGAAGAAGCAGGCAGTGAGACCAATTTCGGCATTGGCACAGATGTGCGTCCGGCAGTCGTTGTCCAAGGCGGGGACGATGCCGTCGATGAACCGACCATTACCGCAGTGATTCCTGAACTTGTTGAACCGGTGCCAACAGTGCCCAAGCCGTCTCCATCCAGTTCTCCTTCGTCTCCAACGCCACCAAAAGTTCCAATTTTGCCTCCGGCGATGTTGATGGACGAAAATTGCTTCGGCGGTTTTGCCCACCCCGAAAACTGTCTTGGCACGGACCTCTGCAGTTACATGATGGAATGGCAAGTCATTCCCGCAGAACAGGCAGTGCACTTCCGACTAAGTGCCAAGATGAAACCCGGCACTTGGACTGGCATTGGCTTTTCCCCCGACGGATCAATGGTAGGAGAAGCAGAAGCGTTAGACAAACATGAGTTTAGCTGAACGGTGCAGGTGAATGCGGATGCCATTTTGGTGCTGCTTCTGTCCGATGGTCGCATTTCGGTGTCCGATCAGTTTTCCCCCGGCTACGGCCGCCCGCTGATCGACCGCCAACAGAATGCCCACATAATGGGCCAATTCGGTGCAACGGACGGCGTAGTTGCAGTGAACTTTTCGCGTCCGCTTTTCACCGGTGACTTGGCACAAGACGCCGACTTGCGACAGTGCCAAAGTTTCCTTTTCCTCCACTCTGGTGGGCCGTTGGTCCATGGAACTGCCGAAATTCGAAAGCACACGGTCACTCCAATTCGGAGCAGAAACAGGGTAAGCCAATGTGTAAATGTTTCTTAACTCTTATTTTCAATCCCAAGAGGGGGAGGGATTTAAATAATTCAGGGGGGGGCTCTAATGCAAGGAGTGGCACTATTGGAAAAAATACATACATTTAAATTTGAATTGTTCAGATTTGTCTGACAAAGTGTGGCCAACAACAACAACAACAGACACCGGCGGAGAGTGTTTCAGCACCAACTGTAGAACAACAGCCCATCCCGACGGGCCCAAAAATGGCCATTACAATGCCCGCGAGGGAAACATCGGCGCCAACAACAACTGCGCCGTTGCCCCGTCCTTCTCCGACAACGGCCATTCCGGCACCTCCGCCGCCACCAAAGAGCGGCAAAACGGAGGGGGAAGAGGTGCGAATAGCGGGCGGTGGCATTGGCACGGACGAAGCGGAAAAGACGACGGAAAAGGGCACGGGGGAAGCACTTTTCAATGTGGCGATCAGGTGGAGGATCAGTGACAAGAAAAGGAATGATGGTGGATTAATTGTTGGTGATCAGATTGACCAACGAACGGTGGGACGAACTGCTCGAAGATGCGGGGTCGGCACTTTTCCACGAATTGGCACAACGCGTGGCCAATTCGGTTAAATTTACTATTTAATTTCTTGGTATTGCAATAAAAAATTATCACTTTCACAGATTCGCTCTATCGTGGTCATCAAATGGCCATCTCTGCGCGATGTTAAAGTGCAGAAATTCGCGTAATAATTACCCATTAATTACAGAAAATAACACCGTCGGCGCAATGGCATTTCCCTTTCAGTGAAGGGAGTGTGTTGGCACTGCTTCAAATGCGTTTTGATGGGCATGACGCACCGAACGAAATGGAGCTGAAGGAGTTTCTGCAGGATGCCGCGGCACAGGGAATGGCGGAGGAATTAATTTGGGACAGAGACATGCTCGACGTAAAGCGGGAGGGGCAAGGTGATCGATCAGTGATCAGAAGACCGATCATTCATTGATTGACTTGATCAATGATCGAGGAAGACGGAGGGTGAAGCGGGGAGGGGGAATCAATGAAGAATGTTCCGATAGATTAGATCATTAAGGGGTGATCCTCCTGGCTATGCCCTTGGGCAGCACTGCCAGAAAAGGCACACCCTTTTCCTCCTCCTCCCGTCTCCCCCCCCCTTGGCGAATTTAACTTTGGCACTTTAGCCGAGGACGAAGAGGACAAATGGGGCTCTTTGCGCGAGTTGCAGGGCTGGGCCCTGGTCAGTCTCGCGCTGCTTCTGCTGTTGTGCACAATGTCCGCGCTGATTTTCTGCGCTTTCCGTTCGCATCGGAAGCGACGCTCGGCAGCGCATCGGACATTTGTAAAAAGAAATAATAAATAAAGCATTTGTTAAATGAATGGAAAGAAAGCAACATTCATCAGCCGACAAAACAGTCACCGTACTCGGCCGGATACCATCATTACGCGCCACAATATGCCGCGCTGGGCGCAAATGGGTGCGACAAGGCCAGCGACACGACGATGAAAACGAACGCGACAAGTCGCGCGGGGAATGGGCCCGAAAATGGGAAGACAAACGGCCAAAACGGGGCGGGCCGAATGGAAACGCCGAAGGGCATTGGCGAGGCGACGTACAGAGAATGGTTCAGCAAAGTAAACATCGAACGGAAAATGCCGTGCCATTCATTGATTGGCCATGTTTAAATGACCAACCCATAAATTTCGACAAAAAAATAGGTCCAATCCGATTGATCTAAGCCCAGTTCCAGAAAAGTTCCTTGGAAAATTTAAAAACTTACCTGAGATTTATTAACAAATTTAGCCATTGGCGTTTCATAAATTCGATAGGCACCAGGGGGCGGGGGGGGGGATTCTTATAATTTTAGGAAAATTTATTAATAAATTCAAAATTTGGCTTTTGAAAGGAGGCTAATGAGCATTCTCTGATCAGTTGCATTCCGTCGATTTCCCATCATTGGCACTTTGTATTATTGCAGGTGGCCTCTAAGAATTCGCCCAGTCATTACCAGGAAAGTGCGCTGAGTTTGGCCACGCCGCCCACTCCGATGGCGCGCCATTCGGTGCCCCATTCGCCGCTGCAGTCGTACGTCTCTTACCCCAACGACCCCTCCTTTTACACTTTGAACGGCGAACATCGAATTGTGCCACCACCGCCCGCCTATTATCACCAGCAGCAGCATCAGCAGAGACCGTACTGAAAAAAGAAGCAAAAGGGACGAACGATGGACAGACAAAAAAAAATAAACGAATTAATTAATTAGTGTCAGTGGCCGTGAGAATTTTAAGGCAATTTATGCAAACGACAAAAAAGAAAGTATGCCCGTGGCATTTTTGCCATTCATTGTCACTCCACCTTAAGGGCACTGACAAAATTTGTTTTATTAGTTATTTCTATTGAATTAACCGCCCATTATCACTTTGTTTGCCCTTCTCACTCATTTGCTGATCTGTTCTTCTGATCAGCTCGTTCTGATCACTCCGATCAGCTCATTTATGCTGATCACTTATTTTTCAATCAGCTCTTCCTGATGATCACTTCACCGATCAGCCCATTCTGATCACATTATTTTTTTCACATTTTCTGCTGTTTCTCATTCTCTTTTCCCCATTTCTTTTTGTCTTTTTTTTTGTCTTTCATTCCATCCATTGCCTTTCCCTCCCCCTCTCCCCTTTTATCATATTTTTATTTCATGTAAATTTATTTTTAGCGAACGGAAAATTTTATTAAAATCGGCGATAAAATGGGAAAGAATAAATTGAGAATAATAAAAAATAATAATAATAAAGAAGCGGGACTTAAATGAAGAAAAAAAAAATTTGCTGGTCGCTTTGCTATAAGATTGGTCAAAAACAAAACGGCGGCGGTGGTCATTTTGCGTTGTCTCTTCGTTTCGGATTTATTGGCCCTCAAAATTTAGGAAAAAATGCATAATTTAGCGAATTAAGAGAAAGAGAATTAAGAAATAGCAGGAGAAAAGGAAAACAAGAGGGGAGAGAGAGAAAAAAGAGTAAAAAGCATTTGGAAAAAGAAAAAAGGAAGTGATCAGAGAGTGACCAAAGAGTGATCAGAGAATGGTGATCAAACACCACTCTCTCTTTCTTAGAATATTTGAACAAATTTGATAACAAAAAACAAAAAGGAGCAGAAAGAAATTATGGGACCAAAAAAGGAAATGAAATTTGTTGAGTTTGAGGGAGAAGCGTTGGAGGGGGGGGGGTAATGGCCTCCGGCGGGAATCTTTCCGGGAAATTCGCTAGACAGAAATGCGATCAATGGGACTGATCAGTGATTGAGACTGATCAGATAAAAGGGGAGAGGAGGAGGAGAAGGGAGTCCATGACAAACAAAAAAAAGAGAAACAGACAGAAGAGAACAAAAGCAAAAGGACGTCCGGAAAAGACACATGCTTTTGCAATAGAAATAATCAGCAGAATCGATGGAGGAAGAAAGGACCGAATGGATGGACTAGGAAAAGCGAGGGGGGGGGCGAAAGGGGGGAATGATAAATTGTGAGGGGAGGGGGAAGGGGGGGAAGAGGGGAAACAATGGACTTTGAGGGGGGAGGGGGGGGGGGAGGGACCCCAACAGCAGAGGACCAATTGGCAGCAGAGACAAGCGTCAGTTTGGAGATCGTTGGCTAGTTCCAAATCTTCAGAAAACTGTCCCATGAGCCTGTGCACACCGCCATGCCATCCTCGGTGACGCCCAAACAGGACACGCGATTATCATGGCCAGCCAACACTCCTTAAGGGGGTTGAGGAGGATAATCAATCGTAGAAGGGGATGGATTTAAAGGGGTTATTGATTGATCGGATCAGCGATCAACATATTTGGATTGATTAACAAATTTGTTTTGCCCTCCAACTGACCAGCTCGCTCTTGCCGCAAAGAGTCCCACATATTGCAGTTGAAGTCGTCGTATCCGGCGAACAGCAGTCGGCCCGACTTGGAGAAGGCGACACTTGTGATGCCTGATAAAAAATTCGTTGATTAATTAGCAAAAATATTTAACTGAATGGCCCACCGCAAATGATGTTGTCGTGGGAGTACATGGCCAACTCCTGGTCAGCGCGGATATCGAACAGACGGCACGTGGCGTCGTCAGAGCCGGTGGCGAAAGCGTGCCCATTGGGGAAGAACTGCAAATGGAGCAATGAAAATAGAAAACCAGGGATTTTTTCGTGATTTGATGTTAGACCGGGGATTCGGTAGAATGAAAGTGCCGTCCTTTGGGATTATCATTAACTAACAGATGAGAGACATTGGCATAATCCAACGGCACTCAAATGATGAGCATTTTTTGGTTGTGGTTTCCTCACCGAAACTGCGTTTATGTCCGACTCGTGCCCGGGGAATGTCTGCTTGCACATCCCTTCGCGGATGTCCCACAGTTTGGCGGAAGCGTCGCACGCGCCGGAGATGAACGTGCGCATGTCGGGCGACAACGACAGCGACATGACGTCGCCCGTGTGGCCAGTGAATGCGGTCACTTGCTGTCCCGTCTCAATGTCCCAAAGCGCGCTGAAACAAAAGACAGTGGACAATGAAACAATCAACGACGGCGCCATTAAATTTGCCAAATGCCCAACAGGGAAGGTCATTAAGCCTTAATGAGTCGGGCTGACCATGTCATGTCGCCGGAGGATGTGACAATTTGGTTGTCATCCAAGAAGCGGCAGCAAGACAAATAGCCAGTGTGGCCGGGCAACTCGCGCGACACTCGCACATTTCCCTCGCGCGTCTTCAGCGAGTAAATGCTGCAAATGTTGTCCAAACCGCCGCAGGCGACAAACGAACCGCTGGGCGCATACGCGCAGGTCATTACCCACGAGGAACGCAACGGAATGGCATGGACCTGAGGGGAAATTGTTGGCCAATGCGATGAGGTGTACTGCTTGAGCTCGTCGTGCTCACTTTGTTCGTCGTGTACGAGTCCCACACGATCAATTTTCCGTCCTGAGATGCAGAAACCAAATTCCGTGAGTCAGACGCCCAATGCATTGCGTAGATTTTGGCCAAGTGTCCCCTGAGAGTGCGCCGGTTCCGCAGCTGAATGCGCCCGTTGGGCTCCAAGTTGGCGGCCACTGATGCCAATGTCGTGTCATTGGCCTGCTTCCGGGCTTCCTTAACACGATTAAGCACTGATCAATGCTTCCGATCACTTGGGCATGCTTCTCCTTCCCCCGCCCTCACCCTGATTTGGCTTTTCAGCTGCTCCGCCTCTTGCCTCAGCTGGTCCAATTCGCTCATCGTCGATCACTTCACTTCGCTTCCCTTTGACCACTCAGTTCATCAAACAGTGAAGCGCCAAAAAGTTAGGCTTCGAAAATTGAAAGGCCGCAAAATGAAAGAAAAACGATGCCCGTGGCCACCAGCAACAGCAGCAGCAGTAGCAGGGAAATGGTGCTGAAAATAGTCAAATGCCGCAGGGGGACGGAAGAAATGGCACCGAAATGGACACGCCGCAGGGCAATCAATGGAAGGATTTGTGACAAAGACGGAGGAATGGGAGAAAGGAGGAAGAGGGGAAGAAGTGATGAGCGGAAAGTGGAGGCGGATATTTATGGAAGACCAAAGGCGGAAGAAAGGGAGGACTGATCGGACGAGCGATCGATCGGAAGGGAAATCAGTGATCAGCAAATGGAATATGTAAGCTAAAACGGGATGAATGTGAAGGATTACGGAAGGCTGAGAGATTGGTACAATGGCACAAAATCAAAATGCCAAAGGGAAAATTATATAAAAGCGAGAAAATATGATCAATAAAAAAATAGCGACAAATTGCATTGAAAACTTTATTTGTTAATGCCCCGCGCAAAAACCGATAGAAATGATGGGCGGAGGAGGAGAGATCGAATCGCTTTGAAGAGAAATACATACGAATGCATGGGAAATGATCTGATGGGAAAGGAAAGTGGGGGCAAATGGGGGAAGGGGGGGGGGGGTAACATTATAAGACGATGGATGATGCACAAATTCCGCACTAATCTTTATCCTTTCCATGCGAAAGGGGGGGGGAACACTGATGGACAATTGCATAAGGAGAGAAAAGAGAGGGGGAGGCGAGAGCAAAGAAAGAGATGAACTAAAAAGGGAGAGGGAAAAGAAAGAAAGGAAGAAAAAGGACAGAAAGAGAGGAAAAGGGAAATAGAGTGAAGAGGAATGAAGAAGAGAAAAAGAGGAAAGGGGAAATAAAGTGAAGAGGAATGAAGAAGAGAAAAAGAGGAAAGGGGAAATAAAGTGAAGAGGAATGAAGAAGAGAAAAAGAGGAAAGGGGAAAAGAAACAAAAAAGTGAAAGGATTGTACTGCTTGCTGTTGATTATGCACTCACGACCAGCCATTCCCCTTTTGTCCTGCCGACATTCTTCTGCTGGATGGGGCAGTGCGCTGTGTTTGCCTTGGCATCGATTCATTCATTCCTTTTGGCCAAACGCATCTCCGTCTTTCGTCTGAGCCGGCACCGGCGGGGGCTATCCATCGCCCCTACGGCGAGGCAATGGCCGGCCGGCCATCTTTGGCAAAATTTGAGCCAATTGCATTTTGGACGACTGGGAAAGAATGGAAGAGATAGAGTCAAAAGAAAGGGGCATGGAAGGAAAAAGAAGGAAAGGCAATGCTAAAAGAAAGAGGAGAGGAAGAGGGAGACGGAAGAGACGCGTGCGGATGGGAAGAGAGGAAGAAAAGACACGGAGAGAGGGGAGAGAGAACGAAGGGAAAACAAAGGCATAGAGAAACAGAAGAGGAGAAAGAACAGGGGAAGAGTGAGGAAGACAACGAAAGGAAAGAAAGAAAAGGAAGAGAACAAAAGAGGAATTTGCCCGTTTTCCCTCTTTTTGGCCAGCATGGCAATACGAAGTAAAGGAGTGCTGCCGGCGAACCAAAGGCTGAATTGGTCTGCTTTTGTGGCTGAAATGGGATCTGCCGATACGCCCCTTTGCTTGTCTGTCTTGTCTCTCTCTCTCTCTCTCCCTTAACTCTCTGCCAACCTCCTTCTCAGTCTGGCTTCATTTCTTCCTCTCTCTCTCTCTTTTTCTATCACTCTCTTTCCCCCTCTCTTTCGCTTTCCTTCGCCTGTTTTGTCGGAGCCCTTTTCATTAAACGTCCCTTCCAGGAAATTCGTACGCATCAGCACGCGTCATTAGCTGAATGGCCAAGAGACAAAGCATAATGGAGAAAACATTGCGGAAATGAGAATTGAGTGGGGAATGTCGAGCCCGCCGGAGAGAAACCAACCCCTTCTAGCAGTGCGCTAACATTTTAAGGAGAAAGAGAGAAAAACAATGGATAAGGGGAGGGGGAAATATAAATACATATATAGAGAGAGAGAGAGAAAGAAAAGAGAGAGTGAGAGAAAGAAAGGACAAATAGATCGATGAAGAGAAGGAAAAAATGAATGGAGAGAGGGAGGAAGAGCGAAGGCGAGGGAGGGTGGACGTATGGATGAGCAGTCAATCATGGAGAGCAATCGATCGCTTGTCGTTGTTTTTGCCCATCCATCCCTCTCTCCACTCCCTTTCCTATCCCCTCTTCCCCTCTCCCCCCTTTCCCTCTCCATTTCTCATCTCATCCACCGTCTCCCTTCCTTCCCTCTCCGCCCCTCTCTTCTCCCCTCCTTTTTTACATTTGTCCGTCTCCATTTATTATTCCGAGAGAGTGAGCTGCTGCTGTTGGTGTAAGAACGAAAAAGGGATGAGGATGGGAAGGGAAGGGAAGCAACGAGCGAATGATTATGGAAAAAATAAATAAAAGAGATGAGAAAAAGGAGCGGAAGAGAGGGGGAAAAGGAGAGAGGAAGAGAGGGGGAAAAGGAGCGGAGGAGAAGAGCAAAAGGAGCGGAAGAGAGGGGGAAAAGGAGAGAGGAAGAGAGGGGGAAAAGGAGCGGAGGAGAAGAGCAAAAGGAGCGGAAGAGAGGGGGAAAAGGAGAGAGGAAGAGAGGGGGAAAAGGAGCGGAGGAGAAGAGCAAAAGGAGCGGAAGAGAGGGGGAAAAGGAGAGAGGAAGAGAGGGGGAAAAGGAGCGGAGGAGAAGAGCAAAAGGAGCGGAAGAGAGGGGGAAAAGGAGAGAGGAAGAGAGGGGGAAAAGGAGCGGAGGAGAAGAGCAAAAGGAGCGGAAGAGAGGGGGAAAAGGAGAGAGGAAGAGAGGGGGAAAAGGAGCGGAGGAGAAGAGCAAAAGGAGCGGAAGAGAGGGGGAAAAGGAGAGAGGAAGAGAGGGGGAAAAGAAAGGGAAGTGGTGGAGGTGGGGATCTAAGATGGGCGCAGATTAAGTTAAAAGCGTTCTTTATTAAAAAAAAGAGAAGTTGCATTTATTTCTTGAAGTTTTTTGTTGACAAATTAAATTAGAAATATGTGTAATGGCAAATAATTAAATTTATTACTTCAAATTACATTCTAATGCATGAATATTTGTGAATAAAATCGAAAATGACATTTAATTATTTGTTTAAATCGAAATTGTGGGAAAAGTTGCCGAAAAGACAAAATGCCAAGTGAAGACAAAGGGAAGGGGAAGGCAAAGGTGAGAAAGCGCGTTCCCCGCCCCCCCCCCCCCAGGGGAAATGTCAACATTTTAAACATTCGCACACACTCAAAAACACAATGAATCCATGTTGAAATGTCGTTTTTCTTTTACTTAACTTTAAAAGCCAAATCAATTTGTGTAAGGGTTTTGCCGCGAAATTTTCACATTTGCAAAGGAAGTAATAAGACAAATAATGAACCCAAACAGCCCAAGGGCATGACAGCTAATTGGCGTATGAGGGGGGATGGGGGGGGACTAATTGGGTGGTGGGGAGGGGAGAAGAGATAATGGAGGGAAGGGACGAAAATAGCAAATGAAAGAAAGGCAAAAAGTGGAGGGGGGGAGGAAAGAAAAAGAGGGATGGGCAAAGCAGGAAAAGAAAGAGAGGGGGAGAAGGGAGGGAGAAAGAAAAGAAGAGGACAAAAAGTGGAGAGGAGGAAAAGAAAGAGAGAAGGAAAAGCAAAAAAAAAAAGCGAAAGAAACGCCTGAGGGAAAAGGAAAAGATCGAATTGCCATAAATCGAAAAATTGGCCCAATTGGACAAAGAGACAGGAAACGGACAACAGCAGAAGAATATCGGCTCGGAGATACAGACAGAATTGGAAAATGTGTGCATTAAATAGCATGGGAAAATAGTTTAGCGTTTGGTCCATCTTTGACCGTTTTCCCTCTTCGCCCTATTAGCACGTCAGTGCCAATTGGTGCTGATTTTGAGAGTGAATGAATGCTAAAAGAGGGGAGGCGGGGGAGAGTCTCTCCCACGCCCCGTGGCCCATTTTTACCCTTTTGGCCAATTCATTTCGAAAAGGACAAAACAGAAGAAACAGCACAAAAGGAAAGAATGAAATGGAGAAGTGTGGAGAAATGTTTAAAACAATTAGCACATGCTTTCAATTTATTGTTAATCTCCGCGATTTGGGCCCAATTTGCAATTTGGGTAATTTATTCTCCATTCATTTTCTATGCATTGGCACCATTTGGGCGGCAAAGAAAGGGTTTTAAGGGGTGAGGGGGGGGGAGGAAAGAGGGGGGGGGGGGAGGAAAGAGGGGGGGGAGGATGGAATGTAAACGCTCAACCCGTGGGGGAGGGCAGGTCGACTCGTCTCGGTCGGTCGGTGGTAGTCGTCGCTGTTTTTGAGTGCATTATTTGGAGGGGAAGCTAATAGCGGGGGGGGGGGCTTTGGTTGGATGGCTTCTTCTCAACATATACACAAAGGTGACGGGATGACGTTTTTAGACTGTGAAAAAAATGAAGAGAATGCGAGGGGGGGGGGAAGGAGAGGGAACCCGTGAGAAGACGAGAGAAAAAGTGAAAAGTGACAGTGGGAGAAGGGAGACGCATGGCGAAAGAGAGGGGGGGGGGGGGGGGGAGGGGAGTATTTTCGGCAGAGATTAGGGCCAATTGGGTGGGAAATGGGAATTCGCCCACAGGGCTTTGAACTCAGCCGTTTCGACTTCATTTCATTATAATAACGACTTTTATAAAGTCGTTATTAATAATGGATCGTGTGGGCTCAGGCGATCGACATGCCTTTTACGGGCCGTCCGACCGAGTGTCGGGGGGGAGGGGGGGAGGGGGAGGGGAGGGTCGTATTTGAAAAGGAAAAAAACGGAAAGAGTTAGTGCCACCCTTTCAAAGTTCGAATAATTCTTTTTGTAAATGGACAATTTCGTCCACTCACTCCGATGCTCATTCAAAAGTCACATGCATTTTCACTTCCACGCGATGCAAATTCGCCAAAAATACTTCAAAATATTTCTTTTTGCCCGCGGTGCGGGTAATTGCTCGAGCAAAAGGGGGGAAGGAATGACGAAAAACAAACGCAAAGAAATGGGGGGGGGGGTGGGGGAGGGCGGTTGACGAGTTTGGTTATATTGCGACAAATTGGAGGAGAGGCGGGGGCCAGGGGAGGGTCATTTGGACGGCCCTTCGGGGCATTGCCGCCCCAATTGAATTTAACGCGCGTGATCCGTGCCACGGGCTCTTTAAAAAGTGCGTAACCCGTGATACTCATTACATTCCCCCGCCGTAGTTCAAGGAATCCGTAATTGTGTGTTTAGCCCTGATCGGATATTCTCAAAATCCCTTCTTCACTTAGATCATGCCGTAAAGGGCGCGAACCGACAAATGCCGCAAGTCTCGAAGCTGGAAATTTTGAATTTAATTTTGTTCAGCGATTCGTGCGCAAAATTGCCAATTTTCGGTCAGAACCATTTTGGTCGCATTTGCCTTCCACTATTTGTTGAATACTTTTAAATTTGTTCAGTTTTCCTTTCGCTTGACCATTGACCCTCCCTCCCCCCCCCCATCATTTAATAGCCCACTCATTAGTCAGCTTTTTCTTTTTATCATCTTTCATCATTCAATTCCACTTTTTTTTTTTTATGACGAATGCTTCTTTCCCCCCCCCCCTTTTTTACACTTATCGAAGAGATGGCACACCGAAGAGAAATGGCTTTTATATGGCCAAATTTGGAAAATGTCAGTGAAAAAGGCTGACGGATTGTGTGCAATTTGTCCAACGGTTGGGCCAATTACACTCTCTTGAAAAGAAAAGGACAAAAATGTGAGTGAAAGCACAAGAAAACGGTACAGAAGTGGGAACATGGCGGCGACCGATGCCATCACAGCCAATGCCATGGCAAATTGCGCACGGAATTCGGTGGGCGAAACAAATGGACTAACACACCTTCATTATTTGCTGTTGATTGACCCATTGGTTGGCATGGCTGCAAAATGGCACACAGAAAGAGTGAGGGTGGGAAAAGGGAGAGACCCCGGGGGGGGGGAGACGAAGGCGAGAAGGGCACAGGGAACGAACGCCAAATAACGGAACAGCAAAGGCATTTGGCGGACCTTTGGCTTGAAAACGGCGGCACATGAGACCTTTTCGAGCAGATGAATTTTGTATTTTGCAGGTGAGGGTGGGAAATTGGGAGAAGAGAGATTTATTGAGTCATTCTGTGATAGATGAAAAAGATGGAAGGTAATTTGAATCAATTAGCAGCAGCAGGTGTTCCTTTGGTTTTTGGCATTTTGCCTTTGGTCAGTTTTAAAAACAAAAACATTTTAAATGAGAGAGCTTTTTTATTATGCGTCTAAATCAATCATTTCGTTTTTGAGCAAATTGGTGGCGCAGTGCCCTTTTGGGTTGGTCCGATGCCGTGGTTGGCTTTCCTTCGCTTTGCTTTGCTTTGCAATGTTCCCTCGGGGGATTTGCATTTGTTTAACTTTTCAGCAGAGAAACTTTAAATGGCAAAAGCGAAGCTGTGGCCGGCGGCGCCGTACTGTGCCAATGCCAATGCCATTGCTTCGCTTGTCTTTTCTTTCTGTGATGACTTCCCATTGCTTTGTCCGTTATGTGCCTCAAAACAAATTAATTGCGGTAGCGCCCCTCGGGAAAGAAAGTAAATGGAAACGGAATTTTTGAGGATTAAAGAAAAAGGAATTGGGAAGAAAGAAGAAGAAAGGGGGGATAACCTATTTTAAGGGATTGCAATGAATGGGCAGTGAAATGGCCTAATCAAGCGATGTTTTTGCCGGGAGGGATTCGATGAATAATTAGCAAAGGGTCTAAAATTGGAACGAATGACCGAAAAGGGGGCGGAGGGGTGGGGGGGGGAGGGGAGATTGAGCAAAACAGGCGCAAATGAGCCCACGGGGGCATCAGCAGTATTTGTAAGGAGTGTGCCCGTTATATTGTAAGAAACGGGAAGAAAATGACGGGGGGGAGAGGAAAGTCTGTTTTGGGCCGAAGTTAATAAGGGGCCGAAGAAATGCGACTGCCCTTCAAAAGAGGGGCATTTTGCCATCAAAATTGGCCAACGGCGGCAAGGGCTCTCCCCCCCCCCCCCTTTGAAAGATGTTATCGGCTCTGCTGGTCGGTCGGCGTTGTCTTCGGTTTGGCCAATAATCCGCCGCTGGCCTCAGTGTCGTCGTCGACTTCATCATCCTCTCCCTCCCTTGCCCCCTCCCTCCGTTACCCCCTTTTATTCCCCCCCCCCCTCCCTCCTCCGCCACCTTCCAATTCCCATGATGACGCGTTTTGGGGGAAATTATTGTTTTGCACACTTCGTTTGTTTGGCCCTTCGCGACACATTTCCTTGGCCATTTTTCTCCGTCTGTCCGCTGCCATTGATGGGGCGGGGGGGGGGAAAGAGTGAAATACGAATGAGACGAGACGAATGACGAAAGATGGGAAACAAAAGCAGTAAAGCAAATCAAAGAAAAAACTATTCACCCATTCATCAGACGGATGGACAGAGAGAATGCCAAAAAATGACGCCAATCAAAACAAATTGGTGGTCAAAATATTCACTCATTAAGTACAATAAAATGTTGTTCTCAATTAACAAAACCGAACATTTTGAGTCACTTTTTTGAAAGGAGTTTTTCGTCGCTTCGGGCGTTGTTTCGTTTCGTCTTTTCCAAATGGTCACAATTCGTTTGATCTGCTCCAGCCCACCCATTCACTGCTCGTGCTGTTGTTAATGTGCAGAAAACTGCTGACATTGAAGCAATTTTCGTGGATGTGCCGAGGCCGACACTTTGTCGGCTGATCGACCAAAATGCCTTTCAGAGGAACAAAGACAGGCATCAAATGATGGCGCGCAATAATCACTGGAGTTTACCGGCTAATGAGGCTGTCATGAAACAACAAATGCTGCCGGCAAAAAGGGCACGAAGTGCCAACCGAGAGAGAAGCCGCTTTCGGTTGGGTGCCATGCCACCCAAAATGCTCAGTTGGATGCCGACGGAAGTGATGTTGGAGAAGCCGCACAACGCATATGTTGCGATCATCGCAGACCTATTCTGTAAATCTATCAATCACTCATTTCAGCAGAGAGTGAAAGCGACCGAAAGTTCGTTTCGTTCGACCATTTGTCCCAACTGTTTGTACGCAATGAATTCGTTGAGTGCAGTCTTTGGAATTAAAATGGTCGGGTAATTAATTAATTGACAAATTAATTGTCAAATTAATTAATTAATTGACAAATTAATTAATTAATTAATTAATTGCCTTTGCCATACCTTTGTGCCCATCAGTTGGGCCACTCGAAATGTCTCCTCGGGATTGGTGATGCCCATCACAAATGCCAACGGGAAGAACAAATAGCCGAGCATGAGCTGAACAGAGCTGGTCAATGCGAAGGTGGCACCAATCAACGCACTGATCATTCACACAAAACCCATTGATCACCTCAAAACTCCAATCGGATTGGCCGACCAAATGGCCAAGCCAGGACAGAACGGAGTTGAGCAGTGCGAGCAGTGCCAGGAACACGATGATGTTGGCCACGATGGCCAACACCAACTCGACCGCCATGATGGCCCCGTTGCTGATGCACTCCAGCGCACTGCTCTCTTCACTGAACGATGAACATTTGCTGCTGATATTTAGTAGCTTTTTTGCTGTTTCTGAGTCCAAACCCGGCTTGCAGTTCCAACTCCTCCACGCTGACCAACTGGGACTGCTCCGTCTCGGGGAAAAGCATTTTGGAGCAGGCCAACGAGCCCGGGGCGGACATGACGGTGGAGGACAGCAAATAGCGAGGGCATGCGCCAAAACTGTTCGAGTCGTTAATTGGACAGATTTTGGCACCATTTGAACGCCACAAGGCATTTTAATGGTTGGAAAAACATTGTCAACCTTATGTAAGTGGCAAAAACGGCACCCGCAATGCATGAGAATCTGTTTTTGTGAATAAATTAAGGCACCCTAAGTGCATTATTTACCCGGCCGTCATAACGGCGTGGAGTTCCGACGCGGTCATTTTGTCCAAATACGGTCGGATCAGCAACGGCGCCTCACTCATTCCGAAAATGATTTTAATTATCTCTGATCATTAAGCTCGGCCAAATCAATGTTTGCCCCAAAACCGAGGAAAATGCAAGCGCAGGCATTCAGCGACTCGGTGGCGGTTGTGTCCAGCGTAATTTGGACGAGCCATGCCATCTTTTTGATCACAAATTGCATTATGCCAAAATGGTAAAGCAATGCCTGGGGAAAGATCGAATTAAAATGTTTAAATAGAGGGAAGAAGTCCATTTCCAGCAAACGGTCTTTTATATCTCCGCTGTCACTTACCACAACGGCGCCAAAATAAATGATAATTTGTGCCGTATGGAAGGCGAAGACCGGATCCATTCCTAAGAGCAGAGAATTTGGAGTGAGTGAAGGAAAAATGGCACTAGAACCACAAATTTTTGGGGGCGAAGAGAGAAACCCGTAGACAAAATCGGTGCCATTGTGCGTAAACTCCAAAAAAGAGAGCACCAATTCGGACAGAGAATCGAACTGATCAGAGCCTGAGAAAAGTGATCGGATTGAGGGATTAGTTGGGTGAGCATTATTTGCAAATTCGGAGGATCACCCCAATCCCAACGCAAAACGGCGAGTCCCATGGAAAATTGGAGGAAAAAGCCCCACAGGACAGGTCGCCAGACAATCTGAAAGAATTTAAATTAAAAATGAGGCCAGGGGGTACTGGACGAACCTGAGACGGACTGTTGGAACAGAACAACAAGCACACAAAGTAGAAGAACATGCCGAAAAGGCCGAGAAGTCGGTGGCGCGACCTAAAGCAATGGGAGAAGCAAAGTGATCAAAGACTGACTTATAAATTGTATACTAATCGATGAGTGATCTCAACTGATCAGAGACTGACTGGTAAATTAGGACTGTTCAATGAATGAACAGCGGATCAGGGACTGAATTATCTACAAATTGGATATTGGCTGATAAATTAGGCACTTATCAATGATCAGACACTGACATATCTAGCAGATCAATGAGTGACCAACTGCTGATCAGATACTAAACCAATGAGTGATCAGTTCGTGGAAACACTTACTTTGCTGTGTCAATGACCAAAAAAATGACAATGGCGCACAAAACAAGCAGAAAAAAAAGCCTTTGAAACAAACAAATGAATAATTGGGTCAAAAAATATAAAATTCTGTCATCACTCTTTGAAAAAGGGGCGTCGCCAAAGTTTGTTAAAAGTTTGGCGGATTGGCTGAACCGCCGAGCGGAGAGGACGCGCCATCAGACGGTAATAAACGAAAAAAGCCCAACCGATGGCCGTCAGCGTTAAAAGCGGAGAAGCACGACGAAAGGAATGCAATGCAGCCAAAGCTACAAAAAAAGGTGACAGATAATCACGAGGAACAATTCGAACTCACATAGAAAAAAGTGCCATCCGACGAGAAGCGCGGCCATTCCGATTTGATGCAGCAAAGGGAAGTGTCGCTCAAACGAATCCCGCAGGGCAATTTGGGTGTTCGCCAGCGCCCTCAAGGCACCCCCGGCGAGAGCCAACCGATGCCGCTGTTGGCGCAATTGTCTAACAATTGGCTCTTTTGTGAACACATTTGCCGTCGGACTGATCGTTGCAGCAAAAGGTAACCCGCCGGTGATGGGCCGATCAGATGCCGGCGGAGTTTTTGCCATTTTCAGTCTCTAAAAGTTTTTTGGGCTTCATGTTCAAAATGTTCACTTTGTGGTGGTTGGCCATCGAACTTGGCCTTTTCTCTGCTGGACGAAGCGCCTCTTTTGCTTCTCCTTCGGCTGCTCCTTTTCCTCCCTTTTGTTTTCCTTCTTTTCCTTTTCCCCCTCCTCCTCTTCCTTTTCCTCCTCCTCTCTTTTCTTCTTTTCCTCCTCTTCCTTTTCCTCCTCCTCCGTTTTCCTTTCTCTCTTCCCATTCTCTTCCATTTTTTCCTGTCCCATTTGTCCTCCTCCTCCCCTCTTCTGCTGCTGTTGGTCCCCCCATCTTTTCGCCTCTTCCTTTTTCATCGGTTCATCGTCGCCCATTATAATAATTAATTACCCATTTATATGTAATTAATTTGTGAAATGATACATTGAAAATGGAATGGGTAGCAATTAGAAATTGGAAATGATTTACTGCCGATTGATAGGACTTTCTTATCTTCTTCCCTTTTTGAACACTTTGAAGACAGACGTGGAATTGTTCAAATATAATTCTGATTTTTAATTTTCTGTTAATACGAGTTTATTTATTGGCAGTTTTTCAATGATCGAAAGTGCCTGTTCCGAACCGTCCCAACAGTATGTGTAATTTATAAATTATATAAATCTTTTTTGTTAATTATTATTAAATGTTTCGTTTTTTAACAATCAAATGACGTTGAAAAGAAAGTCAAAGATTAAAAGAAACAAAAAAGTAATTGAAAGCACATTTTTTGGATGTTTTGAAAAGCTTTTGGTGATCAATTTGCTTTGACAGAATTCATTTAACAAAAACCACAAGAAACATTCAAAGTGAATTGATTATTTAATTAACTAATTAATTGGTCATTAATTAGTTATTATTTATAATTAAGTGCGTTCAGTGTGCGTGCGTCTGTTCGTCTTGTCGCCTCGTCGATCATAACCCCTCGTCGTCGACCGCCCCCACCCTTTCCCAATTTCCCCCTAATTTTCTCGTCAATCCATGCCGTCACAAGGACCCTCTCGAGACATTCATTCACTTTCAGAGTTTGGCCAATTTTATTTATGTAGGCAAACATTTGCCAATTTCTGTTGCACACACATAAAAAAACCTAAAATAAAAATAGAAAATAGTGAATTTTATGCAATTATTCCAAATCATTCCAGCGGATGTATTCTGTGTGCTGAGTGGCGAAATGGAATAGGCTTAAATGGTCATTAATTAACAGAAGAATCTAACAATGGAAAGGATGAGATTTTAATTACATAATTAATTAATATACATTTACAATAAATGGGTGACCACGGGGGAAGGGGAGGAACATATTGCATTTGACGAAAAATGGCAAACAAATGAGGAACAGAAGGGATGGGAATGGCAATTAGAAGAGAAGTGGGAAGGACGCATTAAAGGGTGCTAATTAACGCTAATTAGGTAGGTGATTAAAGTTGAGAGAAAAACGGTTGACGACACAATGGGGGGGGGGGCGAACAGCAGCAGACGTATCGCAAAAGTTAAAACAATAAAAAAAAGATTATTCTGCTATCCGGCAAGGTTTTGGTATACCGCGGTATTTACCGTACACTATACAAACTCAAAAATATGTGTGGATTTCGGTAAACTTTTTGGCTCTTACTGTCGGAGTCTGTCTGCACTCTTATTTTGCTCTTAGAGTCTTGTCGATTCTCTAAACCAATTGGTTCCTTTAACAACTCATTGACCAAAATTCTTGGGGATTTTTATGGGTCTTGGAATGTGTCCGGGGGCGTTTCGGCCCCCGCGTTTCAACCCTAGGGGCGTTTCGGCCCTAATCCAAAAAAAAAAGAAGCAAAAACGGAAGATACCAAATTTTTTTTAATACAGTCTCCTAAGCCTAAGCCTAAGCAAGCTTAGACTTACGTTACTTGCTTTTTCGAGGTACCCATCAGGCTTAATATAATGGACAGTTGGCTTACCAATGCTTTAAAAATACCTATTTGCAAATTGCTTTTTTTTCAAAATTTTTAAAACTAGGTAGATTTTACAAAAAAAAATATTGTTTTTTTGGAAAATTTTGTAAAATTGCATTTTTAGAAAATTTCTTTGTTTTTATTTTTTTTAATATTTTCTATTTTTGGCTTGGGACCGAAACATGGGGGCTGAAAAGCCGGAGGCCCCTCGGAATCTGCCATCAATGACCAAAAGCACGCTGTTCACTTAATCCTCCGCTTTTCATACAGACCCCGACTTGTTCTTTGTCGACACTGCGCTGCCCTCGTCCTGATCCCTGTCCGTGCCGTCGTCGTCCGTCCGGCGACGGCACCGCCACAAATGGGGGGAATGATGCGCCGTTCGGAAACGGTGCCACCGGTTGGCCACCCGGACACGTTGCTGTTCTACATGAGCAATTTCCCGTCCATGGAAATGAGTGGGAGAAGGGCACCCCTTCCCCCGTTGGTGCCATTGCCAACATTCACTGAAGAGGAGGAAGAAGAAAGTCCAAATTTGGAAAAATAGAAAATTTTAGTGAATTTTTAGTCATTGATAATTGAGTCCCGGAAAATACAGAATAGACAATTGAGTCCCAATAGTTTTCTTCCATTTGAGACCCAGCATTTACCCAAAACAAAAAAAACCTGTGACAGGGATTAAAATTAAATTGATAAATGCCAAATAGGTAATTTTCACAAATAACCAAAGCTGATTTTATGCACACAATAAATACACAAACACACATCAGAGACAATAGAAGTTAAAATGGAAAATATCATTTATGTACAACAGAACAGAGACAAATGTTAATATGTATCAGAAGTGCCAGAAGCAGACTTTGCAGAATTAAAACTCTTAGAAGTAGACGCAGACATTCCAGACGTAGAATCCTCAGAAGTAGCACTCGCAGAAGCAGAACCCTCTTCACTAGCTGAAGGAGCAAACACAGGCAAATTCGCAACTTCGACGATACTCTGAAAAAGGAGGGAGGGAATTATAGAGGAAACAAAAAAAAAATTAAGCGTTTGTTAAGCGCTTGGCAAAAACGCACGCACCAGACGTTCCTCCGGCTCAAATGTCAAAATTTCGTCAATGGTCGTACGCCACTCTTCACTAATGTTCAAATGTGTAGGGTATCGGAGCTTGCATTGTCGCTGCGCTTCCACCATTTGTTCAATGTTCCCATTTTTGTAAAATGGCAATTTGTTGGTCAGCAGGACAAAGCAAACGATGCCAAATGACCTGAAAAATTCTAATTTGCGGAAAAACTTAGAGCATTGAAATTCCGAATTTTAATTAAGATTGGCACCATCCCTGACACACATACCAAACATCCGCTTTGAATGGGTCGTAATCAATTTTTTGTAACACTTCAGGCGCCTTGAAAGATTTGGTCCCGCAAAAAGTTGACGACATTTCCTCCTCCTCACTGCACTGAAAACAAAAGATGGACATAACATGGGCTGGTATTGACGAAAAACAGGCAGACAGAGACAGAAACACCACCTGCTTGGCGAAGCCGTAGTCAGTTATTTTGATGACACTTTCCTCAAACAGGAGAATATTCTCTGGCTTCAAGTCACGGTGAACAACACGGTTGCGATGTAAGTAGGACAATCCGTCAATAAGTTGGAGCATCCACTGACGGCAAGTCATCTGTTCCACAGGGCCATTGCTACGCAAATAATTCAGCTGAAAATGTGTGACGAATGGAGGGAATTGTTGTGATGCAAACATGCCCAAAAAAATTCAACGCACCAAGTCACCACCATCGGCATAGTCGATGATTTCGAACAGATAGTCTCGCTTTCGGAAGTCCTTGTGCAGCCGGACAATGTTCGGGTGGTCCAATGTGCGCCAAATTGTCAGCTCGCGAGGTATGAATTTGTCGTGGTACGTTTCAGAGACATTCGTCAAATCCGTAATTCTGGCCGCAAAATGACGTCCCTCTCTGTCAAACACTGAAAAAATGGGGAGGGAAAACGGAAAAATCAGATTGTTGAAAAACGGAATCAAATTGGTGAAAACTCGCCTTTATACACTTTGCTATAGCGTCCACTGCCAAGCTTAAAATAGCGCGGGAATTGGTAGCCGTGGCGTATCAAAATGGCGCGCGTTGTCGTGAAGGAACGGTGATGATGCTTTTGACGACGATTGTGTTTTGGTCTGCGCGGATGCTCATTTGCTGGCATTGGCTTAAAATAAAGGGGGAATTCAAATGAAAAACGGAAATCCAATAGATGTAAAATGATACGTTTGGCGGGATGAATGGCGTTGAGAGACAATAATAACAACAAAAAATGTCAAGAAGAATGATGAAAAAGAGCGAACAAGCGCCATTTATATACACCTCTCAGCAGGACGGAACAAAAATTTAACAATCCAAAAAAAATGAATGAAAATGAACAGTCGCCGATTCCTAAGCGCTTGTATAAAAGGAAGAATGTTTTGGTATACCAACCAATCGATGAGGCATCTTGGCGCCGTTAGTTATACCTAACTTTTCTCATAAGAATCTATCAATAGTTCAGTCAAATTCTATAAGTTGGTGCTAAATTTCAAAAAATTTGCCAAGATGACCCGCTCCGTACAGCTAGGTTCTTTTGTAATTTGTTTGGTGTTTTTCCCTTACAATGTTTTTGTACAAATTAATCTCAAAAATAATACCCAAAAAATAGTCAGACCATCCTAAAGAAGCTGAAAAACAAATGGAAAATGAAATGTAATCATTTAAGAAAATTTAAAATCTGATAAAAATTTATTCATAACATTTTTAGTCCCCGTTTGTGGCGACTGTTGGCTTGCAGTGTTCAATTTGATCGCCCCTCATCAACTTTTTACCGTAAAATTACTCAGGCCGTCCGTTGTCTATGCCCATTTGTTATTGATAAACCTTACAAATAATTAGGGGTTTGGGTTAATCATTGCAAAAGCATAAATCACCAATTTGAGAGAACTCGGGAAATATGGAATACGTTTATAAGGCTTTCATCAAAATTGGTACAATTTCTCGTTGAGCAATTACATTTGTATCATCTCCGTTTTGTACCCCAAATTGTTGCTACTCGCATTGTCATAAGTAGGGCCCGGATTTATAAGTTTTTACTTATTTTTTTCTGCGGCTTTAACTCAACGAGAAATGCACGAAAAACACATTTTTTGTTCGAAAAACTTTCGTTTGAACGCCCTTATTCGACCTTAGAAATCCAGGCCCTAGTCATAAGTTTTTGAGGAATAAAAATTGACCGCTCCACCAAAATACATTTTATTCTCATCATCTGTAATCAGAACAAAAAACCAGTAAAACAATACAATATATCAATGAATACAAACATAAATAAGCCAGTAAAAATGAACAAATGGAGAATCAATACAACAAATACATCGGCATTATATTGGTTAAGTGAGTTATTATTGATACATACATACATACACATGCAAATGGATTCATACACACATAAAAGGATGGATTATCTCATAACATCGGCTCCAGCAGCAGCAGTTCACGACTATTTGCGCTTCTTTGGTCGGCTTCCTCCTTCTCGCGATCTACTTTTGTGCTTCTTCTCCGCTTTCTGGTGCTTACTGCGCTCACTGCTTCCATGTCCATGCGTTGTTTTGGTACCACCACCACCTCCTCCTCCTCCGCCCATCTCCCAATCATACGGGTGCTCGCTGATGCGGTTGTTGGAAAGATGTCCGCGTAGCATCTGCTCAATCCTCTCATAGTTGGGCCTCTCATCCATCGCGAGTGCATCCTGAACAGTGTGGTTATAAACGCATTGATTAAACAACAGTCGCTTCTTCTAATGGACTTTGGTTCCGCTTTTGTTGTTGTAAATTTCCTATCTGTTTTTAATGCTCGATTCGCTTCAGAACAATGGAAAAGCTTCAATTTATTGTAACTCTTAACGCTTCCTGTATCAAATACATAAACACATGATTCACATTTATTTGTTCGTCTGAAGCGATTCTAGCATTAAACCAATTGTTTTTTGAAAAAAATTTGCAAAAAAAGCGGACCCAAAGGGCCATTATGTGGTATCTAAAACACACAATGTGAGAAAGGATCTGGTTGAACTCCGGTGGGCATCCTCCGGTCAGTTCAGTGAGCGCTCGTCGACGAACATTGTCCGGTTGGTCTGCCAGGCGGCGACACTTGTGGGCACCAATCTTAAGGAAATAATTAATATTAAAGCATCCATCATCATCGCTCTCTCTCATCGTTCACTTACCTCTCTCACGTCACGCACAAATTTCCACGGTACAGCGCCTTTGTAGAATTTGATGAGCACATAGAACCACGACTCCACATCGTCCTTGCGACTGTAATCACGGTTGATGTGCGCTGAGATCGGTGCATAGATGGGCGTTCCGCGAAAATTTGCTGTTGCTCGTGCACGTCGTTGCGTACCCTGAACACAAAAAGGGGGAGGGGGAAAGATTAAATTGTGCAAAAATTGAACAAAAAAAAAGGCAGAGATAGCAACTCACATCATCTCTGACGTATTTGCGGGCCATGCCAAAGTCGATGAGGTACAGAAGGCGTTGCTCGTTGTTCTCCGGTCGTCCAATCGCTGTGTTTGCTGGCTTGATGTCACGATGAAGGTAGCCCACATCATGCAGTGCTTGGAGCGCATTGAGTAGCTGAATTGACAGGCCAATTGCGGTCCCTGGTGAGAAGTGGTCGCCGTGTTCTTTAACAAGTGAGTCCAACGGACGTCCAACCAAAGTCATGCTGAAAAAAAAGAAAAATACGAAAGCATTAATTTATCAGAAATCCAGTTTGGTCCCAATCGACTAACTTTTTCAGGGGTTCGAAACCCTGAATTGGTCAAAATGGGTGTCATTTTCATGATGGAAACTCATTTCATGGTCGGAAGTCATTTTTAAGACAGAAAGATCATTTTCATGATCGGATGGATTAGACCAACTATTACCAAGGACCTTTAAAGCCACGATATGAGTCTACCCCCACCAACAGCACGCACATAGTACTCGACATTAACTCACACAATGAAGTTGAATTCCGTCCTCCTTCCGGTGTCAATGTTCATCTGTCCATCGCGTCCAAGGTCCAAGCAACGACAGAAGTGTCGACTGAACGCTGAATGTTGTCCTTCCAGAGCACGCAACACCATTGCCTGAAAATTGAAGGAAATCTGATTACAAAACAGCCATTCAACACCACCCAACCCTCCACTGTTTCTACCTCCATTACAAGAAGTGGCTGTTGTGCGTCGATTGGCTCCGTTTTCAGTGCTCCCTGCGCTCCACGATCATTTTTGCACAAGTAGACGGCTCCGAATGCGCCCGCTCCAAGTATCTGGATGATGGTCCAACGGTCTGACACGCGCGTACCCTCCTCGAGCGCCATAAGTTCCTCTGCCATAATAAGGGAGTGGTCGTCGACACTTGCGGTGCAGGGTGGTCGATGATGAAGCCGAGAAATAAAGGAAGAAAATGTACAAACGAAACAAAATACTCCATATTTATAGTATTTTGCAAAAAAAAAATATAATAGGTAATACCTACCTAAAACATTCCAACATTTTGTTTTGTTTTTTTCCGATTCATTTCTTACCGTTTCAGTAGTATAAAAGGTGTTCTCCTTGCCCAATTTTAGTCACTTTTCTTTATACAATCATAATTCACCACATATTTGCTATGTCCTTCTGCATTCCTTCTGTGCTTCAATCGTTTCGCTTGATGCTCATCGTGGCCCTTCTAGTCAACTGTTTCTTTTGTACCAGCTCGAAACCGTAAGAGGAAGGGGACAAACCCCGACTCGTACTGGTCCAACTCGTACGACCCCGACTCGTACTTTTGTAAACCTATTTTGCGTGGGAGCGCAGACAGCGGGGGTTAGACAGTGCTTATACTTATAACACGTCACCAGTACGAGTCGGGGTCGTACGAGTTGGACCAGTACGAGTCAGGTTTTTACCATCAAAATGCACTAGAAACAAAAAGTTACAGGCCCAAGAAGGGTCTTATTTTTCTTTGCATAATCATTTCTCTCATCAGTTTCCCCCTTTTTTCAGTGTGTTTGTTGTTTTGGTCATTCTCGTCATCTGCTTCTGTCGCAAGCAACATCAAGAAGGAGGATCACCGGGCGAAGAAGGCGCTGTCAACAAAGAAGCGGCGGATGCGAAGACAGACCACAACGCCAATATGCCAAGCACAGGAGGACACGAATTGCAACCAAACTCAATGCCATGTGGAATCAGACCAGTGCTGGATGGAGACATGTTTGTGACAGGCACAAACGCAACGGGCGGAGGAAATCCAATGATGCAACCGCAGTCCAAAGTGTCGCCAGTGGCCACTTTTCGTGGATAAAGTGTTCAGCTGTTGGACCAAAACAAGCCGCCGTTTACGCCTCCTGCTACTGCTGTTGCTGCTGGAGGAATCTCATCATCGACTATGCCAAGTGATTATTTGTCAAGAATGATGCCAACAACGCCTGTAGAATTACCGGCGACGACGGAAGATGGGTCAAAGAGGCAGCAGCCGGTCACTTCCGCAACTGGAGAATTACCGACGGACAGAAGTTGGAGCGGAACAATCGAACGCTACACAATCGACAGGAATTGGAGCGGATCAATCGAAGGCCACACAATCGACAGGAATTGGAGCAGACCTGAAGTCTACACTGTCGACAGGAATTGGAGCGGACCAATCAAAGGCTACACAATCGACAGGAATTGAAGCGGACCAATCGAAGGCTTCTCAGGCGTTCTCAACTGGATCAAAAGCGAGCGAAATCAAATAGAAGAAAGAGGAACGATGGATGGATATGAAAGGCATGAATATCTTTTGTGATGGATGATGATCTTATATATGTATATTCCTTTATTGTATTGTTCTGTATTTAGTATAGGTATGTATATTCCATCCATTCTATGTGTTCTGTATATTGTATATGTACTTGCATGCGTATCATTCTATTTCCTGCGTCTCGTTTGTAAAGATAAAATAAGATTGGTGCTCATTTATCTTTTTTCTAAGTAAAATAAGTACATGTCACCAAAATTACGTGTCCAACAAAAATTCACGCGTCCTATCATATGTAGTTAACACGACCAATCAAAATAAAGTTCTTGTATTAATCGGGGTTTTCGGTAGTACCAAATCATTTTCCAAGAAATGGATATTTTCATTTATGCATTACTAAAGGAATTTTCAAAAAATTTGGTCCAGCTAATAAAAAGTTACATTAAAAAACGAAAAAATCGACAACTAAAATTAGGAAACTTTTTTCAACTTAACTTTTTATGACTTGATGGAGTTAGGAGGCGAGAAAGGTTGTTTTTTGAACACAATTTTTCCTAAATTACTCGACCTATACAACCTTACAACTAAAGCGGTCAAAAGTATTCAGCATACATAGTTTGAGAATTTTATTAGTTACAATTTATACAACGCAATGACATGGTGACATAAGTATATACACAGGTTAAGCACAACACATATGACATTGGGTAGCAACAATTTGGTGTACAAAACGGAGATGATACAAATATTATACATGGGTACATACATACAACAATGGGTAGCAACAATTCGATGTGCAAAACAGGGGAACGGCACAAATATACAACATATACAGGGGTGATGATACGGGGATGCACATATTTATGTATTCATCGTCAGCAGGGCTCATCCGATCCGTTGTGAGAAGCGCACACATCACAGGTTGTAAATGACCGGCAGATTCTTTCGGCGCACCATTCCGTCCACGTGGAACCACTCGATCTTGAACACGGTGGCGGTCGGATCCGGCGTGTTGCACCATTCCACAATGACGCGGTCATTCTTGATCTCCTCGTTGTTCGGGTCGAAGGATGCGCATGTGATGATCACGTTCACGGAGTCGCCGGAGCCCAGCGTGCCGCACGGCGGGTTCAAGAAGATGCGTTTCGGCTTTGTCGTTTTGAAGGCGTACCCAATGCGCTTGGTGCCGGTGTTGATCAGCTGAACAAGAAGTTGCAAATTAAGTCGGAACCACCCAAACCGAAAACGCACCCGAAAGTTGTAAATGGTCCTGAATGTTGAACGGTGCGTTCAAATGCAGCTCAAGGTTTGGCACTGTCGCAATGTCCTCTGGAGCTACTTGTAGTGCTGTCATCGTTGTCGTTGGTTGCTCTTCTTCTTGTTGTTGTTGTTGCTTTTGTTGTCGTCCGTTGCCGCAAATTGATGATATTCGGCTCGTCCGTTGATGTGTACACGCTGCGGATTTGTGTGTGCGCGTTGAGAACTGTGCTGCTTGCTGACTGTCGTTGTGTTGATTGTAGACAATGAGTAAAGGAGTGGGAAATGAGTCAAAATTTGTCCTTTTATATACAAATTTATCTGCCAAAAATTGATTGTTACAGGGTGAAAATTTTTTGCATTTTAGTAAAATTTCCTATTTAAATTCGACCTTTTTGCAGCATTCTCTCATTTCGTGTCTCATTCTTTTCCCTTTCCTTTCCTTCTCTGCTGATCCGCCCTTTTTCTTTCCCATTAATTTTCTTAATACCAATGCTTTCTTTAAAGCGAAAATTAAAATTCAAAAATCGCTTCCTTCCTTTTTGTTTTAACCCTATTTTCTTGAATTTTTTTGACGCTAATAAAAAATAGAAAAATATCAAAAATCCATCCGTTTTCTTAATTTTATCATTCATTACATATTTGATCATTTTTCTAACTTTAATTTCTTTTTTCCCCTCTATTTAGGCTTGGTCATATATTAATTGGCTTGTTAACCACACATTATGGCAAACGACCGGGAAGAATTCGTCCAACGTGCTAAACTGGCGGAGCAAGCTGAACGCTACTACGACATGGCAAAGGCGATGAAGAAGGTGTGAGAAGAGGAGGAGACTCAGTGATTTCGGGCTTTTACGATTCTTGGAACACAATCTGTCATTTTTTCGAAATCCTTTCAACAAAATTGAATGATAAATTCAATTTTTTGTTTGAGTTCTGGCATAATGTTCTGAATTTGTCTAAATTTACAACTAATTGTGTTAGTAAGATTGAATGATGCCTAATTGTTTTTCTCCCCATTTTTCAGCTCGTCGAATTGGATGCCAAATTGAACGAAGACGAGCGCAACATGTTGTTCATTGCATACAAAAAGGCGATCAGTTCTCACCGATACTCTTGGCGCATCATCGCAAACACCTTCAAAAAGGCGGGCCTTACTGACCGTGAGAAGCAAATTACTGCGGCATTGTTGCAGAAGGTGGAGAGCAATTTGGAAGAGAAGGGCCGTGAAGCGTTGGTCAGTGTTTGCGGGCGGCATTTGCATCCAAATAAAAAACTCGTTTATAGGCATTGCTGGATGTCCTGATCCCAAACGCAGAAGAACCCGTAACCACAGTGTTCTACTTGAAGATGAAGGGCGACATCCACCGCTATTTGGCCGAAGCCAAAACTGGAACCGAAGGTGGTAAACACTGTCGCAAATTGAAATTCGTTTTTTCTAAACCGAATTTCCCCCTTTTTTCAGATGCGCAGAAGGGAAAGCAGGCGTACCAGGAGTCGTTCGACTTGGCCAAAAGCAAAATCCGACCATCTCATCCCGTCCGTCTCGGCGTGGCGCTGAATTTTGCCGTCTTACATCACGAATTGTTGAACATGACAGACGAGGCTATCAAAATGGCCCAACAGGTGGACAGCCTAGAACAAATTGAATGATCGTCTCCATTTATCAATTTTCCCCTTGCAGGCTTATGACGAAGGGAATGCTGATCTGCTGACGGATACGAGTGGCGAGTCTTACTTGGAATCCATCGGAATCTTGGAGATGATAGACGAGAATCTGACCATTTGGAAGCGACGCGGCTGACCAACAGAAGCGATGGTGGGACGCTGTGCGCGCAGGAAATGACCGATTAGACCACATAGATTTGATATACATATGACATTAAACCTCCGCCGATGTCCCCAAAATCACACCCTTTTCCCACAAATGTCACATATGTATTATATATTCCGTTTGTTTGTCCCTGATTCATTCGTGTATTGTATTATTTTACTGCTATTTTGTGCCGATTACATATGGTGTGAATAAATGTATTTATGTGGAGGTAGTCAATTTTTTCGGCACTTATTATCCTAGTGTGCCAATTTTGAAAATCAAAGGGTGGACCCTTTTGATTTTTTAATTATTTTTTTAAGTTTGTCAAAAAATATCATAGAAGAATAAAACCGTGCTGAGACGAAGCACGAAAAGTGCAAGTTGGGGATTTCGGATGACGGGCCGGTTCAGTACGGATATTTTTAAGTAAAAATAATGTGCACTTTTCGTGCTTCGTCCTAGCACCGAATAAAACATTTTAAAAGAAGTAACTGGGGCTCAATCATGGGCGCTCAAGACCATGACAATTTTTTTGGCAATGACGTTCTTGTCCAGGCTCAGCCGACTCGGCCTTTAAATAGCCTAAAAATATCTAAGCCCACATATGCTCTTTACACGCACGCCGAGTAGTCGATATTTATCATTGCGCAAACATACAATACAAATAGTGGTAGAGAGATTGTAATACAAAGAAATAAAATATACATACACACATAAACATAACATATTGATAAAATGTGCCAATTATACACACATACATACATAGGCATATTACAACGTATCTGACACATATACAATATACACATAGCATCAAATCGGAAATGACATTTGTCGAAGCCCTTCTTCTTCTCCTTTCTGTTTGCCCCATTCCGCGGTTAGGTCCGTTTGATGCGCACTTGAATAGTCGCGTCTGTTCTGCCAATACAGCTGCTGCTGTTCATTATGCTGCTATCGTGCGCCGAAAAGCCAAAGTGCTGCCTCAAAATGGACAATGCCTGCTCCTGTAAGAAAACAACAGTTGTATCGAGCGGAAAATGACGGCGATTTTAAACCGACCGAAAGTGCGTTCAAAAGTGAGGGCGACGCATTGTTCGTTGTTCCACGGGCCAAACACTGCAGCTGGTCCACAATGCCAACGTGACGGAACAAAGCCACGGTGAAGTGCCTGCTTTGAGGGCGGTCCTCGAGCGCTGCGCGAATTGTGTTCAGTGTCCGTTCGAGTAGCGGTGCGTCAAGGTTCTCACGGAGCAGCTGGGCCACAACTTGTGCAAGTCCACCACTCAGCAAATGGTCGTACAACGGCGTCGGCGCTCCCATCATCGCATTGACCATCACCCAATACGCTTCCTGAAAGTTGTCATATGTTAATGTATGGAATGTTGAACCAAACAACACACCTTCCTCTTCCGTGGACTCGGGTCACGACAAAGACGAAACACACTTTGGAACAATCCATCCACGGAGAACAGACGAGTGACATGTTCCGCTGTTCCGGCCGCAACGTTGCTCAGAATCCAGAGGCACTCGCGCGACACTTGATGAATGTCCGAGTCGACAAGCACTTTCTGCAAAATGACAAAAACATCAGCCATAATCATAGCCAAGATCTCCATCATCACACAACACTCACAAAGTCGTTGAGCACTCCAAAGTCAAGAATGACGGTCGTCTGCTCGTCTGTGCCCGTGATGATGTTGCCAACTGTCCGCAGTGCCCCGGTCAATGCTCGAACAGAATCGCTCTTCAGTAGTGTAACGATGCTGGTGACAAGGCCAGGCTGTGCAAGTAGAAGTTCAATCTGTAAAAATAGGAACATAATATTGTCACAAATGCGACTACGCCGCCCACCCGCTCTCCGTCAACCGCCGCGTGGTCCATCAAATAAGCAATGCTCCAAACAGCGTCACAGAGAAGTTCACTGCCACTTTGGTGTAGAATGATTGTCTCATGGAGCGCAGCGATGAGACGTGAGACACACTGAAAATGGGGGGGGGGGCAAAATTGGTGTTGAAAAGGCAAAAACAATTTGGCCATTTACTCACTTCCATGCTCAGCTGGTTGATGCCTCCTCGGAGCAAGTTGGCCAAACACCAGACAACGATCTTCCGCGCATCCGCCTCTTGGTACTCGGGCAGTTCAAGCATGTCGACCAGCAGTTGAAGCAGTCCAGTGGAGCGCACTTGTTCCCGACACACGGAGCAGTCTGCAGCCAGGTTGCCGAGCGCCCACACTGCCTGGTTGCGCACCTCGCTGACGCCGGACGAGACGAGCAGGCGCATCAACGCTGCAACGCCACCAGAAGCGATGATCCGATGCGTCTCTTGTCGCGAGCCGCACGCCAAGTTGGTCAACGCCCATGATGCATTCAGTTGTAGTTCGGAAGACGGTCGCTGAAGACAGTCGATCAGCTCGCAAATCTGTGAATTTTGTTTAAGTTAGGTGCATCGTCGGCATCAGCAGCAAATAGCCTATGGTTGTTGACTTACAATGGACTCGACCAGTTCGTTGGGTGGCTCTTGACAGGCTGCCAATTTTTTGCGAAAGTACAGCGAAGCGGCAATCTGAAATGGTTGTGGGAATTTTAAAAATGAAATCAAAGCATCGGGCTGGCTCGTGTTACCTGCGATTCTCGTGACTTCTCATGTCGCAACAAGTCCAAGAATATCGCGCACTCGGCCACGCAGAACATCGGCGTCTTCTTGAGCAAGGACATTGTGTGATGATGAGAAGGAATGAAGATGAAGAGGCGGTGGAATGGGCTGGCTGGTGATTATGTTGAGAAAATTGCAAAAATGGCGTGCAGTTTGTGTTTTGCCACTATTTATAGGGGATTTTGCGCTGGCCAATCATTTTTGTGTAGGGAAATGGTGCATTGAAAATGGGTATATAAGGGGGGTGTTTTATGTTCTCCCACCTCACAATTCATATTCACACCGGCGGTCCTATTTATTATTTTCAACACGACTATGGCGGTACCCTTCGACGTTGATGCCCTCATCACCAAAGTCAGAAGCACAACTCTACAGCACTTCCCCACTGATGTGCTTACATTTTTTTGTTGTTCTTTCACTGTTATACATTTATTCATTTTTCCCTTCCCATTTTTAGGTTCCGGAGCAAGTCGTACGACAGCTATGCCACGCCACAATCGACGTCTTCCGGCAGCAACAGACGCTCGTCAAAATTCAGCCACCAGTGATCGTTTGCGGCGACATCCATGGACAATTCAAGGACCTGATGAACATCTTCACAACGCTTGGTGCTCCGCCGGACAAGCAGTACGTGTTCCTCGGCGACTACGTTGACAGAGGGCCCCAATCGCTGGAGGTGGTGGTGCTTCTGTTCAGCTATAAGGTGACCAAATTTGGGGACTTAACATTTGTTTGCTGAGTATTTCAACCCATTCAATTTCAGGTCAAGTATCCGGAGAAGTTCATCCTGTTGCGTGGAAATCATGAGTGCGCCAACATCAATCGAACGTGAGTTTTGTAGGGCTGGACAGTCAAAAGGCGGAATCAGAGTCAATGGCAGTGGACTCGGTTCTAATGCACTTTATGAGTCCATTTGCATTTTGAAGAGTCAAGAACCGAGGATTTAGTTAGTTGATTGGACTCATTAAAATGCAAATTGACTCATAAAGTGCATTGGAACCGTGGACTCTTCCCTCTCTCTCTCTCTCTCTCATTAATTGATGTTCCCCATTCCCTGTTTCAGATATGGATTCTACGCAGAGATTGCGCAGCGTTACGCCCAAGCAGACACTCAGCAGTTGTTCGACCTCATCAACGAGACGTTCGCCTGGATGCCCTTCGTCGGCCTGATCGGGGACAAGATTTTATGTGAGTGATGAGGAGGCGCTGTTTTTAATTTAAATCATATATCACATTACTAATTGTTTGTTTTGTTGTTCAGGTATGCATGGCGGCATTTCGGACAAGATCACAAGCATGGAGCAACTGTGCAACCTTCAGCGCCCGCTCGTCAACCCTTCATCGCCGTCGCTGGAGATTGATCTGATGTGGGCCGACCCAATGCGTGGCATCAACGGTGTGCTGCCGAGCATTCGTGGAGCCGGCATCATGTTTGGCGAAGACTTGGTCATCCGAATGTGCGCACTGCTCAACATCAAAATGGTACTCCGGGGGCATCAGGTGTGGTTTAACCATCTGTGTAATATTCAGAATTTAAAATCCCTTTTTTCCAATTTCAGCTGGTGTCGGGTGGCATTGAATACTTCGCCGACGGCCGACTAATCACAGTGTTTTCCGTCCCAGACGATGATCAGATGAACACTGGAGCCGCATTAACAATTCAAGAGGATCTGAGCCACAGCGTGACGCGCTTCCCGCCTTGATGGACTCGATGCAATTGGTGTACGCAGAGGATCCCCATTTTCAGAAACCCATTCCCGTTCACCATGTCATATTATTGTTTGTATAATACGGATCTCTATGCACATATGTATGTATCAATAATAACTCACTTAACCAATGTAATGTCGATGTATTTGTATGTTCTGATTCTCCATTTGTTCATTTTTAGGTTCTATTTCACTTTATGAGTCCAATCGACTTTTATGAGTCCAATCGCGGTTTATGAGTCCAATCAGAAATTATGAGTCCAATCAAAAATTATGAGTCCAATCAATATTTTATGAGTCCAATCAGAGTTTATGAGTCCAATCAATTTTTTGGAATTTCATTTTAAAAAATCAAATTTTTTCGCATTACTTTACTTTTCCATTTAATAAAGAAGTTTACATTTTGTCTTTGTTTGCCTTTTGTTGGAAGCTTTTCAAAGGTGCAACAAATGCCGAACAGACGACCCTGACAGTGAAACAGCAAGTCGAATTTCAGTACGATTTGGGTCCTTCTTTTCGTCATCCCATCTTTCCTTTCACCAAATTTTACGTGTTGGCTATTTTTGGGCTATCCACCCAACTAGTACCCTTGAAACCGTTATGCGTGAAACTAACATTCGTTCAACTGGCACAATTGTTGACTTTTATAACTTTTACCGTGACCTCTGCCAAGTATGGGCAGAACGGCAACAAGCAGATGGGAAACTGGGCGGAGCTGGTGTCGTCGTAGAGATTGATGAATCTAAGTTTTTTCGCGCAAAGTATAACCGGGGACGAATGGTCAACAGACCATACGATTGGGTCTTCGGCCTTTTAGAAAGGGGAACTAACAAAGTAAGATTTTTTAATGTCCAGCGAAGAGACGCCGATACTTTGCTTCCAATAATAGCCGATAACATTGAAGCGAGTTCTATAATAATGAGTGATGGCTGGGCCGCATACGGCGGAATTCGCAACTTACAGCAACAGTATGACCACCGTTGGGTCAATCACCGCTTATTTTTTGTGGATCCAAATGACCCCAGGGTACATACCCAAGGAATAGAGGCAACTTGGCGTGCACTTAAAACTGGTATGCGACACTTGCACGGAACTAACTCTGACATGTTACCAACTTATCTTTACCAATACATGTTCCGTCGTTTTCATGGAAACTCGAAAATTTTTCAAAATATTCTTGAAGAAATTAGATATCAATACCCATTGTAATTGTGCCTTACATATTTGTGACATTTAGCAATAGTGAAATAAATTAGAAATGCGACATTTTATTGGACTCAAGTCATAAAAAATTGATTGGACTCATAAAAGATTGATTGGACTCATAAACTCTGATTGGACTCATAAAATATTGATTGGACTCATAATTTCTGATTGGACTCATAAACCGCGATTGGACTCATAAAAGTCGATTGGACTCATAAAGTGAAATAGAACCCATTTTTACTGGCTTTTGTATGTTTGTATTCATTCATGTATTGTATTGTTTTACTGGTTTTTTGTTCTGATTACAGATGATGAGAATAAATGTATTTTTGTGGAAGAGCAGGTCAATTTTTTTCTTGGACTTGGGAAAATAAAAAATGCATTCATGGGACAAAAAAAAAATCAATTACCATTTGAAGCAAATATTATTGAAATGTGTGTACTATCATTATATGATAATAACGAAAAATTGGTGTCAAACAAAGCTAATGGAGAATAACGGAAATAAGATTTTTTATAATATTTTACTTTGTTCGGCTTTCTAAATACTCGAAATTGATTGTTAAAGTTTCAATAAGCTTCCGTTTCGTGAAAAAGCGGGAATTGCTAAATTACAAAAAATTTGCCAAGATGACCCGCTCCGTACAGCTAGGTTCTTTTGTAATTTGTTTGATGTTTTTCCCTTACAATGTTTTTGAACAAATTAATCTCAAAAATAATACCCAAAAAATTGTCGGACCATCCTAAAGAAGCTGAAAAACAAATGGAAAATGAAATGTAATCATTTAAGAAAATTTAAAATCTGATAAAAATTTATTCATAACATTTTTAGCCCCGTTTGTGGCGACTGTTGGCTTGCAGTGTTCAATTTGATCGCCCCTCATCAACTTTTTACCGAAAAATTACTCAGGCCGTCAGTTGTCTATGCCCATTTGTTATTGATAAACCTTACAAATAATTAGGGGTTTGGGTTAATCATTTGCAAAAGCATAAATCACCAATTTGAGAGAACTCGGGAAATATGGAATACGTTTATAAGGCTTTCATCAAAATTGGTACAATTTCTCGTTGAGCAATTACATTTGTATCATCTCCGTTTTGTACCCCAAATTGTTGCTACTCGCATTGTCATAAGTAGGGCCCGGATTTATAAGTTTTTACTTATTTTTTTCTGCGGCTTTAACTCAACGAGAAATGCACGAAAAACACATTTTTTGTTCGAAAAACTTTCGTTTGAACGCCCTTATAAATCCGGGCCCTAGTCATAAGTTTTTGAGGAAAAAAAATTGACCGCTCCACCAAAATACATTTTATTCTCATCATCTGTAATCAGAACAAAAAAAAACCAGTAAAACAATACAATACAACAATGAATACAAACATAAATAAGCCAGTAAAAATGAACAAATGGAGAATCAATACAACAAATACATCGGCATTATATTGGTTAAGTGAGTTATTATTGATACATACATACATACACATGCAAATGGATTCATACACACATAAAAGGATGGATTATCTCATAACATCGGCTCCAGCAGCAGCAGAGCAGTTCACGACTATTTGCGCTTCTTTGGTCGGCTTCCTCCTTCTCGCGATCTACTTTTGTGCTTCTTCTCCGATTTCTGGTGCTTACTGCGCTCACTGCTTCCATGTCCATGCGTTGTTTTGGTACCACCACCTCCTCCTCCTCCTCCGCCCATCTCCCAATCATACGGGTGCTCGCTGATGCGGTTGTTGGAAAGATGTCCGCGTAGCATCTGCTCAATCCTCTCATAGTTGGGCCTCTCATCCATCGCGAGTGCATCCTGAACAGTGTGGTTATAAACGCATTGATTAAACAACAGTCGCTTCTTCTAATGGACTTTGGTTCCGCTTTTGTTGTTGTAAATTTCCTATCTGTTTTTAATGCTCGATTCGCTTCAGAACAATGGAAAAGGTTCAAATTGTTTTTGGAACAAAAATTTGCAAAAAAAGCGGACCCAAAGGGCCATTATGTGGTATCTAAAACACACAATGTGAGAAAGGATCTGGTTGAACTCCGGTGGGCATCCTCCGGTCAGTTCAGTGAGCGCTCGTCGACGAACATTGTCCGGTTGGTCTGCCAGGCGGCGACACTTGTGGGCACCAATCTTAAGGAAATAATTAATATTAAAGCATCCATCATCATCGCTCTCTCTCATCGTTCACTTACCTCTCTCACGTCACGCACAAATTTCCACGGTACAGCGCCTTTGTAGAATTTGATGAGCACATAGAACCACGACTCCACATCGTCCTTGCGACTGTAATCACGGTTGATGTGCGCTGAGATCGGTGCATAGATGGGCGTTCCGCGAAAATTTGCTGTTGCTCGTGCACGTCGTTGCGTACCCTGAACACAAAAAGGGGGAGGGGGAAAGATTAAATTGTGCAAAAATTGAACAAAAAAAAGGCAGAGATAGCAACTCACATCATCTCTGACGTATTTGCGGGCCACGCCAAAGTCGATGAGGTACAGAAGGCGTTGCTCGTTGTTCTCCGGTCGTCCAATCGCTGTGTTTGCTGGCTTGATGTCACGATGAAGGTAGCCCACATCATGCAGTGCTTGGAGCGCATTGAGTAGCTGAATTGACAGGCCAATTGCGGTCCCTGGTGAGAAGTGGTCGCCGTGTTCTTTAACAAGTGAGTCCAACGGACGTCCAACCAAAGTCATGCTGAAAAAAAAGAAAAATACGAAAGCATTAATTTATCAGAAATCCAGTTTGGTCCCAATCGACTAACTTTTTCAGGGGTTCGAAACCCTGAATTGGTCAAAATGGGTGTCATTTTCATGATGGAAACTCATTTCATGGTCGGAAGTCATTTTTAAGACAGAAAGATCATTTTCATGGTCGGATGGATTAGACCAACTATTACCAAGGACCTTTAAAGCCACGATATGAGTCTACCCCCACCAACAGCACGCACATAGTACTCGACATTAACTCACACAATGAAGTTGAATTCCGTCCTCCTTCCGGTGTCAATGTTCATCTGTCCATCGCGTCCAAGGTCCAAGCAACGACAGAAGTGTCGACTGAACGCTGAATGTTGTCCTTCCAGAGCACGCAACACCATTGCCTGAAAATTGAAGGAAATCTGATTACAAAACAGCCATTCAACACCACCCAACCCTCCACTGTTTCTACCTCCATTACAAGAAGTGGCTGTTGTGCGTCGATTGGCTCCGTTTTCAGTGCTCCCTGCGCTCCACGATCATTTTTGCACAAGTAGACGGCTCCGAATGCGCCCGCTCCAAGTATCTGGATGATGGTCCAACGGTCTGACACGCGCGTACCCTCCTCGAGCGCCATAAGTTCCTCTGCCATAATAAGGGAGTGGTCGTCGACACTTGCGGTGCAGGGTGGTCGATGATGAAGCCGAGAAATAAAGGAAGAAAATGTACAAACGAAACAAAATACTCCATATTTATAGTATTTTGCAAAAAAAAAATATAATAATAATACCTACCTAAAACATTCCAACATTTTGTTTTGTTTTTTTCCGATTCATTTCTTACCGTTTCAGTAGTATAAAAGGTGTTCTCCTTGCCCAATTTTAGTCACTTTTCTTTATACAATCATAATTTAAAGCGAAAATTAAAATTCAAAAATCGCTTCCTTCTTTTTTGTTTTAACCCTATTTTCTTGAATTTTTTTGACGCTAATAAAAATAGAAAAATATCAAAAATCCATCCGTTTTCTTAATTTTATCATTCATTACATATTTGATCATTTTCTAACTTTAATTTCTTTTTTCCCCTCTATTTAGGCTTGGTCATATATTAATTGGCTTGTTAACCACACATTATGGCAAACGACCGGGAAGAATTCGTCCAACGTGCTAAACTGGCGGAGCAAGCTGAACGCTACGACGACATGGCAAAGGCGATGAAGAAGGTGTGAGAAGAGGAGGAGACTCAGTGATTTCGGGCTTTTACGATTCTTGGAACACAATCTATCACAACAAAATTGAATGATAAATTCAATTTTTTGTTTGAGTTCTGGCATAATGTTCTGAATTTGTCTAAATTTACAACTAATTGTGTTAGTAAGATTGAATGATGCCTAATTGTTTTTCTCCCCATTTTTCAGCTCGTCGAATTGGATGCCAAATTGAACGAAGACGAGCGCAACATGTTGTTCATTGCATACAAAAAGGCGATCAGTTCTCACCGATACTCTTGGCGCATCATCGCAAACACCTTCAAAAAGGCGGGCCTTACTGACCGTGAGAAGCAAATTACTGCGGCATTGTTGCAGAAGGTGGAGAGCAATTTGGAAGAGAAGGGCCGTGAAGCGTTGGTCAGTGTTTGCGGGCGGCATTTGCATCCAAATAAAAAACTCGTTTATAGGCATTGCTGGATGTCCTGATCCCAAACGCAGAAGAACCCGTAACCACAGTGTTCTACTTGAAGATGAAGGGCGACATCCACCGCTATTTGGCCGAAGCCAAAACTGGAACCGAAGGTGGTAAACACTGTCGCAAATTGAAATTCGTTTTTTCTAAACCGAATTTCCCCCTTTTTTCAGATGCGCAGAAGGGAAAGCAGGCGTACCAGGAGTCGTTCGACTTGGCCAAAAGCAAAATCCGACCATCTCATCCCGTCCGTCTCGGCGTGGCGCTGAATTTTGCCGTCTTACATCACGAATTGTTGAACATGACAGACGAGGCTATCAAAATGGCCCAACAGGTGGACAGCCTAGAAGAAATTGAATGATCGTCTCCATTTATCAATTTTCCCCTTGCAGGCTTATGACGAAGGGAATGCTGATCTGCTGACGGATACGAGTGGCGAGTCTTACTTGGAATCCATCGGAATCTTGGAGATGATAGACGAGAATCTGACCATTTGGAAGCGACGCGGCTGACCAACAGAAGCGATGGTGGGACGCTGTGCGCGCAGGAAATGACCGATTAGACCACATAGATTTGATATACATATGACATTAAACCTCCGCCGATGTCCCCAAAATCACACCCTTTTCCCACAAATGTCACATATGTATTATATATTCCGTTTGTTTGTCCCTGATTCATTCGTGTATTGTATTATTTTACTGCTATTTTGTGCCGATTACATATGGTGTGAATAAATGTATTTATGTGGAGGTAGTCAATTTTTTCGGCACTTATTATCCTAGTGTGCCAATTTTGAAAATCAAAGGGTGGACCCTTTTGATTTTTTAATTATTTTTTTAAGTTTGTCAAAAAATATCATAGAAGAATAAAACCGTGCTGAGACGAAGCACGAAAAGTGCAAGTTGGGGATTTCGGATGACGGGCCGGTTCAGTACGGATATTTTTAAGTAAAAATAATGTGCACTTTTCGTGCTTCGTCCTAGCACCGAATAAAACATTTTAAAAGAAGTAACTGGGGCTCAATCATGGGCGCTCAAAACCATGACAATTTTTTTGGCAATGACGTTCTTGTCCAGGCTCAGCCGACTCGGCCTTTAAATAGCCTAAAAATATCTAAGCCCACATATGCTCTTTACACGCACGCCGAGTAGTCGATATTTATCATTGCGCAAACATACAATACAAATAGTGGTAGAGAGATTGTAATACAAAGAAATAAAATATACATACACACATAAACATAACATATTGATAAAATGTGCCAATTATACACACATACATACATAGGCATATTACAACGTATCTGACACATATACAATATACACATAGCATCAAATCGGAAATGACATTTGTCGAAGCCCTTCTTCTTCTCCTTTCTGTTTGCCCCATTCCGCGGTTAGGTCCGTTTGATGCGCACTTGAATAGTCGCGTCTGTTCTGCCAATACAGCTGCTGCTGTTCATTATGCTGCTATCGTGCGCCGAAAAGCCAAAGTGCTGCCTCAAAATGGACAATGCCTGCTCCTGTAAGAAAACAACAGTTGTATCGAGCGGAAAATGACGGCGATTTTAAACCGACCGAAAGTGCGTTCAAAAGTGAGGGCGACGCATTGTTCGTTGTTCCACGGGCCAAACACTGCAGCTGGTCCACAATGCCAACGTGACGGAACAAAGCCACGGTGAAGTGCCTGCTTTGAGGGCGGTCCTCGAGCGCTGCGCGAATTGTGTTCAGTGTCCGTTCGAGTAGCGGTGCGTCAAGGTTCTCACGGAGCAGCTGGGCCACAACTTGTGCAAGTCCACCACTCAGCAAATGGTCGTACAACGGCGTCGGCGCTCCCATCATCGCATTGACCATCACCCAATACGCTTCCTGAAAGTTGTCATATGTTAATGTATGGAATGTTGAACCAAACAACACACCTTCCTCTTCCGTGGACTCGGGTCACGACAAAGACGAAACACACTTTGGAACAATCCATCCACGGAGAACAGACGAGTGACATGTTCCGCTGTTCCGGCCGCAACGTTGCTCAGAATCCAGAGGCACTCGCGCGACACTTGATGAATGTCCGAGTCGACAAGCACTTTCTGCAAAATGACAAAAACATCAGCCATAATCATAGCCAAGATCTCCATCATCACACAACAAAGTCGTTGAGCACTCCAAAGTCAAGAATGACGGTCGTCTGCTCGTCTGTGCCCGTGATGATGTTGCCAACTGTCCGCAGTGCCCCGGTCAATGCTCGAACAGAATCGCTCTTCAGTAGTGTAACGATGCTGGTGACAAGGCCAGGCTGTGCAAGTAGAAGTTCAATCTGTAAAAATAGGAACATAATATTGTCACAAATGCGACTACGCCGCCCACCCGCTCTCCGTCAACCGCCGCGTGGTCCATCAAATAAGCAATGCTCCAAACAGCGTCACAGAGAAGTTCACTGCCACTTTGGTGTAGAATGATTGTCTCATGGAGCGCAGCGATGAGACGTGAGACACACTGAAAATGGGGGGGGGGGGCAAAATTGGTGTTGAAAAGGCAAAAACAATTTGGCCATTTACTCACTTCCATGCTCAGCTGGTTGATGCCTCCTCGGAGCAAGTTGGCCAAACACCAGACAACGATCTTCCGCGCATCCGCCTCTTGGTACTCGGGCAGTTCAAGCATGTCGACCAGCAGTTGAAGCAGTCCAGTGGAGCGCACTTGTTCCCGACACACGGAGCAGTCTGCAGCCAGGTTGCCGAGCGCCCACACTGCCTGGTTGCGCACCTCGCTGACGCCGGACGAGACGAGCAGGCGCATCAACGCTGCAACGCCACCAGAAGCGATGATCCGATGCGTCTCTTGTCGCGAGCCGCACGCCAAGTTGGTCAACGCCCATGATGCATTCAGTTGTAGTTCGGAAGACGGTCGCTGAAGACAGTCGATCAGCTCGCAAATCTGTGAATTTTGTTTAAGTTAGGTGCATCGTCGGCATCAGCGCCTATGTTTGTTGACTTACAATGGACTCGACCAGTTCGTTGGGTGGCTCTTGACAGGCTGCCAATTTTTTGCGAAAGTACAGCGAAGCGGCAATCTGAAATGGTTGTGGTAATTTGAAAAATGAAATCAAAGCATCGGGCTGGCTCGTGTTACCTGCGATTCTCGTGACTTCTCATGTCGCAACAAGTCCAGGAATATCGCGCACTCGGCCACGCAGAACATCGGCGTCTTCTTGAGCAAGGACATTGTGATGATGAGAAGGAATGAAGATGAAGAGGCGGTGGAATGGGCTGGCTGGTGATTATGTTGAGAAAATTGCAAAAATGGCGTCCAGTTTGTGTTTTGCCACTATTTATAGGGGATTTTGCGCTGGCCAATCATTTTTATGATGCATTGAAAATGGGTATATAAGGGGGTGTTTTGTGTTCTTCCACCTCACAATTCATATTCACACCGGCGGTCCTATTTATTATTTTCAACACGGCTATGGCGGTGCCCTTCGACGTTGATGCCCTCATCACCAAAGTCAGAAGCACAACTCTACAGCACTTCCCCACTGATGTACTTACATTTTTTTGTTGTTCTTTCACTGTTATACATTTATTCATTTTTCCCTTCCCATTTTTAGGTTCCGGAGCAAGTCGTACGACAGCTATGCCACGCCACAATCGACGTCTTCCGGCAGCAACAGACGCTCGTCAAAATTCAGCCACCAGTGATCGTTTGCGGCAACATCCATGGACAATTCAAGGACCTGATGAACATCTTCACAACGCTTGGTGTTCCGCCGGACAAGCAGTACGTGTTCCTCGGCGACTACGTTGACAGAGGGCCCCAATCGCTGGAGGTGGTGGTGCTTCTGTTCAGCTATAAGGTGACCAAATTTGGGGACTTAACATTTGTTTGCTGAGTATTTCAACCCATTCAATTTCAGGTCAAGTATCCGGAGAAGTTCATCCTGTTGCGTGGAAATCATGAGTGCGCCAACATCAATCGAACGTGAGTTTTGTAGGGCTGGGCAGTCAAAAGGCGGAATCAGAGTCAATGGCAGTGGACTCGCTTCTAATGCACTTTGTGAGTCCATTTGCATTTTGAAGAGTCCAGAACCGAGGATTTAGTTAGTTGATTGGACTCTTCAAAATGCAAATTGACTCATAAAGTGCATTGGAACCGTGGACTCTTCCCTCTCTCTCTCTCATTAATTGATGTTCCCCATTCCCTGTTTCAGATACGGATTCTACGCAGAGATCGCGCAGCGTTACCCGCCAGCAGCAGCATATAACTTATTTTTTAAAATAAACCAGGTGTTCGCATGGATGCCATATGTTGGCCTGATCGGGCACAAGATTTTATGTGAGTGATGAGGAGGCGCTGTTTTTAATTTAAATCATATATCACATTACTAATTGTTTGTCCTGTTGTTCAGGTATGCATGGCGGCATTTCGGACAAGATCACAAGCATGGAGCAACTGTGCAACCTTCAGCGCCCGCTCGTCAACCCTTCATCGCCGTCGCTGGAGATTGATCTGATGTGGGCCGACCCAATGCGTGGCATCAACGGTGTGCTGCCGAGCATTCGTGGAGCCGGCATCATGTTTGGCGAAGACTTTGTCATCCGAATGTGCGCACTGCTCAACATCAAAATGGTACTCCGGGGGCATCAGGTGTGGTTTAAACCATCTGTGTAATATTCAGAATTTAAAATCCCTTTTTTCCAATTTCAGCTGGTGTCGGGTGGCATTGAATACTTCGCCGACGGCCGACTAATCACAGTGTTCTCGGTGCCAGACGAAGATCAGATGAACACTGGAGCCGCATTAACAATTCAAGAGGATCTGAGCCACAGCGTGACGCGCTTCCCGCCTTGATGGACTCGATGCAATTGGTGTACGCAGAGGATCCCCATTTTCAGAAACCCATTCCCGTTCACAATGTCATATTATTGTTTGTATAATACGGATCTCTATGCACATATGTATGTATCAATAATAACTCACTTAACCAATATAATGTCGATGTATTTGTTGTACTGATTCTCCATTTGTTCATTTTTACTGGCTTTTGTATGTTTGTATTCATTCATGTATTGTATTGTTTTACTGGGATTTTGTTCTGATTACTTATGATGAGAATAAATGTATTTTTGTGGAGGAGCAGCATTTTTTTCTTGGACGGGAAAATAAAAAATGCATTCATAGGACAGAAAAAATCAATTACCATTTGGAGCAAATATTATTGAAATGTGTGTACTATCATAATATGATAATAACGAAAAATTGGTGTTAAACAAAGCTAATGGAGAATAACGGAAATAAGATTTTTTATAATATTTTACTTTGTTCGGTTTTCTAAATACTCGAAATTGATTGTTTAAGTTTCAATAAGCTTCCGTTTCGTGAAAAAGCGGGAATTGCTAAATTACAAAAAATTTGCCAAGATGACCCGCTCCGTACAGCTAGGTTCTTTTGTAATTTGTTTGATGTTTTTCCCTTACAATGTTTTTGTACAAATTAATCTCAAAAATAATACCCAAAAAATAGTCAGACCATCCTAAAGAAGCTGAAAAACAAATGGAAAATGAAATGTAATCATTTAAGAAAATTTAAAATCTGACAAAAATTTATTCATAACATTTTTAGCCCCGTTTGTGGCGACTGTTGGTGTGATGCCAGAAGGAAGCGGAGTGTGGGAGAAAGTGGGATAAAGAACATGGGAGAACCTCTGAAAGGGTGCCCGTAGCTCAGTTGGTTAGAGCATTCCACGGAAAGGAAGGGGCGTGGGTTCGAGTCCCACCGGGCGCGTAACCTTTTACGTTCTACATGGCGCTCCTGGGTGGATCCCCTCCACGCTGCCGGGACCTCTGGACCGTGATCGTGTGCCATGTCCACTGGTGAAGGGCCAAGGAGAGCCCGAGGGACCGGTCTTCCGAGGGAGGCGGGATGTGATGCCAGAAGGAAGCGGAGTGTGGGAGAAAGTGGGATAAAGAACATGGGAGAACCTCTGAAAGGGTGCCCGTAGTTAAAACCCTAGGCTTAAAATAAAAAGAGGTTTGGGAGAACTTGGATTTAGCAAAGAATTTTAAATTAAGTGTGTCCATTTGTTAGGGTCTGCACTCGATAATCTTCGTGGTGTTGCCTTTGAAAAGGCGTGTATTGTTAACGAGCTGATTAGACTTGTTTGGTTACCCAAAAAAAGAGTAAAAAGATGGTTAAGAATATTAAATCAGGGGGCTTGCAAATATAAATGTATCTTTTACTTCTTTGATTAGTAAGGTTTTTTAAAACTGCACATCATTTTCTCTATAGTGGATTTTAGTTTTTTTCATTTTTTTTTTAAATATACAAAGTAAGTGACGCCACGTGTTATATATATATTTGCAATTATTCTTCAACGGAAATGTACCAATTTTTATGAGCCTTTTATACTTCCTTCCATATTTCTCGAGTTCTCTCAAGTTGGTGATTTAGTTTTTGAAAATGATTAATGATTACGCAAACCCCTAATTGTTTGTAAGGTTTAGTTCTGAAGTCCATTTCATAACAAATGGGCATAGGAACACGGACGGCCTGAGTATTTTTTGGTAAATTTGAAAAAAACACAAAGAAACGGAGAAAGCCGAAAGTTTTTTAATAATAAATTTAGACGTATATTTTCGTTTATCTTTTATTAAATCCTTATCGGCCCGTTAAAACCCTAGGCTTAAATAAAAAGAGGTTTTGGGAGAACTTGGATTTAGCAAAGAATTTTAAATTAGTGGTCCATTTGTTAGGGTCTGCACTCGATAATCTTCGTGGTGTTGCCTTTGAAAAGGCGTGTATTGTTAACGAGCTGATTAGACTTGTTTGGTTACCCAAAAAAGAGTAAAAGATGGTTAAGAATATTAAATCAGGGGGCTTGCAAATATAAATGTATCTTTTACTTCTTCTTTGATTAGTAAGGTTTTTTAAAACTGCACATAATTTTCTATAGTGGAATTTTAGTTGTTTTCATTATTTTTTTTTAAATATACAAAAGTAAGTGACGCCACGTGTTATATATTATTTTGCAATTATTCTTCAACGAAAATGGTACCAATTTTTATGAAAGCCTTATAACTTCTTCCATATTTCTCGAGTTCTCTCAAGTTGGTGATTTATGTTTTTGAAAATGATTAATGATAACGCAAACCCCTAATTGTTTGTAAGGTTTAGTTCTGAAGTCATTTCAATAACAAATGGGCATAGGAAACGGACGGCCTGAGTAATTTTTTTGGTAAAATTTGAAAAAAACACAAAAGAAACGGAGAAAGCCGAAAGTTTTTTAATAATAATAATATAGACGTATATTTTCGTTTATCTTTTATTAAATCCTTAATCGAGGCCCGTTAAAACCTAGGCTTAAAATAAAAAGAGGTTTGTGAGAACTTGGTTTAGCAAAGAATTTTAAATTAGTGTGTCCATTTTGTTAGGGTCTGCACTCGATAATCTTCGTGGTGTTGCCTTTGAAAAGGCTTGTATTGTTAACGAGCTGATTAGACTTGTTTGGTTACCCAAAAAAAGAGTAAAAAGGTGGTTAAGAATATTAAATCAGGGGGCTTGCAATATAAATGTATCTTTTACTTCTTTGATTAGTAAGGTTTTTTAAACTGCACATAATTTTCTATAGTGGAATTTTAGTTGTTTTCATTATTTTTTTTTTAAATATACAAAAGTAAGTGACGCCACGTGTTATATATTATTTTGCAATTATTCTTCAACGAGAAATGGTACCAATTTTTATGAAAGCCTTATAACTTCCCTTCCATATTTCTCGAGTTCTCTCAAGTTGGTGATTTATGTTTTTTGAAAATGATTGATGATTAACGCAAACCCCTAATTGTTTGTAAGGTTTAGTTCTGAAGTCATTTCAATAACAAATGGGCATAGGAAACGGACGGCCTGTAATTTTTTTGGTAAAATTTGAAAAAAAAACACAAAAGAACGGAGAAAGCCGAAAGTTTTTTAATAATAAAATTAGACGTATATTTTTCGTTTATCTTTTATAAAATCCTTAATCGAGGCCCGTTAAAACCCTAGGCTTAAATAAAAAGAGGTTTGGGAGAACTTGGATTTAGCAAAGAATTTTAAATTAAGTGTGTCCATTTGTTAGGGTCTGCACTCGATAATCTTCGTGGTGTTTGCCTTTGAAAAGGCTTGTATTGTTAACGAGCTGATTAGACTTGTTTGGTTACCCAAAAAAGAGTAAAAAGGTGGTTAAGAATATTAAATCAGGGGGGCTTGCAAAATAAATGTATCTTTTACTTCTTTGATTAGTAAGGTTTTTAAAACTGCACATAATTTTCTATAGTGGAATTTTAGTTGTTTTCATTATTTTTTTTTAAATATACAAAGTAAGTGACGCCACGTGTTATATATTATTTTGCAATTATTCTTCAACGAGAAATGGTACCAATTTTTATGAAAGCCTTATAACTTCCTTCCATATTTCTCGAGTTCTCTCAAGTTGGTGATTTATGTTTTTGAAAATGATTATGATTAACGCAACCCCTAATTGTTTGTAAGGTTTAGTTCTGAAGTCATTTCATAACAAATGGGCATAGGAAACGGACGGCCTGAGTAATTTTTTTGGTAAATTTGAAAAAAACACAAAGAAACGGAGAAAGCTGAAAGTTTTTTAATATAATAATTAGACGTATATTTTCGTTTATCTTTATTAATCCTTAATCGAGGCCCGTTAAAACCCTAGGCTTAAAATAAAAGAGGTTTGGGAGAACTTGGATTTAGCAAGAATTTTAAATTAAGTGTGTCCATTTGTTAGGGTCTGCACTCGATAATCTTCGTGGTGTTGCCTTTGAAAAGGCTTGTATTGTTAACGAGCTGATTAGACTTGTTTGGTTACCAAAAAAAGAGTAAAAGGTGGTTAAGAATATTAAATCAGGGGCTTGCAAATATAAATGTATCTTTTACTTCTTTGATTAGTAAGGTTTTTTAAAACTGCACATAATTTTCTATAGTGGAATTTTAGTTGTTTTCATTATTTTTTTTTTAAATATACAAAAGTAAGTGACGCCACGTGTTATATATTATTTTGCAATTATTCTTCAACGAGAAATGGTACCAATTTTTATGAAAGCCTTATAACTACTTTCCATATTTCTCGAGTTCTCTCAAGTTGGTGATTTTATGTTTTTGAAAATGATTAATGATTAACGCAAACCCCTAATTGTTTGTAAGGTTTAGTTCTGAAGTCTTTCAATAACAAATGGGCATAGAAACGGACGGCCTGAGTATTTTTTGGTAAATTTGAAAAAAAAAAACACAAAGAACGAGAAAGCCGAAAGTTTTTTATAATAATAAATTAGACGTATATTTTTCGTTTATCTTTTATTAAATCCTTAATCGAGGCCCGTTAAAACCCTAGGCTTAAAATAAAAGAGGTTTGGGAGAACTGGGATTTAGCAAAGAATTTTAAATTAAGTGTGTCCATTTGTTAGGGTCTGCACTCGATAATCTTCGTGTGTTGCCTTTGAAAAGGCTTGTATTGTTAACGAGCTGATTAGACTTGTTTGGTTACCCAAAAAAGAGTAAAAAGGTGGTTAAGAATATTAATCAGGGGGCTTGCAAATATAAATGTATCTTTTTACTTCTTTGATTAGTAAGGTTTTTTAAAACTGCACATAATTTTCTATAGTGGAATTTTGTTGTTTTCATTATTTTTTTTTAATATACAAAGTAAGTGACGCCACGTGTTTATAATTATTTTGCAATTATTCTTCAACCGAGAATGGTACCAATTTTTATGAAAGCCTTATAACTTCCTTCCATATTTCTCGAGTTCTCTCAAGTTGGTGATTTATGTTTTTGAAAATGATTAATGATTAACGCAAACCCCTAATTGTTTGTAAGGTTTAGTTCTGAAGTCATTTCAATAACAAATGGGCATAGGAAACGGACGGCCTGAGTAATTTTTTGGTAAATTTGAAAAAACCACAAAGAAACGGAGAAGCGAAAGTTTTTTAATAATATAAATTAGACGTATATTTTCGTTTATCTTTTATTAAATCCTTAATCGAGGCCCGTTAAAACCCTAGGCTTAAATAAAAGAGGTTTGTGAGAACTTGGATTTAGCAAAGAATTTTAAATTAAGTGTGCCATTTGTTAGGGTCTGCACTCGATATCTTCGTGGTGTTGCCTTTGAAAAGGCTTGTATTGTTAACGAGCTGATTAGACTGTTTGGTTACCAAAAAGAGTAAAAAGGTGGTTAAGAATATTAAATCAGGGGGCTTGCAAATATAAATGTATCTTTTACTTCTTTGATTATAAGGTTTTTTAAAACTGCACATAATTTTCTATAGTGGAATTTTAGTTGTTTTCATTATTTTTTTTTTAAATATACAAAAGTAAGTGACGCCACGTGTTATATATTTATTTTGCAATTATTCTTCAACGAGAAATGGTACCAATTTTATGAAAGCCTTATAACTTACTTCCATATTTCTCGAGTTCTCTCAAGTTGGTGATTTATGTTTTTGAAATGATTATGATTAACGCAAACCCCTAATTGTTTGTAAGGTTTAGTTCGAAGTCATTTCAATAACAAATGGGCATAGGAAACGGACGGCCTGAGTAATTTTTTTGGTAAAATTTGAAAAAAACACAAAAGAAACGGAGAAAGCCGAAAGTTTTTAATAATAATAATTAGACGTATATTTTCGTTATCTTTTATTAATCCTTAATCGAGGCCCGTTAAAACCCTAGGCTTAAAATAAAAAGAGGTTTGGGAGAACTTGGATTTAGCAAAGAATTTTAAATTAAGTGTGTCCATTTGTTAGGGTCTGCACTCGATAATCTTCGTGGTGTTGCCTTTGAAAAGCGTGTATTGTTAACGAGCTGATTAGACTTGTTTGGTTACCCAAAAAAAGAGTAAAAATGGTTGAATATTAAATCAGGGGCTTGCAATATAAATGTATCTTTTACTTCTTTGATTAGTAGGTTTTTAAAACTGCCATAATTTTCTATAGTGGAATTTTAGTTGTTTTCATTATTTTTTTTTAAATATACAAAAGTAAGTGACGCCACGTGTTATATATTATTTTGCAATTATTCTTCAACGAGAAATGGTACCAATTTTTATGAAAGCCTTATAACTTCCTTCCATATTTCTCGAGTTCTCTCAAGTTGGTGATTTATGTTTTTGAAAATGATTAATGATTAACGCAAACCCCTAATTGTTTGTAAGGTTTAGTTCTGAAGTCATTTCAATAACAAATGGGCATAGGAAACGGACGGCCTGAGTAATTTTTTGGTAAAATTTGAAAAACACAAAGAAACGGAAAAGCCGAAAGTTTTTTAATAATAAATTAGACGTATATTTTCGTTTATCTTTTATTAAATCCTTAATCGAGGCCCTTTAAAACCCTAGGCTTAAAAAAAAGAGGTTTGGAGAACTTGGATTTAGCAAAGAATTTTAAATTAGTGTGTCCATTTTGTTAGGGTCTGCACTCGATAATCTTCGTGGTGTTGCCTTTGAAAAGGCTTGTATTGTTAACGAGCTGATTAGACTTGTTTGGTTACCCAAAAAAAGAGTAAAAAGGTGGTTAGAATATTAAATCAGGGGCTTGCAAATATAATTGTATCTTTTACTTCTTTGATTAGTAAGGTTTTTTAAAACTGCACATAATTTTCTATAGTGGAATTTTAGTTGTTTTCATTATTTTTTTTTTAAATATACAAAAGTAAGTGACGCCACGTGTTATTATTTTTTGCAATTATTCTTCAACGAGAAATGGTACCAATTTTTATGAAAGCCTTATAACTTCTTCCATATTTCTCGAGTTCTCTCAAGTTGGTGATTTATGTTTTTGAAAATGATTAATGATTACGCAAACCCCTAATTGTTTGTAAGGTTTAGTTCTGAAGTCATTTCAATAACAAATGGGCATAGGAAACGGACGGCCTGAGTAATTTTTTGGTAAAATTTGAAAAAAACACAAAAAACGGAAAAGCCGAAAGTTTTTTAATATAATAAATTAGACGTATATTTTCGTTTATCTTTATTAAATCCTTAATCGAGGCCCGTTAAAACCCTAGGCTTAAAATAAAAAGAGGTTTGGAGAACTTGGATTTAGCAAAGAATTTTAAATTAATGTGTCCATTTGTTAGGGTCTGCACTCGATAATCTTCGTGGTGTTGCCTTTGAAAGGCTTGTATTGTTAACGAGCTGATTAGACTTGTTTGGTTACCCAAAAAAGAGTAAAAAGTGGTAAGATATTAAATCAGGGGGCTTGCAAATATAAATGTATCTTTTACTTCTTTGATTAGTAAGGTTTTTTAAAACTGCACATAATTTTCTATAGTGGAATTTTAGTTGTTTTCATTATTTTTTTTAAATATACAAAAGTAAGTGACGCCACGTGTTATATATTATTTTGCAATTATTCTTCAACGAGAAATGGTACCAATTTTTATGAAAGCCTATAACTTCCTTCATATTTCTCGAGTTCTCTCAAGTTGGTGATTTATGTTTTTGAAAATGATTAATGATTAACGCAAACCCCTAATTGTTTGTAAGGTTTAGTTCTGAAGTCATTTCAATAACAAATGGGCATAGGAAACGGACGGCCTGAGTAATTTTTTGGTAAATTTGAAAAAAACACAAAGAACGGAGAAAGCCGAAAGTTTTTTAATAATAATAAATTAGACGTATATTTTCGTTTATCTTTTATTAAATCCTTAATCGGGCCCGTTAAAACCCTAGGCTTAAAATAAAAAGAGGTTTGTGAGAACTTGGATTTCAAAGAATTTTAAATTAAGTGTGTCCATTTGTTAGGGTCTGCACTCGATAATCTTCGTGGTGTTGCCTTTGAAAGGCTTTGTATTGTTAACGAGCTGATTAGACTTGTTTGGTTACCCAAAAAAGAGTAAAAGGTGGTTAAGAATATTAAATCAGGGGGCTTGCAATATAAATGTATCTTTTACTTCTTTGATTAGTAAGTTTTTTAAACTGCACATAATTTTCTATAGTGGAATTTTAGTTGTTTTCATTATTTTTTTTTAAATATACAAATAAGTGACGCCACGTGTTATATATTATTTTGCAATTATTCTTCAACGAGAAATGGTACCAATTTTTATGAAAGCCTTATAACTCTTCCATATTTCTCGAGTTCTCTCAAGTTGGTGATTTATGTTTTTGAAAATGATTAATGATTAACGCAAACCCCTAATTGTTTGTAAGGTTTAGTTCTGAAGTCATTTCAATAACAAATGGGCATAGGAAACGGACGGCCTGAGTAATTTTTTGGTAAAATTTGAAAAAACACAAAGAAAGGAGAAAGCCGAAAGTTTTTTAATAATATAAATTAGACGTATATTTTCGTTTATCTTTTATTAATCCTTAATCGAGGCCCGTTAAAACCCTAGGCTTAAAATAAAAAGAGTTTGGAGAACTTGGATTTAGCAAAGAATTTTAAATTAAGTGTGTCCATTTGTTAGGGTCTGCACTCGATAATCTTCGTGGTGTTGCCTTTGAAAAGGCTGTATTGTTAACGAGCTGATTAGACTTGTTTGGTTACCCAAAAAAGAGTAAAAAGATGGTTAAGAATATTAAATCAGGGGGCTTGCAAATATAATGTATCTTTTACTTCTTTGATTAGTAGGTTTTTTAAAACTGCACATAATTTTCTATAGTGGAATTTTAGTTGTTTTCATTATTTTTTTTAAATATACAAAAGTAAGTGACGCCACGTGTTATATATTATTTTGCAATTATTTTCAACGAGAAATGGTACCAATTTTTAGAAAGCCTTATAACTTCCTTCCATATTTCTCGAGTTCTCTCAAGTTGGTGATTTATGTTTTTGAAAATGATTAATGATTAACGCAAACCCCTAATTGTTTGTAAGGTTTAGTTCTGAAGTCATTTCAATAACAATGGGCATAGGAAACGGACGGCCTGAGTAATTTTTTGGTAAAATTTGAAAAAACACAAAAGAACGGAGAAAGCCGAAAGTTTTTTAATAATAATAATTAGACGTATATTTTCGTTTATCTTTTATTAAATCCTTAATCGAGGCCCGTTAAAACCCTAGGCTTAAATAAAAGAGGTTTGGAGAACTTGGATTTAGCAAAGATTTTTAAATTATGTGTCCATTTGTTAGGGTCTGCACTCGATAATCTTCGTGTGTTGCCTTGAAAAGGCTTGTATTGTTAACGAGCTGATTAACTTGTTTGGTTACCCAAAAAAAGAGTAAAAAGGTGGTTAAGAATATTAAATCAGGGGGCTTGCAATATAAATGTATCTTTTACTTCTTTGATTAGTAAGGTTTTTTAAAACTGCACATAATTTTCTATAGTGGAATTTTAGTTGTTTTCATTATTTTTTTTAAATATACAAAGTAAGTGACGCCACGTGTATATATTATTTTGCAATTATTCTTCAACGAGAAATGGTACCAATTTTTATGAAAGCCTTATAACTTCCTTCCATATTTCTCGAGTTCTCTCAAGTTGGTGATTTATTTTTTTGAAAATGATTAATGATTAACGCAAACCCCTAATTGTTTGTAAGGTTTAGTTCTGAAGTCATTTCAATAACAAATGGGCATAGGAAACGGACGGCCTGAGTAATTTTTTGGTAAAATTTGAAAAACACAAAAGAAACGGAGAAAGCCGAAAGTTTTTTAATATATAAATTAGACGTATATTTTCGTTTATCTTTTATTAAACCTTAATCGAGGCCCGTTAAAAACCCTAGGCTTAAAATAAAAAGAGTTTGGGAGAACTTGGATTTAGCAAAGAATTTTAAATTAAGTGTGTCCATTTGTTAGGGTCTGCACTCGATAATCTTCGTGGTGTTGCCTTTGAAAAGGCTGTATATTGTTAACGAGCTGATTAGACTTGTTTGGTTACCCAAAAAAGAGTAAAAAGTGGGTTAAGAATATTAAATCAGGGGGCTTGCAAATATAAATGTATCTTTTACTTCTTTGATTAGTAAGGTTTTTTAAAACTGCACATAATTTTCTATAGTGGAATTTTAGTTGTTTTCATTATTTTTTTTTAAATATACAAAAGTAAGTGACGCCACGTGTTATATATTATTTTGCAATTATTCTTCAACGAGAAATGGTACCAATTTTTATGAAAGCCTTATAACTTCCTTCCATATTTCTCGAGTTCTCTCAAGTTGGTGATTTATGTTTTTGAAAATGATTAATGATTAACGCAAACCCCTAATTGTTTGTAAGGTTTAGTTCTGAAGTCATTTCAATAACAAATGGGCATAGGAAACGGACGGCCTGAGTAATTTTTTGGTAAAATTTGAAAAAAACCAAAGAAACGGAGAAAGCCGAAAGTTTTTTATAATAATAATTAGACGTATATTTTCGTTTATCTTTTATTAATCCTTATCGAGGCCCGTTAAAACCCTAGGCTTAAAATAAAAGAGTTTTGGGAGAACTTGGATTTAGCAAAGAATTTTAAATTAAGTGTGTCCATTTGTTAGGGTCTGCACTCGATAATCTTCGTGGTGTTGCCTTTGAAAAGGCTTGTATTGTTAACGAGCTGATTAGACTTGTTTGGTTACCCAAAAAAGAGTAAAAAGGTGGTTAGAATATTAAATCAGGGGGCTTGCAAATATAAATGTATCTTTTACTTCTTTGATTAGTAGGTTTTTAAAACTGCACATAATTTTCTATAGTGGAATTTTAGTTGTTTTCATTATTTTTTTTTAAATATACAAAAGTAAGTGACGCCACGTGTTATATATTATTTTGCAATTATTCTTCAACGAGAAATGGTACCAATTTTTATGAAAGCCTTATAACTTCTTCCTTCCATTTTCTCGAGTTCTCTCAAGTTGGTGATTTATGTTTTTGAAAATGATTAATGATTAACGCAAACCCCTAATTGTTTGTAAGGTTTTTCTGAAGTCATTTCAATAACAAATGGGCATAGGAAACGGACGGCCTGAGTAATTTTTTGGTAAAATTTGAAAAAACACAAAAACGAGAAAGCCGAAAGTTTTTTAATAATAATAAATTAGACGTATATTTTCGTTATCTTTTATTAAATCCTTAATCGAGGCCCGTTAAACCCTAGGCTTAAATAAAAAGAGGTTTGTGAGAACTTGGATTTAGCAAAGAATTTTAAATTAAGTGTGTCCATTTGTTAGGGTCTGCACTCGATAATCTTCGTGGTGTTGCCTTTGAAAAGGCTTGTATTGTTTAACGAGCTGATTAGACTTGTTTGGTTACCCAAAAAGAGTAAAAAGGTGGTTAAGAATATTAAATCAGGGGGCTTGCAAATATAAATGTATCTTTTACTTCTTTGATTAGTAAGGTTTTTTAAAACTGCACATAATTTTCTATAGTGGAATTTTAGTTGTTTTCATTATTTTTTTTTTAAATATACAAAGTAAGTGACGCCACGTTTTATATTATTTTGCAATTATTCTTCAACGAGAAATGGTACCAATTTTTGAAGCCTTATAACTTACTTCCATATTTCTCGAGTTCTCTCAAGTTGGTGATTTATGTTTTTGAAAATGATTAATGATTAACGCAAACCCCTAATTGTTTGTAAGGTTTAGTTCTGAAGTCATTTCATAACAAATGGGCATAGGAAACGGACGGCCTGAGTAATTTTTTGGTAAAATTTGAAAAAACACAAGAAACGGAGAAAGCCGAAAGTTTTTTAATAATAATAAATTAACGTAATTTTCGTTTATCTTTTATAAATCCTTATCGAGGCCCGTTAAAACCCTAGGCTTAAATAAAAAGAGGTTTGGGAGAACTTGGATTTAGCAAAGAATTTTAAATTAAGTGTGTCCATTTGTTAGGGTCTGCACTCGATAATCTTCGTGGTGTTTGCCTTTGAAAAGGCTTGTATTGTTAACGAGCTGATTGACTTGTTTGGTTACCCAAAAAAGAGTAAAAGTGGTTAAGATATTAAATCAGGGGCTTGCAAATATAAATGTATCTTTTACTTCTTTGATTAGTAAGTTTTTTTAAAACTGCACATAATTTTCTATAGTGGAATTTTAGTTGTTTTCATTATTTTTTTTTAAATATACAAAAGTAGTGACGCCACGTGTTTATATATTATTTTGCAATTATTCTTCAACGAGAAATGGTACCAATTTTTATGAAGCCTTATAACTTCCTTCCATATTTCTCGAGTTCTCTCAAGTTGGTGATTTTAGTTTTTGAAAATGATTAATGATTAACGCAAACCCCTAATTGTTTGTAAGGTTTAGTTCTGAAGTCATTTCAATAACAATGGGCATAGGAAACGGACGGCCTAGTATTTTTGGTAAAATTTGAAAAAAACACAAAGAAACGGAGAAAGCCGAAAGTTTTTTATATAATAATTAGACGTATATTTTCGTTTATCTTTTATTAAATCCTTAATCGGGCCCTTTAAAACCCTAGGCTTAAAATAAAAAGAGGTTTGTGGAAACTTGGATTTAGCAAAGAATTTTAAATTAAGTGTGTCCATTTGTTAGGGTCTGCACTCGATAATCTTCGTGGTGTTGCCTTTGAAAAGGCTTGTATTGTTAACGAGCTGATTAGACTTGTTTGGTTACCCAAAAAGAGTAAAAAGGTGGTTAAGAATTAAATCAGGGGGCTTGCAAATATAATGTATCTTTTACTTCTTTGTTAGAGTTTTTAAAACTGCACATAATTTTCTATAGTGGAATTTTAGTTTTTTTCATTATTTTTTTTTAAATATACAAAGTAAGTGACGCCACGTGTTATATATTATTTTGCAATTATTCTTCAACGAGAAATGGTACCAATTTTTATGAAAGCCTTATACTACTTCCATATTTTCTCGAGTTCTCTCAAGTTGGTGATTTATGTTTTTTGAAAATGATAATGATTAACGCAACCCCTAATTGTTTGTAGGTTTAGTTCTGAAGTCATTTCAATAACAATGGGCATAGGAAACGGACGGCCTGAGTAATTTTTTGGTAAAATTTGAAAAACAAAGACACGAGAAGCCGAGTTTTTTATAATAAAAATTAGACGTATATTTTCGTTTATCTTTTATTAAATCCTTATCGAGGCCCGTTAAACCCTAGGCTTAAAATAAAAAGAGGTTTGGGAGAACTTGGATTTAGCAAAGAATTTTAAATTAGTGTGTCCATTTGTTAGGGTCTGCACTCATAATCTTCGTGGTGTTGCCTTTGAAAAGGCTTGTATTGTTAACGAGCTGATTAGACTTGTTTGGTTACCCAAAAAAGAGTAAAAAGGTGTTAAGAATATTAAATCAGGGGCTTGCAAATTAATGTATCTTTTACTTCTTTGATTAGAAGTTTTTTAAAACTGCACAAATTTTCTATAGTGGAATTTTAGTTGTTTTCATTATTTTTTTTTAAATATACAAAAAAGTGACGCCACGTGTTATTATTATTTTGCAATTATTCTTCAACGAGAAATGGTACCAATTTTTATGAAAGCCTTATAACTTCCTTCCATATTTCTCGAGTTCTCTCAAGTTGGTGATTTAGTTTTTGAAAATGATTAATGATTAACGCAAACCCCTAATTGTTTGTAAGGTTTAGTTCTGAGTCATTTCAATAACAAATGGGCATAGGAACGGACGGCCTGTAATTTTTTGGTAAATTTGAAAAAAACACAAAAGAAACGAGAAAGCCGAAAGTTTTTTAATAATAATAAATTAGACGTATATTTTCGTTTATCTTTTATTAATCCTTATCGAGGCCCGTTAAACCCTAGGCTTAAATAAAAAGAGGTTTGGGAGAACTTGGATTTAGCAAGAATTTTAAATTAATGTGTCCATTTGTTAGGGTCTGCACTCGATAATCTTCGTGGTGTTGCCTTTGAAAAGGTGTATTGTTAACGAGCTGATTAGACTTGTTTGGTTACCCAAAAAAAGAGTAAAAGGTGGTTAAGAATATTAAATCAGGGGGCTTGCAAATATAAATGTATCTTTTACTTCTTTGATTAGAAGTTTTTTAAAACTGCACATATTTTTCTATAGTGGAATTTTAGTTGTTTTCATTTTTTTTTTTAATATACAAAGTAAGTGACGCCACGTGTTATATATTATTTTGCAATTATTCTTCAACGAGAAATGGTACCAATTTTTATGAAAGCCTTATAACTTCCTTCCATATTTCTCGAGTTCTCTCAAGTTGGTGTTTATGTTTTTGAAAATGATTAATGATTAACGCAAACCCCTAATTGTTTGTAAGGTTTAGTTCTGAAGTCATTTCAATAACAATGGGCATAGGAAACGACGGCCTGAGTAATTTTTTGGTAATTTGAAAAAAACAAAGCCGAAAGTTTTTTAATATATAAATTAGACGATAATTTTCGTTTATCTTTTATTAAATCCTTAACCGAGGCCCGTTAAAACCCTAGGCTTAAAAAAAAGAGTTTGGGAGAACTTGGATTTAGCAAAGAATTTTAAATTAATGTGTCCATTTGTTAGGGTCTGCACTCGATAATCTTCGTGGTGTTGCCTTTGAAAAGGCTTGTATTGTTAACGAGCTGATTAACTTGTTTGGTTACCCAAAAAAAGAGTAAAAAGTGTTTAAGATATTAAATCGGGGGCTTGCAAATATAAATGTATCTTTTACTTCTTTGATTAGCACGTTTTTTAAAACTGCACAATATTTTCTATAGTGGAATTTTAGTTGTTTTCATTATTTTTTTTTAAATATACAAAGTAAGTGACGCCACGTGTTATATATTTTTTTGCAATTATTCTTCAACGAGAAATGGTACCAATTTTTATGAAAGCCTTAAACTTCCTTCCATATTTCTCGAGTTCTCTCAAGTTGGTGATTTATGTTTTTGAAAATGATTAATGATTAACGCAAACCCCTAATTGTTTGTAAGGTTTAGTTCTGAAGTCATTTCAATAACAAATGGGCATAGGAAACGGACGCCTGAGTAATTTTTTGGTAAAATTTGAAAAAACACAAAAGAACGGAGAAACCGAAGTTTTTTAATAATAATAAATTAGACGTATATTTTCGTTTATCTTTTATTAATCCTTAATCGAGGCCCGTTAAACCCTAGGCTTAAAATAAAAAGAGGTTTGGGAGAACTTGGATTTAGCAAAGAATTTTAAATTAAGTGTGTCCATTTGTTAGGGTCTGCACTCGATAATCTTCGTGTGTGTTGCCTTTGAAAAGGCTGTATTGTTAACGAGCTGATTAGACTTGTTTGGTTACCCAAAAAAAGAGTAAAAGATGGTTAAGAATATTAAATCAGGGGCTTGCAAATATATGTATCTTTTACTTCTTTGATTAGTAGGTTTTTTAAAACTGCACATAATTTTCTATAGTGGAATTTTAGTTGTTTTCATTATTTTTTTTTAAATATACAAAAGTAAGTGACGCCACGTGTTATATATATTTTGCAATTATTCTTCAACAGAAATGGTACCAATTTTTATGAAAGCCTTTAACTTCCTTCCATATTTCTCGAGTTCTCTCAAGTTGGTGATTTATGTTTTTGAAAATGATTAATGATTAACGCAAACCCCTAATTGTTTGTAAGGTTTATTTCTGAAGTTCATTTCAATACAAATGGGCATAGGAAACGGACGGCCTGAGTATTTTTTTTGTTAAAATTTGAAAAAAACAAAGAACGCGAAAGTTTTTTAATAAATAAATTAACGTATATTTTCGTTTATCTTTTTTATAAATCCTTAACCGAGGCCCGTTAAAACCCTAGGCTTAAAATAAAGAGGTTTGGGGAGAACTTGGATTTAGCAAAGAATTTTAAATTAAGTGTGTCCATTTGTTAGGGTCTGCACTCGATAATCTTCGTGGTGTTGCCTTTGAAAAGGCTTGTATTGTTACGAGCTGATTAGACTGTTTTGGTTACCCAAAAAAGAAGTAAAGTGGTTAAGAATATTAAATCAGGGGCTTGCAAATATAAATGTATCTTTTACTTCTTTGATTAGTAAGGTTTTTAAAACTGCAATAATTTTCTATAGTGGAATTTAGTTGTTTTCATTATTTTTTTTTAAATACAAAGTATGACGCCACGTGTTATATATTATTTTGGCAATTATTCTTCAACGAGAAATGGTACCAATTTTTATGAAAGCCTTATAACTACTTCCTATATTTCTCGAGTTCTCTCAAGTTGGTGATTTATGTTTTTGAAATGATTATGATTAACGCCAACCCCTAATTGTTTGTAAGGTTTAGTTCTGAAGTCATTTCAAATAACAATGGGCATGAGAAACGGACGGCCTGAGTAATTTTTTGGTAAAATTTGAAAAAACAACAAAGAACGAGAAAGCCGAAGTTTTTTAATAATATAAATTAGACGTATATTTTCGTTTATCTTTATTAAATCCTTAATCGAGGCCCGTTAAAACCCTAGGCTTAAATAAAAAGGTTTGGGAGAACTTGGATTTAGCAAGAATTTTAAATTAAGTGTGTCCATTTGTTAGGGTCTGCACTCTATATCTTCGTGGTGTTGCCTTTGAAAGGCTTGTATTGTTAACGAGCTGATTAGACTGTTTGGTTACCCAAAAAAGAGTAAAAGGGTTAAAATATTAAATCAGGGGGCTTGCAAATAAAATGTATCTTTTACTTCTTGATTAGTAAGGTTTTTTAAACGCCACATAATTTTCTATAGTGGAATTTTAGTTGTTTTCATTATTTTTTTTTAAATATACAAAAGTAAGTGACGCACGTGTTATATATTATTTTGCAATTATTCTTCAACGAGAAATGGTACCAATTTTTATGAAAGCCTTATAACTTCCTTCCATATTTCTCGAGTTCTCTCAAGTTGGTGATTTATGTTTTTGAAAATGATTAATGATTAACCAACCCCTAATTGTTTGTAAGTTTAGTTCTGAAGTCATTTCAATAACAAATGGGCATAGGAAACGGACGGCCTGAGTAATTTTTTGGTAAATTTGAAAAAAACACAAAAAACGGAGAAGCCGAAAGTTTTTTATAATATAAATTAGACGTATATTTTCGTTTATCTTTTATTAAATCCTTAATCGGAGGCCCGTAAAACCCTAGGCTTAAAATAAAAGAGGTTTGGGAGAACTTGGATTTAGCAAAGAATTTATAATTAAGTGTGTCCATTTGTTAGGGTCTGTCGATAATCTTCGTGGTGTTGCCTTTGAAAAGGCTTGTATTGTTAACGAGCTGATTAGACTTGTTTGGTTACCCAAAAAAAGAGTAAAAGATGGTTAAGAATATTAAATCAGGGGGCTTGCAAATATAAATTTATCTTTTAACTTCTTTGATTAGTAAGGTTTTTTAAAACTGCACAAATTTTCTATGTGGAATTTTAGTTGTTTTCATTATTTTTTTTAAATATACAAAAGTAGTGAGCCACGTGTTATATATTATTTTGCAATTATTCTTCAACGAGAATGGTACCAATTTTTATGAAAGCCTTATAACTTCTTCCATATTTCTCGAGTTCTCAAGTTGGTGATTTATGTTTGAAAATGATTAATGATTAACCAAACCCCTATTTGTTTGTAAGGTTTAGTTCTGAAGTCATTTCAATAACAATGGCATAGGAAACGGACGGCTGAGTAATTTTTTGGTAAAATTTGAAAAAAAACACAAAAGAAACGGAGAAAGCCGAAAGTTTTTTTTAATAATAATAAATTAGACGTATATTTTCGTTTATCTTTTATTAACCCCTTAATCGAGGCCCGTTAAAACCCTAGGCTTAAAATAAAAAGAGGTTTGGAGAACTTGATTTAGCAAAGAATTTTAAATTAAGTGTGTCCATTGTTAGGTCTGCACTCGATATCTCTTCGTGGTGTTGCCTTTGAAAAGGCTTGTTTGTTAACGAGCTGATAGACTTGTTTGGTTACCCAAAAAAAGAGTAAAAAGATGGTTAAAATATAATCAGGGGTTGCAAATATAAATGTATCTTTTACTTCTTTGATTAGTAGGTTTTTTAAAACTGCACATAATTTTCTATATGTAATTTTAGTTGTTTTCATTATTTTTTTTTAAATTACAAAAGTAGTGACGCCCGTGTTATATATATTTTTGCAATTATTCTTCTCAACAATTAGGGTGTGAAATTGGATTTCAATCGATTAACTCAAACCTAATGTTGTTTGTAAGGTCGAATTGTTCTATCATGTTCTGAGTCATTTCAATATAATGGGTGGTAAAATTTTGTAAAATAAACACAAAAAACAGAACCGAAAGTTTTTAATATAATAATTAGACGTATATTTTCGTTTATCTTTTTAAATCCTTAACCGAGGCCCGTTAAAACCCTAGGCTTAAAATAAAAGAGGTTTGGGAACTTGGATTTAGCAAGAATTTTAAATTAAGTGTGTCCATTTGTTAGGGTCTGCACTCGATAATCTTCGTGGTTTTGCCTTTGAAAAGGCTTGTATTGTAACGAGCTGATTAGACTTGTTTGGTTACCCAAAAAGAGTAAAAGATGTTAAGAATTTAAATCAGGGGTCTGCAAATATAAATGTTCTTTTACTTCTTTGATTAGCAAGTTTTTAAAACTGCACATTTATTCTATGTAAGGTTTTATGTTGATTGTTTTATTATTTTTTTTTAAATATACAAATAAGTGACGCCACGTGTATATCTTTATTTATTTTGCAATTATCTTCAACGAGAAATGGTACCAATTTTTATGAAAGCCTTATAACTTCCTTCCATATTTCTCGAGTTCTCTCAAGTTGGTGATTTATGTTTTTGAAAATGATTAATGATTACGCAAACCCTAATTGTTTGGAAGGTTTAGTTCTGAAGTCATTTCAATAACAAATGGGCATAGGAACGGACGGCCCTGAGTAATTTTTGGGTAAAATTTGAAAAAACACAAAAGAAACGGAGAAGCCGAAGTTTTTTAATATAATAAATTAGACGTATTTTTCGTTTATCTTTATTAAATCCAATCGAGGCCTTTTAAACCCTAGGCTTAAAATAAAAAGAGGTTTGGGAACTTGGATTTAGCAAAGAATTTTAAATTAAGTGTGTCCATTTGTTAGGGTCTGCACTCGATAATCTTCGTGGTGTTGCCTTTGAAAGGCTTGTATTGTTAACGAGCTATTAGACGGTTTGTTACCCAAAAAAAGAGTAAAAAGTGGTTAAGAATATTAAATCAGGGGGGCTTGCAATATAAATTTATCTTTTACTTCTTTGATTAGATAGGTTTTTTAAAACAATATGTCATATATTGTTTTTTATAGTTTGTGTTATATTTGAATTATGTTTTTGCAATTATTTCTTTTTAAATAAAAAGTAAGTGAGCCACGTTATATATTTTGCAATTATTCTTCAACGAAAATGGTACCAATTTTATGAAAGCCTTATAACTTCTTCCATATTTCTTCTCGAGTTCTCTCAAGTTGGTGATTTATGTTTTTGAAAATGATTAATGATTAACCAAACCCCTATTGTTGTGTAAGGTTAGTTCTGAAGTCATTTCAATAACAAATGGGCATAGGAAACGACGGCCTGAGTAATTTTTTGGTAAATTTGAAAAAAACACAAAGAAACGGAGAAGCCGAAAGTTTTTTAATAATTAAATTAGACGATATTTTCGTTTATCTTTTATTAAATCCTTAATCGAGGCCCGTTAAAACCCTAGCTTAAAATAAAAAGAGGTTTGTGAGAACTGGATTTAGCGCAAAGAATTTTAAATTAATGTGTTCCATTTGTGGTGTGCTGCACTCGATAATCTTCGTGTGTTGCCTTTGAAAAGGCGTGTATTGTTAACGAGCTGATTAGACTTGTTTGGTTACCCAAAAAAAGAGTAAAAAGATGGTTAGAATATTAAATCAGGGGCTTGCAAATATATGTATCTTACTTCTTTGATTAGTAAGGTTTTTTAAAACTGCACATAATTTTCTATAGTGGAATTTTAGTTGTTTCATTATTTTTTTTAAATATACAAAAGTAAGTGACGCCACGTGTTATATATTATTTTGCAATATTTCTCAACGAGAAATGGTCCAATTTTTATGAAAGCCTTATACTTCCTTCCATATTTCTCGAGTTCTCTCAAGTTGGTGATTTAGTTTTTGAAATGTATGATTAACGCAACCCCTAATTGTTTGTAAGGTTTAGTTCTGAAGTCATTTCAATAACAAATGGGCATAGGAAACGGACGGCCTGGAGTAATTTTTTGGTAAAATTTGAAAAAAACACAAAAAAACGGAGAAAGCCGAAAGTTTTTATAATAATATAAATTAGACGTATTTTTCGTTTATCTTTTATTAAATCCTTAATCGAGGCCCGTTAAAAACCCAGGCTTAAAATAAAAAGAGGTTTGAGAACTTGGATTTAGCAAAGAATTTTAAATTAAGTGTGTCCATTGTTAGGGTCTGCACTCGATATCTTCGTGGTGTTGTGCCTTTGAAAAGGCTTGTATTGTTAACGAGCTGATTAGACTTGTTTGGTTACCCAAAAAAAGAGTAAAAAGTGGTTAAGAATATTAAATCAGGGGCTTGCAAATATAAATGTATCTTTCTTCTTTGATTAGTAAGGTTTTTTAAAACTGCCATATTTTCTATAGTGGAATTTAGTTGTTTTCATTATTTTTTTAAATATACAAAAGTAAGTGACGCCACGTTGTTATATATTATTTTGCAATTATTCTTCAACGAAAATGGTACCAATTTTTATGAAACCTTATAACTTCCTTCCATATTTCTCGAGTTCTCTCAAGTTGGTGATTTATGTTTTTGAAAATGTTAATGATTAACGCAAACCCTCATTGTTTGTAAGGTTTAGTTCTGAAGTCATTTCAATAACAAATGGGCATAGGAAACGGACGGCCTGAGTAATTTTTTGGTAAAATTTGAAAAAAACACAAAAGCACGGAGAAAGCCGAAAGTTTTTAATAATAATAAATTAGACGTATATTTTCGTTTATCTTTTATTAAATCCTTAATCGGCCCGTTAAAACCCTAGGCTTAAAATAAAAGAGGTTTTGAGAACTTGGATTTAGCAAAGAATTTTAAATTAAGTGTGTCCATTTGTTAGTCTGCACTCGATAATCTTCGTGGTGTTGCCTTTGAAAAGGCTTGTATTGTTAACGAGCTGATTACTTGTTTGGTTACCCAAAAAAAGAGTAAAAAGGTGGTTAAGAATATTAAATCGGGGCTTGCAAATATAAATGTATCTTTTACTTCTTTGATTAGTAAGGTTTTTTAAAACTGCACATAATTTTCTATAGTGGAATTTAGTTGTTTTCATTATTTTTTTTAAATATACAAAAGTAAGTGACGCCACGTGTTATATATTATTTTGCAATTATTCTTCAACGAGAAATGGTACCAATTTTTATGAAAGCCTATAACTTCTTCCATATTTCTCGAGTTCTCTCAAGTTGGTGATTTATGTTTTTGAAAATGATTAATGATTAACGCAAACCCCTAATTGTTGTAAGGTTTAGTTCTGAAGTCATTTCAATAACAAATGGGCATAGGAAACGGACGGCCTGAGTAATTTTTTGGTAAAATTTGAAAAAAACACAAAAGAACGGAGAAAGCCGAAAGTTTTTTAATAATAATAATAACGTATATTTTCGTTTATCTTTTATTAATCCTTAATCGAGGCCCGTTAAACCCTAGGCTTAAAATAAAAAGAGGTTTGGGAGAACTTGGATTTAGCAAAGAATTTTAAATTAAGTGTGTCCATTTGTTAGGGTCTGCACTCGATAATCTTCGTGGTGTTGCCTTTGAAAAGGCGTTATTGTTAACGAGCTGATTAGACTTGTTTGGTTACCCAAAAAAGAGTAAAAGATGGTTAAGAATATTAAATCAGGGGGCTTGCAATATAAATGTATCTTTTACTTCTTTGATAGTAAGTTTTTTAAACTGCACATAATTTCTATAGTGGAATTTTAGTTGTTTTCATTATTTTTTTTAAATATACAAAGTAAGTGACGCCACGTGTTATATTATTTTGCAATTATTCTTCAACGAGAAATGGTACCAATTTTTGAAAGCCTTATAACTTCCTTCCATATTTCTCGAGTTCTCTCAAGTTGGTGATTTATTTTTGAAAATGATTAATGATTAACGCAAACCCCTAATTGTTTGTAAGGTTTAGTTCTGAAGTCATTTAAATAACAAATGGGCATAGGAAACGGACGGCCTGAGTAATTTTTTGGTAAAATTTGAAAAAAAACACAAAAGAAACGGAGAAAGCCGAAAGTTTTTTAATAATAATAAATTAGACGTAATTTTCGTTTATCTTTATTAAATCCTTAATCGAGGCCCGTTAAAACCCTAGGCTTAAATAAAAAGAGGTTTTGGAGAACTTGGATTTAGCAAAGAATTTTAAATTAAGTGTGTCCATTTGTTAGGGTCTGCACTCGATAATCTTCGTGGTGTTGCCTTTGAAAAGGCGTGTATTGTTAACGAGCTGATTAGACTTGTTTGGTTACCCAAAAAAAGAGTAAAAAGATGGTTAAGAATATAAATCAGGGGGCTTGCAAATATAAATGTATCTTTTACTTCTTTGATTAGTAAGGTTTTTTAAAACTGCCATAATTTTCTATAGTGGAATTTTGTTGTTTTCATTATTTTTTTTAAATATACAAAAGTAAGTGACGCCACGTGTTATATATTATTTTGCAATTATTCTCAACGAGAAATGGTACCAATTTTTATGAAAGCCTTATAACTTCCTTCCATATTTCTCGAGTTCTCTCAAGTTGGTGATTTATGTTTTTGAAAATGCTTAATGATTAACGCAAACCCCAATTGTTTGTAAGGTTTAGTTCTGAAGTCATTTCAATAACAAATGGGCAGGAAACGGACGGCCTGAGTAATTTTTTGGTAAAATTTGAAAAAAACACAAAAAAACGGAGCCGAAAGTTTTTTAATAATAATAAATTAGACGTATATTTTCGTTTATCTTTTATTAAATCCTTAATCGAGGCCCTTAAACCCTAGGCTTAAAATAAAAAGAGTTTTGAGAACTTGGATTTAGCAAAGAATTTTAAATTAAGTGTGTCCATTTGTTAGGGTCTGCACTCGATAATCTTCGTGGTGTTGCCTTGAAAAGGCTGTATTGTTAACGAGCTGATTAGACTTGTTGGTTACCCAAAAAAAGAGTAAAAAGTGGTTAAGAATATTAAATCAGGGGGCTTGCAAATATAAATGTATCTTTACTTCTTTGATTAGTAAGGTTTTTAAAACTGCACATAATTTTCTATAGTGAATTTTAGTTGTTTTCATTATTTTTTTTTAAATATACAAAAGTAAGTGACGCCACGTGTTATATTATTTTGCAATTATCTTCAACGAGAAATGGTACCAATTTTTATGAAAGCCTTAAACTTCTTCTATTTCTCGAGTTCTCTCAAGTTGGTGATTTATGTTTTTGAAAATGATTATGATTAACGCAAACCCCTAATTGTTGTAAGGTTTAGTTCTGAAGTCATTTCAATACAAATGGGCATAGGAAACGGACGGCCTGAGTAATTTTTTGGTAAAATTGAAAAAAAAAAAACGAGAAACCGAAAGTTTTTTATATAATAAATTAGACGTATATTTTCGTTATCTTTTATTAATCCTTAACGAGGCCCGTTAAACCTAGGCTTAAAATAAAAGAGGTTTGGGAGACTGGATTTAGCAAAGAATTTTAAATTAAGTGTGTCCATTTGTTAGGGTCTGCACTCGATAATCTTCGGTGGTGTTGCCTTTGAAAAGGCGTTGTTGTTAACGAGCTGATTAGACTTGTTTGGTTACCCAAAAAAGAGTAAAAAGATGGTAAGAATATTAAATCAGGGGGCTTGCAAATATAATGTATCTTTACTTCTTTGATTAGTAAGTTTTTTAAAACTGCACAAATTTTCTATAGTGAATTTAGTTGTTTTCATTATTTTTTTTAAATATACAAAAGTAAGTGACGCCACGTGTTATATATTATTTTGCAATTATCTTCAACGAGAAATGGTACCAATTTTATGAAAGCCTTATAACTTCCTTCCATATTTCTCGAGTTCTTCAAGTTGGTGATTTATGTTTTTGAAAATGATTAATGATTAACGCAAACCCTAATTGTTTGTAAGGTTTAGTTCTGAAGTCATTTCAATAACAAATGGGCATAGGAAACGGACGGCCTGAGTAATTTTTTGGTAAAATTTGAAAAAAAAACACAAAAGAAACGGAGAAAGCCGAAAGTTTTTTAATAATAATAAATTAGACGTATATTTTCGTTTATCTTTTATTAAATCCTTAATCGAGGCCCGTTAAAACCCTAGGCTTAAAATAAAAAGAGGTTTGGGAGAACTTGGATTTAGCAAAGAATTTTAAATTAAGTGTGTCCATTTGTTAGGGTCTGCACTCGATAATCTTCGTGGTGTTGCCTTTGAAAAGGCGTGTATTGTTAACGAGCTGATTAGACTTGTTTGGTTACCCAAAAAAAAGAGTAAAAAGATGGTTAAGAATATTAAATCAGGGGGCTTGCAAATATAAATGTATCTTTACTTCTTTGATTATAGGTTTTTAAAACTGCACATAATTTTCTATAGTGGAATTTAGTTGTTTTCATATTTTTTTTTAAATATACAAAAGTAAGTGACGCCACGTTATATATTATTTGCAATTATTCTTCAACGAGAAATGGTACCAATTTTTATGAAAGCCTTATAACTTCCTTCCATATTTCTCGAGTTCTCTCAAGTTGGTGATTTATGTTTTTGAAAATGATTAAGATTAACGCAAACCCCTAATTGTTTGTAAGGTTTAGTTCTGAAGTCATTTCAATAACAAATGGGCATAGGAAACGGACGGCCTGAGTAATTTTTTGGTAAAATTTGAAAAAAACAGCCGAAAGTTTTTTAATAATAATAAATTAGACGTATATTTTCGTTTATCTTTATTAAATCCTTAACCGAGGCCCGTTAAAACCCTAGGCTTAAAATAAAAAGAGGTTTGGGAGAACTTGGATTAGCAAAGAATTTTAAATTAAGTGTGTCCATTTGTTAGGGTCTGCACTCGATAATCTTCGGGGTGTTGCCTTTGAAAAGGCGTGTATTGTTAACGAGCTGATTAGACTTGTTGGTTACCCAAAAAAAGAGTAAAAAGATGGTTAAGAATATTAAATCAGGGGGCTTGCAAATATAAATGTATCTTTTACTTCTTTGATTAGTAAGGTTTTTTAAACTCACATAATTTTCTTAGTGGAATTTTAGTTGTTTTCATTATTTTTTTTAAATATACAAAAGTAAGTGACGCCACGTGTTTATATTATTTTGCAATTATTCTTCAACGAGAAATGGTACCAATTTTTATGAAAGCCTTATAACTTCCTTCATATTTCGAGTTCTCTCAAGTTGGTGATTTATGTTTTTGAAAATGTATTATGATTAACGCAAACCCCTAATTGTTTGTAAGGTTTAGTTCTGAAGTCATTTCAATAACAAATGGGCATAGGAAACGGACGGCCTGAGTAATTTTTTGGTAAAATTTGAAAAAAAACAGCCGAAAGTTTTTAATAATAATAAATTAGACGTATATTTTCGTTTATCTTTTATTAAATCCTTAACCGAGGCCCGTTAAAACCCTAGGCTTAAAATAAAAAGAGGTTTGGGAGAACTTGGATTTAGCAAAGAATTTTAAATTAAGTGTCCATTTGTTAGGGTCTGCACTCGATAATCTTCGTGGTGTTGCCTTTGAAAAGGCTTGTATTGTTAACGAGCTGATTAGACTTGTTTGGTTACCCAAAAAAGAGTAAAAAGGTGGTTAAGAATATTAAATCAGGGGGCTTGCAAATATAAATGTATCTTTTACTTCTTTGATTAGCAACGTTTTTTAAAACTGCACATAATTTTCTATAGTGGAATTTTAGTTGTTTTCATTATTTTTTTTAAATATACAAAAGTAAGTGACGCCACGTGTTATATTATTTTGCAATTATTCTTCAACGAGAAATGGTACCAATTTTATGAAAGCCTTATAACTTCCTTCCATATTTCTCGAGTTCTCTCAAGTTGGTTTATTGTTTTTGAAAATGTATTAATGATTAACGCAAACCCCTAATTGTTGTAAGGTTTAGTTCTGAAGTCATTTCAATAACAAATGGGCATAGGAAACGGACGGCCTGAGTAATTTTTTGGTAAAATTTGAAAAAAAACACAAAAGAAACGGAGAAAGCCGAAAGTTTTTTAATAATAATAAATTAGACGTATATTTCGTTTATCTTTTATTAAATCCTTAATCGAGGCCCTTAAAACCCTAGGCTTAAAATAAAAAGAGGTTTGGGAGAACTTGGATTTAGCAAAGAATTTTAAATTAAGTGTGTCCATTGTTAGGGTCTGCACTCGATAATCTTCGTGGTGTTGCCTTTGAAAAGGCGTGTATTGTTAACGAGCTGATTAGACTTGTTTGGTTACCCAAAAAAAGAGTAAAAAGGTGGTTAAGAATATTAAATCAGGGGGCTTGCAAATATAAATGTATCTTTTACTTCTTTGATTAGCAACGTTTTTTAAAACTGCACATAATTTTCTATAGTGGAATTTTAGTTGTTTTCATTATTTTTTTTAAATATACAAAAGTAAGTGACGCCACGTGTTTATATTTATTTGCAATTATCTTCAACGAGAAATGGTACCAATTTTTATGAAAGCCTTATAACTTCCTTCCATATTTCTCGAGTTCTCTCAAGTTGGTGATTTATGTTTTTGAAAATGATTAATGATTAACGCAAACCCCTAATTGTTTGTAAGGTTTAGTTCTGAAGTCATTTCAATAACAAATGGGCATAGGAAACGGACGGCCTGAGTAATTTTTTGGAAATTTGAAAAAAAACAGCCGAAAGTTTTTTAATAATAATAAATAGACGTATATTTTCGTTTATCTTTTATTAAATCCTTAACCGAGGCCCGTTAAAACCCTAGGCTTAAAATAAAAGAGGTTTGGGAGAACTTGGATTTAGCAAAGAATTTTAAATTAAGTGTGTCCATTTGTTAGGGTCTGCACTCGATAATCTTCGTGATGTTGCCTTTGAAAAGGCTTGTATTGTTAACGAGCTGATTAGACTTGTTTGGTTACCCAAAAAAAGAGTAAAAAGGTGGTTAAGAATATTAATCAGGGGGCTTGCAAATATAAATGTATCTTTTACTTCTTTGATTAGCAACGTTTTTTAAAACTGCACATAATTTCTATAGTGGAATTTTAGTTGTTTTCATTATTTTTTTTAAATATACAAAAGTAAGTGACGCCACGTGTTATATATTATTTTGCAATTATTCTTCAACGAGAAATGGTACCAATTTTTATGAAAGCCTTATAACTTCCTTCCATATTTCTCGAGTTCTCTCAAGTTGGTGATTTATGTTTTTGAAAATGATTGATGATTAACGCAAACCCCTAATTGTTTGTAAGGTTTAGTTCTGAAGTCATTTCAATAACAAATGGGCATAGGAAACGGACGGCCTGAGTAATTTTTTGGTAAAATTTGAAAAAAAACACAAAAAGAAACGGAGAAAGCCGAAAGTTTTTTATAATAATAAATTAGACGTATATTTTCGTTTATCTTTTATTAAATCCTTAATCGAGGCCCGTTAAAACCCTAGGCTTAAAATAAAAAGAGGTTTGGGAGAACTTGGATTTAGCAAAGAATTTTAAATTAAGTGTGTCCATTTGTTAGGGTCTGCACTCGATAATCTTCGTGGTGTTGCCTTTGAAAAGGCTTGTATTGTTAACGAGCTGATTAGACTTGTTTGGTTACCCAAAAAAAGAGTAAAAGGTGGTTAGAATATTAAATCAGGGGGCTTGCAAATATAATGTATCTTTTACTTCTTTGATTAGTAAGGTTTTTTAAAACTGCCATAATTTTCTATAGTGGAATTTAGTTGTTTTCATTATTTTTTTTAAATATACAAAAGTAAGTGACGCCACGTGTTATATATATTTGCAATTATTCTTCAACGAGAAATGGTACCAATTTTTATGAAAGCCTTATAACTTCCTTCCATATTTCTCGAGTTCTCTCAAGTTGGTGATTTATGTTTTGAAAATGATTGATGATTAACGCAAACCCCTAATTGTTTGTAAGGTTTAGTTCTGAAGTCATTTCAATAACAAATGGGCATAGGAAACGGACGGCCTGAGTAATTTTTGGTAAAATTTGAAAAAAAACACAAAAGAAACGGAGAAAGCCGAAAGTTTTTATAATAATATAATTAGACGTATATTTTCGTTTATCTTTTATTAAATCCTAATCGAGGCCCGTTAAAACCCTAGGCTTAAAATAAAAAGAGGTTTGGGAGAACTTGGATTTAGCAAAGAATTTTAAATTAAGTGTGTCCATTTGTTAGGGTCTGCACTCGATAATCTTCGTGGTGTTGCCTTTGAAAAGGCTTGTATGTTAACGAGCTGATTAGACTTGTTTGGTTACCCAAAAAAAGAGTAAAAAGGTGGTTAAGAATATTAAATCAGGGGGCTTGCAAATATAAATGTATCTTTACTTCTTTGATTAGTAAGGTTTTTAAAACTGCACATAATTTTCTATAGTGGAATTTTAGTTGTTTTCTTTTTTTTTTTTAAATATACAAAAGTAAGTGACGCCACGTGTTATATATTATTTGCAATATTCTTCAACGAGAAATGGTACCAATTTTTATGAAAGCCTTATAACTTACTTCCATATTTCTCGAGTTCTCTCAAGTTGGTGATTTATGTTTTGAAAATGATTAATGATTAACGCAAACCCCTAATTGTTTGTAAGGTTTAGTTCTGAAGTCATTTCAATAACAAATGGCATAGGAAACGGACGGCCTGAGTAATTTTTGGTAAAATTTGAAAAAAAAACAAAAGAAACGGAGAAAGCCGAAAGTTTTTAATAATAATAAATTAGACGTATATTTTCGTTTATCTTTTATTAAATCCTTAATCGAGGCCCGTTAAAACCCTAGGCTTAAATAAAAAGAGGTTTGTGAGAACTTGGATTTAGCAAAGAATTTTAAATTAAGTGGTCCATTTGTTAGGGTCTGCACTCGATAATCTTCGTGGTGTTGCCTTTGAAAAGGCTTGTATTGTTAACGAGCTGATTAGACTTGTTTGGTTACCCAAAAAAAGAGTAAAAAGGTGGTTAGAATATTAAATCAGGGGGCTTGCAAATATAATGTATCTTTTACTTCTTTGATTAGTAAGGTTTTTTAAAACTGCACATAATTTTCTATAGTGGAATTTTAGTTGTTTTCATATTTTTTTTTAATATACAAAAGTAAGTGACGCCACGTGTTATATTTTTGGCAATTATTCTCAACGAGAAATGGTACCAATTTTGATGAAAGCCTTATAACTTCCTTCCATATTTCTCGAGTTCTCTCAAGTTGGTGATTTACTAGCAATGCCAAAATGGATGCTATTATTAGCGTTTAATTAGTTGAAGGTGTAAGGTACCAGGGTTTAGCAATTCAATTTCGGCCATCATGATATAGAAAGATGCGTACATAGTACACCCAAACTTTACAAAAATTTTCCCGGCGGCGCCTATCGGCACCGCCTCCCCCCTCCCCCCACTTGGTGAAAAAATCTAAACATTTAAATAAAATAACGATTTTTTGCAAATGATAATTTTTTGAAGTGTACTTTGAATTCACAAATTTTCCCCCTTATGTACTTTGAAATTGAGCTCGGCGGATCCGAACCCTGCTTTTGTATATTTAAAAAAAATAATGAAAACAACTAAAATTCCACTATAGAAAATTATGTGCAGTTTTAAAAAACCTTACTAATCAAAGAAGTAAAAGATACATTTATATTTGCAAGCCCCCTGATTTAATATTCTTAACCACCTTTTTACTCTTTTTTTGGGTAACCAAACAAGTCTAATCAGCTCGTTAACAATACAAGCCTTTTCAAAGGCAACACCACGAAGATTATCGAGTGCAGACCCTAACAAATGGACACACTTAATTTAAAATTCTTTGCTAAATCCAAGTTCTCCCAAACCTCTTTTTATTTTAAGCCTAGGGTTTTAACGGGCCTCGATTAAGGATTTAATAAAAGATAAACGAAAATATACGTCTAATTTATTATTATTAAAAAACTTTCGGCTTTCTCCGTTTCTTTTGTGTTTTTTTCAAATTTTACCAAAAAATTACTCAGGCCGTCCGTTTCCTATGCCCATTTGTTATTGAAATGACTTCAGAACTAAACCTTACAAACAATTAGGGGTTTGCGTTAATCATTAATCATTTTCAAAAACATAAATCACCAACTTGAGAGAACTCGAGAAATATGGAAGGAAGTTATAAGGCTTTCATAAAAATTGGTACCATTTCTCGTTGAAGAATAATTGCAAAATAATATATAACACGTGGCGTCACTTACTTTTGTATATTTAAAAAAAAATAATGAAAACAACTAAAATTCCACTATAGAAAATTATGTGCAGTTTTAAAAAACCTTACTAATCAAAGAAGTAAAAGATACATTTATATTTGCAAGCCCCCTGATTTAATATTCTTAACCATCTTTTTACTCTTTTTTTGGGTAACCAAACAAGTCTAATCAGCTCGTTAACAATACACGCCTTTTCAAAGGCAACACCACGAAGATTATCGAGTGCAGACCCTAACAAATGGACACACTTAATTTAAAATTCTTTGCTAAATCCAAGTTCTCCCAAACCTCTTTTTATTTTAAGCCTAGGGTTTTAACGGGCCTCGATTAAGGATTTAATAAAAGATAAACGAAAATATACGTCTAATTTATTATTATTAAAAAACTTTCGGCTTTCTCCGTTTCTTTTGTGTTTTTTTCAAATTTTACCAAAAAATTACTCAGGCCGTCCGTTTCCTATGCCCATTTGTTATTGAAATGACTTCAGAACTAAACCTTACAAACAATTAGGGGTTTGCGTTAATCATTAATCATTTTCAAAAACATAAATCACCAACTTGAGAGAACTCGAGAAATATGGAAGGAAGTTATAAGGCTTTCATAAAAATTGGTACCATTTCTCGTTGAAGAATAATTGCAAAATAATATATAACACGTGGCGTCACTTACTTTTGTATATTTAAAAAAAAATAATGAAAACAACTAAAATTCCACTATAGAAAATTATGTGCAGTTTTAAAAAACCTTACTAATCAAAGAAGTAAAAGATACATTTATATTTGCAAGCCCCCTGATTTAATATTCTTAACCATCTTTTTACTCTTTTTTTGGGTAACCAAACAAGTCTAATCAGCTCGTTAACAATACACGCCTTTTCAAAGGCAACACCACGAAGATTATTGAGTGCAGACCCTAACAAATGGACACACTTAATTTTAAATTCTTTGCTTAGACAATGAGTAAGGAGTCGCAGAATGGTCGACGAGCATGGAATTAAAAGCTCCAGGGCCACAATACATTGCTCATTTTCTTAAGGACGTTTTGAAATGAAAACGCCAATTAAAATGGAGCAAAAAAAAAAATGGAAAATACAGCTCCAGGTCGGGGCACTACGATTCGTCCGGACGACGATTCGTCCGCCCAGCCAAAAACTACGATTCGTCCGCCCAGATAAAAAGTGCCAAAAACATAAAACTATTTAATTTTTTTAACATTCGACATAGCTAAAAAGGTAATGCCAAAAGAAAAACCACAAAAATTTAAAATAGTATTGTTTTTTGGCACTTTTTATGTTGGGCGGACGAATCGTTGCCGGACGAATCGTCGTCCGGACGAATCGTAGTTTTCTTGCAGAGCGGACGAATCGTACGTTTTTGGCTGGGCGGACGAATCGCGTCCGGACGAATCGTCATGGCGCCCTCCAGGTCCCTCCAATCCAGGCCCATCAAATTTATTATCTTTTAATGTTCCGCCACCGCCTACATATTTTCAATTATGGCTATGGAGCCATTTAATGCGTTCCAACCGGGCTCGGGGGAATGCTATTTCCCGTCAAAATCGGGGCAATTTTCACAACTCCAGGGGCCAACAACAATCGTCTTATCTACCCTCACAAACGTGCCGTTACTAATTGTATTTTTATTGTAATTCATTTTTTCTATTTATGCTAATTATTGTTATGATCGCCTCAGACATTTTGTTTCGTGTCAGGTGATTCCGACAGTGGTTGATTTCGACAGTAAGTGATTTCGACAGTGGATCAGTGATTGATTTCGACAGTGAACTATTTCCCTTGCTCTTTATGTCTGCTATTGGTTTCGACAGTACAGTGAACTCGACATTGAGTGATTTCGACAGTAACACCGAGTTTTTAAAATTGGCATAAAATTAAACTTTCATCTAAGCAAATTGAAGAGTGATTTCGACAGTAACATGGTTATTTTCTGGGTCTGGTCCCTAAAAATCTTTTGAAATGTTACGGGTTCTTTCAATTCATTATTTTTTAATAATTTTCGAAAGTATGTAACACCCAATTTTATGAATGATTTATTGCAGTCTGTGATTTCTTGTCAGAAATGCAAGTGGTAGGAACATTCACGCATATACAAAAGCGGATCACAGTTTTCAAAATCAGCTACCAATGCTTGCAAATTGTTGTCTTGCCGAACATAGTTCGATCGCAGGCTGACATGCGGCCCTCTAATCCCGTCGGCAGGCGCAGCTTGAAAAGCAATAAATCATTCATAAAATTGGGTGTTATATACTGTCGAAAAATTATTTAAAAAAAAATAATTAATTGAAAGAAACCTGTAACATTTCAAAAGATTTTTAGGGCACAGACCCAGAAAATAACCTTTCATAGAATCAAGGATTACTGTCGAAATCACTCAATGTCGAATTCACTGTACTGTCGAAACCAATAGCAGACATAAAGAGCAAGGGAAATAGTTCACTGTCGAAATCACCTACTGTCGAAATCAATCACTGTCGAAATCACTTACTGTCGAAATCAACCACTGTCGGAATCACAATGATGCCATAAAACCGCAGGGGGTAGTTTGGGCACCGGGAAGTTTGGGCACCAGGAAGTTTGGGCACCAGAAAATTCAAGATAGGACATATAAAGAGTAATACATTATTCGAGACTTAAAATTTCTCGAGTCGAGACCGAGACTTAATTATAAGAGTAAAAGCAAATATTTATTTTAACTTTTGCATCAATTAAAATTTTTGGCAAATTTACAGTAAAATATTGTGACATTTTTCGGATTGTTACGGCACATTTGAGCATGGAAACTATATATATTTAATTTTTACGGCTTTTTATTTTTTAAAATTGGCTTTATGGTGCACAAAGTTCCTGGTGCCAAAACTTCTGGTGCCCAAACTTCATGTCGCCAATAAAACTACCTCTATTTATAATTTTTTAAATTTTCCTCAAAATTGCCCGCTTCATTAATTCGATTATTTTCCCCAAATTTAATCCATGCACTATCCGAAATTGACTCCAATTGCCCTTCACTCAGCTTATAATTTTTTTTAGGTTTCAACAAATTATTTTTAGGTGTTTTGAAAAGCTTTTGGTGATCAATTTGCTTTGACAGAATTCATTTAACAAAAACCACAAGAAACATTCAAAGTGAATTGATTATTAATTAACTAATTAATTGATCATTAATAGAGATCGACTAAAAAGGCACCAAAAAAATTGAAAAAGGCATTAAAAGGCACGAAAATCCCGAAAAAGGCATGAAAATAGGCACTTAAAATTTTTTTTTCGCACATTTTTTCCTGCTAATTAAAGCCAAAAAATTTTTTAAAACAATTTATACTTTAAAAACACATAGAAAAACAGTTTTTTCTCTACGCAGAAGACATGCGAAACAAATTAAATATTTTAAAAATTAAGCAAAAAAAAAATTTTTGAGAATCAAAATTTTGGATAAATAATTGATTTTTTAGGGTCAATTTTTTGAAAATTTTTTCCATTCTTAGGGGTTTATTTTTACCAAATTTGAAAGGCCAATTTTTAGGGGTCTATTTTTCATTTTTTTGCCTTTTTCTCTTAAGAAATTTCTCAAAATTTCGAAAAAATTCACCCAAAAACGCCAAAAAAGGCATGAAAACACAAAAATGCCAAAAAAGGCATTTAAGGCACGAAAATCCCGAAAAAGGCAAAAAAAGGCATTATAAAAGTCATCGTAGAAGCTTCAAACCAAGTGGAAAATGTGTTATTTATGCTTAATATATCGAAACTAGTGCGCAAAAAAAAAGGCATATGCCTCAAAAGTCGAGCTCTAGTCATTAATCAGTTATTATTATTATTATTTATAATTAAGTGCGTTCAGTGTGCGTGCGTCTGTTCGTCTTGTCGCCTCGTCGATCATAACCCCTCGTCGTCGACCGCCCCCACCCTTTCCCAATTTCCCCCTAATTTTCTCGTCAATCCATGCCGTCACAAGGACCCTCTCGAGACATTCATTCACTTTCAGAGTTTGGCCAATTTTATTTATGTAGGCAAACATTGCCAATTTCTGTTGCACACACATAAAAAAAAAACCTAAAATAAAAATAGAAAATAGTGAATTTTATGCAATTATTCCAAATCATTCCAGCGGATGTATTCTGTGTGCTGAGTGGCGAAATGGAATAGGCTTAAATGGTCATTAATTAACAGAAGAATCTAACAATGGAAAAGGATGAGATTTTAATTACATAATTAATTAATATACATTTACAATAAATGGGTGACCACGGGGGAAGGGGAGGAACATATTGCATTTGACGAAAAATGGCAAACAAATGAGGAACAGAAGGGATGGGAATGGCAATTAGAAGAGAAGTGGGAAGGACGCATTAAAGGGTGCTAATTAACGCTAATTAGGTAGGTGATTAAAGTTGAGAGAAAAACGGTTGACGACACAATGGGGGGGGGCGAACAGCAGCAGACGTATCGCAAAAGTTAAAACAATAAAAAAAAGATTATTCTGCTAATATGTCGTCAAAGGATCGGCTATTATAAAAAAAGTCACAAGAATCATTTGCTTAAGGAATAAACGATGAGAACATTAAAACACAAATTGATTGAGTGGGATGCTGAATGACGGTGATCGGATAACGGTAAACAACAATTTTGGGTTTATTTTTGCTAATAGAATACTCTCGCTCTACCGAAGTCTCTCTAATCTTCGATCAGTCATATCATTTTGTTACGATGTCTTACCGTAATCCGTCTGTTTGTCCTGCTGCTGTCCTCCATCACTCAACAATTGCACTGCTGTGAGGTCGGCTTCTGAGTGCCGCCCCCCGGGGCGTCGAGTCGGTGGCCCTGCGCCTGCTGCGTCTGTTGCTGACTTTGGTCCAAACTCTCGGCCATTTTATTGCAAATTATCTGAAAAAGTATGCGAATTGTTTGCTGTTCAAAATAAGCTGTTTCTCACTTCGACCAGCTTCTCAAACACCGCCTTTACATTTGTGTTTTCTTTGGCGGAAGCCTCAAAAAATTCCAGTCCTAAATTGGCGGAGGGCACTTTAAATTGATTAGTCAATTAATAATGGCAATTAACCCAATTGGTCCGCCAATTGTTTGCCCCTCTCGCGGGACACCACCCGTTCGTCTTCCATGTCGCATTTGTTGCCCACAAGTACAACTTGCGCATTCTCCCAGGAATATGTTTTGATCTGAGTACACCAATCCTGCACCGAATTGAATGATCTGAAGGGCGGGGAGTTGTGCCATTGATTAGTCCATTGACTCATTTATTGATTGATTGACTGATATTGATTAGATTAGTCCATTGACTCATTTATTGATTGAAAGACTGATATTGATTAGCTTTTTTGCGATTGGATAATAATTCTAATCAGCTCATTGTTTGTGTGCGAATGAGCCCAATTGCAGCGCTCACTCTTCGTTCGTGATGTCGTACATCAGAATGAAACCCATGGCACCTCTGTAATACGCTGTCGTTATGGTCCGGTATCGCTCCTGACCGGCAGTGTCCTTTAACGTATCACTTTTAAGAATAAATGATGACGGAAGCCTCCTAACTCATAAATATCACCCAAATTTGAAGTTTGACGCGTTTGTCACCACGGAAAACTGTTTTCACTGAAAAACATTTACTTCTTGGATTCATTCACCCTCACAAATTTTGAGTAAAAATGCCTTTAAAATCAATGCCAACGGTGGAGACGAAAGCGGAAGTGAATGAATCGTCACAGTAACGGAAAAGAAAGGAGGTTTTGCCGACGGACGAATTGCTGGAGACAAAAATTCGGCATTTATTCAACGAAAACTGTCCATAAATGGTGAGCCAACCCGATGATGAGCAGCTTGAACATGTAATCGAAGTTTTGATCAGAACCGCCGGTGGTCGATGCTGATGTGCCACCGGCAGCGGCCGCACTATGCCCCCCGGCGGTGCTGTTGCCGACCGACGAATGATGGGCCATTGCGTGAAAGAGCGTGTAAATGGCCCAAAGGGTTTGGCAAAAAAAAGAAGCAATTAGGTAACGATAAAAATGGTGGCGATTCACCCCCCCCCCCCCCCCCAATTAAACATTTTCACTCCCCCCCCCCCGCTCATCGCATTGGCCCTTCGTAAAATAAATATGACACGGTGGGGTCGCCCCTTGAGCCTTTCCCCGAAATTGAGAAAAGGCTTTGGTGGTGGCGACGAATAAAATAATAAATGAAAATGAATGGAAATGTGTGCAATTTTACAAGGAGAAACGGGGGGAGGGGAACTTTTGGATGCAAATGAATTATGTCCAGAATTCGTAAGAACACTTTGAAAAGCCAAAAAAGAACCACAAAGTGATGCCGCCCTCGTGCGTTCGGTTGGCAATTATTCCACGGAAGGATTAAACCACTGGGGAAAACCTGCCGAAAGAATACCCAACGGAAAAGCGTAAGGGAGGGGGGGGAGTGCCAAAGGGGAGAAAAGTTGCGGGGAAAACCCACCCAAATCCCACCGGAGGGGGCACGATAGGGATTGGATGAAAAGTGTGGAAGTGAATGAAGTTAGTCCGCTTCAAAGGGCTGCCCCAACATGGCAAGGGGGAAGGAAGGGGCCCTTTGTGCCGTTGGGAACTCTTCCCTTCAGTGCGATTGTGCCCTTGGGGCAGTGGAGAATGGCATGGTTGGGAAATGCCCTTCCACTGTCCGCCCATTCAACCTTTTCCTCTCCTCCTCCCCCCTCTTCATTTTTTTTTTGCTCCTTGGCGTGGCGCCGTCCTTTCGCTTTCTGTGCCTTTAACGTCGACGGATTTTATCGGAAAAGCTTTCATGTGCACTCCCTCCCCTTGCACCTTTCTTTCTCTGTTCCCTTTGTTGTCTCTACTCTTCACGTCCTTTTCCTCTCTTCTCTCACCGCTTTCCTCTCTAACTCCCCCACAAATGAATTTAGTCTCAATGGATGGCGGCGGTTTCTCGCGGAAGCACGCACACACATAACGCTAACTACCAAAAGGGATGACGTGGAAAAGGAAGAGAAGCACGGATTGGTGATATACATGGGGGAGGGGCGGGAGAATGAAATGAGCAAACACCGGGCCGAACCCATACCATAAGTGGACCGGTTGGGCAAAGCCACTAATACTTTTTCCACTAAATTGGTATAATGACAAATGCCACAACCAAAGGAAATATTTTTCTTTAAAGCAAAATTTAATCAGGCAAAAATGAGTACAAATTTGTTGATACTTTGTTATACTTACGGCCAATAAAAGTCACAACAAGAAAAACAAATAAATTAGCCCGATGATGACAGTGCAAGCATTTTTCAAAAAAAAAAATCGAATTAAGTTAAGGAGATGTCAAGCACTAGAGATTGGCCCGTCATTCAACTTCCGCCGTAGGTTGGGTGGTGTCCTCCGCCTCGTATTCGCCCTCATCATCGACGGTGGCATCTTGGTACTGCTGGTATTCGGAGATCAAATCATTCATGTTCGATTCGGCTTCAGTGAATTCCATCTCATCCATTCCCTCACCGGTGTACCAATGGAGGAAGGCTTTACGACGGAACATAGCTAAATATGAGCGGATTAACGAACTTAATTACTATTTGTGAACAAACCAGTGAACTGCTCCGAAATACGTTTGAACAACTCCTGAATGGCAGTGGAATTGCCGACGAAGGTAGCCGACATTTTGAGGCCACGGGGCGGAATGTCGCATACAGCGGTCTTCACATTGTTCGGGATCCATTCGACGAAGTACGAGGAATTCTTATTCTGCACTGACATCATTTGGTCATCAACTTCCCGCATTGACATTCGGCCACGGAACATTGCCGCAACAGTCAAATAACGTCCATGGCGCGGATCACACGCGGCCATCATGTTCTTTGCGTCAAACATTTGCTTAGTGAGTTCAGCGACAGAACAAGCTTGGTACGCAGCAGCGCCCTTTGCGGAAAGCGGCGCAAACCCAGGCATGAAAAAGTGCAGACGCGGGAACGGAACCATGTTAACAGCAAGTTTACGAAGGTCGGCATTCAGTTGTCCAGGAAAACGAAGGCAGGTTGTCACGCCGGACATTGTCACAGACACTAAAATAAATATAAACTCAAACTGACAAAAAATCAATGACAATACCAAGATGGTTGAGATCACCGTAGGTCGGGTTTTGAAGCTTCAAGGTGCGGAAACAAATGTCGTAAAGTGCTTCGTTGTCAATGCAAAAGGTCTCATCGGTATTCTCAACAAGTTGATGTACGGAAAGGGTGGCGTTGTAAGGTTCGACCACAGTGTCAGAAACCTTAAATTTTGAATATAATAATTCCTTGATAATTTTTAAAACCTTTGGAGACGGAACCACAGAAAATGAAGACATTATGCGATCCGGATACTCCTCACGAATCTTCGAAATCAGCAGCGTGCCCATTCCGGAACCCGTGCCACCTCCGAGCGAATGGGTGAGTTGAAACCCTTGCAGGCAGTCGCAGCCCTCCGCTTCCTTCCGCACAACGTCCAAAACATTGTCCACCAATTCAGCTCCCTCGGTGTAATGGCCTTTTGCCCAGTTGTTCCCCGCACCACTTTGTCCAAACACAAAATTGTCAGGTCGGAAGAGTTGACCATAGGGCCCGGCCCGAATAGAGTCCATTGTGCCCGGCTCGAGGTCCACAAGAACAGCACGGGGCACGTATTTACCACCTGAACCCCAAGAGTAAATCGTAATGCGTTAAACTTCAATACCATGAGCTTCATTGTAGTACACGTTGATGCGTTCAAGCTGAAGATCCGTCTCGCCTTTGTAAGTTCCATCCGGCTGAATTCCGTGCTCGTCGGAAATCACTTCCCAGAACTGGAAATAATTTGTCAGTCAGGTTCTAAGATCATTAAGCAAAAAGCACCTTAGAACCGATCTGATTTCCACATTGACCAGCTTGGATATGGACAATTTCACGCATTTTTAAACAAGAATTTTTTATGCTAAAAAATAATTGGATACTCTACTGGGCGAAAAAAAACCAAGGTTGGAAACTATAGGAAATTCTCTACAAAATCAATTTAACATTTGATATACCTATGTATGTGGACAAAAGGATTTGTAGTGTTTTCGTTAAGATGAAATGAAAAGAATGAAATTGTTAGTGGATAAATGAAAAATGATATGAAGAAAAATCAATTTAAAGGCTACCCCATTACGTCCATTCCATTCTTCTACGCGCCGTCCATCCCCAACCTCAACGCACTCATCAACCCGACTATGTGTAAAGGGAATTCTTCGAAAAATGTATGCGTGTCTGTCGTATATATGAATGAGGGCAAATCTTCGCGTTTATGTAAAGTTGATAGTTGATAGCTTTATATTTAAACATTAGCAAAACTTTCCGCCAATTATATTAAACAGACAATTGAGTCCCCATAATTGAGTTTCCAAAAAAATCAGGCTTTTTTATGTTGCTTGTTCCAGTTAACAGTGCTATATAGCGTTCAATCTCTTAAGCAATTATTGACAATGAATAAAATTTTCGCGAATGATTCTAAAGCTGTTTTTGAGGATGATATGCATATTGGCGAGGTCTTCGATGATGTTTTCAAACAAATACATGAACAAGAAAACGAGGTGTTTTATTTGATTAATTTAATAATAGAATATGTCTTATCTTTAAGGTCGAATTTGTTAAATTGGCAGAACACTGGACAGCAGTTGAAAAGTCCGAAAAGAAGATTGTCAAAAGAACAAATCATTTGCTTAAGAACGAAGGTTAGATAAATAATTTTTGAATTGCTTTAATTTTTTCGACTTAGGTCTTGAAAATTCCATCAAATCTGAAAAGGAAAAGCTGATTGATGCAGAGGCTTTTTTGTATGATTTGAAGAAACGTCAATTGGAGTTGATTCGGCAGTGCAAAGACAAACAGAGCAAAATCTTATCTTCTCTGGATCATGGTAGGCAGGATATTACTCTCAGTTTAAGTGTCAGTTTTTTAGTTGAGAATATAATTCATGTGGATGACGCCGATACCGAAAACGACCAGAAAAAATTTGATGGTATCTTGAGAAGTTACGAAAACGAATTGCGCGAAATGAAGGACTTAATCATTGCGAAAAAACGAGTGCTTCTTTCTGAATAGTACTGTCTTAAATATTGTTCCCTATTGATACTCATTTTTATTAACATATTTTTGTAAATGCGGGTAAAACTAAAACAATATTTTCTCGAATGTTATCATCATTAATTATTTTACAATATTAAAAAATGGCGATTCACTCTAGCTTGTTCATTGATCTTTCAGATTGGATTTTCGTTTATACTAGTAGGTATTAGCTATGGGTGAATCCAATGAGTTTTTCACTGAAGAATTCGAGTTTGACCAAACTGACTTCGAATGTGCTATGGGACGTAGGAAATTCAAAAGGCAAACAAAGGAACAAGAGATATATGGTTGGTCACACAATAATTTATTCTGTTCTAAAAAATGAATTAGGAATATGGGCTGATGATGAAGAGGAGCGTCCGTCTTTTCAGCACGGCCGAAAACGGCCGAATGATTCTGCGCCCGTCTTTTTCGTCTCTGGCGGTGTTAAAGTCGGAAGCAAAAAACAACTGCCGGATGTAAGTTGGGATTTCTTTATATTATGTTGTTTATTAGAAATATTGGGAGTTGCATAGAAAGTTACCTCTTCGATCAACGCTTTTTAAAGGATTCATGAATATGGTAGCATTGATTAGAGCGGAATATTTTTTCTAGTCTATCTTTGGGTAGAGAGTAGAACATTTTCTATCGAAGGGTACTATTATGCTCTTTCGACTAATTTCAAAAAAACTTATGGCCAATTTACAAAAATGACGCGAAAACTCAGTTTTTTTGACACGCACTCATGCCTAATTGACAATTTAGCTTTGTTGTTAGTCAAAATAGCATAAAAAGGTACCTTCGATAAAAAAAAGATTCTACTCTGCCCAATGATATAATATTCATAAGAATCTGTTACTAGAAATTGGAAATCGGCCATGAATAAAGGTAATTTTTATGCAACTACCAAGTAATTTTATTAAATTAAAGGGCACTCTCCAAGAAGAAGAGGACGAAGAAGAAATTTCCATCGTCGAACCCCCACCTGAAAAACGTCCCATTCCCTCAGCATTTGTCTATTCGGCGCCTTCGACCAGCAGCGGCGTTGGTGCCCAAGTGTTAGCAGGAATGCGCTCGACCAATTTTCAGTCTGGCGGAGGGATAAAGGACACGACTTGGACAAAATCGGGAAAAGGAAGCGTTGTAATGCAAATGATGCAGGTGAATTAATTCAAAGTGAGGTGTTAGTAATCAGTCCCCCTTTTAAGAAAATGGGCTATCAACCTGGCAAAGGACTTGGCAAGGAAAAGCAGGGCATTGTCGAGCCAGTCCAAGCCGTGGCAAGACCAGGCAGAGGAGCTGTCGGAGCTTATGGAAGTGAAGTAAAAGGACCAAAATTTGGAGGTTATTTACTTAAATATTATTAACAAAATTTTAATTTTATTTTATTTTTTGTATAGAATCGGCGGCAGATGCACAAGCGCGGATTAATAAAAATGGTGAAATTCCACTGGATGCTGAAAGTGCTGTTCAGAGAGGACAATGGAAAAAGTCAAATGCCGCAACCAAAGTGAAAATCCACTACAAGACATTGGATGATGTTCTAAGCGAAAGCGGAGAACGGGGACAAGATGGAATGGCGAGAGGGGCGGGCGAGAAAATGAAAGTTAGTGACTTAAGTGATAAGAAAGGGCGTGTTTCTGTTAGTTTTTAGAATTTTTTATTTGGATACTAATTTTTGGACCGTTAAACAAAAGTATAGATCGTAAATCTAAATTAGATCAATGCGTAAGTAACTCATTCTCAAAGATTTTAAAATAATTCGCATTACTTTATTTAATCAATTATTAAGATAATTGACCTTACCGGTCCTGAGCGGAAGGAATACCAGGATTATTCATCCTTCTCAAGGAGAGCCAGGTAGTAAACCTTTTCAAATAAGTGCAAAATTCTTTTATATTTAGAATGCCAATTATTGATGCAGAGCGGTCAAATTTCAACATCCCTGAACTTCCTCATAATCTGAACACGTTGCTTGGCCTTTCGGAAGAAGAAATACTCAAAACTGATAGAGAAGTGTGGCATCTCAAAACTCAAAATGAGGCACTCAAAAATGAAGAAAAAAGGATTTCCGAAGAAAGTGCCGAGAGTCAATATGAATTTGTTCGTCTACATGAGCTTGAGCAGCTTGTTAGCAAGTGATTTTGTTATTTAAATTATTTCAGCAAATATTTTGTCTTTGTTTACAGATTTTGTTTGTTCGCTGAAGAATCTTCCTTAGACGAGTGCAAAAAGCTATTTCTGAAGCTACGCAGAGAATTTGAGGCTGAATTTAAAATGTATGGACTTGAAGCATTGGCCATGTCCATTGTACTTCCAAAGGTGTTAAACCTTCTTTCGAGTATTAAATTTAACAAACTTCTTCAGATAAAGAAATATTTTATGGACTGGGACCCGTTAAATCCTGAGCAAATCTTCTACGGTTTCTCAATGATGTCCGAATGGAAAGAATTGCTGGGAGACGCGAAGGGCGGTGCATTATTTAAACATTTTGACGCCAGTTCGGGTATGTTGTAATTTTATTTTTCAGAGTAAATGGCATGTTTCTCATTTAGGCACTTTATCTGCTTTTGATTATTGCATTTGGCACGGTTGGATGCCAAATTTACGAAGAACGGCACTTGAATGGAGTCCTCGAAGTAACGGCCCAGTAATGATCAGTCTCGTCCAAAAATGGATGCATATTCTCCCTGGCTGGATATTGGAAAACCTTCTCGAACAGGTGCTGGAACTAATTTTTTTATCATTGTTATTTTTCAACTTAAGATCTTGATTCCGAAAATAAGAGAACAGATCGACATATGGGATCCAATCACCGATACTGTGCCCATTGAATCTTGGCTGTTACCGTGGCACTCTCTGATGGGTGACCGATTGTTACCAGCATATGCTTCAGTCCGACAAAAATTAGCTAAGGGTCTGAGAAATTGGTACCCAGGGGACAGAAGGTAAATTTATTGCATATATTTCTGAGAATAAAGAGCCTCGGAGTCATGAAAAAAACCTAAGCATTGTATCTTTTTTCTATGTTCCAGTGCGATTGAATGCATTCGGCCATGGAAAGAAGTGTTCTCCTCCGGAGCCATCCAAACTTTTATTGGAATTAACATTTTGCCAAAGCTTGAAAAAGCGTTACAATCAATTGAACTCAGTTCGACGGCTTATTTTGATCAGCTTGAACTTTTTGATTGGATGGATTTTATCGGTAGCGAGCCAATTGGAAAAGTTTTGGCGAATTCATTTTTCCCGCGGGTATGTTTTTTTAAATAGTCAGAACTTAATTAATTTACGTTTTTCAGTATTACGACTATTTGCGCTCTCAGTTGGCTTCTCCTATGCTTTCGATGCAAGAATTGGAAAGGGTAAAGAAGAACTACATGAACTGGAAAAACATATTCCCTCACGAGGTTGTCAATCAACAAGTAATTATGGGTGAGTATATAATTGGACCGCTTTGTTTTTAAACCCGAAAATCATTTAGCTGAAATCAAACGCGCGTTGATGCTCATTGTCCAGGCCCAGACTCGATTGACAGGCGCACCACTTCCCGGAATGCATTTTCAGCCGTCCGTCCAACCACCGCTTCGGCCAGCAATGCCTCTCTTTAGCGTTCCGCCAATTAATACGCCATTTGTTCAATTACCGCCAACAAACTTCAAACAACTCGTCGAGTCAACAGCTATCACCAATGGCATCCAATTCTTTCCTCAACGAAGCAAATTCCAGGATGGAAAGCAAGTGTACATGTTCGGAATTCATTCCATTTACATCGACGGCACAATGTTATTCCAATACAATCCCCCGAAAAGACAATGGCTGCCTGTCAGCTTAAACCAACTTGTTGAAATGTCCAAAGGATAATTTCTGTACGCATTTTATGCAATAATCCAGGAAGAATGTAAAATAAATATTGATATAAAAAGTACAATTAAAGCTTCTTTTTTTTGATCGGAATTTGGTAAGAAAATGAGGTACAAAACACAAACAATTAAAGGCAGTTTCGACTTCTATTAGATTGTCTGCGCCTTCGAATCAGCTGACACTTCCTTTAAAGTTTAAACAAACGAATATAACAAAGAATATTCCCCACAAATTTTGTACCTTTCTTTGTAATTGTACCAAATCCGTTGTTCAATAAAAATATGTTTGGATTCATCACCGGGAACCGCCTTGTAAACTGCATCTCCGTTTTCCTTGAAATTTATCAACACAAGGCCCTTCATGTAATCCGACGCAAGAAATTCATAGAATGAAAAATAGCCGAATTCCTTCGCTCTGGACACGGGATCGTAGCCATAATCAAGACTGGAAAATAATTTTAAAATTATTGTGAGTGAGTGATTAAGAAATTACTTAAAAGTATGGATAAGCGATGAGAGCGATTCGTATAATTAAAATTTTTTGGATTGGAATTTGGATATAGGCGAAATTCATGGAAATTTAACTATGTATAAAAATTTCTGCACAGTAGTTACCATAGTAGCCAGAGTTGAGACTAGCCTCATTTTGTTGTTTTTTGAAAGGCCGATGAGGCTAATTTTCAAAATGAGGCTTTTCAAAATTTTTCTGGCAACCCTGGTAATTACCATAGCAGCATAAATAGTTTTACGAAAATGAGGTACAAACACAAACAAATTGGGTTTTTAAAGGCAGTAGCGACTTCTAACAGATTGCCGGCGCCTCCGATTCAGCTGACATTTCCCGGAGCAGGTCGTTCCCCCCCCCCGCCCCCCCCCCCCCCCGAGAATTTATGCGGTTTTTTTTTTTGAAAACCTAAATCACTAGTTTTTTGAAAAATGCGGGGGGGGGGGGAGGGGGGATAAACTGCACTATTACCGAAATATGCGTTTTTTTTTTTGCGTATATCGTATACCTGTTTCCTTTCCATGACTTACATTAAAAACATTATTTTTCGAAGCGATGGTTTGTAATTTGAATGCAATTAACAAATAAAAAGGAAGTAAATTCAGCATTGCATCTCCATTCTTTCTTTTTTATGTTAAGAAGATTGCCTTTTCTGCGATTAACCGGTCTTCCACTGAATGTAGTGACCGTGCCGCCCCACCACCCTCTCCCTCACCTCACCCCCCCCTCGAAATACTTCAAAAACTGATAGTGAAAATTAAACCTCGGTTTTACGCGTCCCATGACATTTTACGCGTCCCAACAACATTTTACGCGTCCCAACAACATTTTACGCGTCCCATGAAATTTTACGCGTCCCAATCATGGGACGCGTAAAACCGACTAGAACCTTTCTTCCATGTAAACATTGTTTGAGGTCCCTTCATTTGAGCTTGTATTGAAGTATTATCATAAGCAAATGTTATCAAGTAAAGGATTCGATAAATCATCGAATACGGGCCAGTCCCATCTTATTAGCAGAAAACATACAATGCATTAACAAAATAATCAATTGAAATATTCATTTTGGTTTTATTATAGAGTCTGTTTTTCGTACATTTGCAAATCCGAGCACTGTTTTTTTAATGTTGTCGGTGGTGTCAAGTAAGTTTCACTAATCAGTTGAAAAGAATTATTCGACTATTTTTTCATAGACTTTGGCCGCTCAATGCTTCGTATGGCTGTTGTAAATGTCCGTTTTCCCAGATACCAATGTTTGTTTGTCTCGCAATTCCCGTATTTGGGCAATGCTCTTGAAATTATATGAATCAAAGTAGGACAACATCTAACGTCCATATTTGCCATGGAACTGCACTGTTGGACCTTTTTTTATGGGCTCTTGTTTCCGAAAATTAAAAGGACTAATTTTGTTTTTGATTGCTTTTTTCTAATTGCAATGTTTACTAAATATAGAATTGTTCCTTTAAGCAAACGGTAAGCAGACGTTGAATGAGTTCTCGTGGCAGGAAGGTCGGTTTGGTCTTGCATTGCGTACTTTCACGGGGTGGGGTTAGCAGAAAGTATGGATTTGCATGTTTAAGTTGGCTACCTTATTTTTTTTTAATTATCAGGCGTTGGGACAAGCAAACTCACAGACTACGTGAGTGATTCTGAATTGTCTCCTTAATGTAACTTTTTTTTAGGGTCTGTTCAAGTCGCTTCTCGAGCCTCTCGTGGCTGAGAGATTCAAAGAATTGTTGTTTTCGCGTGCCGAGCGATTGAGTCTTTTTTTTAATTTTGTGATTCGGACGTCATTCAATTTTAGATGTGTGGTTGGGATCGCTTGTCGCCATTACTATGAGCTCAGTTGTAATCTCTCTCCGCGTTTACGACAAAGTAAATTCATCGTTTCCTTTGTTTGTTTTGACTAGTTTTCGACATTTCGATGGTTAAGGGTTGACCAAATTCTTTAGTCCCTATGTTTGGTGCCATCCATAATAAATATTTACTGTTTCCTGAAAAGAATTAAATGTTGGGGTAAATGAACACTTTGCGGGGTAATTTAAAAATGTGCTAATAACTATTTTTTGGGATTTTTTTTTGAGTTTTAGAATATTCATAAAAGGGTCCCCTTACGCAATTATTTCGTCTAACGAATGGAATCGGAGCACAATTAATTAATTCAACCCCCAATTTATACAATGCCATTTTTCCTGCGCAGGGCGAGACCAATTCGAAGGAAATCAATCAAAAGTTTGAACAGATTGAACGCAACATGGAACACATCGTCGAAATGTTGGAACACATCGTCGAAATGTTGGAACACAAATTCGGGATTGATCCGAAGGACGGTGAAGATCTCGCAAAGGTAATTTCAGCGTTGCGTTTGGGGGGTTGGAAATTAAAAAATCCAAAAATCGTCTCGGGTATTCATATAATTTTCTCTAGCACTGGCCAAGTGATTTATTTTAGAAATGGGAGCCTTTTCAAACTAAAGAAGGTCCGGTGTATAACTATAGTAGCCAAATTATAAAGTTGAAAAGGATAATTTTTGAGGTTCAATCCTTTGGTATTTTTTGCGCGCTGAATTCCCCTCTTTTCGGACCCATCCCAAGAACAACTCTATTGATTTTTACATGTAACAGTATCATTGCACTTTCATTTTGAAGAAAGTTCCCGTGCCGGTGCCCACCAACACCAAACAGCCGGGGAGTTAGACCAACCGCGTTTACTCGTCGATCTCATGGACACATTGACCTATTAAATTTGACGGGACCCGTCAATTGGGCGCTCACGATTGGGCGCCAGACTCGTTTAGGGCTTTGTAACTTTTTTCTTTGTGTACCAAACTTTACAAGTTCTGTATTATTTGAAAGCTTTAAGTGTTTAGAAGGTATTAATTAGCTATTGCTAAGCGATTGACCAACTCTTAAAAAAGTTACAACTTGAAGAACGCAAAAAAGTCAGAAATTTTGTACATTTTTATTCATAACTTTTTTATAGGCAGGTATTTTTTTTTTAATTTTTAGAGCGCTAATAGAGTCCATAAGCAGCATCCGAAAGACACTAAGTTTAAAAAATTTTGCTGCCTAAGAAAAAAAGTTATGGCGTCCGAAAGTTGGCTGGCGCCCAATCGTGAGCGCCCAATTGACGTAGACCGTAAATTTGAAAGATAATGGTTTTCTAAATAAATAAATGCTTTAAAGGTTTAAATGTTTTGCATTTGGGATTAAATAATCTCAAACAAAATTACAAATTGAGCAATGAATCTCGGGGTGTTTGTTGACAATGACCTAAAATTTGCAGAACATATCATTTATAATTAGAAAAGCTTACCAAAGATCAACTATTATTCTTTTTAAACTAATTAAAACAAAACCAATTAAAACTTAGTCTTTAGTTTACAAATCTTATATTGGGTCTCTACTTGAATATGTAACCGAAATTCGGAATCCTCAAGCAATAAATGCATCCAATGAAATTTAATATGCCAAAAAAAAATTTACCAGAAGGGCCCTCAAAAAATGTCGTATTCCCTATTTTTCTTACAAGTTATAACAAAAGACTCGAGCTCTTTAAACTTGATAATCTGGAAACTCGTAGAAATGTGATCGATCTTTTAACAGCATTTAAGATAATTAATGGTCTCACTCATTAGGACCCATTAAATCCATTCATTTCAAAATTATCAAATAGGAAGTCAAAAAATAGGTTAGCTTTCAAGTGTAAAACAAAAAAAAACCGAAGCCTCTATTAACGGGACTACTAAAATTTGGAACAAATTGGACGCAGTACAAAATATTTAGGAAAAAATTCTTGAATGGATTAGAAACTCTCAATTACTCTGATTTTCGGGACATTTTACTAAAACAATCAGAGCAAGAGCTTTTGTTGCCTTTCGATGATGTTTTATTTGCCAAATAAATAAGAAAGTTTCGATCACTAATAAAATCGGAATAAAAATTTGTTAAAATTTTGTGCTTTAATTTTGGTTACTGAATTAAAACTGGCGCTGAATTCACTTATCCAAATATACTGGATTTCTGATAGCTCGTGTGGACAGAGACAACAAGAATTTGCAATCTTCTGCCCACCATCAGGCGCATTCGTCGTCCCTAGCGCCTATTCGATCGGGGCGTCAAACAAAAGTTTTACAAGCGGAGAGATGGAGACGACAATTGACCAATTTGGACCCGGCTTACGGATTTTCGGGTACTTATCATTAATTAAGGGTTTTAGGGTGAGTATATAATTGGACAGCTTTGTTTTTAAACCCGAAAATCATTTAGCTGAAATCAAACGCGCGTTAATGCTCATTGTCCAGGCCCAGACTCGATTGACAGGCGCACCACTTCCCGGAATGCATTTTCAGCCGTCCGTCCAACCACCGCTTCGGCCAGCAATGCCTCTCTTTAGCGTTCCGCCAATTAATACGCCATTTGTTCAATTACCGCCAACAAACTTCAAACAACTCGTCGAGTCAACAGCTATCACCAATGGCATCCAATTCTTTCCTCAACGAAGCAAATTCCAGGATGGAAAGCAAGTGTACATGTTCGGAATTCATTCCATTTACATCGACGGCACAATGTTATTCCAATACAATCCCCCGAAAAGACAATGGCTGCCTGTCAGCTTAAACCAACTTGTTGAAATGTCCAAAGGATAATTTCTGTACGCATTTTATGCAATAATCCAGGAAGAATGTAAAATAAATATTGATATAAAAAGTACAATTAAAGCTTCTTTTTTTTGATCGGAATTTGGTAAGAAAATGAGGTACAAAACACAAACAAATTGGGGTTTTAAAGGCAGTTTCGACTTCTATTAGATTGTCTGCGCCTTCGAATCAGCTGACACTTCCTTTAAAGTTTAAACAAACGAATATAACAAAGAATATTCCCCACAAATTTAGGGGTTTCTGGGTCGGTGAACCCGATTCTGACATCTATTTAGGCCAAAATTCGAATCCCAACCCTAATTTGAACATTTCAAAAATTTCAAATTTGCATTAGTGTGCCTCATTTTGTCCAAATTTACATTTTTTCGGCACTACTTTTGGGGATTTTTTTAATGACTAGACGTTTCAGCATTTATATTCCTCAGTTGTCTGATTGTTCTCGGCTGGGTGCTTCTGTGTGCCTTCATCGGCTTTTCCCTCATGTTTCTGTTGATGCTACGTATTGAGCAGTGATCGGATGCCATCGAAGTTTTCTATGTCACTGATCACTAGGGCAGCCAATTATATTGGTATAAAATCGCGAAATATTGGCATAAAATATTGACCAAAAATCCCGAAATATTGGTATGAAATTACAAAAATCCCGAAATATTGATAAAATTCAAAAAATATTGACATAAATTTTTCTAAATTCAAGAAAATTTTTCAAAAAATTTCATTTATTTGTTGAAATTGCAAGGCTATTTTAAAAGCAAATTTAAAATTTTTTAAAATTATATAAGAAAAATAATTTCCAAAAATTTTCTCAAGAAATTATAAAAAAAATTTTTTGTAGGATATTTTTGAAAATTTTAAAAATTTGATTCTTAGGGGTGTATTTTTCGTTTTTACTGCATTTTTCTTATGAATTTTTTCAAAAATGCCAAAATATTGATATAAATCGCAAAATATTGAAAAATATTGAAAATGTCGATATAGAAACACATCCTAGAAGCTTCAAACCAGGCTAAAAACATGTTTTTCGTGCGTTTCAGGCCCTTCCAAGTTTAGGAAAAAATATCGATTTCAATATAATTGACTGCCCTACTGATCACAACGAAAGCTGTCCTTCATCGAGTTTTAAGTTTTTGTTATTTTACACAAATTTTTGATATTAAAAATAAAGCGTTTTTGGGTTTGTCCCTACTAAGAAGAGCAAGTTGAATTTCTGTTCCCAATTCCAAGTCGGGCCCAATTTCCTGTCATAGAATAGGGCCGTTGATAGGATTTGGTCATGAAATGGGTAGTAGTATAACAACATGCTTCGGTCGGTCACATATTTCAATCTAATTTTTTCATTCTTCACAAGTTGAGAGTTCTGGATGACCTGCGCTGGCAAAAACGCCGCCAGGAAAATGTCAATGAAGGTTGATAAGACAAATAAAATCAAAAATTGTCTTTCTTTTTAAAATTTCGCCGGCGAGAGAGAGGCGCTTGGGAACCGTAAGTACCTTTCCTCCTCCCCCCTCGTCTCGGTCCAGACACAAAGCTATGACATAGATTTTAAGCCTAAATGAGGCTTACGCTGAGCCAGAGGAAAATGAACACAATCAGAAGACGGACGGAATTATTGCGATGAAAACAGAAAAGTCAAATAAATAAAGAAATACCCGAAGAAAAACGGTGGCCGATTTCAGAATTGGCCAAAATAAATGTCATTTTTGTTGTTAATGACCTTAAATTCCTTTGAAACATGTATTTAGTAACTAAAACCAAAAAAATAATTAGAACGAATTTAAAACCAAAGCGGTACCTTTTTGGTTTTTTTTAAAATCAAAAGGTCCCCCTATGGTTTTTAAATTAGCCCTCTACGCTATAGAAGTGCCCGAAATACAATTCCCATACGAATTTATCTTCATTGATTTTTCGTGGCGAACGAATTAATTACTTGGAAATATGCCAAGGGCAAAATGTTTAAAATGTAATGCAAACGATTTCAACTCTCTCCCCAGTCATTTTTTAAATTCTGGAAAAACATTTGACCCAACTTTGGATGAGCCAGTATTGAAATAATAAAATTGTGCACTTTTTCTTTTTGTTTGCGATGGATGGATGAAGATATGCCATTCCACTCCCATTATAATGCGTGCCAATCCCAATTCTCAAATCCCTGCCCGCTGGGGACAAATGGCACTAAATGCCCCCCCCCCTAAACAAAGGGATGGGACGCGACCGCGGCCTTTTTTTCCGCGATTCGCGACCGCGGCAAATTTCAACCGCGATCCGCAACCGCGGGATTTTTTCGTCCGCGTCCCACCCCTCGGGCAATAGAGCAGAGGAAGCAGCCAGCTTATTAATGAAATTTAGAATGATACAAATTTGTTAAATTTGGTTGGCAATAAAAAAAGTTACTACCTAAATCCTAATCGAGCCTGGGACCTAAACGACCCTGGCCTTCTCGCACTCTCTTTTTATTAGCACACATCTCGTTTTTTGAGTCGGTGTGACCAATTGTCATAACTTTGCTTCTCTCTACTCGCAATGAGTGTTTTCTCTGCATTGATTCGTTTTCTCATTTTTGCATAATATCGGTCTTCCCCTTTTACTCATTTGCTCCTGCCATTTTATTATCTTCCCTTATAAGTTGATTGTATGTTCACTTTTTTGGTCAACATTTGCCTGCCTTTGTTAGTAAAATCTTTTATGTCATAAGTCTTCATTGGAACATTTGACTTAATTAATTTTATGTTTTAATTATTTTAGCGTTTCCATCATTAACTATTTACTTACTAATTTCACACCATAATGGATCTTCAAAAAGTAAGTAATGTTTGCATCATTTACCATAGTTTTCATAAGCGGACGGATAACTGAAGTTACCAGGGAACTCCCGAGGTTCCTGACCCAACTCTTAAAATGGTCCACCAATCTCTAATAGTCCAAAAATAGTTTTGTTTGTAAACTTTTTTCTTAAGGCAAACTAACACTTCTCGGCTCATCCGACAACGCTTCTTTTTCTCCCCGTCCATTGTCCACAAATTGTTAACCCCAATATTGCCCCCGATTCTCCCCAATTACTCCCTTTAAAATGCCGAAAAAACGGTTGCCACCTGAATTATTATATGAAATTGTTGAGTGTTTTCGAATTGAACATCGAATGTCCGCCGTTTTCTCTTCGTCACAAATACTGCAAATTTTTTTGCTTCCTCGTCTTAAAAAATCGGATGAAATTGTCTTTTTTGGGGTGTGATAGATCATAATGAGTTTTTCTGAGAATATGAAGGATTCTTTTCTTACTATTTTAATTAATTTCTGGTTAAGGCACTCCACAAATTAAACACTTCTTACGACAAATTCCGGGAAACAAATTTTGGAAAACTTACTTTGTACCAATGTAAATTGGATCCGGTCGTTGCTGAGTTGATCGCTTCCATCGAAGGTTTGTAATCAAATAATTGAAAGGGCATTTTCAATAATAAGTGAATAAACTAATCCAATAACACTCATTTCAATGGAAAATTCCCCACTTTTAAGCCGTCGTCAACATCAGCTCGCATGACAGTCCATCGGAGAAAGATGACGATTCGAAGGTGTATGAGGCAATCTCGCCCATTTACGACACTCCGCCCAAAATGATACCACTTCCGCCTCTCTCTTCACTTCCGTCCTTTGCGCCACGTGTAGTCGTCCCGCCTACTTTTAAACAGCCTTTTGGCCGCCCGTCATTCGCTGCACACAAACGTTCTGCGTCTTCGTCTCGGGTGCAGGAAGATGCATTCACTTTTCAAAGCTTCCTGCCACAGTTCGTTTAAATTGTTTTTGGCATTATTAACCCCGGGTAGCAAAGATCAATTTGTGACAAGAATATTAAAATGTTACGTTTGCTTTTTCCATCACCTTTCTCCACTTTGGTTCATTAAGATGAGTAGACAAATATTATAAAACAAATGATTCATAATTAAGGGTGATCGGCGATGTACGCGCACGTGCCTTGTCCACTGCACCTGGCTCGGTTCCGTCAACTTCTTTTGCACCGTCTCTCTTATTCGTTCCGCCGCACGGCGATGATCCGGCAACTTTGACCAACGAGCCCTCCCGTCCCGTTCGCCGCAAAACGTTCAGTCAACTTCGTCGACTTCTGTCATCGGTCTCTCGTGTGCCATTTTCATCAAAACGAAAATCCGTTAACTTCATGGAGAAAAAATGAAACTTCAACAGATGCATAACATTTCTCGATGGATTATAATTTATTTTTGTTTTCTAAGCATATATCATTTGTTTTTTCTTTTTTTGTTTCGAATAAAATCATTTATTTCTCGCTGTGAATCAAGAATTTTCTTCCATCATTTCGTTTAAATTCGAATTTTTGTCTTTTCATTTAGTTGAATGAATTTACTTGCATTTTCCCTCTCTGAGTGTTGTTGTTAATGAGTCACGTGACCCCTGCGTATGGCCAAATGAATACTGAATGGTCAAACCATTTGTCACGTTGTGCTCTCGTTGCACGAGAACTGATTAGCGGTTGAAGAAGCCCACGAAAAAAAGTTCAGTCTGGCGAATACCCGGTCAATGGGTGGGTGGGGGAGGGGGAACCATGCCAAGAAAAATTGCATGGATTGCATTTTTCAACTAGGTATGTTGTCCTTTCCAAAGAAAATCTATCCCCATCCCTTGGTCTTTTCATGGTTTAGCAATAATTACAAGGAATGTACTTTCAGTCAAATGATTTTTTCAGGTGAAAGCACGTATTTTTTGGGATATGAACTCAAAACTGATAGAGAAGTGAGGCATCTCAAAACTCAAAATGAGGCACTCAAAAATGAAGAAAAAAGGATTTCCGAAGAAAGTGCCGAGAGTCAATATGAATTTGTTCGTCTACATGAGCTTGAGCAGCTTGTTAGCAAGTGATTTTGTTATTTAAATTATTTCAGCAAATATTTTGTTTTTGTTTACAGATTTTGTTTGTTCGCTGAAGAATCTTCCTTAGACGAGTGCAAAAAGCTATTTCTGAAGCTACGCAGAGAATTTGAGGCTGAATTTAAAATGTATGGACTTGAAGCATTGGCCATGTCCATTGTACTTCCAAAGGTGTTAAACCTTCTTTCGAGTATTAAATTTAACAAACTTCTTCAGATAAAGAAATATTTTGTGGACTGGGACCCGTTAAATCCTGAGCAAATCTTCTACGGTTTCTCAATGATGTCCGAATGGAAAGAATTGCTGGGAGACGCGAAGGGCGGTGCATTATTTAAACATTTTGACGCCAGTTCGGGTATGTTGTAATTTTATTTTTCAGAGTAAATGGCATGTTTCTCATTTAGGCACTTTATCTGCTTTTGATTATTGCATTTGGCACGGTTGGATGCCAAATTTACGAAGAACGGCACTTGAATGGAGTCCTCGAAGTAACGGTCCAGTAATGATCAGTCTCGTCCAAAAATGGATGCATATTCTCCCTGGCTGGATATTGGAAAACCTTCTCGAACAGGTGCTGGAACTAATTTTTTTATCATTGTTATTTTTCCACTTAAGATCTTGATTCCGAAAATAAGAGAACAGATCGACATATGGGATCCAATCACCGATACTGTGCCCATTGAATCTTGGCTGTTACCGTGGCACTCTCTGATGGGTGACCGATTGTTACCAGCATATGCTTCAGTCCGACAAAAATTAGCTAAGGGTCTGAGAAATTGGTACCCAGGGGACAGAAGGTAAATTTATTGCATATATTTCTGAGAATAAAGAGCCTCGGAGTCATGAAAAAAACCTAAGCATTGTATCTTTTTTCTATGTTCCAGTGCGATTGAATGCATTCGGCCATGGAAAGAAGTGTTCTCCTCCGGAGCCATCCAAACTTTTATTGGAATTAACATTTTGCCAAAGCTTGAAAAAGCGTTACAATCAATTGAACTCAGTTCGACGGCTTATTTTGATCAGCTTGAACTTTTTGATTGGATGGATTTTATCGGTAGCGAGCCAATTGGAAAAGTTTTGGCGAATTCATTTTTCCCGCGGGTATGTTTTTTTAAATAGTCAGAACTTAATTAATTTACGTTTTTCAGTATTACGACTATTTGCGCTCTCAGTTGGCTTTTCCTATGCTTTCGATGCAAGAATTGGAAAGGGTAAAGAAGAACTACATGAACTGGAAAAACATATTCCCTCAAGAGGTTGTCAATCAACAAGTAATTATGGGTGAGTATATAATTGGACAGCTTTGTTTTTAAACCCGAAAATCATTTAGCTGAAATCAAACGCGCGTTGATGCTCATTGTCCAGGCCCAGACTCGATTGACAGGCGCACCACTTCCCGGAATGCATTTTCAGCCGTCCGTCCAACCACCGCTTCGGCCAGCAATGCCTCTCTTTAGCGTTCCGCCAATTAATACGCCATTTGTTCAATTACCGCCAACAAACTTCAAACAACTCGTCGAGTCAACAGCTATCACCAATGGCATCCAATTCTTTCCTCAACGAAGCAAATTCCAGGATGGAAAGCAAGTGTACATGTTCGGAATTCATTCCATTTACATCGACGGCACAATGTTATTCCAATACAATCCCCCGAAAAGACAATGGCTGCCTGTCAGCTTAAACCAACTTGTTGAAATGTCCAAAGGATAATTTCTGTACGCATTTTATGCAATAATCCAGGAAGAATGTAAAATAAATATTGATATAAAAAGTACAATTAAAGCTTCTTTTTTTTGATCGGAATTTGGTAAGAAAATGAGGTACAAAACACAAACAAATTGGGGTTTTAAAGGCAGTTTCGACTTCTATTAGATTGTCTGCGCCTTCGAATCAGCTGACACTTCCTTTAAAGTTTAAACAAACGAATATAACAAAGAATATTCCCCACAAATTTAGGGGTTTCTGGGTCGGTGAACCCGATTCTGACATCTATTTAGGCCAAAATTCGAATCCCAACCCTAATTTGAACATTTCAAAAATTTCAAATTTGCATTAGTGTGCCTCATTTTGTCCAAATTTACATTTTTTCGGCACTACTTTTGGGGATTTTTTTAATGACTAGACGTTTCAGCATTTATATTCCTCAGTTGTCTGATTGTTCTCGGCTGGGTGCTTCTGTGTGCCTTCATCGGCTTTTCCCTCATGTTTCTGTTGATGCCACGTATTGAGCAGTGAGAAATATTGGCATAAAATATTGACCAAAAATCCCGAAATATTGGTATGAAATTACAAAAATCCCGAAATATTGATAAAATTCAAAAAATATTGACATAAATTTTTCTAAATTCAAGAAAATTTTTCAAAAAATTTCATTTATTTGTTGAAATTGCAAGGCTATTTTAAAAGCAAATTTAAAATTTTTTAATTTTTTAAAATTATATAAGAAAAATAATTTCCAAAAATTTTTTCAAGAAATTATAAAAAAAATTTTTTATAGGATATTTTTGAAAATTTTAAAAATTTGATTCTTAGGGGTGTATTTTTCGTTTTTACTGCATTTTTCTTATGAATTTTTTCAAAAATGCCAAAATATTGATATAAATCGCAAAATATTGAAAAATATTGAAAATGTCGATATAGAAACACATCCTAGAAGCTTCAAACCAGGCTAAAAACATGTTTTTCCGTGCGTTTCAGGCCCTTCCAAGTTTAGGAAAAAATATCGATTTCAATATAATTGACTGCCCTACTGATCACAACGAAAGCTGTCCTTCATCGAGTTTTAAGTTTTTGTTATTTTACACAAATTTTTGATATTAAAAATAAAGCGTTTTTGGGTTTGTCCCTACTAAGAAGAGCAAGTTGAATTTCTGTTCCCAATTCCAAGTCGGGCCCAATTTCCTGTCATAGAATAGGGCCGTTGATAGGATTTGGTCATGAAATGGGTAGTAGTATAACAACATGCTTCGGTCGGTCACATATTTCAATCTAATTTTTTCATTCTTCACAAGTTGAGAGTTCTGGATGACCTGCGCTGGCAAAAACGCCGCCAGGAAAATGTCAATGAAGGTTGATAAGACAAATAAAATCAAAAATTGTCTTTCTTTTTAAAATTTCGCCGGCGAGAGAGAGGCGCTTGGGAACCGTAAGTACCTTTCCTCCTCCCCCCTCGTCTCGGTCCAGACACAAAGCTATGACATAGATTTTTAAGCCTAAATGAGGCTTACGCTGAGCCAGAGGAAAATGAACACAATCAGAAGACGGACGGAATTATTGCGATGAAAACAGAAAAGTCAAATAAATAAAGAAATACCCGAAGAAAAACGGTGGCCGATTTCAGAATTGGCCAAAATAAATGTCATTTTTGTTGTTAATGACCTTAAATTCCTTTGAAACATGTATTTAGTAACTAAAACCAAAAAAATAATTAGAACGAATTTAAAACCAAAGCGGTACCTTTTTGGTTTTTTTTTAAATCAAAAGGTCCCCCTATGGTTTTTAAATTAGCCCTCTACGCTATAGAAGTGCCCGAAATACAATTCCCATACGAATTTATCTTCATTGATTTTTCGTGGCGAACGAATTAATTACTTGGAAATATGCCAAGGGCAAAATGTTTAAAATGTAATGCAAACGATTTCAAATCTCTCCCCAGTCATTTTTTAAATTCTGGAAAAACATTTGACCCAACTTTGGATGAGCCAGTATTGAAATAATAAAATTGTGCACTTTTTCTTTTTGTTTGCGATGGATGGATGAAGATATGCCATTCCACTCCCATTATAATGCGTGCCAATCCCAATTCTCAAATCCCTGCCCGCTGGGGACAAATGGCACTAAATGCCCCCCCCCCCCTAAACAAAGGGATGGGACGCGACCGCGGCCTTTTTTTCCGCGATTCGCGACCGCGGCAAATTTCAACCGCGATCCGCAACCGCGGGATTTTTTCGTCCGCGTCCCACCCCTCGGGCAATAGAGCAGAGGAAGCAGCCAGCTTATTAATGAAATTTAGAATGATACAAATTTGTTAAATTTGGTTGGCAATAAAAAAAGTTACTAAATCCTAATCGAGCCTGGGACCTAAACGACCCTGGCCTTCTCGCACTCTCTTTTTATTAGCACACATCTCGTTTTTTGAGTTGGTGTAACCAATTGTCATCTTTGTTTCTCTCTACTCGTAATGAGTGTTTTCTCTGCATTGATTCGTTTTCTCATTTTTGCATAATATCGGTCTTCCCCTTTTACTCATTTGCTCCTGCCATTTTATTATCTTCCCTTATAAGTTGATTGTATGTTCACTTTTTTGGTCAACATTTGCCTGCCTTTGTTCGTAAAATCTTTTATGTCATAAGTAGGGTTGAGCGGGACCGGGGCTTTTTCAAAATACCGAGCGTACAAATGAGTACCAGGGCCCCGGTTTTGACCGGGTCCCGGTCCCGCCCCGGTTTTTGCCAAAAGCCCCGGTCCCGCTCAACCCTAGTCATGAGTCTTCATTGGAACATTTGACTTAATTATTTTATGTTTTAATTATTTTAGCGTTTCCATCATTAACTATTTACTTACTAATTTCACACCATAATGGATCTTCAAAAAGTAAGTAATGTTTGCATCATTTACCATAGTTTTCATAAGCGGACGGATAACTGAAGTTACCAGGGAACTCCCGAGGTTCCTGACCCAACTCTTAAAATGGTCCACCAATCTCTAATATTCCAAAAATAGTTTTGTTTGTAAACTTTTTTCTTAAGGCAAACTAACACTTCTCGGCTCATCCGACAACGCTTCTCTTTCTCCCCGTCCATTGTCCACAAATTGTTAACCCCAATATTGCCCCCGATTCTCCCCAATTACTCCCTTTAAAATGCCGAAAAAACGGTTGCCACCTGAATTATTATATGAAATTGTTGAGTGTTTTCGAATTGAACATCGAATGTCCGCCGTTTTCTCTTCGTCACAAATACTGCAAATTTTTTTGCTTCCTCGTCTTAAAAAATGGGATGAAATTGTCTTTTTTGGGGTGTGATAGATCATAATGAGTTTTTCTGAGAATATGAAGGATTCTTTTCTTACTATTTTAATTAATTTCTGGTTAAGGCACTCCACAAATTAAACACTTCTTACGACAAATTCCGGGAAAAGGACATTGGAAAAGTTATTTTGAACTACTGCAAAATGGACCCGGACGTTGAGGAATTCATTGCTTGCATTGAAGGTTTGTAATCAAATAATGAAAGGGCATTTTTAATAAGAAGTGAATAAACTAATCCAATAACACTCATTTCAATGGAAAATTCCCCACTTTTAAGCCGTCGTCAACATCAGCTCGCATGACAGTCCATCGGAGAAAGATGACGATTCGAAGGTGTATGAGGCAATCTCGCCCATTTACGACACTCCGCCCAAAATGATACCACTTCCGCCTCTCTCTTCACTTCCGTCCTTTGCGCCACGTGTAGTCGTCCCGCCTACTTTTAAACAGCCTTTTGGCCGCCCGTCATTCGCTGCACACAAACGTTCTGCGTCTTCGTCTCGGGTGCAGGAAGATGCATTCACTTTTCAAAGCTTCCTGCCACAGTTCGTTTAAATTGTTTTTGGCATTATTAACCCCGGGTAGCAAAGATCAATTTGTGACAAGAATATTAAAATGTTACGTTTGCTTTTTCCATCACCTTTCTCCACTTTGGTTCATTAAGATGAGTAGACAAATATTATAAAACAAATGATTCATAATTAAGGGTGATCGGCGATGTACGCGCACGTGCCTTGTCCACTGCACCTGGCTCGGTTCCGTCAACTTCTTTTGCACCGTCTCTCTTATTCGTTCCGCCGCACGGCGATGATCCGGCAACTTTGACCAACGAGCCCTCCCGTCCCGTTCGCCGCAAAACGTTCAGTCAACTTCGTCGACTTCTGTCATCGGTCTCTCGTGTGCCATTTTCATCAAAACGAAAATCCGTTAACTTCATGGAGAAAAAATGAAACTTCAACAGATGCCTAACAGTTCTCGATAAATAAAATGTATAATTTATTTTTTGTTTCTAAGCATATATCATTTGTTTTTTCTTTTTTTGTTTCGAATAAAATAATTTATTCTCGCTGTGAAGCAAGAATTTTCTTCCATCATTTCGTTTAAATTCGAATTTTTGTCTTTTCATTTAGTTGAATGAATTTACTTGCATTTTCCCTCTCTGAGTGTTGTTGTTAATGAGTCACGTGACCCCTGCGTATGGCCAAATGAATACTGAATGGTCAAACCATTTGTCACGTTGTGCTCTCGTTGCACGAGAACTGATTAGCGGTTGAAGAAGCCCACGAAAAAAAGTTCAGTCTGGCGAATACCCGGTCAATGGGTGGGTGGGGGAGGGGGAACCATGCCAAGAAAAATTGCATGGATTGCATTTTTCAATAGGTATGTTGTCCTTTCCAAAGAAAATCTATCCCCATCCCTTGGTCTTTTCATGGTTTAGCAATAATTACAAGGAATGTACTTTCAGTCAAATGATTTTTTCAGGTGAAAGCACGTATTTTTTGGGATATGAACTCAAAACTGATAGAGAAGTGAGGCATCTCAAAACTCAAAATGAGGCACTCAAAAATGAAGAAAAAAGGATTTCCGAAGAAAGTGCCGAGAGTCAATATGAATTTGTTCGTCTACATGAGCTTGAGCAGCTTGTTAGCAAGTGATTTTGTTATTTAAATTATTTCAGCAAATATTTTGTTTTTGTTTACAGATTTTGTTTGTTCGCTGAAGAATCTTCCTTAGACGAGTGCAAAAAGCTATTTCTGAAGCTACGCAGAGAATTTGAGGCTGAATTTAAAATGTATGGACTTGAAGCATTGGCCATGTCCATTGTACTTCCAAAGGTGTTAAACCTTCTTTCGAGTATTAAATTTAACAAACTTCTTCAGATAAAGAAATATTTTGTGGACTGGGACCCGTTAAATCCTGAGCAAATCTTCTACGGTTTCTCAATGATGTCCGAATGGAAAGAATTGCTGGGAGACGCGAAGGGCGGTGCATTATTTAAACATTTTGACGCCAGTTCGGGTATGTTGTAATTTTATTTTTCAGAGTAAATGGCATGTTTCTCATTTAGGCACTTTATCTGCTTTTGATTATTGCATTTGGCACGGTTGGATGCCAAATTTACGAAGAACGGCACTTGAATGGAGTCCTCGAAGTAACGGTCCAGTAATGATCAGTCTCGTCCAAAAATGGATGCATATTCTCCCTGGCTGGATATTGGAAAACCTTCTCGAACAGGTGCTGGAACTAATTTTTTTATCATTGTTATTTTTCCACTTAAGATCTTGATTCCGAAAATAAGAGAACAGATCGACATATGGGATCTCCAGGAAGAATGTGAAATAAATATTGATATAAAAAGTACAATTAATGCTTCTTTTTTTTGATCGGAATTTGGATATAGGCGAAATTAATGAAAAATTTACTATATATGAAAGGCTTATGGGAAACGGGAATAAATTTCTGCACAGTAATTACTATATCAGCATAAATGGCTTAAGAAAATGAGGTACAAAACACAAACAAATTGGGGTTTTAAAGGCAGTTTCGACTTCTATTAGATTGTCTGCGCCTTCGAATCAGCTGACACTTCCTTTAAAGTTTAAACAAACGAATATAACAAAGAATATTCCCCACAAATTTTGTACCTTTCTTTGTAATTGTACCAAATCCGTTGTTCAATAAAAATATGTTTGGATTCATCACCGGGAACCGCCTTGTAAACTGCATCTCCGTTTTCCTTGAAATTTATCAACACAAGGCCCTTCATGTAATCCGACGCAAGAAATTCATAGAATGAAAAATAGCCGAATTCCTTCGCTCTGGACACGGGATCGTAACCATAATCAAGACTGGAAAATAATTTTAAAATTATTGTGAGTGAGTGATTAAGAAATTACTTAAAAGTATGGATAAGCGATGAGAGCGATTCGTATCCGATAAAATGCGACTTAAAAGGATTGGGCACGATTAAGAGTGAGACTCCTCTTCCTTACCTGAAGCGTTTGGCATATTTGGTTTCTAAATTTTTTCAGTTCGTCACACAAAATTCCCTTAGCGAAATCAATATCGGAAACTGGGGAAGAAGAACGTGAGGATGATTCTTCTGAAGATGAAAAATGGGAAGAAGACATTGTGAATTTACAAAAACTAAAAACAGAAAAACTTTTGGTAATAGTGTAGTTTGTCCCCCCCCCCCTTTTTAAAAAAAAAAATTTTTACTTCTCAAAGTCATGAAAAACCTGTTCTAGGGGGTATTGGGGTCGCTGATCACGAATATGACTTCCATTTCGACCAATTCCGAACCCCGGATCCGGATTCGAACAAAAAGTCAAAACTCAAATTTTTTTAAAAATCGGTTTTTTGGCCAAAAAGTAGCCATACATCGTTTAATAACGCTTTTTTCATGCGTTTTATGTATTAAGATTATTATAAATTCGAAAAACCTAATTTTAAAAATTTGAGTTTTCGACTTTTTGTTCGAATTCGGATCCGGGGTTCGGAATTGGTCGAAATGGAAGTCATATTCGTGATCAGCGACCCCAATACCCCCTAGAACAGGTTTTTCATGACTTTGAGAAGTAAAATTTTTTTTTTTTAAAAAGGGGGGGGGGGACAAACTACACTATTACCAAACTTTTAAGCTTTTGATTAGATATGGAAGAGACTTCTATATTATATGTACAACAGGGGTGGGGCGCGGACGAAAAAATCCCGCGGATCGCGAATCGCGGTTCAAATTTGCCGCGGTCGCGAATCGCGGATCGCATCGCGGCCCCATCCCTGATGCACAAGCATATGGTTATTTGACAAAGAATCTGTTTACAAATTACTTCATTCAAGATTTTCGGAGGCCGCGAAACCCCAAAAATGAAAAAGGGTTGTACTTAATTCTCCAACCTTTTATTTTATTAGAGCCCTAAGTGTTTTAGTATGATCTGTGGCGTTTTTTAAGGGCTTTTCAATGTCTTTGCAATTAGCCCCAGTCGCACATTTAGTCGAGCGCTTCCATCCCAATTTATAGTCGGATAAGTTAACGCGGAGACATTTAATCTCATTACTCATTAAGTTGGTGGGACCTCCAATGAGAGCCTTCTTCTCAGCTACAGAATGGGCTTCGATTACTACTTGAAGATCATAGATTAAACGATGTGATTTTATTTCAGATTCATGCTCAGTACTCTTCTAAACATCCAGATATCGATTTTAACTCAAAATAAATAATTGTAAATTAAATTGGGACACCCATTAGCAAGACTAGAAACATTTACGATACAAATAGGCCTGCAACATTTTCCTCATCATACAGGGTCCGCCAAAAATTCTCCATTTTTTTATTCCTCCGTAATCGGTTCAGCGTCAGACACAAGTTTCTCAAAAAGTATCTTAAAAACCCACAACATTTTTGTATTGTAATATAATTGACCTGAAAATTTTTCACTCAGTCGCAAGGCAAAAAAAAAAAATGAAAAACACCGAACCCCGAAATTTGCCAACCCCGAGGGTGAGCCCGACATTCAGCACCCCGACCCCGACTTTCCCAACCCCGACGTCGGGGTTGCTACCCTAGTTCGTATTAAATTTAATAATTCATAGGCTAGACTTTAACTCAGCCTCATAACTATATTTGTGCTGAAATTGATTAGACCGGTAAAAAAGTGATTGGACGGATTCGATTGGACGCATAAATTAGATTAGAGCCCTTTTCATACTTTTGTACATAATTATTTAATTTTTTATGGGGGCTCGCTTGTGGGTTGAAGTCTTACCAGATTCGGTCAATCGATGGCTTTCAATGCAGACAATTCAATGTACAAAATGAATAAAATTGGCAATAAAAAATGAGTGGATGAAAAGTTCTTTAGAACAACAATTGAAATCGTCAGCTTGGATCGCTTCTAGCGAAGTATTTGAATAACTGCAAAATTGAGAAATGGACTATACTTATAGATCCATCATTCGCCGAATCCTTATCTTTTATCAGAGTCAAAAAATGATTGATGAATCGATCAAAAGGATTTCTTTAACCGTCTGTTTGCATTCACTTCATACTGTTATTTTTCTTCAGTGAGTCTCAACAAAATAATCAAAAACGCCGCTCGTCTGTGAATATCGACTAGTGCCTTCCCCCTTCCCCCACCCCCCACCCCCCTATTCCTATACCACCACACCTCTTTTTTAAAGTTGCCTGCCCAGAAATTAACAGTGCGCGTTCGCGCCGGAAGTGACAGTGGTTGATTGGGCGAGTCGTTCACTGGCGACGCGACCCAATCAAAGGCTGTATTAGTCGCCGCCGCAGCACCAGCAGCAGCTGATTGCAATACTCAGAGAAAATAAATTGCTCCACTTTTGGATGAGCGATTGGAGACGGATGTAAAGAGGCGAAGAGTAAAAGGCGAATTTGAAAGAGAGGGTTTTCAAGTTCGTAAAAATACGCAATTACTATATACATTTTAAATTTCACCTTGCTAATCCGCTTTAAATTTGTTTCTTAATTGTTGTATTAAAATGCTTATCTTAAAAATTATTCTCAAATATAACAAGGGATTTAAGATGTTCACTGTACTATTAATTCTGCCAACAAAATTCAAATGAACCTTTCAACGATGTCTTTTTGGTCGAAGTGCTGCACAAATGCACTATTGTTGATGGCGCTGCTGTTGCTATTTTTGTCGACCTTTCCAACTTTGAGCCTCGAAAATGTGATGCTTAATTCGTGGAGGAGAAGGACGTCGGAGAGGAGAAAAAGTGCGGACGAATTAGGTTGGATTTGTATAATTTTTAAAATTTTCTTTTTATGCTATATTTTTATTCTTACATTGCTTTCTCAGGCGTCCCCGAGTGCAAGTCGAACTTCGATTGTGTGGCCAGCGGAGTTTGTGTGAAGGATCGCAACGGAAAGGGGCGCTGTTTCTGTTCAAGCTCTTGTCAACTGAGTATACTCCTTTTGCTGTTTGACCTTTTTGCGTCATTCCATTTTCAGTTGTGCCCTTACAATGCACTGAGAATAACCATTACAGTTGCGTGTCAATGGGCGACTCATACACTTCGAAATACGACTTTCAGAAATCCATTGTGTTACCATGTGAGTTTTTCCCGTTTTGCATTTACATTTTCTTTTGACAATTTACCTACAGAAAAGATGCATTTGCCCGCCACAGTTTGAGCCCCAATTTGTTCTACCGCCTGCTCCCGCTTTCAATGCACGGATGCCGATGAAATGTGATAAACGTAATTTTGATTTTGAAATGCAATTGCATTGTTTTTTTATTACTGTTTAAGGTGAACTCCAAGTGGTTTTTGCTGCCACTCCGTCCGCTTCCGTTAACATGGGCGGTGTTGCTTATTTGTTCTGCTGTGTTAACTTGGACCCTCGCACTTTTATTCCCAAAGATGGTGTTATTTTTGTCCAAAACGGAAAAATTCATCGTCAACCGACCAGCACTCCATACGAAAGCTTCTCTCATGACATCGACACTTACTTTTCGGTTTTATTTTCATTTCTTATTACTGTAAATTGTTGTTGTCCCCTTCTTTTCAAGGTGCCAACTTGCTGGGTGCTTGCTCTAAACACTGCGCGGCTTAGTGATTCTGGCACTTACAAATGCATAGTTCAGCCCGCAAATGCCCGGTATCGTGTGATCAACGCGACCATGGAATTTAGCGTCAATGGTAAGTTGGTATACAATAATAACGGCAACACAGTATCAAATTAAATATTGGCAAATTCATTGCTTTATTAAGCTCTGTCAGTTATCCATCACAATAGAAGGGCGCCTCGTTCCGCTCGAGGAAAACGCCGTAGGCTATTCATTGGCTGTCCACCCGTATCTGAGAGGGCGAATAGGGGTGCCCCCATCCAGGGCATTCTGGCCACATTTTTTTACTAGGAATTTATGCAGTCTTAAGGAATAGCTATTTTTTTTATTAATTCATGAAAAAGAAATGCAATTTTCAAAAGAAAATAACCTCTCCTACCTTCCGTCCTCACACTTTTTAGTGATACGGGTTTGACAGACTGTTTCGTCTTGTCTTTTGTGTTGTATTCCTAGGGCGGAAATTTTGTCATTCTTATTTCAAAAACCATTTGATTTTCCGTTGCCAGTTTTTTTTTAGTTGTTATGTTGTGTGCGTGTTTTCTATTTCATGGATGAAAATTTTCCTCCTAAAGAATGTCTTTTATATTGTATTTCGATTTGTGGTTTTCGACAAATTTTATGGTTTTAATTTTACCTCAATTTAAGAAGCCAAGACGATAAAAAGGAAGAGCTTCACAATTTTTCCCAGTAACAATTCGGTAACCGTAACTTGGGAAGAGGAGAAGAGCGGCTCGGAAGTGCAACTTGACATGCAGTACGATGATAAACAGCTTTGCCTAATTATTTTAATTGGTCTTTTTAAGGCTTTTTACGGGATCGACCATCCAACCGGTAAAAGGGAAGAATTAGTCGATTCGATTGCGTTCACTTCCACTCATTTTCAGACCGAAATTAAAAGGAGGGTGAAATCACCCGTAGTTTTTGAACATCTTTCGCCGGCAACCTCTTACCAATTGCACGTGAATATAACGGACGGACAAAGTGAACCTTCGAGCATCATTGAGCCATTTTCAACTTTGAATGAATGTATTTTCCTATTTAAAAAATTGCAAAATACTGTTCTGCTTTTCAGATCCCGATCCACCAATTTTGGATGGCGTTGGCGTTGTGGACGCTGTGGATGGAAGTGGGAAGAAATTTTGCGAAGTCAAATGGCGTCCTCCAATTGCTGCAGAGTCGTTGGATCATTCCAAACGTTATTTTGTGAGACCAACATTGCTTTTAATAAATTTTAATTATTTTAGGTCCAAATTTCCGGTCGAATTCGTTATGTTTCGCCCGAAAATAAAATATACCCAATGGACCATTATCCCGAAAGCGTGGACTGCTTGAAAGCCGAGCAAATTGGACAACATTACATCGTTTCCAACGACTCGCACACGTTCTTTTCATGCAAATATGGTCCATTGAAGGTGCCTTTCGTTAAATTAATAACACTGATTAATCGTATTCTCCAATTTTAAGCCAAATCGAAACTATTCGGCCACCGTTTGGGCCCAAAACAAAGTCGGTCGCAGCATTTCGGTCTCCATCAATAGCCAATGTGTCATGGATTATGCGGAACCTGAACGCATCGATCCGCCAAACGTTGCCTCTCGGCCTAACATTTCTTCGTTTGGGCTTCGTTTTGAGCGCGAACCGGAGCAGGAAAATGGACCAATAGTGTAAATTTAATTATTATTTGCTTACTTTATATATATATATATATATATATATACGTAATTTTCTTTACAGTTGCTATTATTTGGCCATCCTTCCGTTGCCGTTGAATGTCAGCATCGAAGTGCTTCCAATGCCATCAAATGTCACCATGGACACTTTCGACAGAGCGTTGAAGAACAATCAAAATCAATATGCCATCATCAACAAACAGTTCTTTGCCTACATTGCGGAAAGCTATTTGCAATACCCGAAACAGGTAAAAGTACAACAACACGGTTAATGGTACAACTCAGATTCAATTTGGCACTGTTTTAGACTGTCGTTGGGGACAGAGAAACGTCGGCTGGCATTGACGCGTGCACTGTGCCTTATATGACTCGGCACACTCCATCAGACTCGGCACTTATCCCGGAACTCAAATACACCGGGTTTCTGATAGCTCGTGTGGACAGAGACAAGAATTTGCATTCTTCTGCCCACCATCAGTCGCATTCGTCGTCCCTAGCGCCTATTCGATCGGGGCGTCAAACAAAAGTTTTACAAGCGGATAGATGGAGACGACAATTGACCAATTTGGACCCGGCTTACGGATTTTCGGGTATTTATCATTAATTAAGGGTTTTATTTTCAAATTCAGGCTATTTCCATCCGGTCTCGTTGAAAATTGATGGCACAGGCGGAATTTCTTCTCTCGAAATTTTTCTGATCAGCTTTTTCATGTTAACTTTTTTGGCACTTAGCACAACAATAGTGGTTTATTTCATGCACAAGTGAGAGATCATTAATTTGTGCCGTTCATTCCAATTATTTAGGAGGGGCATCATCAAACAATTCTGTTGTCCGTCCAAGAAAGGCTCTCACGACCTTTTGAGGCCGGGCGTTCCGCCGGTGCCGATTCGGTCTGACGACCTTCCGGCCGAATACATTTTGAAGCACAGAGACTCGGACTATCAATTTGCGCAGGAATTTGAGGTATTTTCACTTTGCATTATTTTATTGGTCAATGTCATTTTTGACAGATGTTACCCCGTGGGAAGAACCTCGACCATACCATTAGCGAACGGAAGGAAAATGCGCGCAAAAACCGATACAACGACATCAAAGCGTGCGATGCCACTCGGGTTCGCCTCCGTCGTGTTCCCGGCGATCCGAACTCTTCGGATTATATCAACGCAAATTTTATCAAGGCATTCTTCGCATGACACAATAATGTCATTGTATTGACTGATTTAAGGGATACAAAGGGAGAAAGAGTTTTATCGCAACGCAAGGCCCTCTGGTAACAAATTATTTTCCATCATTTTTTGTTTGTGCATTCGTATTTAACCGGTTTCATTACTCAAGGAATGCACAATTGGAGACTTTTGGCGGATGATTTGGGAGCAGGGGTCTCGAATGATCATCATGGTATCGTAAATTTGCAATTGACTATTTTATTGTTGGTCCAACTTTTACTTTATTTTCCTTATCCTTTCCCATATTAATTCGTCACAATTAAACATTTATTTGGTTTAGGTGACCAACTTGAAGGAGCGCGGTCGCGAACAGTGCATGAAGTATTGGCCCGACGACGACGAGCCGCCGTTGGTGTTTCGTACTTTGGAGATAGCATCGGTCGATTCTTCTTATTACTCCGATTACACGGTTATTTACTGGTTACTTCAGCTGATGACCCATTAATGGAAAATGTGTTTAGCTCCGTGTCTTCGAAGTGTCGGACACTGAGCCCCCACCCCAACCGGCGAGGGGCAACGGTCGGGTGAACATGACGGGCGAAAAGAGTCTCTACAATGGAACAGCACTTAACACTCCGCTGGACGAAGGTGCACATTTTGCGAACAGCAGTCCTTCCCCTCCGCCCAGCCTCTCTCTGATCCAAACAACAAAAGCCGACCCGCTGAACAGCTCGGCATTTTCCATCCAATCCAAATCCTCACAAGAGTTGAGTCAATTTGGCGGATTTGCTTAAAATGCCTTTTTCAGTGTCCATTCAACCATTCAACGACGAAGGCACGACTCAGAATATGCGAACATTGCGAGCATAATTCGACCCCAGTCCAAGAGCAGTGGGCGAGTGTCTGTGATGGAAGGGCGAGGTGGCTAAACTGTCTTCGTTTTATTGAAAAACTGTAACAAGTTTTTTTCCAGAACGGCGTCGAGTCCTCCAGTTTCATTTTACTAGTTGGAATGACTACAAAGCACCCGAATGTACCATTGCATTGCTTAAACTTTTGTACAAATTGCGCAAGATGGACGAGTACAATCAGTCGCCTGTCGTGGTCCATTGCAGGTTGACATATTAATTAATGACTGTTACAGTCTGAAGCTGTCCCCACATTTTGCTTCGTTAGTGCGGGAGTCGGTCGTACGGGCACTTTGGTGGCCATTGACTTTGTGATGGACCAAATGCTTGACACCGGAATTGCCGATGTTTATAATTGCGTTGCCGACATGCGTCAGCAGCGAAACTTAATGGTTCAGTCAGTGGTTGGTTCGCCTTGACAATATTTGCCTTTTTCGCCCATTGTTTTTACTCATTTTCCCAGGAGCAGTACGTGTTCATCTACAAGGCTCTTGCGGAGTTTCAATTGTTCGGCGACACCGATATGACAATCACTGCCTTCCGTCGCCATTTCGCCCGACTGCGTCAGCCTTTGCAGACCCTCCGGGAAAGGCATTTGTCCCTTGGCGGTGCTTCGAGCCGTTCCAGTTCGGTGCAGTTGAGCGAGGATAACCCGCGACAGCGAACAGCCAGTCTCGCGCAGAGAGAAAAGGAGGGCATTGGTTGCGCATTGAGGACACGACTCCGATTGTTGCGGGACGGAAATGCAAACACTGTGGTAGGCGGACAGTCGGTGTCAATGCAAAATGGCGCTGCGGGGCTCGGCATGAGGACGCACCGGCCGAGGAACCAATTGGAACAGGAATTTCAGGCAAAAAACGGGCATTTTCTATTAGCCCCTCTCATTGTCTTTTTTTTCTACATTGTCAGGACCTTTCGATTACACTTGAAAAGCCGAAATCGACTGAATGGGCGCACAAAGAAGAGAATACGATGCTGAACCGCTTTTTCGATGCCGTTCCTTTCAATTTCAACCGATTGGTACTCAATCCGATAATCGGTTACGACAACACTTACATAAATGCGAGTCTTGTCAAGGTGATCGTCCTTATTTTTTTGGCGTGCCATAAATTTATTAAATTGAATTTTAGGGTTATTTTTACCCGTACATTCTCGCCCAAGATCCGCTGAGTCCCGAGACGGTGTTCGATTTTTGGCGGATGGTCAATGAACAGCAAAGTTACACCATCGTCATGTTGTCAACGGAGGACGACTTTCTGCCGCATGAAATAGTGAACCCATTAATACGTTAACTGTTCGACTTATTAAAGCATTTCTCTTCAGTATTGGCCTCGAGAGATCAGCAAAAGGCTCATTTTCGGCAAGAACAACGAATTGTCCATCACTTTGGCAGAGGAAACTGTGCTGCCCGGTTTTGTGCAGAGGAAGTTGCATTATCGGTTTAAGGTTAAAAAAAAAATAAAGGGAAAAATACCTTGCCTAACAATGGTTTCGCCAACGAAATTTTAACATTTTTTGGATTTTAAAATTCTCTTACTTTTTACAGTCGGACAAAAATGCCGCTGCCAGTGGCCGGGATGTGCTCCAATTCTCATTTCTCCAATGGAAAAGCTGTGCGCCGACGCCCAATTCGCCGAGTGCCTTGTTGGATTTGATCGGCCGGGTGCTCGAACGCCAGTCGAACATTCCGAACGCGGGTCCCATTGTGTTGCATTGTCGAGACGGTTCGGCCGAAAACGGAGTGTTCTCCTGTGTATCGCTGCTTCTCGAACGGCTTCGCTCGGAGCAACTGATCGACGTGTTCCGTACGGTGAAAGCGCTCCAACTCCAACGCCCTTTGCTCTTCTCAAAAATTGTGAGTTTATAAAAACATCTGAATTGAAACTCATTAGCACTTAACTTGTTTTAAGGAGCAATACGCATTCTGTTATGAATGTGTGATGGAATACCTCAACACCTGCAAATGACTCCAAGATTTGATAATGATTGTTGATTAAAGATGTCTGATCAGTTGCTACGGGTATTTCCTCAGCTTCTCTCTCCCTCTCTTCTTTCCACATTCTCTCATAATAAACATTTTCTGTACCATATATTATGCGATAGTGTAACTGTACTGCTTCTCTCCCTAGTTCATGATTCCTTTTCTCATTCTGTTTTGATTACCTATTTTAACCGTTGTATCCAACCATTTTCCGTTTGTTTTGCCATTTCCGTCTCATCGTATTTTCTTTCCCACGCTGTCACTTTGGCTCTCATTTGAGTATCCTACAACAAACTGTTAATCTAGTCATTTCTTTCCATCTTCATATTTTTTTTGGGTGTAACTCAACCATTTCTCCATGTCTTTGTGTTTTGATCTGCCGTTTCCTCAAGTTCTACAAATTATCGCCAATTGTTATATGTATCATCAATTAATGTCAATAATTTTGCTCAAAAATTTGTTTTTTGTATAATTGTAACAACTTAGGGAGGGGAAATTTTTTTCCTTAGTCCTCCGCCGATCGAGCAGAGAGACAAAAAGCCGTTACTTAAGATGGTTGCCCCCATTTTTTGACAAACATTTTCGAAAAGTCTTATTTATGGAGTCGCTGGTCACGAATAAGATATTCATTTCGACCAAATCCCGGGCCCGGACAAAAAGCCGAAAATTCGAATTGACCTCTTCTTTCGTATTCATTGCCTGTTAGGCGATTTATGGATTTTCTATATAAATAATAAATGATGAAAATTATTATAAACAAATTGTGGAGGTTCCTCTAAACATTACATCCTCTCCCCCATTAATTCTCATTTTTCTGCGAATTGAATGAAAAATGAATGGATATTTAATTCAAAAAAGGGAATTTCCTTCTTTTTCCCTGAGTTTACAAAAAAGTAACTTAAGTAGTATTCTTTGACCAGAAGAGGATGAAATTTCTGGTGATTCCTTCCATTTCCCTCTTCTTTCTCGTTTTGGTGCCTTCGCCTGTTTTCAGTTGCACTTGTGCGCCCCTCTCATTCAACGAGACGATGTGTGCGGCCAATTGGGGTAATTAAGTGGGATAATGTGCGCCGGAAGGGGCGGTGTCTAAAAGGGCAGAGATTGCCCTAAAAGGGTGGGTAGTGAGTGCCAAAAAGAAGGAAAAGAATACATTACGCGTGGCTTAAAGAATCCAAACCGAACAAAAATTGGTTTTTTAATTGTCATTTTTTAACGTTTAGTGTCCCATGTGAGAGTGTTGAACAACACAGCCACTAATTCTCTCCTCAATTACACAGTCCGGCACTTGGAAGTGTTCAAAGTTTGTCCCTCCCTTGGGGCGTTTTGCGCTAATTGCAAATAATTAAACATTATTCCGCCTTTGACAAAAGCCGCTTCTCACAGAGTCCCAACGACACCACTCAAAGTCGGCTGATTGGGGAGGACACCGCCATTTTGACTCCCATTTTTGGGTCGATGTGCGGAGTGACAGAGTTGGGCATGGAAAAGGAATATCTGCTGGCTGGTGCCCTTTTCTGCTCATTTCCATTATCTTAAAATTGCTCTTACTTCAGGCACCGTGGGCAGTTCCGGCACAATGCACATAAATCGTTGTCTTTTTGTGCCATTCAACAAAGACGAAAAGCCGAATCCGCTTAGAATTGGCGAAGGCACTTTCGAGTGGGAGACGGTGCCGAAGGGAGTGAGGGAGCGATTGGCAAATTGGCAGAAGGACCAATGCCCGTCCTAATTGTACCGATTATTATATTCGGCAGCACTTTAAATTTCAGTGCCAAATTGGAGAAATTAAATAAAATGGCATTTTTGAGAATCATTTCTTTTCAAGTGTTCCTTCCGACCCGAAATAATTTTTCAGTCCGTCCCTTTAATTGTCGGCAATAAATTTAAAATGGGAAAACCCGTCAAACTTTGACTGCCATTCATTCGCCTTTTCCATCCGCCGAATTCCTTCATACGTTAGCCTTTTTTCTAATTTCCCACATTCATTCCAAAAATAAAAGCTTTCCGACGTTGCAATTATTAGCCCTCCAACGGAACAGAACCCAAAGGGATCAAAGCGGAGACGCCTTTTTTGTCATTAGTCGTTTCGGCTAAAAGCGATCACACAATAATTTTGAAACGATTGTCACGCCCACCAAGAGCAGCAGACGGGGCAAGTGAGAGGGTAAAGTGATGGGATGATGGCGCATATACGCCAGATCAGCCCCATTCAGGACAAAGAACTTGCGTCCCCCGGGGGAGGGATTATTCTGATTCTTCGACCCAACAAATCATTCTTGTCAGTGACCCACAGCGATCAGCTGTATGCCTGTCCTCGGCTAGTTCTCTCTCGATCATCACCACCTTCGACCTTTTCTCTCTGCTTGCCTTCGGTCATTTGTCGCCCCTTTCGGCACTTTGGACTCGCCTTTTGTCCCCTGTCTCTGTCTTTTATAAAATTTCAAATGACAAAGTTTCTCTTCACTTTATTTCAGCCGAAACCCTCCGAATTTGTCAGAGTTTACGAATGCTAATCGACCAAACAATGTTTGGCCGTTTTTGTATTTTGTCCCGTCTAACTAACAACAATGCTTCCCAATTTCCCACTCCGACTTCCGCCCGAGCTTAATAAGGAAATTGTCGAGTTTATCACTCGACAGTTTTGCTTAAAAGCACTCAGTACTACTAACCTTCTTTTTTACATTTTCTTGAGAGAAACTAAAAGCGCCAAAACTCTGAAAATCCAAGTATGTTTTAAATTCTTTTCAATTTGCTGGTTTTTTGTTTCATTGCCAATATCTTTTTAATAACTTATAGTCGTTAGCGGACCGAGAGGAGTACGCGAGTTACGTTGTTGGCGACGACCGATTTCGCGCCTTGATTCCGCGTCTCCCGGAACATAATGATGGTTTCAAATTCTTCATTAGTTTGAACTCGTCAGGCAACGAAAACATGTTCGAGCAACAAATAGGGGATGATAAAAAGCGTTACTTAGTCTCACTGCGTACTACTGCTCAGGGTGGAGTAAGTTTTAAGCCGATGATGGAACTGGCTTACTTTTAGTTTTCTAGTCATCTATTTAGGCTAGTAGAATTTGGGAATTCTCTTCTTTGCTTCTGGTCATTTATCACTGCCTCAAAATTGTTTTTGGGCATTATTATTTTTTAATGTTTTGTTTTAGCGTGAGCGTGTCCGCCAGTATTTTACTGCCACCGGCGTTACAGCCTCTTTCGAGGCTCGTTTCTCGTGCGACTTTTCATTTATCACGTTGCCGAATACTGCCAATATTGTAAGTCGTAAATACAAGAGAAAATTCTTTTTAAAATAAATCAACTCTCGAAACACGCTGAATTATCTTTTCGTTTTTCGATGAATAACGAAAAGCTGAATAAAAAAATTTGTTTGAAAATTTAGGAGTGGGACATCGTTCAAATCGATTTCACGGATGATTCGATTTACAACAATTGGAACAAATTGATGGCTTTCATCAACGTGGAAGTGCTTGGACGGGTAATTTAACTTAGGAAAAATCGGCCCTTATATAGCATAGGGTGTTATTTGAAAACCATAGAGGGGACACTTTTGATTTTTTGAACTAAATTTTTTTAATTCTCAGAGTTGGCCAAACTAAATATCAATTTGGCTATAAAAGTGGCGGATAAATCTGTTATTAGGAATTTTAACGCAATTATGTTCGATTAATATTTAAATTTTTAAAACCAAAAACTAGACCAATTTTCTCATTATTATTGGGTTTAGGTTGAAAATGGCGATGAACCGACCCGACCGGATTCGCCGCCATCTTTGCATTGAGACATTTGTGGAGTTTATGAAGAAATGTTCTCTTCGGGACAGGACGAAATTTTAACGATGGTTTTGTTGTTTTAACGGCCCTTTTTAGGGCCATATTTTGGTCTTTGAATATTTTGTTTGCCTGTTGAATAACCATCGAGATCACGCGACCTTATTTTTGTCCACCTTTTAACTTTGAGCTCGGAAAAATGAGCTTTTTAATTGGTGATGAATAGCATTTTATACTAAGGTAGTATTTTAAACAGAACATCAACTTTATGTCTATAGTTAAACGCTTTTCTAATATTTAGCACATTTAGAATACTTTCTTTACTTCTGCAATTTATTGAGCCCACTTGACCACGCAATAATTATTATAAAAAAATAAATATTTTGATTCATCAGTGATTTTTCTTAGTAAGTTCCATAACAAAATCCACGGCTTTGTCCGTCTTTTGTGCACTGTCCATTTGATCAACCAACACACTTTGAACATTCGAATGATAACTGTTTTTAAAAAAGTCATTGCTCAGATTTTTTCTATGCAATTTTTGAAGAAATTTTTTTTTGCCACAAAGACCGGCGCAAAAGCATCCCAGTACCTGACAGAAAACTGTTGTAAAAGTGCATAAATAGAAGGAAAACGAGCGGGTGCTTCGCCGGCACATTGGATGAGCGCAGGCAGCTGCCCCATCCCTCCCTGCAAATCACACAAAAATCTTTTAAATCACTGATCCAAGAAATGGTTTGTTCCATATTTGGATCCCCGAATTGATGATTAAATAATATAATCTTTACCATAAAAACACCGTAAAGGGCCTTTTTTAAAATTATTTTTCTTTTTTATTTTACATCCACAACAGTGCAGAGTGTCGGTGGAAAACAGCAATTGACAAGAGAATCGAGCAGCACGCGCAACGGTTCACACTGGTCTTCAGTAAGCAGCAAAAATAAAGTACGAATCTAACAAAAAATATTTTGTTCTTCTGTTGTTGATCCCCTTTTTAATACAATTTGAGCCTCACCCTTGAATAACGCCCGCCCTTTAAGAGGACCGGGTCAACTTGGCGCCGTGGCAACACATGTTCCTTAAATTTTTCCTAATCGCTGCTTTTAAAAAAGTTATGAATAGTTAAGTAATAAATTTTGGAGACTTTTCCAACTAACATTTTTGGTTCTTATCCTTTTTGCCACCCCCCTCGAGACTTTCAAATAAAAAGTCGTTTCTAGGGAAATTTGGGGCGCTGATCACGAATATGACCTTAGTTTTCCAAAATTCCGACTCCCGAACTCGAACAAAAAACCGTTACTCATAATTCGAGTACAAAACATATTTCTAGGGGTTTTTGGGGTCGCTGTTCACGATTCCGGCATCCAATTCGACTAATTTCGAACCCAGGACCCTGCACTCGAAGATAAGTCGAAAAATAAAACTTTTGGCGCTATATGAAAAATCACCATTTTTGAAACCAAAAGGGGGACCCTTTTAGTTTTTTTGACAATTTTTTTTTGTAAAAAGTCTTTCCAAATGTTTTTGATGTTGCTAATCACGAAGTGACATTAATTTTTGGCTATTTTAAAAATAAAAAATTTCAAAAAAATGAAGAGGGTCCCCCCTATGGTTTCAAAAATGGTGAATTTTCATATAGCGCCAAAAATTTTATTTCTCGATTTATTCTTCAAGTGCGGTTTCCGGGGTTCGAAATGGATGCCGGAATCGTGTTCAGCGACCCCAAAAACCCTAGAAATATACTTTTTATTTGAAAGTTTCGAGGGGGTGGCAAAAAGGATAAGAACCACATTTTTTTGAAATTTTGCAGTCTTTTTAATTTTTGGCAGGTACCGATACGAAGAAAATATAATAGGATTCTGGTAAAGTTAAATGCGCGGCGAGGAGTTGTGCTGACACCGAATTTGGCGGCCTCCACCCCTTGAGGGGGATTAAAAATCCCTTGGGTCACAATATTCGATGAAATCTGATATTTGCCACCTTTTCAAAATGTTTTGTAACATAACTAGCATTTATTACAAAAATCATCCAAGAATAGAGAAACCCCGACGATTCCTTGGTTTAGGTGGTTCCGAGGAGGATTAGCTGCCCCTTCACCTTGCATCCACCGATTCACCTGATTTTGTTGGACCAGTTCAGCCACCAATTGCACATTTTCATGCGATACAAATTCTATGCACATAGTGCCACATTCCGACTGTTGCCAAAATGCACAATTTTCTTCTCCGGCAAAATATGGACAAAGTACGAACAATTTGCTGTGATAAGGAGAAGGGGGCTCCAAACGGTGGGCCAAGGAATGGCAAAAAGTAGTCCAACGCGAAGCGATAATCAAAAAGGAAGACGAAAAAGAAGAGGAAGGCATTGAAAAAAAGGTGTTCTGCCGGGAACTTTGTCCATCAAGGGACTTAAAAATTATATTAAAATAAAACAGACGCTTGACTTTATAAAAATTGACTATTTTGGATCAAATACTTGTCAATTATAAAAAATAGCCATAGATTTTTCCACTATTATATAGATCATGGATTTTTGATTGAGTCAAAAAATGTGGGTGCGCCGAGTCTTACGCACCCTTAGACATTAGCAAATAAGACCCTTTCCATGTATATTGAGTAACTCACCGCGACAAAATTATGCACCTTTTTCTTCCACAACTTGACCTGTTGATGAAATTAATAATGAATTTTTCAAAAATTAGGACATGAGAAATTCTAACAATAAAGGCGCAAATGCGAAATCGGTAATACCCATAAAAACAGGCCAATTTTCAAGCCATTTTTGTATTACTTATTTAGTTTATTTCTTCTTTATCAATTAACATTTTTCAAAGTAACTCCCCCCCGCCCCCTGGTAACAATAAATTCATTTCGGTTTTTGTCCGTTTTATACTTTTTTTTTTCAATCGAAGAATTTTTAAGAAGTTTTTTAGCATGATACAGAAATCTTCTTTTTGTATAAATTAATTCTTTGTTAATCTCCTGGATTTTCGTCAAATCAATGTTCTAGCAGCCTTATTCAGCATTTAAAAACATCAAAACCGACTGACTACCTGACTATCCCAGCTTCTGCGACTCCAATCTTTTTCTTTGACCGGGGTACGTGGATGGTTAGGCCCGCGTTCCGACTTCGGAATAATGTCAATATACCGCTTGTAATGCGGCTGCTCTTTCATCAATTGTAAGTCTTTGTTCCGCCGTGCCAAAATTGCCTCATCTTTGCACAAATCCTGTCCATTTAAAACGCTCATTTGCACACACAAAATAGCATAATATTTGATTCGGTAATATAAATATTTATGATTGGACCATAAAGAAAATCGCAAACTGTGGCCTTTCTCCACTCCTGCCCGAACAAAATTTAAATGAAAGTTACTTATAATATTTTTAAAATTTAGTAATTTCTCCAAGTGCTATAAGACAAAAGAAACTATCAGTTTCAGTACAATACCAAAATAAAGAGCGGAGAATCTGACGAATCAAAAAACGAAAACACCAACAGAAAATGTACATTGTTTACCCTCCCACAACCCAACATCCCGAAATTGGGCTTGCAACAGCTTTTGGAGAGTGAAGCATATAAAGGCTGTGATTACCTGCCGTGCCATTTGGAAAAGGGGAAATGAGGTATGATAAACAGAAGTGGTGGTGCTGACAGCAGAAGCTATTCGTGCCGAGGATGACTTTGATCCTGCCGGCAGTGCAGATGGCACTCTTACAGGATTTACTGTAGTGCCTATGTTGGAACTGCAGTAGTTACTGTATCCGTCTGCTGGAGAAAATGACACCCCGTGTCGATACGGTGGCGGAGGCCAATGTCGATTAATAATGCTCTTTTGCTGAGCTGAGGTAGCCGACACCGTGGACTTTGCTGGAGGTTCCGATGACAATGCCCCACCGAGGTGAACGTAGGTGCCCTTGGTAATGTTATTTCTGTTGTTGTTGTCATACCCGTCTGCTTGAGAAGATGACACCCCGGATTGGCACGATGGCGATGATTGTTGAACGGTTGTGGTGACAACGTTTTGTCCGCAGTTCTGAAAATTGGCTACTTTCTTCATTAACAAACTACCCTAAAAACAAGAATTGTGTCAACAAATACAGAATGCGATGTTTGTAAGAAAATTGCGTAAAACATCAAAAAGTTTAAAATTAAAATTCATAATCTTTTTTGAATATTTCATAACAAAAAATGAATGAGACTCTTAAAAAAATGCATTAAAGGTCCGTGATCACCTGTGAAGACGATGGCGTGTCGCTGTCATTGGTCGGGCGCTCAGATTCCAAAAGGAAAAGACCGCCAAATAAGTTCCCATTACTCCCAAAGCACGAAGCACGTTGCCATTGGCGCGACTAAAAAATTTCGATGGGACGCCTATCGCCCCAGAAGACAATTCTATGAAATTTACAATATATGAGAAACACCGAGTAAAAAATTGACAAAATTGCTGCTCAAATTGTCATAACCTTAAATTCAAACAAACCAATGTTTCCACTTTCTTTCCCTATGTTTTTTTTTTTTTTGCTTTAAAATAATATTTTTAGTGAAATGGGCGGCCATACCGATAGGTGCCGCTGGAAAAAATTTATATAATTTTTGGCTGCTGTTAAAAGATTTGACCCGAACTTTTTTTACAATAGAATTTGCCCCGTTAGATATACCAAGTCGAAGTTTGTCCGAACCTTCCCCCTTCCTGCCCCCGCCCTCGTCCTCCCTTCGTTCGTGCCTGCATAAGGCGATGCAGAGCCATCTGTGCCTGCCCCAAGGCAAAGGTCGCCCTGTTGTCCACCACTTGAATTTGCCGTTGCAAATACGTGCCCTCAAGCTGAAGGTGGTTCAATTGGAGCCGCCATTCGTCCAATTTCAAACCCAATGAAACAGCATGCGAATGCTAACAAGAAATATACGGTTGGGAAGAGGGTAGGGAGATTTGATTTTCAAAAATTTGCCAAGACAAAGAACTCTGCAAAATGTCAAAAACTGAGACTACGGACTATGTAGAAATAAAAATGACGTTTCCAGTGCTGAGTCAAACCCCCTAGGCTCAAGCTAAAATTTTTCAACTAATGATAATTTTTTGAAAATTTTTAATTACCTATCTTTTAAAAATGGGAAACCAAAAAAGAAACACACCCGCTGGGTCCAAAACTCAATGTGTTCATTGAGATTCCGGTTGTCTTGCGATGTGTCGTCCAACTTCTCGACCCGCTGGCGCAACTGTTCCAGCTCCTCCTCCACAATTTCTCTCCTCGTCAACTAGAAATTCTTTTAATTACAAAATCGAACTTAAAGCTGATTTGTCTGAAATGACACCATCGTTTGATGGCTATACCCTATTTCGATATACATTGGAAAAAACTCGTTTCAATTTTTGAAGACCTAATCCAAGTTTTTCTTTATAAAAAAATCAAAACGGGGTGATCCGTCCTTTGCTTCATTCCCATCCCCGTAAATTATTAAAAATCTCGGCAATTTCCTTTTCTTTTTCGCCTACCAATTCGCCCAGCACCTCCCACTGGTTCCGTCGCACGTGCCTTAGTAGCTCAAATTCGATAAGCACCTTCTCGCTCGCCTCCGTCAACTGTTGGTCAAAGCTGTGTTGCCTCGCTTCCATCTTCCGCTGATTGTTACGCATCGTCTCAACTTCAGTCCACAGGCGGTCCATCTGACCAAATGGAAAGATGTAACCAAATTGACTTATTTATTTTCATTAATTTAATCAATACTTCGATGCAATGCCACTCCCACTCTTTTTTTTTTTTGTTTACCCCGGAATGATACCACATCTATCTAAGCAAGAATACTGGTTTCATCGAACACCTCCTGTTGCAGCTTCATTTTGGACTGTTCCGCCTGCCTTCGTGCCTGTTCTGAGACAGCCAATGCCAGCATTGTGTTAGCTAATGTTTGCTCCTCAAATTGTACAAAAGTTTCATCGTCTGCCTTCTGCTGTTGTTTTCTGACCAGGCCGCCTTTTTAAAATAATTTTCTTTTTCGGAAATAATGAATTTTTATTTTTTAGGATAACTGGCGGCGCTCGAGGTGGGAAGTGTGCTAATAGGAAATAAATGTGACAGGCTTTTTGAAAAATTCTCTAAAACCTCTCTGTTTATCACCCTTACCTGGTTTCCTACCTAACTGATGGTGGTGCTGCTGCGGTTGGCACTGCTCCGTTCCACCCTCTTCCCCTTTTTCAGACTCCACCACCATCTCTTGATTTTCTTCGGTGGCAATCCCTTTTAAGATTTTCGTATTTTGGGCACAAAGTAATCGCTCCTGCAGCGATTGTGAAAAAAAGCAATAACAATTGATGAGAAGTGAAATTCTTTTTATGAAAGTATAATATTCAATCATTTATTTTAGGGTAGCACGGGGACCGGGGCAAAACCGGGCCGGACCTCTAGCTCTTAGATATTTTCTAAAGAAGCCTCAAAATTGAATACTTTTGAGACAAAATCCATTAGTTAATCACATGCAAATTTCAAAAAATTTCCCGACGGCACCTACAAGTTTATAAACTTAGTTCAAATTCCAATGGCAAAACTGGCGTAGATAAAAATATATTTAATTTTAAAAACAAGTGATTTTGTTGAAAAACAAAAAATATTTAACGCTTTGGAAACGTGTTTAAAAATTTATTTTTGACCCCCAATTTATCATTTTGACACTGAAATTCTAATATCAAAGATTTTCTATGGGGAACCCTTTAAGGCTAACGAAAAAAAAGAAATTTTTACAATTGAAATGTTGAAGAATTTGGCGCAAAATTTTAAGTTCCTAAAAAATTTCGCTTTTTCGCATTGCATTTCGCTTTTTATTTTTCCCATCGCAACAGCCCTGGTAGAAAACTACAGATGTCTTCATTCTTTTGCTTGGGTTCAAGTCCCCCTCATAGCAAAAAATATAAATATTTTTAAAATTATCTTCAAAAAAATCAAAACTATGAAAATAAAGTCAGGCATTGTGCCAAAAGTATTAATCGGCATTGGCAAGTACACTCAGAATGGCGGCGCCCGTGAATTTGTCGCGGAAGATTTGCCGACGGGGACTGTCCCTACGGTCGCTTAGTTGGACGCTAAAGGGTGCGGCGGCGCAAAGGATAAAGGCCTCGCTGGGCAAAAGCAAACGGAGGGGGAAATTTAATAATCTTAAGAACGTTATAACTAAGATATGCAAATCATTTTTTTTTGCTAAGACATTGCGATTATAAAAGGTGGACAAAAATAAGGTCGCGTGATCTCGATGGTTATTCAACAGGCAAACAAAATATTCAAAGACCAAAATATGCCCTAAAAAGGGCCGTTAAAACAACAAAACCATCGTTAAAATTTCGTCCTGTCCCGAAGAGAACATTTCTTCATAAACTCCACAAATGTCTCAATGCAAAGTTGGCGGCGAATCCGGTCGGGTCGGTTCATCGCCATTTTCAACCTAAACCCAATAATAATGAGAAAATTGGTCTAGTTTTTGGTTTTAAAAATTTAAATATTAATCGAACATAATTGCGTTAAAATTCCTAATAACAGATTTATCCGCCACTTTTATAGCCAAATTGATATTTAGTTTGGCCAACTCTGAGAAATAAAAAAATTTAGTTCAAAAAATCAAAAGTGTCCCCTCTATGGTTTTCAAATAACACCCTATGCTATATAAGGGCCGATTTTTCCTAAGTTAAATTACCCGTCCAAGCACTTCCACGTTGATGAAAGCCATCAATTTGTTCCAATTGTTGTAAATCGAATCATCCGTGAAATCGATTTGAACGATGTCCCACTCCTAAATTTTCAAACAAATTTTTTTATTCAGCTTTTCGTTATTCATCGAAAAACGGAAACAGCAAAAAGATAATTCAGCGTGTTTCGAGAGTTGATTTATTTTAAAAAGAATTTTCTCTTGTATTTACGCCTTACAATATTGGCAGTATTCGGCAACGTGATAAATGAAAAGTCGCACGAGAAACGAGCCTCGAAAGAGGCTGTAACGCCGGTGGCAGTAAAATACTGGCGGACACGCTCACGCTAAAACAAAACATTAAAAAATAATAATGCCCAAAAACAATTTTGAGGCAGTGATAAATGACCAGAAGCAAAGAAGAGAATTCCCAAATTCTACTAGCCTAAATAGATGACTAGAAATACTAAAAGTAAGCCAGTTCCATCATCGGTTTAAAACTTACTCCACCCTGAGCAGTAGTACGCAGTGAGACTAAGTAACGCTTTTTATCATCCCCTATTTGTTGCTCGAACATGTTTTCGTTGCCTGACGAGTTCAAACTAAGAAAGAATCTTAACGCATCATTATGTTCCGGGAGACGCGGAATCAAGGCGCGAAATCGGTCGTCGCCAACAACGTAACTCGCGTACTCCTCTCGGTCCGCTAACGACTATAAGTTATTAAAAAGATATTGGCAATGAAACAAAAAACCAGCAAATTGAAAAGAATTTAAAACATACTTGGATTTTCAGAGTTTTGGCGCTTTTAGTTTCTCTCAAGAAAATGTAAAAAAGAAGGTTAGTAGTACTGAGTGCTTTTAAGCAAAACTGTCGAGTGATAAACTCGACAATTTCCTTATTAAGCTCGGGCGGAAGTCGGAGTGGGAAATTGGGAAGCATTGTTGTTAGTTAGACGGGACAAAATACAAAAACGGCCAAACATTGTTTGGTCAATTAGCATTCGTAAACTCTGACAAATTCGGAGGGTTTCGGCTGAAATAAAGTGAAGAGAAACTTTGTCATTTGAAATTTTATAAAGACATAACTCCTATTTTAAAAACGCTCAAGAATTTGATGTTAACCTTTCGAAATTTCTAAAAATATTCCTTATTGTTATTCTCTTTATTTTTAATGAGTTGAAATCAAATTGATGGGGACAAGGACAAAAGACAGCAGTTATTATGACAAAACACTTAACTTACAATATTTGCGTTGACTTCAACGATGTATTCTTGATTCATTTGGTCAATAATTAATGTAAAGATTGCGGAACACAATGCTAAAACAGAATAAATAAAAGTTTTATAAATTTGTGTTTCAAAATAGTTATGTGTAGTGTAGGTTGGTACCGGTACTGGTATCGGGTTTTCCCTGCCAAAAAAGTACCGGTTTTTCAATCTGAAATGTACCGGTACCGACCTACCCTGCAATAGTAATCATTAAGTGAATAAATCAGGGTTCCCAAGAAATTTTCAAAATCATCATTTTGGAAAATTTTATTCCAAAAGCAAAAAACAATAAAAAGGGGTTCGTGGTGCCGATAGGCGCCACCGGGAAGAATTTTGAAAATTTGGGTTATTTTGGTAAGAGAATTTGCATCAAAAAAAAAAACATGGACGAAAAGGGGTGCGGTGGTGCCTATAGGCGTCACCAGGGAAAATTTTTCAAAATTTGATTGTTTTAATAACGGATTTTTGCCTAAAAATGGCCATTTTTGAAAAAAAATTTTTTTCCAAAAATCCCAAAAATCATCATTACAAAAATAATCATCATATGCAAATCATACGGCATAGAATGACAGAGAAAAAACAATGTAATTGATTACGAGTTTATTTTAACTTTGCTAAAGAAGTTAGTTCGCCAGATCCGTACCACGTTATGCATCGCACTTTGTACTATTTTGTGATTAAAAATTTTACTTACTTAAATATAGCCCCATACAGAGAATTTCAGTTCCGTTTTTTTTTTTTGTAAAATTTTCAAGTGCCTAAAATTCGCTAGCTATTATCTTGTCAAATCGCTATTTTGTCCGCAAAGGTTTAGCATTAGAAATGCATTTTTTTTTAAAGAAAGGTATAGCGCAATATTTGGCAAAGTGCATTTTTTAAACAGAAAAGTGCGGCAATCGCCTCCCCACGTTTCGTCGACTCAGACAAAAAGTCACGTTTCGTTGACTCAGCCAAATATTCACGTTTCGTCGATTTTACTTTTTGTCGACTCGACCAAATTTTTTTTTCAAGAAGAAATTTCGGGTTTTGGAAAAAGTGTATAATTGGGCCTGCTAAAAAATCATTCAGAAATCATTCCAATCAATCTCTTATGACCTCTAATCATCATAAAAAATATTCCTGAGGTGCGAAAATGCCAAAAAACAGGGTTTTAAAGCAGTTCAAAAGGCCAAAAATTGAAACAATAATAAGCAAAACCTGGTTATAAAATAAATTTTTACTAGCATATATGGTGTCAATCGAGAGCTTTAGATTAGACAAAGCGAGCTACAGGGTGGGAAAAGTGATCAGATGAGATTTGAGAACCAGACAACCAGAGACGTATCCAGGATTTGGGTCTGGGGGGGGGTACCGGGGGTTGGGGGGTACTGGAGGGAAAATTCAATTTTTTAGGGGTTTTCTGATTTTTTCCCTTACCGAGGGAGGGTCTTGGGGGGGGCACATACCCCGTGTACCCCCCCCCCCTGGATACGTCCCTGCAGACAACTGAGTCCCTGTTAAAATAGACGTTTGAGTACCATGACTCAAAACTAATGGTTCATATTGTCGGCAAGTTCAAAAAAATTTTGCGCTAAAAACCAGCGCACACTCGACTACGGCGGCCAGTAGGTGGGGCGCCGCTCGCTCGCTCCGGGTTGCTCGCGCCTGATGTCGGGCCTTCGGCCCGACATTAACCAGGCGCTCGCAACCCTCCGCTCGTTCGGGCGCCCCACTACTTGCTCCGTCTTCGCATGCTCGTTAAGGCGGGCGCTCCGCGCCCCCTGGAACAAATTCTAGAATTATGTGCCCCTGTATTTACATAGGTGCAATGTTTTCTGCTAGTTAAGATACCGGTATTGTTAAAAAATAGAACTCAAAAGACTTGGTACTGAAATGTCCTTTTTCGTTGGGACTCAAATGGCAAGTGCTTAGATGGAGTCGGATCGACTTCATTTTCGGTTCTTTAGTTCGAAAACCGGTTTAAACGGCTGAAAAGTCACTTTTTCACACTTTTCTATTAATAAAATGCAATAACAAACAGTTTTTGACCATAATAACTTAATTTTCTTATGGGGGCTGAGTTACAGTCTTGCCATCAAGTTCGAACCCCGAACACTTGCGTGATTAAATTCTTCGAAAATATTCTTTTTTGGCTGAGTCGACGAAAAACATAGTCGACGAAACATGGATTTATGGCTGAGTCGACGAAACGTGGGTGCGCCGCGGCAACCTTAAGAATGGGTGTCCCTAATTTAACTTTGTTATTATGAGCTAAAATTAGTTTATTGGGATTTTCAAGGGTGCTGAGAACGAATATCACTTAAATTTATCGTAAAATTTCATTTAATCTATGATTTGATCAGTTTCTATGCACCGGGCAGCGCCATGTTCAGTATGTAATTGGTGAAAATAGATTAGATGGCGTCATACGAAAGATTTAAGGGCAGATTCGACAAAAAGCTAACGGAGAAAGAGAAAATTGCGGTGACTCCCTTGGCAAACAGACACCAAAAGTAACACAATGACAAAAGATTGGACAGACAAACACTATTCAATATATCAAAATGTTATTAACCCGCGGGTGTGTGTAAATGGTAAAAAGAATAAAATAAAAATGAGAGATGCCAAAAAAATGAAGCGTTTATTATTAAAAGATCCAAAAGTGTGCCCGTTTTGTTTAATTGCAAATAATTAAACATTATTCCGCCTTTGACAAAAGCCGCTTCTCACAGAGTCCCAACGACACCACTCAAAGTCGGCTGATTGGGGAGGACACCGCCATTTTGACTCCCATTTTTGGGTCGATGTGCGGAGTGACAGAGTTGGGCATGGAAAAGGAATATCTGCTGGCTGGTGCCCTTTTCTGCTCATTTCCATTATCTTAAAATTGCTCTTACTTCAGGCACCGTGGGCAGTTCCGGCACAATGCACATAAATCGTTGTCTTTTTGTGCCATTCAACAAAGACGAAAAGCCGAATCCGCTTAGAATTGGCGAAGGCACTTTCGAGTGGGAGACGGTGCCGAAGGGAGTGAGGGAGCGATTGGCAAATTGGCAGAAGGACCAATGCCCGTCCTAATTGTACCGATTATTATATTCGGCAGCACTTTAAATTTCAGTGCCAAATTGGAGAAATTAAATAAAATGGCATTTTTGAGAATCATTTCTTTTCAAGTGTTCCTTCCGACCCGAAATAATTTTTCAGTCCGTCCCTTTAATTGTCGGCAATAAATTTAAAATGGGAAAACCCGTCAAACTTTGACTGCCATTCATTCGCCTTTTCCATCCGCCGAATTCCTTCATACGTTAGCCTTTTTTCTAATTTCCCACATTCATTCCAAAAATAAAAGCTTTCCGACGTTGCAATTATTAGCCCTCCAACGGAACAGAACCCAAAGGGATCAAAGCGGAGACGCCTTTTTTGTCATTAGTCGTTTCGGCTAAAAGCGATCACACAATAATTTTGAAACGATTGTCACGCCCACCAAGAGCAGCAGACGGGGCAAGTGAGAGGGTAAAGTGATGGGATGATGGCGCATATACGCCAGATCAGCCCCATTCAGGACAAAGAACTTGCGTCCCCCGGGGGAGGGATTATTCTGATTCTTCGACCCAACAAATCATTCTTGTCAGTGACCCACAGCGATCAGCTGTATGCCTGTCCTCGGCTAGTTCTCTCTCGATCATCACCACCTTCGACCTTTTCTCTCTGCTTGCCTTCGGTCATTTGTCGCCCCTTTCGGCACTTTGGACTCGCCTTTTGTCCCCTGTCTCTGTCTTTTATAAAATTTCAAATGACAAAGTTTCTCTTCACTTTATTTCAGCCGAAACCCTCCGAATTTGTCAGAGTTTACGAATGCTAATCGACCAAACAATGTTTGGCCGTTTTTGTATTTTGTCCCGTCTAACTAACAACAATGCTTCCCAATTTCCCACTCCGACTTCCGCCCGAGCTTAATAAGGAAATTGTCGAGTTTATCACTCGACAGTTTTGCTTAAAAGCACTCAGTACTACTAACCTTCTTTTTTACATTTTCTTGAGAGAAACTAAAAGCGCCAAAACTCTGAAAATCCAAGTATGTTTTAAATTCTTTTCAATTTGCTGGTTTTTTGTTTCATTGCCAATATCTTTTTAATAACTTATAGTCGTTAGCGGACCGAGAGGAGTACGCGAGTTACGTTGTTGGCGACGACCGATTTCGCGCCTTGATTCCGCGTCTCCCGGAACATAATGATGGTTTCAAATTCTTCATTAGTTTGAACTCGTCAGGCAACGAAAACATGTTCGAGCAACAAATAGGGGATGATAAAAAGCGTTACTTAGTCTCACTGCGTACTACTGCTCAGGGTGGAGTAAGTTTTAAGCCGATGATGGAACTGGCTTACTTTTAGTTTTCTAGTCATCTATTTAGGCTAGTAGAATTTGGGAATTCTCTTCTTTGCTTCTGGTCATTTATCACTGCCTCAAAATTGTTTTTGGGCATTATTATTTTTTAATGTTTTGTTTTAGCGTGAGCGTGTCCGCCAGTATTTTACTGCCACCGGCGTTACAGCCTCTTTCGAGGCTCGTTTCTCGTGCGACTTTTCATTTATCACGTTGCCGAATACTGCCAATATTGTAAGTCGTAAATACAAGAGAAAATTCTTTTTAAAATAAATCAACTCTCGAAACACGCTGAATTATCTTTTCGTTTTTCGATGAATAACGAAAAGCTGAATAAAAAAATTTGTTTGAAAATTTAGGAGTGGGACATCGTTCAAATCGATTTCACGGATGATTCGATTTACAACAATTGGAACAAATTGATGGCTTTCATCAACGTGGAAGTGCTTGGACGGGTAATTTAACTTAGGAAAAATCGGCCCTTATATAGCATAGGGTGTTATTTGAAAACCATAGAGGGGACACTTTTGATTTTTTGAACTAAATTTTTTTAATTCTCAGAGTTGGCCAAACTAAATATCAATTTGGCTATAAAAGTGGCGGATAAATCTGTTATTAGGAATTTTAACGCAATTATGTTCGATTAATATTTAAATTTTTAAAACCAAAAACTAGACCAATTTTCTCATTATTATTGGGTTTAGGTTGAAAATGGCGATGAACCGACCCGACCGGATTCGCCGCCATCTTTGCATTGAGACATTTGTGGAGTTTATGAAGAAATGTTCTCTTCGGGACAGGACGAAATTTTAACGATGGTTTTGTTGTTTTAACGGCCCTTTTTAGGGCCATATTTTGGTCTTTGAATATTTTGTTTGCCTGTTGAATAACCATCGAGATCACGCGACCTTATTTTTGTCCACCTTTTAACTTTGAGCTCGGAAAAATGAGCTTTTTAATTGGTGATGAATAGCATTTTATACTAAGGTAGTATTTTAAACAGAACATCAACTTTATGTCTATAGTTAAACGCTTTTCTAATATTTAGCACATTTAGAATACTTTCTTTACTTCTGCAATTTATTGAGCCCACTTGACCACGCAATAATTATTATAAAAAAATAAATATTTTGATTCATCAGTGATTTTTCTTAGTAAGTTCCATAACAAAATCCACGGCTTTGTCCGTCTTTTGTGCACTGTCCATTTGATCAACCAACACACTTTGAACATTCGAATGATAACTGTTTTTAAAAAAGTCATTGCTCAGATTTTTTCTATGCAATTTTTGAAGAAATTTTTTTTTGCCACAAAGACCGGCGCAAAAGCATCCCAGTACCTGACAGAAAACTGTTGTAAAAGTGCATAAATAGAAGGAAAACGAGCGGGTGCTTCGCCGGCACATTGGATGAGCGCAGGCAGCTGCCCCATCCCTCCCTGCAAATCACACAAAAATCTTTTAAATCACTGATCCAAGAAATGGTTTGTTCCATATTTGGATCCCCGAATTGATGATTAAATAATATAATCTTTACCATAAAAACACCGTAAAGGGCCTTTTTTAAAATTATTTTTCTTTTTTATTTTACATCCACAACAGTGCAGAGTGTCGGTGGAAAACAGCAATTGACAAGAGAATCGAGCAGCACGCGCAACGGTTCACACTGGTCTTCAGTAAGCAGCAAAAATAAAGTACGAATCTAACAAAAAATATTTTGTTCTTCTGTTGTTGATCCCCTTTTTAATACAATTTGAGCCTCACCCTTGAATAACGCCCGCCCTTTAAGAGGACCGGGTCAACTTGGCGCCGTGGCAACACATGTTCCTTAAATTTTTCCTAATCGCTGCTTTTAAAAAAGTTATGAATAGTTAAGTAATAAATTTTGGAGACTTTTCCAACTAACATTTTTGGTTCTTATCCTTTTTGCCACCCCCCTCGAGACTTTCAAATAAAAAGTCGTTTCTAGGGAAATTTGGGGCGCTGATCACGAATATGACCTTAGTTTTCCAAAATTCCGACTCCCGAACTCGAACAAAAAACCGTTACTCATAATTCGAGTACAAAACATATTTCTAGGGGTTTTTGGGGTCGCTGTTCACGATTCCGGCATCCAATTCGACTAATTTCGAACCCAGGACCCTGCACTCGAAGATAAGTCGAAAAATAAAACTTTTGGCGCTATATGAAAAATCACCATTTTTGAAACCAAAAGGGGGACCCTTTTAGTTTTTTTGACAATTTTTTTTTGTAAAAAGTCTTTCCAAATGTTTTTGATGTTGCTAATCACGAAGTGACATTAATTTTTGGCTATTTTAAAAATAAAAAATTTCAAAAAAATGAAGAGGGTCCCCCCTATGGTTTCAAAAATGGTGAATTTTCATATAGCGCCAAAAATTTTATTTCTCGATTTATTCTTCAAGTGCGGTTTCCGGGGTTCGAAATGGATGCCGGAATCGTGTTCAGCGACCCCAAAAACCCTAGAAATATACTTTTTATTTGAAAGTTTCGAGGGGGTGGCAAAAAGGATAAGAACCACATTTTTTTGAAATTTTGCAGTCTTTTTAATTTTTGGCAGGTACCGATACGAAGAAAATATAATAGGATTCTGGTAAAGTTAAATGCGCGGCGAGGAGTTGTGCTGACACCGAATTTGGCGGCCTCCACCCCTTGAGGGGGATTAAAAATCCCTTGGGTCACAATATTCGATGAAATCTGATATTTGCCACCTTTTCAAAATGTTTTGTAACATAACTAGCATTTATTACAAAAATCATCCAAGAATAGAGAAACCCCGACGATTCCTTGGTTTAGGTGGTTCCGAGGAGGATTAGCTGCCCCTTCACCTTGCATCCACCGATTCACCTGATTTTGTTGGACCAGTTCAGCCACCAATTGCACATTTTCATGCGATACAAATTCTATGCACATAGTGCCACATTCCGACTGTTGCCAAAATGCACAATTTTCTTCTCCGGCAAAATATGGACAAAGTACGAACAATTTGCTGTGATAAGGAGAAGGGGGCTCCAAACGGTGGGCCAAGGAATGGCAAAAAGTAGTCCAACGCGAAGCGATAATCAAAAAGGAAGACGAAAAAGAAGAGGAAGGCATTGAAAAAAAGGTGTTCTGCCGGGAACTTTGTCCATCAAGGGACTTAAAAATTATATTAAAATAAAACAGACGCTTGACTTTATAAAAATTGACTATTTTGGATCAAATACTTGTCAATTATAAAAAATAGCCATAGATTTTTCCACTATTATATAGATCATGGATTTTTGATTGAGTCAAAAAATGTGGGTGCGCCGAGTCTTACGCACCCTTAGACATTAGCAAATAAGACCCTTTCCATGTATATTGAGTAACTCACCGCGACAAAATTATGCACCTTTTTCTTCCACAACTTGACCTGTTGATGAAATTAATAATGAATTTTTCAAAAATTAGGACATGAGAAATTCTAACAATAAAGGCGCAAATGCGAAATCGGTAATACCCATAAAAACAGGCCAATTTTCAAGCCATTTTTGTATTACTTATTTAGTTTATTTCTTCTTTATCAATTAACATTTTTCAAAGTAACTCCCCCCGCCCCCTGGTAACAATAAATTCATTTCGGTTTTTGTCCGTTTTATACTTTTTTTTTCAATCGAAGAATTTTTAAGAAGTTTTTTAGCATGATACAGAAATCTTCTTTTTGTATAAATTAATTCTTTGTTAATCTCCTGGATTTTCGTCAAATCAATGTTCTAGCAGCCTTATTCAGCATTTAAAAACATCAAAACCGACTGACTACCTGACTATCCCAGCTTCTGCGACTCCAATCTTTTTCTTTGACCGGGGTACGTGGATGGTTAGGCCCGCGTTCCGACTTCGGAATAATGTCAATATACCGCTTGTAATGCGGCTGCTCTTTCATCAATTGTAAGTCTTTGTTCCGCCGTGCCAAAATTGCCTCATCTTTGCACAAATCCTGTCCATTTAAAACGCTCATTTGCACACACAAAATAGCATAATATTTGATTCGGTAATATAAATATTTATGATTGGACCATAAAGAAAATCGCAAACTGTGGCCTTTCTCCACTCCTGCCCGAACAAAATTTAAATGAAAGTTACTTATAATATTTTTAAAATTTAGTAATTTCTCCAAGTGCTATAAGACAAAAGAAACTATCAGTTTCAGTACAATACCAAAATAAAGAGCGGAGAATCTGACGAATCAAAAAACGAAAACACCAACAGAAAATGTACATTGTTTACCCTCCCACAACCCAACATCCCGAAATTGGGCTTGCAACAGCTTTTGGAGAGTGAAGCATATAAAGGCTGTGATTACCTGCCGTGCCATTTGGAAAAGGGGAAATGAGGTATGATAAACAGAAGTGGTGGTGCTGACAGCAGAAGCTATTCGTGCCGAGGATGACTTTGATCCTGCCGGCAGTGCAGATGGCACTCTTACAGGATTTACTGTAGTGCCTATGTTGGAACTGCAGTAGTTACTGTATCCGTCTGCTGGAGAAAATGACACCCCGTGTCGATACGGTGGCGGAGGCCAATGTCGATTAATAATGCTCTTTTGCTGAGCTGAGGTAGCCGACACCGTGGACTTTGCTGGAGGTTCCGATGACAATGCCCCACCGAGGTGAACGTAGGTGCCCTTGGTAATGTTATTTCTGTTGTTGTTGTCATACCCGTCTGCTTGAGAAGATGACACCCCGGATTGGCACGATGGCGATGATTGTTGAACGGTTGTGGTGACAACGTTTTGTCCGCAGTTCTGATATTTGCCACCTTTTCAAAATGTTTTGTAACATAACTAGCATTTATTACAAAAATCATCCAAGAATAGAGAAACCCCGACGATTCCTTGGTTTAGGTGGTTCCGAGGAGGATTAGCTGCCCCTTCACCTTGCATCCACCGATTCACCTGATTTTGTTGGACCAGTTCAGCCACCAATTGCACATTTTCATGCGATACAAATTCTATGCACATAGTGCCACATTCCGACTGTTGCCAAAATGCACAATTTTCTTCTCCGGCAAAATATGGACAAAGTACGAACAATTTGCTGTGATAAGGAGAAGGGGGCTCCAAACGGTGGGCCAAGGAATGGCAAAAAGTAGTCCAACGCGAAGCGATAATCAAAAAGGAAGACGAAAAAGAAGAGGAAGGCATTGAAAAAAAGGTGTTCTGCCGGGAACTTTGTCCATCAAGGGACTTAAAAATTATATTAAAATAAAACAGACGCTTGACTTTATAAAAATTGACTATTTTGGATCAAATACTTGTCAATTATAAAAAATAGCCATAGATTTTTCCACTATTATATAGATCATGGATTTTTGATTGAGTCAAAAAATGTGGGTGCGCCGAGTCTTACGCACCCTTAGACATTAGCAAATAAGACCCTTTCCATGTATATTGAGTAACTCACCGCGACAAAATTATGCACCTTTTTCTTCCACAACTTGACCTGTTGATGAAATTAATAATGAATTTTTCAAAAATTAGGACATGAGAAATTCTAACAATAAAGGCGCAAATGCGAAATCGGTAATACCCATAAAAACAGGCCAATTTTCAAGCCATTTTTGTATTACTTATTTAGTTTATTTCTTCTTTATCAATTAACATTTTTCAAAGTAACTCCCCCCCGCCCCCTGGTAACAATAAATTCATTTCGGTTTTTGTCCGTTTTATACTTTTTTTTTTCAATCGAAGAATTTTTAAGAAGTTTTTTAGCATGATACAGAAATCTTCTTTTTGTATAAATTAATTCTTTGTTAATCTCCTGGATTTTCGTCAAATCAATGTTCTAGCAGCCTTATTCAGCATTTAAAAACATCAAAACCGACTGACTACCTGACTATCCCAGCTTCTGCGACTCCAATCTTTTTCTTTGACCGGGGTACGTGGATGGTTAGGCCCGCGTTCCGACTTCGGAATAATGTCAATATACCGCTTGTAATGCGGCTGCTCTTTCATCAATTGTAAGTCTTTGTTCCGCCGTGCCAAAATTGCCTCATCTTTGCACAAATCCTGTCCATTTAAAACGCTCATTTGCACACACAAAATAGCATAATATTTGATTCGGTAATATAAATATTTATGATTGGACCATAAAGAAAATCGCAAACTGTGGCCTTTCTCCACTCCTGCCCGAACAAAATTTAAATGAAAGTTACTTATAATATTTTTAAAATTTAGTAATTTCTCCAAGTGCTATAAGACAAAAGAAACTATCAGTTTCAGTACAATACCAAAATAAAGAGCGGAGAATCTGACGAATCAAAAAACGAAAACACCAACAGAAAATGTACATTGTTTACCCTCCCACAACCCAACATCCCGAAATTGGGCTTGCAACAGCTTTTGGAGAGTGAAGCATATAAAGGCTGTGATTACCTGCCGTGCCATTTGGAAAAGGGGAAATGAGGTATGATAAACAGAAGTGGTGGTGCTGACAGCAGAAGCTATTCGTGCCGAGGATGACTTTGATCCTGCCGGCAGTGCAGATGGCACTCTTACAGGATTTACTGTAGTGCCTATGTTGGAACTGCAGTAGTTACTGTATCCGTCTGCTGGAGAAAATGACACCCCGTGTCGATACGGTGGCGGAGGCCAATGTCGATTAATAATGCTCTTTTGCTGAGCTGAGGTAGCCGACACCGTGGACTTTGCTGGAGGTTCCGATGACAATGCCCCACCGAGGTGAACGTAGGTGCCCTTGGTAATGTTATTTCTGTTGTTGTTGTCATACCCGTCTGCTTGAGAAGATGACACCCCGGATTGGCACGATGGCGATGATTGTTGAACGGTTGTGGTGACAACGTTTTGTCCGCAGTTCTGAAAATTGGCTACTTTCTTCATTAACAAACTACCCTAAAAACAAGAATTGTGTCAACAAATACAGAATGCGATGTTTGTAAGAAAATTGCGTAAAACATCAAAAAGTTTAAAATTAAAATTCATAATCTTTTTTGAATATTTCATAACAAAAAATGAATGAGACTCTTAAAAAAAATGCATTAAAGGTCCGTGATCACCTGTGAAGACGATGGCGTGTCGCTGTCATTGGTCGGGCGCTCAGATTCCAAAAGGAAAAGACCGCCAAATAAGTTCCCATTACTCCCAAAGCACGAAGCACGTTGCCATTGGCGCGACTAAAAAATTTCGATGGGACGCCTATCGCCCCAGAAGACAATTCTATGAAATTTACAATATATGAGAAACACCGAGTAAAAAATTGACAAAATTGCTGCTCAAATTGTCATAACCTTAAATTCAAACAAACCAATGTTTCCACTTTCTTTCCCTATGTTTTTTTTTTTTTTGCTTTAAAATAATATTTTTAGTGAAATGGGCGGCCATACCGATAGGTGCCGCTGGAAAAAATTTATATAATTTTTGGCTGCTGTTAAAAGATTTGACCCGAACTTTTTTTACAATAGAATTTGCCCCGTTAGATATACCAAGTCGAAGTTTGTCCGAACCTTCCCCCTTCCTGCCCCCGCCCTCGTCCTCCCTTCGTTCGTGCCTGCATAAGGCGATGCAGAGCCATCTGTGCCTGCCCCAAGGCAAAGGTCGCCCTGTTGTCCACCACTTGAATTTGCCGTTGCAAATACGTGCCCTCAAGCTGAAGGTGGTTCAATTGGAGCCGCCATTCGTCCAATTTCAAACCCAATGAAACAGCATGCGAATGCTAACAAGAAATATACGGTTGGGAAGAGGGTAGGGAGATTTGATTTTCAAAAATTTGCCAAGACAAAGAACTCTGCAAAATGTCAAAAACTGAGACTACGGACTATGTAGAAATAAAAATGACGTTTCCAGTGCTGAGTCAAACCCCCTAGGCTCAAGCTAAAATTTTTCAACTAATGATAATTTTTTGAAAATTTTTAATTACCTATCTTTTAAAAATGGGAAACCAAAAAAGAAACACACCCGCTGGGTCCAAAACTCAATGTGTTCATTGAGATTCCGGTTGTCTTGCGATGTGTCGTCCAACTTCTCGACCCGCTGGCGCAACTGTTCCAGCTCCTCCTCCACAATTTCTCTCCTCGTCAACTAGAAATTCTTTTAATTACAAAATCGAACTTAAAGCTGATTTGTCTGAAATGACACCATCGTTTGATGGCTATACCCTATTTCGATATACATTGGAAAAAACTCGTTTCAATTTTTGAAGACCTAATCCAAGTTTTTCTTTATAAAAAAATCAAAACGGGGTGATCCGTCCTTTGCTTCATTCCCATCCCCGTAAATTATTAAAAATCTCGGCAATTTCCTTTTCTTTTTCGCCTACCAATTCGCCCAGCACCTCCCACTGGTTCCGTCGCACGTGCCTTAGTAGCTCAAATTCGATAAGCACCTTCTCGCTCGCCTCCGTCAACTGTTGGTCAAAGCTGTGTTGCCTCGCTTCCATCTTCCGCTGATTGTTACGCATCGTCTCAACTTCAGTCCACAGGCGGTCCATCTGACCAAATGGAAAGATGTAACCAAATTGACTTATTTATTTTCATTAATTTAATCAATACTTCGATGCAATGCCACTCCCACTCTTTTTTTTTTTTGTTTACCCCGGAATGATACCACATCTATCTAAGCAAGAATACTGGTTTCATCGAACACCTCCTGTTGCAGCTTCATTTTGGACTGTTCCGCCTGCCTTCGTGCCTGTTCTGAGACAGCCAATGCCAGCATTGTGTTAGCTAATGTTTGCTCCTCAAATTGTACAAAAGTTTCATCGTCTGCCTTCTGCTGTTGTTTTCTGACCAGGCCGCCTTTTTAAAATAATTTTCTTTTTCGGAAATAATGAATTTTTATTTTTTAGGATAACTGGCGGCGCTCGAGGTGGGAAGTGTGCTAATAGGAAATAAATGTGACAGGCTTTTTGAAAAATTCTCTAAAACCTCTCTGTTTATCACCCTTACCTGGTTTCCTACCTAACTGATGGTGGTGCTGCTGCGGTTGGCACTGCTCCGTTCCACCCTCTTCCCCTTTTTCAGACTCCACCACCATCTCTTGATTTTCTTCGGTGGCAATCCCTTTTAAGATTTTCGTATTTTGGGCACAAAGTAATCGCTCCTGCAGCGATTGTGAAAAAAAGCAATAACAATTGATGAGAAGTGAAATTCTTTTTATGAAAGTATAATATTCAATCATTTATTTTAGGGTAGCACGGGGACCGGGGCAAAACCGGGCCGGACCTCTAGCTCTTAGATATTTTCTAAAGAAGCCTCAAAATTGAATACTTTTGAGACAAAATCCATTAGTTAATCACATGCAAATTTCAAAAAATTTCCCGACGGCACCTACAAGTTTATAAACTTAGTTCAAATTCCAATGGCAAAACTGGCGTAGATAAAAATATAATTAATTTTAAAAACAAGTGATTTTGTTGAAAAACAAAAAATATTTAACGCTTTGGAAACGTGTTTAAAAATTTATTTTTGACCCCCAATTTATCATTTTGACACTGAAATTCTAATATCAAAGATTTTCTATGGGGAACCCTTTAAGGCTAACGAAAAAAAAGAAATTTTTACAATTGAAATGTTGAAGAATTTGGCGCAAAATTTTAAGTTCCTAAAAAATTTCGCTTTTTCGCATTGCATTTCGCTTTTTATTTTTCCCATCGCAACAGCCCTGGTAGAAAACTACAGATGTCTTCATTCTTTTGCTTGGGTTCAAGTCCCCCTCATAGCAAAAAATATAAATATTTTTAAAATTATCTTCAAAAAAATCAAAACTATGAAAATAAAGTCAGGCATTGTGCCAAAAGTATTAATCGGCATTGGCAAGTACACTCAGAATGGCGGCGCCCGTGAATTTGTCGCGGAAGATTTGCCGACGGGGACTGTCCCTACGGTCGCTTAGTTGGACGCTAAAGGGTGCGGCGGCGCAAAGGATAAAGGCCTCGCTGGGCAAAAGCAAACGGAGGGGGAAATTTAATAATCTTAAGAACGTTATAACTAAGATATGCAAATCATTTTTTTTTTGCTAAGACATTGCGATTATAAAAGGTGGACAAAAATAAGGTCGCGTGATCTCGATGGTTATTCAACAGGCAAACAAAATATTCAAAGACCAAAATATGGCCCTAAAAAGGGCCGTTAAAACAACAAAACCATCGTTAAAATTTCGTCCTGTCCCGAAGAGAACATTTCTTCATAAACTCCACAAATGTCTCAATGCAAAGATGGCGGCGAATCCGGTCGGGTCGGTTCATCGCCATTTTCAACCTAAACCCAATAATAATGAGAAAATTGGTCTAGTTTTTGGTTTTAAAAATTTAAATATTAATCGAACATAATTGCGTTAAAATTCCTAATAACAGATTTTATCCGCCACTTTTATAGCCAAATTGATATTTAGTTTGGCCAACTCTGAGAATTAAAAAATTTAGTTCAAAAAATCAAAAGTGTCCCCTCTATGGTTTTCAAATAACACCCTATGCTATATAAGGGCCGATTTTTCCTAAGTTAAATTACCCGTCCAAGCACTTCCACGTTGATGAAAGCCATCAATTTGTTCCAATTGTTGTAAATCGAATCATCCGTGAAATCGATTTGAACGATGTCCCACTCCTAAATTTTCAAACAAATTTTTTTATTCAGCTTTTCGTTATTCATCGAAAAACGGAAACAGCAAAAAGATAATTCAGCGTGTTTCGAGAGTTGATTTATTTTAAAAAGAATTTTCTCTTGTATTTACGCCTTACAATATTGGCAGTATTCGGCAACGTGATAAATGAAAAGTCGCACGAGAAACGAGCCTCGAAAGAGGCTGTAACGCCGGTGGCAGTAAAATACTGGCGGACACGCTCACGCTAAAACAAAACATTAAAAAATAATAATGCCCAAAAACAATTTTGAGGCAGTGATAAATGACCAGAAGCAAAGAAGAGAATTCCCAAATTCTACTAGCCTAAATAGATGACTAGAAAACTAAAAGTAAGCCAGTTCCATCATCGGCTTAAAACTTACTCCACCCTGAGCAGTAGTACGCAGTGAGACTAAGTAACGCTTTTTATCATCCCCTATTTGTTGCTCGAACATGTTTTCGTTGCCTGACGAGTTCAAACTAAGAAAGAATCTTAACGCATCATTATGTTCCGGGAGACGCGGAATCAAGGCGCGAAATCGGTCGTCGCCAACAACGTAACTCGCGTACTCCTCTCGGTCCGCTAACGACTATAAGTTATTAAAAAGATATTGGCAATGAAACAAAAAACCAGCAAATTGAAAAGAATTTAAAACATACTTGGATTTTCAGAGTTTTGGCGCTTTTAGTTTCTCTCAAGAAAATGTAAAAAAGAAGGTTAGTAGTACTGAGTGCTTTTAAGCAAAACTGTCGAGTGATAAACTCGACAATTTCCTTATTAAGCTCGGGCGGAAGTCGGAGTGGGAAATTGGGAAGCATTGTTGTTAGTTAGACGGGACAAAATACAAAAACGGCCAAACATTGTTTGGTCAATTAGCATTCGTAAACTCTGACAAATTCGGAGGGTTTCGGCTGAAATAAAGTGAAGAGAAACTTTGTCATTTGAAATTTTATAAAGACATAACTCCTATTTTAAAAACGCTCAAGAATTTGATGTTAACCTTTCGAAATTTCTAAAAATATTCCTTATTGTTATTCTCTTTATTTTTAATGAGTTGAAATCAAATTGATGGGGACAAGGACAAAAGACAGCAGTTATTATGACAAAACACTTAACTTACAATATTTGCGTTGACTTCAACGATGTATTCTTGATTCATTTGGTCAATAATTAATGTAAAGATTGCGGAACACAATGCTAAAACAGAATAAATAAAAGTTTTATAAATTTGTGTTTCAAAATAGTTATGTGTAGTGTAGGTTGGTACCGGTACTGGTATCGGGTTTTCCCTGCCAAAAAAGTACCGGTTTTTCAATCTGAAATGTACCGGTACCGACCTACCCTGCAATAGTAATCATTAAGTGAATAAATCAGGGTTCCCAAGAAATTTTCAAAATCATCATTTTGGAAAATTTTATTCCAAAAGCAAAAAACAATAAAAAGGGGTTCGTGGTGCCGATAGGCGCCACCGGGAAGAATTTTGAAAATTTGGGTTATTTTGGTAAGAGAATTTGCATCAAAAAAAAAAACATGGACGAAAAGGGGTGCGGTGGTGCCTATAGGCGTCACCAGGGAAAATTTTTCAAAATTTGATTGTTTTAATAACGGATTTTTGCCTAAAAATGGCCATTTTTGAAAAAAAAATTTTTTTCCAAAAATCCCAAAAATCATCATTACAAAAATAATCATCATATGCAAATCATACGGCATAGAATGACAGAGAAAAAACAATGTAATTGATTACGAGTTTATTTTAACTTTGCTAAAGAAGTTAGTTCGCCAGATCCGTACCACGTTATGCATCGCACTTTGTACTATTTTGTGATTAAAAATTTTACTTACTTAAATATAGCCCCATACAGAGAATTTCAGTTCCGTTTTTTTTTTTTGTAAAATTTTCAAGTGCCTAAAATTCGCTAGCTATTATCTTGTCAAATCGCTATTTTGTCCGCAAAGGTTTAGCATTAGAAATGCATTTTTTTTTAAAGAAAGGTATAGCGCAATATTTGGCTAAGTGCATTTTTTAAACAGAAAAGTGCGGCAATCGCCTCCCCACGTTTCGTCGACTCAGACAAAAAGTCACGTTTCGTTAATAGAACTCAAAAGACTTGGTACTGAAATGTCCTTTTTCGTTGGGACTCAAATGGCAAGTGCTTAGATGGAGTCGGATCGACTTCATTTTCGGTTCTTTAGTTCGAAAACCGGTTTAAACGGCTGAAAAGTCACTTTTTCACACTTTTCTATTAATAAAATGCAATAACAAACAGTTTTTGACCATAATAACTTAATTTTCTTATGGGGGCTGAGTTACAGTCTTGCCATCAAGTTCGAACCCCGAACACTTGCGTGATTAAATTCTTCGAAAATATTCTTTTTTGGCTGAGTCGACGAAAAACATAGTCGACGAAACATGGATTTATGGCTGAGTCGACGAAACGTGGGTGCGCCGCGGCAACCTTAAGAATGGGTGTCCCTAATTTAACTTTGTTATTATGAGCTAAAATTAGTTTATTGGGATTTTCAAGGGTGCTGAGAACGAATATCACTTAAATTTATCGTAAAATTTCATTTAATCTATGATTTGATCAGTTTCTATGCACCGGGCAGCGCCATGTTCAGTATGTAATTGGTGAAAATAGATTAGATGGCGTCATACGAAAGATTTAAGGGCAGATTCGACAAAAAGCTAACGGAGAAAGAGAAAATTGCGGTGACTCCCTTGGCAAACAGACACCAAAAGTAACACAATGACAAAAGATTGGACAGACAAACACTATTCAATATATCAAAATGTTATTAACCCGCGGGTGTGTGTAAATGGTAAAAAGAATAAAATAAAAATGAGAGATGCCAAAAAAATGAAGCGTTTATTATTAAAAGATCCAAAAGTGTGCCCGTTTTGTTTCTCTCTTCTCTTCTCAATGCGTAAATCCGTTTCTGTCTTCTGCTGCTGTTTTATAACGCCAATAATCACTTCTTCTCTTCCGCTTTTCCTCCTCTTCCATTTGCCGCATTTTCTCCGCTGCCATTTGTTTCATTCGTTCCATTGGCATTTGTTTTACGTTTGGTCTGTACAAAGGTTGTGATGTCGAAAGGGTGAGAGTGGCGCCATTTGCTGAACTTTTGATTTATGGAAGAAACGAATTCAATAAATACAAATGAATCGTAACCTACCATTCTCCTCGTAATGGTTGTTGTTTTGAAACTCGATGTTCCGTAAAATTCGGTTACGCCGGACCACCGCAAGCCAATGGTCGGTGAACCGTTTCAGCCATCTTCCGCAAATGAACACATAACATTCTCATTTGGCCTTTGCTTCCTCACCTTTTTTTCCGTTCCTCTTCCATTTGCCGCATTTTTTCCGCTGCCATTTGTTTCATTCGTTCCGGCGTCACTTTTTTGACATTTGGTCTGAACAACGGCTGCGATGGCGAAAGTGTGAGCAAAGCGGGGCCATTTCCTGGAATTAAGCTGTCTGCTAAAGGCATAACCAGTTGGGGCTCGTCCGATAAAGAGATTTTATAACTTAAAATGCACCCTTTGTAAAATTTATATCAAAAAGCACCTAATATTTCAATGCCACCGATTTGCTTACCCATTTGAGTGGTCAGAAAAGTGATGTTCCGTAAAATTCGGTTCCGCCGGACCACCGCAAGCCAATGGTCGGTGAACTGTCTCACCCACGCCCGATGCAAATTCTCGCGAATATTGCGCATCTTCTCACTGATGTGCCGGACTTTTTTCGCTCGCACTTGGCAACCGATTGAATGTAAGAGTTTAGGCACAATTTTGTCGAGCAGTGATTCCGACTGAGAAACCGCCATTTCTTTGGCCATCCGATGGCAATGAATTCTGCTGGCACACAAATGGAATTGGCGAGAAACAACGCATTCGATGAGGTCGGATGCCAATGCATTGGCCATTCGTTCTCGCTTTTTCTTCGCAACAAATAAAACCCATTGGCGAATCACTTTCCGAGTGCTAAATGAATTTTCGGTCAAAAAATATTCCATTTAATTATTTTTTTCTAACCGCAAATTATTTCGAGTTGCATTTTCCAAAGTGATTTCAGCAATTGCTGTCAGTTCCGTCAACACGGCTTTCTCAATAATATGCTTCCTCATGGTCAGCAGCAGTTGCTCATTGTTGTTAGTGTCCAGCAAACGAGGAACAATACCAATACGGCCAAAGGGTTTAAAAGATGGTTGGAAAGGTTGAAGCGCTCTAAACCAACACAATAATTCAGAATGATTCATAGAAATGCCAATTGACAACATTGGGACACAAATTGACCTGGCGAATGAAAAGCTTGGCGAAAATTTATGGTTGGCATATTTTTGACAGTCCAATGTGCCGCCCTCTTCCACTTCGATGCCCCGTTGGGTAAGAAAGTCAACCAGCGCTTTTTCCGTGTTGAAGTGTAACCATTTAAGCAGCACAGCAACAGAGACGTCAGGACGAAATCTGTAATAATGAATGAAGAGCATTGATAAAAAAATCAAAAAAAATTTACGCTTTGAGCACAATAATGAGAAATTCGGTACGCTCTCTGTCAATGAACATGTCCATTGCATAGCCTTAATAAAGAAAATTAAAAAAGCAAAAAACTTTGTTTAGACCCGTAATTTTTGGTGCCTTCGAATATAGCTTGAACAGCTTGATGTAGTTGTTCATGCTCCACGAATCCCATACCTGGACATAGACAGTTTGAAAAAAGTTTGTTAAGTTTGATTAGAGAAATATTACCATCAATGCGAACCCCATGCACTCATCCGTAATTGCCTCGGGCCCAATTTCGTCCAACAAATAAGCCACATCTGAAAAAAAAGAGGATGTCCTTTTGTTGAACAATCAGAGACAAACAAACAAACCAAGTGTTTCACGCATGTAAATGTAGTAGAGAAGCCGGTAGCTGGTAAACTCCCACCGATTTGGGCATTCAGAAATCTGTTTGTACAACTGCTTCAGCTGATTCTGACACTGATTGAACTCCCTGGAAAAGGTTTTTTTTTGTTAGAACCTTCGCAATCTTTTTTGTTTGTTTGAAATTTACTCTCGATCTCTGTTTTCGAGCGCAACCCATGCATTTGTTTCGTAAACCGAAACAGTGAAACTGTTACGTATATTCTGAATCATTAGATCTTGTCGAATGCTTTTCAGCTGATCAGAGGCCTGAAAAATTAAAAAAAAAATTTTTTTTTAGCAAATGACGACCCATAAATAAACAAAGAATTAAGTTTTTGATTACAGTTTCGTTTCTTAGTCTTATTACTTACGTAGCGATAATCCTTGTTCTGTTTATACTTTTCCTTGACATTCTCCAGAGACAACTTCAGCACATTTTGTGGCCTAATCTGACTCAAATCTGGCGCCGTTGTCAGACGGAAGAAGGATTTCTCTAAAAAATTAAGTTTGTGAAAAAAGCTAAAACAAAATAAAGCCCAAACCAATATCTGTGCATGTGCCAACAATGGTCAATGATGCATAATTCGGGTTAGCAATCAGTTCGTTATCGCCACCGGGGAACAGTGAAAAACTCTCTCCTCCGCTGTGCAAACGTTTTTGACGCTTCTGAAGAACTGAATGAACGGGCCTATTAGGGCGCTTTTTAACAATATTTTCCATTTTAAACCTAAAATAAGAAACTAAAATTTTTTTTTTAATTGAAATTAAAGAAAAATTATCGATGAATAAAATATCAAAGAAGGAGAAAAAGTCAGCGCGAATTAGTGAACGGTAACCTCGAAAACTTATAAAGACATTTTTTAAGAAGTTAAAAACTAAAAAAAAATTTGTAAAAAAACCCAAAACCATAGGGGGGACCCTTTTGGTTCTTACAATTTTTTTAAATTTTAAATTCGTCAAAACAAATGTCAAAATTTTTTAGGAGTTAAAAACAAAAGGGTCCCCCTCCGCTCGCTCAGGCGCCCCATTACTTGCTCCGTCTTCGCATGCTCGCCATTGGCGGGCCGCTCCGCGGCCTTAAAGTGCTTTTCAATTTAGACATTTCAGTCCCGGGACTATAACTCTCTCCTAAGGGCTTTCCGTCTAAAAATTCCTTCAGATTCATTCATTATAGACAACAACGATACGTCAACACATAATATATTTTTTTTCATATTCATTCATTTTTAGAAGTTGGACGGCTGAGTCCAAACCCATTTTCCCATTTCAGTCCCGAGTCTGTAACTCGGCCCAGAGAAGTTTCGGCAAAAAAAAAAAATCTTTCGGGTTCGATTACAAACCGAGAGGAGTCGAATGATATATAATTTGTCGAAATTGGCGAGGTACCCATATTCTTGAATTTTACCCGAACCGGCACAATTAGAGTGCCTTAACTACGGTCCAGGTTTAGAAAATGTTTTAAATTTTTATTTCCCGAATTATAAACGAATTTGGTTTCGTGTTTCGTTTTCTTTTTCATTCCAGTTTACCTAATACTTTGTTTATTCTGTTGAAACAAAACAATTTACTTTTCTGAATGGAAAAGCTGGGAAAAAGGTCAAATATTGGAGAGTTCTTCGGGCTCTATGAAAATCCGACACAAGCGGAATATCCGACACTGGAAAATCCGACACTAATTAAAATTTTTAAAAATAATTTATAAATTTTAAAATAATATTTAATTATTTGATACTCTTAAAATAGGGAAACTAAATCAATGTAATCCGAACTTAATTTAAACGCTTTGAGCACAATAATGAGAAATTCGGTACGCTCTCTGTCAATGAACATGTCCATTGCATAGCCTTAATAAAGAAAATTAAAAAAGCAAAAAACTTTGTTTAGACCCGTAATTTTTGGTGCCTTCGAATATAGCTTGAACAGCTTGATGTAGTTGTTCATGCTCCACGAATCCCATACCTGGACATAGACAGTTTGAAAAAAGTTTGTTAAGTTTGATTAGAGAAATATTACCATCAATGCGAACCCCATGCACTCATCCGTAATTGCCTCGGGCCCAATTTCGTCCAACAAATAAGCCACATCTGAAAAAAAAGAGGATGTCCTTTTGTTGAACAATCAGAGACAAACAAACAAACCAAGTGTTTCACGCATGTAAATGTAGTAGAGAAGCCGGTAGCTGGTAAACTCCCACCGATTTGGGCATTCAGAAATCTGTTTGTACAACTGCTTCAGCTGATTCTGACACTGATTGAACTCCCTGGAAAAGGTTTTTTTTTGTTAGAACCTTCGCAATCTTTTTTGTTTGTTTGAAATTTACTCTCGATCTCTGTTTTCGAGCGCAACCCATGCATTTGTTTCGTAAACCGAAACAGTGAAACTGTTACGTATATTCTGAATCATTAGATCTTGCCGAATGCTTTTCAGCTGATCAGAGGCCTGAAAAATTAAAAAAAAATTTTTTTTTTAGCAAATGACGACCCATAAATAAACAAAGAATTAAGTTTTTGATTACAGTTTCGTTTCTTAGTCTTATTACTTACGTAGCGATAATCCTTGTTCTGTTTATACTTTTCCTTGACATTCTCCAGAGACAACTTCAGCACATTTTGTGGCCTAATCTGACTCAAATCTGGCGCCGTTGTCAGACGGAAGAAGGATTTCTCTAAAAAATTAAGTTTGTGAAAAAAGCTAAAACAAAATAAAGCCCAAACCAATATCTGTGCATGTGCCAACAATGGTCAATGATGCATAATTCGGGTTAGCAATCAGTTCGTTATCGCCACCGGGGAACAGTGAAAAACTCTCTCCTCCGCTGTGCAAACGTTTTTGACGCTTCTGAAGAACTGAATGAACGGGCCTATTAGGGCGCTTTTTAACAATATTTTCCATTTTAAACCTAAAATAAGAAACTAAAATTTTTTTTTTAATTGAAATTAAAGAAAAATTATCGATGAATAAAATATCAAAGAAGGAGAAAAAGTCAGCGCGAATTAGTGAACGGTAACCTCGAAAACTTATAAAGACATTTTTTAAGAAGTTAAAAACTAAAAAAAAATTTGTAAAAAAACCCAAAACCATAGGGGGGACCCTTTTGGTTCTTACAATTTTTTTAAATTTTAAATTCGTCAAAACAAATGTCAAAATTTTTTAGGAGTTAAAAACAAAAGGGTCCCCCTCCGCTCGCTCAGGCGCCCCATTACTTGCTCCGTCTTCGCATGCTCGCCATTGGCGGGCCGCTCCGCGGCCTTAAAGTGCTTTTCAATTTAGACATTTCAGTCCCGGGACTATAACTCTCTCCTAAGGGCTTTCCGTCTAAAAATTCCTTCAGATTCATTCATTATAGACAACAACGATACGTCAACACATAATATATTTTTTTTCATATTCATTCATTTTTAGAAGTTGGACGGCTGAGTCCAAACCCATTTTCCCATTTCAGTCCCGAGTCTGTAACTCGGCCCAGAGAAGTTTCGGCAAAAAAAAAAATCTTTCGGGTTCGATTACAAACCGAGAGGAGTCGAATGATATATAATTTGTCGAAATTGGCGAGGTACCCATATTCTTGAATTTTACCCGAACCGGCACAATTAGAGTGCCTTAACTACGGTCCAGGTTTAGAAAATGTTTTAAATTTTTATTTCCCGAATTATAAACGAATTTGGTTTCGTGTTTCGTTTTCTTTTTCATTCCAGTTTACCTAATACTTTGTTTATTCTGTTGAAACAAAACAATTTACTTTTCTGAATGGAAAAGCTGGGAAAAAGGTCAAATATTGGAGAGTTCTTCGGGCTCTATGAAAATCCGACACAAGCGGAATATCCGACACTGGAAAATCCGACACTAATTAAAATTTTTAAAAATAATTTATAAATTTTAAAATAATATTTAATTATTTGATACTCTTAAAATAGGGAAACTAAATCAATGTAATCCGAACTTAATTTAAATGTTTTTTTATATTGTTCTGCCATCAGGTAGGATATTGCCCGCAAATATTGAAGAATGTGCCGATTATTTTTAGTTGCATAAATCTCGGTGAGATTCATGTCTTGGTTTTTAGCATATTTTTACTAAGTGTGATGAAACAAATACAAACATTTTTTAGACCCAAAGTAAATTATTTTGAAATTAAAGTTCAAAGTAAATTGATTTAGTTTCCCAATTTTAAGAATATCAAATTAATCAAATATTAGTCTAAAATTCGCAATTTTTAAAAATTTTAATTAGTGTCGGATTTTCCGGCTCCCGTCTTCGGGACACTTTAATCAATAACAATTTTTATTAATTTATTAAAAGAATTTAGCTCCGAATGGTTTGGGAATGTGAAAAATAAAACACTAACTAATGCGAGTTTATTGAGTGTGCATTACCAAATCCATTTATTGTCCTGCGTTATTTGTCGGTTGCCCAATTTTTCGGAACTAATATCGCGCAATTTGTACAAAAGAACGTCACGGTGTTGTAAAAGGTGAAATTTGTCAGCATTTGTTAAACATGTTCTGCCAACAAGCTCTTTCAGACCGTTAACTTAAATTTAAACAAATAGAGAAATTTATGCATAAAGTCGCACTAAATTATGCGTAAAGTCGCACTTACCTATATCCTGTTTTGTGGAAGTAGCTTTCAACTTTGGCAAAAGCTCCAAGAAACTCTCTCCTCCGCTGTGCAAACGTTTCTAGAACTCCTTTTTTGAAAACGACCAAGACTTTGTTCCCCATCTCCTAAAAAAACAGACGGCACAGAATGACAGAGAAAAAAGAAATTAGGAATGCCTTCCTTTGGCAAACGGACAGTAAAGCGACATAACGACCAAAAGATTGGACAGACAAACACTATTCAATATATCAAAATGTTTATTAACCCGCGGGTGTGTGTAAATGCTAAGATGAATAAAATAAAATAGAGAGATGCCAAAAAATGAGAGGCACAAAAAATGAAGCGTTTATTATTAAAAGATCCAAAAGTGTGCCCGTTTTGTTTCTCTCTTCTCTTCTCAATGCGTAAATCCGTTTCTGTCTTCTGCTGCTGTTTTATAACGCCAATAATCACTTCTTCTCTTCCGCTTTTCCTCCTCTTCCATTTGCCGCATTTTCTCCGCTGCCATTTGTTTCATTCGTTCCATTGGCATTTGTTTTACGTTTGGTCTGTACAAAGGTTGTGATGTCGAAAGGGTGAGAGTGGCGCCATTTGCTGAATTTTTGATTTATGGAAGAAACGAATTCAATAAATACAAATGAATCGTAACCTACCATTCTCCTCGTAATGGTTGTTGTTTTGAAACTCGATGTTCCGTAAAATTCGGTTACGCCGGACCACCGCAAGCCAATGGTCGGTGAACCGTTTCAGCCATCTTCCGCAAATGAACACATAACATTCTCATTTGGCCTTTGCTTCCTCACCTTTTTTTCCGTTCCTCTTCCATTTGCCGCATTTTTTCCGCTGCCATTTGTTTCATTCGTTCCGGCGTCACTTTTTTGACATTTGGTCTGAACAACGGCTGCGATGGCGAAAGTGTGAGCAAAGCGGGGCCATTTCCTGGAATTAAGCTGTCTGCTAAAGGCATAACCAGTTGGGGCTCGTCCGATAAAGAGATTTTATAACTTAAAATGCACCCTTTGTAAAATTTATATCAAAAAGCACCTAATATTTCAATGCCACCGATTTGCTTACCCATTTGAGTGGTCAGAAAAGTGATGTTCCGTAAAATTCGGTTCCGCCGGACCACCGCAAGCCAATGGTCGGTGAACTGTCTCACCCACGCCCGATGCAAATTCTCGCGAATATTGCGCATCTTCTCACTGATGTGCCGGACTTTTTTCGCTCGCACTTGGCAACCGATTGAATGTAAGAGTTTAGGCACAATTTTGTCGAGCAGTGATTCCGACTGAGAAACCGCCATTTCTTTGGCCATCCGATGGCAATGAATTCTGCTGGCACACAAATGGAATTGGCGAGAAACAACGCATTCGATGAGGTCGGATGCCAATGCATTGGCCATTCGTTCTCGCTTTTTCTTCGCAACAAATAAAACCCATTGGCGAATCACTTTCCGAGTGCTAAATGAATTTTCGGTCAAAAAATATTCCATTTAATTATTTTTTTCTAACCGCAAATTATTTCGAGTTGCATTTTCCAAAGTGATTTCAGCAATTGCTGTCAGTTCCGTCAACACGGCTTTCTCAATAATATGCTTCCTCATGGTCAGCAGCAGTTGCTCATTGTTGTTAGTGTCCAGCAAACGAGGAACAATACCAATACGGCCAAAGGGTTTAAAAGATGGTTGGAAAGGTTGAAGCGCTCTAAACCAACACAATAATTCAGAATGATTCATAGAAATGCCAATTGACAACATTGGGACACAAATTGACCTGGCGAATGAAAAGCTTGGTGGCACTTCAACGCGCATATTTTTACGCGCAGTTGCAAAGGTTGCTCCATTCATTTCAATGAATTCCTTCAACACGGGGTCGTTCACATATGCACCGGTGTCTTTGGAGAAGGAGTCGACCGGCGAATGGACCGCGTTGAGATGGTCGGGTCGAATGGCAGAAGGATTGTTGCAGAGAACCTTCAGGAAGAAATTTATGCTTAGAGTCTCCAAGTTTTGTTGGCCCTGCCTTTGGTAGGGTCAAATGGTGCGCTTTCCATTCGATCCAATGGCATTTCGTCCGTTGGATAGTTTCGACATTTGGTGCGTCCCCACCGGGCAAAAAAAAGGTTCGTCCATCTCGAACATTTATCAAATTCGGATCGGTAGTGTCCATTTCCAAGTTGAATTGCCGAATGAATTTCATTGCTTCGTCCAGTGAATCAAACGCGAGGTACGCGACAAAAGTGTCAATGGGGAAAATGTTGTAAGCCATGCAAAGCACTTTGAGCGCATTGGAACGGATCAGCGGAAAAAAGTGGTGGCACAGACACGCCTAAAGCAAAGAAATTTACAAGGTAGAAGAGAAATAAAGAAAGAGAAAGGGAGAAAGAGCAAAAAGAAAGACAAAGGCAGTCAACGAAAGACCTGAAGAAAGGTGGCATGAAGACGGACAAGACGGAAGAAACGGATGTAATTGTTGTTTTGGAGAGCGCTGGAGAGGGAAAGAGCGAGTTGAACTTGCGGATCATCGCGGACAGATGCGCGGTAAGAGAGCACTTGGCTAAAAAATGAAGAAGAAACAATGGAGGGGAAAGAGACGAAAACAGGGAGAAGAGGCGGGGAAAAGACGAGACTAACCTGTGCACATTGAAATCAGACAAATTCAAAAGGATGTCATAGGAACGAAATTCGGACTCGTTGGCACAGAAAATTTGTTTTTTAGACAAATCGTCGTACAAATGTCGAAGAGTTTGAAGACTTTTCGACAAATTCTCTGGAGTTAACAAAATTTGTATTAAAGCTTGGTCAGCTGAATGAACAACCCAACCCGTGTTCATTTTGTGATCAAAAAGATCCGCTTCAAGTTCAACAAGACGAAAGGATGCAAAAATGTGAAGTCGAGCGCATTTTTCGACCAAGTCAACGGCCATTTCATTGTTCAACATTTGCTGTGTTATGTCCTATAAAATTTCGTTTTAAAATTGCAATATTTTTTGGCTCTAATGAATTTTTTTGAATCTAATTGCATTTTATGAGTCCAATTGGTTTTCTATGATGAGTCTAATCATTTACGATCCTTTGTTTCTTGAACAATCAATAACTTTCTTTTTGATTAGTCAATACCTATTCTTGGTATCATTCAAAAGCTTACTTTATGAAGTAAGAAATGGTTAGTTGAATGGACTCATAAAGTGCATTCGAGCCTTACTTTTCTGATCGCTCTTGTCCTTGACCAAAGAAAGTCGTACCATCGCACCAAATCATTGTTCGAAGTTGACGGAATTTCACTTGCGGTCTGAGAATTCGAGGTCAAAAAAACTGTCTAACTGATGCAAACATTGAAAATGAGGTAGTCCATGGTAAGTTTCAATGTATTAAGAGGACGAAGTTCATGGGCAAGAGGAGTGTCCTAAAAAAGGAAGACAAAATGTGTAAAGAGCAGAGATGGAAGTCACCTAATGATAAATATTGCACCTGATCAGCAGCTGATCGGCTGTAATCTTTGACCATTTTCTCGTGCACCATTTGTCCTTGGGCGTTGCACTCGTAAAAATGCACAGTCTTTTTTGCGTCTCGCATATAACGCTCCTTCTCGGGACACATATCTGGACATGACCCCTAAACATAGAACCTAGTGAGTCTTCTTTTTTTTAGAAAAATCAAAAAGAGAGAACAGAAAGAAAATTGAAAACCTGCGTTATTTGTCGGTTGCCCAATTTTTCGGAACTAATATCGCGCAATTTGTACAAAAGAACGTCACGATGTTGTAAAAGGTGAAATTTGTCAGCATTTGTTAAACATATTCTGCCAACAAGCTCTTTCAGACCGTTAACTTAAATTTAAACAAATAGAGAAATTTATGCATAAAGTCGCACTAAATTATGCGTAAAGTCGCACTTACCTATATCCTGTTTTGTGGAAGTAGCTTTCAACTTTGGCAAAAGCTCCAAGAAACTCTCTCCTCCGCTGTGCAAACGTTTTTGACGCTTCTGAAGAACGGAGTGAACGGGCCTATTAGGACGCTTTTTAACAATATTTTCCATTTTAAACCTAAAATAAGAAATTAAAATATATGTATTTAGTTGGAAAACTAATTAAAATTTAAAAAAGAAATTGTTTTTAAATTTTTATTTCCCTAATTAAAAATAAAGTTGGTTTTGTGATTCGTTTTCTTTTTCATTTTAGTTTAATACTCTTAAATAAAACCATCTTTTACAAAAGAAATTATTTTTTGTTTATTCTGTTGAAACAAAACAATTTACTTTTCTGAATGGATCAGCTGGAAAAAAGGTCAAATATTGGAGTGTTCTTTGGGACACTTAAATCAAAAAAACAATTTTTATTAATTTATTAAAAGAATTTAGCTCCGAATGGTTTGGGAATGTGGAGATGGGTCCTCCGGATGTGGTTCGCTTCAATCTTTTAACTTGAGAAATATCTAATAACAATAAGGTTTAAAGATTTTGGGCGTAGCTGAAGCATTTAAAAGGGACACTAACCCACAAAAGGTTAACCTCGGCGTTGGCGCTTACAGAGATGACGAAGTAATTTTTATCTTATTGCTTTAAAATAAACAACCGTTCTCTTTTTATTTAGGGAAAACCTTATGTCTTGCCAAGCGTAAGGCAAGCGGAGCAAGAATTACTCGCAGCAAATATGGATAAAGTTCGTTGTCCTATATTTTATATTCTTTACTATTTAATTATTATTCACATTTATTATTCCAACCAAGGAATATGCTGGCATCTCCGGGTTGCCTGATTTCACAGCCAAAGCCATTGAATTGGCCCTCGGAAAGGATTCTGAGGTATTGAAGAATAAGCGGAACGCGACGGTGCAGTCGGTGTCCGGCACTGGTGCATTGAGAACGGGCGCTGAATTTCTTGTGGGTTTATTTTTGGATTTAGTTTTTACTGTATAATTTTAAGTCTAAATGGTTTACCCACAACAAAGTCATTTACCAACCGACGCCCACTTGGGGAAACCATGTACCGGTGTTCAAGTGCCCATACAAAAGCGGTCTTTCACAATTAAATTTATTATGTCTAGATTTGCGGGTTTTGAAATCCAAAAGTATCGCTACTACGATTCCATTACTTGTGGCTTTGACGAGAATGGCTGCTTGGAGGATATTCTGAAAATTCCTGAGAAGTCCGTCATTTTGTTTCATGCTTGTGCCCATAATCCAACGGGAGTTGACCCAACAGTGCGTTTTTGTATGAATTATTGCTTTTTTAATTCAGATTTTATATAATTTGCTTCGAATTTATATTTTTAGCAAGAACAATGGAGAAAAATTTCCGAAGCCTGCAAAAATCGCAACTTATACATTTTTTTCGACATGGCTTATCAAGGGTTTGCCACTGGGAACGTCGACGGAGATGCACATGCAGTCCGCTATTTCATTCAGCAAGGGCACAACATTTGCCTGGCTCAATCATTCGCCAAAAATATGGGTCTTTATGGTGCGAGTCCTTTTTCCGAGTTTACTGAACTGTGCATTACCAAATCCATTTATTTGTTTATTTAGGTGAGCGTGTCGGCGCATACACTGTCATCTGTAAGGACCAAGACGAAGCAGCACGAGTGATGTCTCAGCTGAAGATATTAATTCGTGCAATGATCTCCAACCCGCCAATTCATGGCGCTCGCATTGCTGCTAAGATCCTATCGGATGCCAAATTGCATCAGCAATGGCTAGTTTTAATTGATGGAAATGGAATTGCCTTGGTTTTTTCAGGCTCGCCGATGTCAAGGGAATGGCCGATCGGATAATCGCAATGCGTACCAAACTCCGTGAACAGGTGGCCACTGCAGGCTCCAAACGCAATTGGGACCACATTGTCAACCAAATCGGAATGTTTTGCTTCACCGGGATCAGTCCCGAACAGGTTCGAATGATATTCTCTATTTCGATGTTGCTATACTTAATAAACAGAAACTATGGTAAAGTGTTATGATTGGCAATAATTTTTAGGTCGACCGTCTCACCAAGGAATTCAACATTTATTTAACCAGGGATGGACGTATTTCAATGGCCGGAATTACTTCAAAAAATGTCGAATATGTGGCCAATGCATTACATGAAGTGACCAAATAGGCGACGACGTCAGAAAGAAAATGATTTTCAATAAGTGCAATGAAATAAAAATGTATTCTGGTGCTACTGTAGATAATTGTGATAGATTAAATGTAGATTTTAAATGAATTATTTGTATATGCTTTTTTTGACTTGAAATACAGCTTTATTTTGAGTCAGGCTATCTTTATTATTTAGGTTTCGGTGCACCTTTGTTGAGGTTTTTATTTTTAGCTTACAAGTTAGAATGGTCGTAATAGGTCAAATTGTTGCGTTGAACGAGAAGCACGCTTTTGTGACCGATGTCAGTGGCAAAGGATTTCGTGTCCCGCGAGAGTTGTAAGTTGTTCGAATCTTTCCTTCATAAAACTCAAATTTCAAAGAACTAGCGAGCCGAAGTTTGGGAGTTTTTATCAATTTAATGGCACTTTTGTGGGAGAAGATTTGTTCGAGCCAATTTCCGTCACACCTTTGGCCAACGACAGCAAAGCGTTGTTAAATGCTCGGGCCAAACTTTGGGTTGACAAATTTGGAGAGGGCCAATGCACAATGCAGAAAATCAAGGAGATGGGCATTGATTCGCTGGTGAAAAAGTGGGAAGGTTTACCTCTTACGAAATGGAGAGACAGTATTGCTAATTAGAGTTTTTGACTCCGCTATGAAATTGGAATCGGACCCTATTCGAAGGCGAGAGGCAAATGGCACTGTTCAGGTTGGCATGGCACAGATTTGAGAATTCTGTCTCATCAATTTGGTTTTGTCAATTGTTTTATTTTATTTTGATGCTTCAGATCTATGCAGAGGTGAAGCCAACCGATAGGACAATAAAAGGCGCGACTGTTTACCGCTCGGACAGTTTATCACTGGTGTTGGACAGCAGTGGCTTCTTGAACAAATCTTTGGAGCAAAGTGAAGCAGAACCGACCATCAGACATGCACCAGAGCCAAAAATTGGCGTTTGGTGCTCACAGAGAAAATATTCGATTCACGGGATCCACTGGAAAATCGTTCGAGTTGACCCGGAAAGCAAACCGAAGAAACCGATCATTAAAGAAGAAACCCACCTGAACGGAATCAGCACAAGCGCAAAAATAGAAAATATATCGTCTGAGACTGATCCGAATTCGCCTCTATCCGTCCCTGTTTCCTCATCGACTGCTCAGAAGATCATAAAAAAGGAGCCGGAGGAGGAAGTGGATGAAAACGAACTCTTTGAGGGGCTCATCTGTTCGCAAAATGAAACACATTTTCTCGTCTATTCCCCTGGCCACCACTGGTTGGCTCGTTTGGACAAGAAGAAATGTGGCAAGGACAGTCAATCCATTCTCGGGATGTGGATTCAATTCAAAATGTAATTTTATTATCAATACTATGTTGATAAATGCCCTTCTATTTTCAGAAAGAACAAATATGGCATAAAATTTGTGGACACACGCTTCGCTTTTACCTCCCAAAAAATACTCGCAACGCCAACTGAGGATTATGTTTTGGTTGGTTCTAGCCCATTTCTTGTACAATTCAAAATCCACTCCATATATAAATTAATTTTGGCTCAGATTCGGTGTCGTCTCGATGTTCCGCGTTCTTTAGAATTGACTGAAAATCCGTGGTGCAACGAACTGCGCACAAATGTTGTTGATAAGGCTGAGATACTCAAACACAAACATTACGGGAAGACAGTCTTGGTGGGTTCGGTGTGATACATTAAAAAAGGAAAAATATTTAGGCTATAATTGGTTGCCCATCGCAGTTGATGACCGAGGACTCAGATAACCTAAAGTGGCAGTTGTTGAATGTGGAAGATTAGGAGAATGGACTAGCCTTAATGATCGAACAAATCAATCTCACTTTTAAGGGAGTGGCCAAATTCACTTAGAAAAAATGGGTCTCATTAAGTATTCGGCTTTATTTTTGTTCGGTAATCCTGGCAACGCCCGCACTTTTGTGTGTATTAACTTACGGCTTAACACAAATGATGGTATTTTATCCCACAAAGCTTTTGAAAATTTTCATTTTATTCAAATTGAAAAAGATATGGCAATAAAAATGATATTTAAATTCGACAAATTACGAAAACTAAAAATGTAGGTCGGGACAAATTAATTTTGTAGCTTTCAATTGATTAATCTATTATCAGTCTATCATTTTGTATGGAGACAGTATCATTCGAGGGTCGAACAGGCGTTTGATACCGGAACTGAACATTCTCCGCTTCGGGTCAATCAGTTTATGATGGTATTCGCGCTTAAGACGGCCTATCCCATGCTCTGCCGAAATGCTTCCCTTTTTTGAGGCCACCGTCTCGTAGAGGAATGGGTAAAGCCTGTAAAAAGATTATTAAAAACTGCGGAATTTTTCTCACTAATTAAATTACTTGCGATAAATGTCTTCGTCAAATTCTGGTGCGGTGACGTTAAGATGAGCATTCCCATCGCCTATTAACAATTTAGGATATGTATAGTAATGCTCCTCCGCTTTTTGGCCACTCACCCAAGTGACCAAATGTGCAAATTCTTCGGGCGTTCGTCCCGCGCAATCTTTCCCGTATTTGTTCTGTCAGCTCGTAAAAGTGCACCAATGGCATGGAAATGTCATGCTTGAACACGTAACCATCTTTACGTAGGCCCAACGAGCAATTCTCTCGGACTTTCCACATGTGCTCAGCATCGGAAACGCTTTTTGCCAACACTCCATCAGCAGCCAACGCATTGTTAATGCATTGGTCAAGAAACCGGTCCATCTTGGCCAAATCGTGTTCAGATTCTGTGCCTTGAATATCCAAGTGGTCAGAAAATTAATCAGTAATTTAACCAGCAGCTGTCCACCTGAGGTTTCAATTAGTAAATTAAACGGATAGTCGGATGACAATGGTACGCTAAGTCCGGTATTTTGTTCCACCATTTTCATAGTTTCCCCGTCAATGAGCTCAAAGCTCGACAGAATCTCATTTAGAAATTGTTTTGCCGTTCGGAGAATTGCCAAACATTTCTCGAAGGAAGAGACACCTGAAAATGGTATATGTCCATTTTCTTTCGACCTGTTAAACCAAGAAAAGCTGACTGCACTGAGATGGGCTTCGGCACCGTATGCATTTGAACCCGCGTTATGATTCCAAGTTGGCCCTAAAAATTAAAAAAATTGAATGGCTAATGCAAGCATTTTAACATTTCGTCTGACCTCAGAACCAATAAACAATTTGTGCAAATGCAGGTCCGAATTATCTTTGAGTAAATTGGAGCCCAACCTCAGCACTGTGCCGTCTTCGTCCGGAATTGCCTAAAAAACAATTATTATTCTTTCTGGGCAATATAAAATTTACCACTTCCATCCCCACCACATGCGAATGCATTGAACCATATCGAATCAGCCGAATTCCACCCGCATTTGTTGCAGTTATTCCACCGATCAAACACGAGCCTTTTGCACCCAAATCGATCGGAATCATAAAACCGTCCTCGGAAAGACGCGCATTTGCATCTTCTGAAAGGGAAAGCGAGGAAATAGAGAGATCGGAAGAAAAATAATGGGACAAACCGAGCACAAAACCAGCATCACAGTCCAAAATACCTCCAAAAACGGGGGCAAATGTAAAGAAAAAATCCAAATAAAATATTTGGTATTTTTATTATTATTATATATTTTAGTTGTTTACTCGAGCTTTCCCAAAAAAAGAAACAAATACCGGAATTAGAATCAAATGAAAAAGTATTGGCAATTTTTTTGATGGACAGAATAATCTCATCGTGAACCTGAACGTCTTGCACCAATTTCGCTTATGACAAGAGTATTACCGGAACTGACCCTCCAACCAATCCGGTATTGCCCGCTTGCGGCACCACGGCTAACCGTCGATGGAAACAATGTTTAAGCAGGGCGGACACTTGCTGAACCGACTGCGGAAGGAGGACACATTGAGAACGACCAAAAAAAAAAAAAATATTTTGAAACCTTTAATTTCATCGAAAATCGAGAGAATTTACCTTTGTACCAATGCATAAAGTCAGTGTTGTACCTTGGAAAATGAATTGACGACAAAAATTCAAAGTAATTTCACCCGTCAATCTCTTCAGTCTTAACATCATCATCACCGATTATTTGACGAAAGTGTCGTAAATCGTTAGCAGTCAATTCCGTATATAATCCATTTCGCTCAATAACTGTCGAAAATGAATGTCGAGCACTAAGCGCAGGACGCACCACTAGGGCGACAGCACATTTTAAAGCCATAGTCGTAATAAAATTATTGGAGAATTTAAACACAGGTGAAAAATAAATATTGTAATAATTAAACAATATAGTAAAAGACAACTTTCTTTAAATTTTACAAAACTATTACGACAATAAACAGCAGCGTTCATCTAATGTTTCGTCTGTCAACAATGGCCAGTTCATTTTTCGGTGATGGCTTTGAGTGCAGCTTCTGCCACTTCAATGGAAATTTCCGCCTCAGCCTTTTCCACTTCACTCGAATTAAGATCAGACGCCTTCTTCTGACTGATGTCAATCAAATTTTTGATGGACTAAATTAACAGACAATCATTAGCTAAAGTGACAATAGTTGTCGAGTTTTGCCTGTTCGTTGAGCTCATCAAGAGTACAAAGTTCCTCAGCGAGCACTTGGCACGACCCGTCAATGTTCATCGAAAGAGTGCCGGAAGAAACGAAAATTTTTGTAACATTTCCTAAAAACTTATTAATACAATACATAAATGTTGATAAATTTCGCGACCCTCAAGTTCATGCACGTTGACGATTCCAGGCTTCAAAACTGCAATTGTCGGCACATGAATGGGGAGAATTCCAACACTGCTAGACATCCCAGGGACATCGACCTGTTTCACAGTTACATTTGCATAAATTGCCTAAAGAATTTGATAAATTTGCGTAATTGCGTTGCATAATTACTTTAAGGGGAGAAGCAAATGTTAATTTCAGTTCCTTTGACGCCGATGCCGCCTGCTCAGCAGCAGCAGTTGCATACTGATAAAATCTAAATATTTTATGAACACGCTATTCTTCCTTTTGGCATTTGATTCCTATTCAAATTCTATTTTTATTTCAATCCCAAAAGAGCAAAATAATTCTTACGTTGGCGCTTTCTTGAAGAACATGTGTCGCCATAAATTTTCACTACCCCTTTTCATGATAACTTGAAGGGGACGAGAAACGCAAACCATTAGTAAATTGATAAATTCCTATAATTTCATCTTTTAAAATTTTATGGGAAAATAAAATAGGTAGGTAATTTAATAATGTGCCGTATGCCGCAAAACCTCAATTCGATTAGCGCTTACTGTCCCTTGTTGGGATTTATAAATCATTTAAATATAGGATTAGAAAGCCAAAGACACTACCTATTTTTAATTTCAAATTAAGCAAAAACATTTTTTCATTTTTTCTAAACCAATTTGTCTGGAAAGATATTTCTTCATAATTTTTCGTCCTCCAAAATACATATAGTTTTTTGATTAAGTTTGCTCTTTTCCCTTGCTAGAACATAATTTTTTAACTGCCAATAATGCGTGAAATTGTCCATATCCAAGCTGGTCAATGTGGAAATCAGATCGGTTCCAAGGTGCTTTTTGCTTAATGATTTTAGAACCTGACTGACAAATTATTTCCAGTTCTGGGAAGTGATTTCCGACGAGCACGGAATTCAGCCGGATGGAACTTACAAAGGCGAGACGGATCTTCAGCTTGAACGCATCAACGTTTACTACAATGAAGCTCATGGTATTGCAATTTAGCGGGCAATCGTAAAGAATTGTGGGTCCCTAATTTAACTTTGTTATTTTGAGCTAAAAATTGGTACATTAGGATTTTCCGGGGGTGCTTATCACGAATATGACCTCAGACCTGTCCAATCCCGGACCCGAATCTGAATCATTTTCTTAAATCCGTTTTTTAGGCCAAAGATTTATTATAAAATCGCCTTACCTAATTTAACGACACTTTTTTGATGGGTTTCATGTATTAGAAGTCATTATAAGTTCTAAAAATCGGATTTAAAAAATTTGAATTTTCGACTTTGTTCGAATCCGGATCCGGGGTTTGGAATTGGACATAATTGATGTCGTATTTGTGATCAGCCCCCGGAAAAACTCATGTACCATTTTTTAGCTCAAAATAACTAAGTTAAATTGGGGACCCATTCTTTATAACGCATTCAGATTTACATTTTTTTGGGTTTAGGTGGCAAATACGTGCCCCGTGCTGTTCTTGTGGACCTCGAGCCGGGCACAATGGACTCTATTCGGGCCGGGCCCTATGGTCAACTCTTCCGACCTGACAATTTTGTGTTTGGACAAAGTGGTGCGGGGAACAACTGGGCAAAAGGCCATTATACTGATGGGGCTGAATTGGTGGACAATGTTTTGGACGTTGTGCGGAAGGAAGCGGAGGGCTGCGACTGCCTGCAAGGGTTTCAACTCACCCATTCGCTCGGAGGTGGCACGGGTTCTGGAATGGGCACGCTGCTGATTTCGAAGATTCGTGAAGAATTTCCGGACCGTATCATGGCATCGTTTTCTGTGGTTCCATCACCGAAGGTTTTAAAAATCATCTAATTATTATGCTTATTTAAAATATAAGGTTTCTGACACTGTGGTCGAACCTTACAACGCCACCCTTTCCGTCCATCAACTTGTTGAGAACACCGATGAGACCTTCTGCATTGACAACGAAGCCCTTTACGACATTTGCTTCCGTACATTGAAACTTCCAAACCCGGGTTACAGTGAGCTCAACCATCTTGGTATTGTTTCATTTTTTGTCAGGTTTAATTCCTATTTTAGTGTCTGTGACAATGTCCGGCGTGACAACTTGCCTTCGTTTTCCTGGACAACTGAATGCCGACCTTCGTAAACTTGCTGTTAACATGGTTCCGTTCCCGCGTCTGCACTTTTTCATGCCTGGGTTTGCGCCGCTTTCCGCAAAGAGTGCCTCTGCGTACCAAGCTTGTTCTGTCGCTGAACTCACTAAGCAAATGTTTGATGCAAAGAACATGATGGCCGCGTGTGATCCGCGCCATGGCCGTTATTTGACTGTTGCGGCAATCTTTCGTGGCAAGATGTCAATGCGGGAAGTTGATGACCAAATGATGTCGGTCCAGAATAAGAACAGCTCGTACTTCGTCGAATGGATCCCGAACAATGTGAAGACCGCTGTATGCGACATTCCGCCCCGTGGCCTCAAAATGTCGGCTACCTTCGTCGGCAATTCCACTGCCATTCAGGAGTTGTTCAAACGTATTTCGGAGCAGTTCACTGGTTTGTTCACAAGTAGGAAGTACGCTCGTCAATCCGCTCATATTTAGCTATGTTCCGCCGTAAAGCCTTCCTCCATTGGTACACCGGTGAGGGAATGGATGAGATGGAATTCACTGAAGCCGAATCGAACATGAATGATTTGATCTCCGAATACCAGCAGTACCAAGACGCCACCATCGACGATGAGGGCGAATACGAGGCGGAAGACACCACCCAACCGATTGCTTGATATAGCCTTTTAGATCATTTATTTTTTTCTATAAAATTGTTTGGAAACTTTTTGCTATAAAATTGTTTGGACTCATGTTTAAATTTAGTCTTCTACGGCCATATATTATGTTTTTCATTTGGGTAGTTGTGGCATTTCGTTTATTGTACAATAGGATAAGGAAAAGGCAAATGTTCTTTACAATACCAAGAATATATTTATTTCGTGTATGATAGATGATCGTCATCTTGTGCATTACTTCCACTAATTGCTCCTTCGTTTGTTGTTGTGAATTCATTGGATTCTTCTCCAGTACCGTTCGCTTTTGTCGTCCTCTCCCTGAGTGCCATTCTTACGGTCATCAGCTGTGTAAGCAACTGCAATTGTTCTGTCCGTCCACTCTCTAGCCTTGTTGTGTCGCCGTCTTTTGCCATTAATTCGTCTGCATATCTCCGCGTTATTTTTCTTTCTTCGTCATCATTGTCGTCGCCTTTACTCATTCCCCTCCACTGGTCTCTTCCGTTGTCCATAGGAATAGCACAAAACTGACGTGCGAGCTGCACAAGGCGCGGGAAGCGTTCGGCATTAATGCGCCACCAGAAAAGCAATTCAGCCAAAGAGAGGAAACGCGCTGAGAGGGACGGAGATAGAGCAGAGGACGGGTCGGCGCTGTTGTTGTTGGTCGACGGATGGCCCAATTCGAGACGGGCCGTGTCCATATAATTAGTTACTTCGGACTGAAAGTGGGGATATGCAGTGAAATCAAAGTACCACGCGAAAACAGTAGCATTTTGAGCACTTCTCTGCATGTCTGACCTGTATATCGTCTCTCGTCGTTTTTGTCTTGACTCCGTCGCTTTCTACGCTGCCCGCTTCATCAACAAAAGTCTCTTCACCGTTTTCACATGCCTGCCTTATTTGTTCCCTCACCATTTCAGCGGTTTCATGCCATTTAGACTCTCCGAAGAAATCTTTCTGCCTTTCCTCTGCCCTTTTCGTCACGCATAAATTGCTCGGATTTAGAAAAAGGGCCATCCGTGCTGTTTCCATTTCAACCAATTTGCGCCGTTGGAATGTCCACATCAGCTAGAAGCAATAAATTCATAAATTCAACGCATTTACGATTAGGGAAAATTGCCTGTAATTTGTTCAGAAGTCGTTGCTCGAGTCTTCTGATTGGAATGGGGCCACTTCCGTACTTTTTTTCCTCGACATTTGTCCCTGTCTCTTCTTGATTGTCATCAGTTTCGATCATAGCATTTTGTTCTTCTTGCAAGAAACGATCAATGCGATCGACCAATGTGGGAATCAAAACGGAGAAAGCATCCGCGTGCAGATTGTCATTCAAATTCTGTTATGTACGAATTTGATCTGGAAATTCTTTTGTCAGTTTTCACCTCTTCGACGGCTTTCTCAAAACGTTTTTTTAACGGTGTGACAATTTCCGGTGGGAATTCGAGCCTATCCAACTCCGCGCAAGTGCGACGCATAAGGTAGTAAAACGAAGGCATTCCTGGCACGTCCAATTGGTGGCACAACTCCTCGAAGTCGGCATCTCCGTCGTGCACAATTGCGGAAATTTGCCAAAGATGAAGTCGGACAGGGCCCATCTCGAAGCACTGCCGAAGCGCATTCGACATTCCCGACGGGTCGGAGCAATCGAAAGCAAATTGGCCCAGGGATTGTGAGCAGAGAGAGAAACAGTCAGACAACTTTTGGGCAGTTACACTGAAAAAACAATAAACAAATTATTATTAAAACATTTGTAGTGAAAATGTGCAGAACCAAAGAAGAGCTGTCTGTTTGGGATTGTTCAGCTCAATTTTGCTCAACATCAGCACAAAAAATTCGTTGTTAAAATGCTTTTTTCGCTCCTCCAGAGTGTCGACGAATAATTTTGGGACCACCCTTTGGAGAAGAAATGCGGGCGAAGGCAAACACTGAAAAGGCATTTAAACGAATCAGGAGGAAGAAAAGCACTCACTTTTGGCTTGGATTGGTTAATATGGAGAAGGGACGAGAATGTGGGGGAGAAAAGGAGGAGCCGATGAAAGGACAACGCATTCTCCTATTAAAGAGGGGATGGAGGATAATGAACATTAAATGTGACTTTAAAAAACAGTAAAGACAAGAATATTGCCTTAATTTGATCGAAGATTATCACTTTGACTGACCAAAATGAATTCGCTCAGTGTTTGTGCCAATTCCCACTCTGTGCCCATTGTCAGCTGCTCGTTGTGCCCCTCCTCGTCATCCTCCTCCTCCTCTTCTTCTTCGTCCATCATTGTGCCGTTGTTCCCCTCTTCCTCCTCCCCTCTGTCGTCCTCATTGAGCATGATGGACTCGTCGTCTTGCTCCGTCCCTCTTTTGCTGCTGCTGGTCCCCTCATATTCCTGTTGTTGTTGTTGTTCCTCCTCCTCCTCCCGACGTATGCCCAACAGTTGGTCCAATTCCCGATTCTGCACCGGCTTACAATCGACGGTCACCATAGGCGGATGGGTGAGCGGAATTTCGACGGCAGAAGGTGATGGGGAGGAAACGGACTGTTGCGGATGGTGGTGGTTGAACGGAGTCGAGGCAGAGGAGGAAAAAGGTGGCAAATGGCGATAGGAATACTGCTGCTGCTGACTTTGATTATGGTGGTGGTGGTGGTGAAAATTGTTGTGAAGGAGTGCCGTGGGTGCTGCTCGGAGTGCCTGCTGATGCTGCTGCTGAAGGCGGAGATGGTGCAGAGGCAATCCCCGCGCGGCGTGCGAAGGGATGGCACCCTTTTGCTGCTGATGAATAATGCCGTCGCCACTCAACGCAAAAGCGTTGGCGCTTCTGCGCATCTGTTGTTGTTGTTGAAGGTACAGCTGACTCTGCGGGTGGACAAGGTGATAACCGCCCGCGGAGGGGAGGCGATGATTTTGGGCCGGCATCCGATTGTGTCGTTTCAAATGGCGCCATAAGCTGGACCTTCAAAGTGAGAAACGGATCGACCTGCAGCTGATCAGAGAAGGCAGGGGCAATTGATTGTCCCTTTCTTCGGCTTACGTCTGTCGCGTGGGCCCCACTTTCAGTTTCTCATTGCACACCAAACAAATCGCGTTCAGTCCTTCCAGTCTGAACCGATTCCACACTTCCGATCGGACCACCCGATGCTCTCCACCGCTAATCCGACTGCTCGTTGCATTTTCTTCTATAGGCACATCATTTTGTTGAGAACAAAAATTGTTGTTTTGGCGTCCGTACATTTAAATGCTTGAAGAAGTTTGGTACAAATTTAAATTACTTATTGTTGGAAAATAAATTCAAAATTTAACGAAACACCCTTTTAACTTTGACTGATAGGAAGAGAGAAACAATTCAAAGATTATCTGTGAAAGATGCTCAAAAATCTGTTTTAAAAAGCGAAAATGAAAAATGTTTTGTTTAACACTGACAAGACCAGCCCATTCCCTTCTCTTCATGAGACTACTCGAGAGAGCAATGAAGCAGCAGAAGGGAAGGGGCGACAGAGACACTCACTGACTCTCTCACTCCCCGGGCGTGGGAAGGGAGGCGAGGCCGTGACGAGCTCAGTCACCCTCCCCCCCCACCCCCGCCCTCCCTCTTCAATTGCACCCCTTCCACCATTCTCCCCCCCCATTCGGCGGACGGAGAGTCAGAAGAAGAGCACACACAGAGACAGAGACAGCAAGCGAAGACGGGCGGACGAGATAATAATGCGAGAAGAGCAGCAGCCAGCGGAACAGCACAGCGAACGAAAGCCGACAACGCACAACAAAACATCGCATCGATTCATTCGCTCGAGGAGAGAGGCGGGAGACACATTTGTGGTGGAGAAAGAGGGGAGAGGGGGGGGGGGGGACTACTCGAAGAAATGTGAAAGAAGAAAATGGGACGAGGGGGCCGGGGGGACGAAGGTACATTTATACAGCACAGCAGAGGAAGTGATGAAATGAAGCATTTAATGTTCAAAGGAATGCAAGTTGAAGCAGCAGTTTGAATTTGGCAGTGGAAAAGCGGAGAGAGTGCCAATCGGAGAGAGAGAGAAAAAGACATTGACTCATTTTTTGGATATTATTTCTAAGCCCAATCACTTTGAAAAGTAAACTCAAAAAAACAACGATTAGCCAAATCATCAAATACCAAATATTGCTGCGAGGGATTTGCACTTTTGTTTCACTCGTCATCTGTTGAAAAATCACCCGGATCAACACATTGTTGTGTTTATCATCATCAACGCTTTTCCCATCCTCACCAATGCATTCATTCGTTCTTCAAAAGCGCAATGGATAAAGGGAGGGTGGAGGGTGGGGGGCGAGGAGGGACTGTTCAAACAAAGATTGGACGGAAGAATGGACAACGACGGGAGAGAGAGGAGGAAAGAATGGGGACAGACACAGCGCCGGGGGGGGGGGCACTGCATTTGTTATTCATTCACTCATTCGATCCTCCTCAGTTCCCTGTCAAATACGCCTCCTTACCTGCCCTCTCGCGCAATTTGTCCTTTTTTGATCGGAAATGATCGGAGTAAGGCACCATCGATCAGATTTTCCTGCCCATTCTTCGCACTTCGCTTGTGCCATTCGTTCGGAAGAAGCGGAGGACGGCGCAGAAGACCCATTGCAAGAGGTGACTCCGATCACTTTCTCCAAATGACCACCCGCCCTTTTAATCAGCATAATGCCGCCCTGTCGGTTCTGTGGTGGACCAATTCGGTGTCCCTTCCGGTATTGGTCGGCACAAATTTGAATTTTAAACAATTCCCATTTTGTTTTGCCCTTTGGGTTATCGCTACTGTCGGACTTCTCTGCAACGGGCTCAACCTTTTGGTGTTGGCAACATCGGAGGCCCGTCGGATGCCATCCTGGTATCAGTGTCTATTACGCAATTGGCTGAGTGCCTTTGACTGTGCCAAAGCACTGAGCGGATTAGTCGCGAGTAAATCGGTCACTCCCCCTCCCTTAGGCACTTGTTGGTCTCTTTGGCTCTGTTCGATTCGCTTTTCCTCCTCTTCGCTGTCCTCGAGCTCACTCCGACCTCCCTTTTGCCCACCCTTTCTCCCCATGCGGCTTATTTGATCTCTGTCCATACGCGTGCCGTTTTGATCATTCGAATGTTCGCCTCCGCGTTTTACAAAGCGTCCATTCTGTTCGTCGGCAATAATTTGGCTTATTCGCTTTAAACCCCCGACAGAATTGTGGTCGCTTTTAATGTCGAGCGCTATTTGTGCGTTTGTCGTCCGCTTTGGGCCCATCGCGCGCGCCTTTTAGTCGGCGGGGGAAAGGCATTTGCCGTCGTTGGCGGTGCGTTGGGCCTCGGATTGGTGTGCAGTGTGCAATGGTAAGTGAGTGATTGGGAATAATTTAAACTAAAACAAATAACAAATAAGGCCATTGGCATGGACAGTGGTGCAATGTGAGAGGCAGCAGCAGGAGGAGGAGGAAGGGGAGGAGGGCCAACAGTGGACGGTGGACGATCAGTTTACGGTGCGAATTCCTACTTCCCTCCCCCATTTAATATCTGATCAAATCTTTCAAATTTTTTTTTTTTTGACAAGGTGGTTACAATTCGGCAGTCACAAACACTCCAAGTCGGTGAAGGGATGGACGGACACAAATGGTCCGTAAACAAATTCCCGCCATTTTTACTGGTGGTTCGACTAAAACAATCATAAATTTTCTCATATTAACAAATAAAATATTCTTGGTATTATGACGAGTTTTAGTCGGAAATCGGTGGGCATCCTGTGGATAATAAAAGGAAATGCCATTCATTCATCGCTCACTCTCCCTCCCCCCCCCCTCCCCGCCCACTCATTGTGTCCCCCTTTCACTGTTCCTCTACTCTGAAGGCCTATTATCGTCTGATGGATTGGCTGTCCCTGTTGCTGTTCAATTTGGCTCCCATCCTGCTCCTGTCCGTCCTCAACTGTCAGCTCGTCTTCACCCTCCGGCGCATCGTTCGGCGCGACTCTTCCGCCTCCACCGGCACCGCCACAACTGTCGCCGTTGGCGATGAGCGCGGCGGCGGAATGGTCTTTGGAAATTTGCCGCGCCAATTGACATTTCATAAAATGATGCACAAATGTTTGTTGCAGGTACTGCTTGAACAAGGCCATGCCCAGCCGACGCAGCAGCAGCAGCAAAGACTGAATGCAAATGCGATGCTTTTCGCGGTTGTGCTTCTTCTGTTCATTTGCATTGGACCACAAGTGCCGGCCCGCCTCCTTTACGAATGGTGGGACGGAATGCCAATTTTTTTTTCAAAATTTGCTTATTTAAATTCCAATCCAAAGGCATGGCCATTATTATGACACCGGCGCCGTCCTCTACACGTGCATCAGTCAGCAGTTAGTGTTTCTGAACGCCTCTCTGAACTTCTGTCTGTACTGTCTCGTCTCGCGCCGTTACCGTGCCCTTTTGCGTGATACCGTACTACGCCTGCTTGCCCATTGCCACTGGCGTCCGAAAGAGCGTAATTGTGTGCCCAAATTGGGCCAACGGCAGTGCCATAAGAGACGACGCGCCCAAAGGAGGGAAAGGCCACGGCAGCAGCAGAGCACTTCGAGCAGTACGGGTGGGTCAAGCAGAGCAGGGGAGGAGCAACAACAGCAGGGGGGACGGACAGTGATGCCATTGTTGGAGATAAAAGTGGCCGTCGGCAGAACAATTGGCCAATGACCAAAACAATTTGAAAGCTTTTGTTTATTCGCATTTGAGCATCTTTTCCCTCATTCTTTCTTAAGTCGCTGATCTCACCTAATATTATTCATTTGCATAAATATTTGCTGCGATTGTTTTATTTTTTATAATTCAAAAAGGTATAAATCTACAAAAATGCACAGTACAAAAAAAAAAGAAAAAGATCGTAATGGCACCACTTTCAATTTAGGGTTCTTTTCCAATAATCACATGACATACCCCGGAATGTATTTGACCCGTCGAACAGAGTCAGTCCGTCAGCAGACCGGTCATTTGGGTAGACGAAGTGCCAACCGTTGAAGGGGCGATTGAAGCGGCACCGTTCGAAGGGACACCCAATTGGCCGTTTCCATTGGGCGGCTCGTCAAATTTGCTCTCGCGCACGGACTGAAGGGAAGAGGAACGGGAACGGTTGCGTTTGGAGAGAGTGGCGGGGCGACGACGGACGAATTGGTCGAACATCGAATTACGATGGGGCGAAGCCCAAAAGATGGAGAACATGGACAGCAGCAGCAGCTCGGCAATGATACAAAAGTTGCAAATGACTGAAAACGGCACCACCGAACAAATGAAAAAAAAAAGATAAAATTTCCCAAATTTACAGCGGGCATTGTCCTGGGGGGAAAGCAAAGCGGCGCAATGAATGACGCCAAAGCGAAGTAAAATATTTTGGAAAAGAAAGGGCTGTTGCGCGGTGAAAAAGAGCAGGCCAAAATCGACGAGACGGAAAATGCCACCAAAACCGAAACGGGACAATTCCTCCTAAAAATGACAATAGATAATTACAGTTAAATAGGGAAACGAATACGATAGAAAAGACACAAAACTTACCGATGTGACACGGGCCAAAGTGTGGACACCAAAAATTGCCAGCAAAAGGGAGGCGACGGTCGCCAAGTCAAAAAACTGGAGCCAACTAAAATTTTTATTCGAATAGACTTAAAGTAACAAGAAATAAATAAAGTGTGTCATTGAACCGATAAGCGTCTTCTCGAGCCTCGGCAACGACCACAACTTGACCAAATACGATCAAAACCCGGATGATTGGCGCTTGAAGAACGATCCATTCAAGTCGAGTCAAATTGACCCTGAAAATTTATCGAATTATCGACCAAAAGGTTGGCAATTTGGCCTAACTCTGTTGGATTCGCCCTGGGCAGACAATAAAGAAGACAGCAAAAGGGCGGACCGCGGAAATCTATCAGTTTTCCCTTGTCAGTAAGCGAAAGAGACAAAGTGGCACGCCCGCCGGACAACTGAAGTCGGAGAAAGTAAACAAAAAATAGGACAACATCTCTTTCAATAAGGAGGGAGCAAATTTAACTTTTAAATTAGAAAAAACGACTTTGAACTCCATTTTAACAAAATTAGGCAGTAATCAAACAATTACATGGCGCATCAGTGAAACGAGGACGAAAAGACAGAGGAGAAAATAGAGAAGGCCGAAAGAGGAGACGAGCAGAGCGGTGCGAGGACAAAACATTCCGACAAGACAGCAAAAGGTGCAGACCTAAAGGGAATGGAGGAAAAACTCCTTCGACAAGAACTATTAACAAAAATAATTAATTTAATGGGTCAACCAAAAAAAATAGACAAAATTTTAGCGTTTTTTTAATGTCGGTACCCCAAAATAACGAAATAGGAAAGAACATTAACTTACAGGGAACAGTGAGATGAGCAGGTAAAGTTTGTTGCGCCGCTGTTCCGAGGAGACGTAATTGAAAATGTACCACCATTGGAGCAAGGCAAGCAGAAAAACGGTGAAGGTGAGCACACTGCCAACGGAAAGCAGCACAATTTGGAAGGGTTCCAAGTCTTAATATTTGAGGAAAAGTCCTAAATTTGTCGGAAAAATTTTTACCTGCCAAAAATTCTCCTGCAGATGGTGTGTCGTTGATAAACGTTTGGTTGAGACAAGTCCCATTGATATTTTGTGGGAGGATTAACGTTTTAAGCCATTCCCAAGCGCGGCCAACAAAAGCCCAAAATTCGAAGCCCATTTTGGTATTAAATTAGTTCAAACATTGACAGAAAATGATATGATGTGAAATAACGAATATCGTTGATATGTTATGTTTAACAGGAAAAGTGAATTTTATTAACGACACCAGCAGCAACAGATGAATCAGCGGATGGAAATGGTTGTGTAAATGCAGCCAGGAAAATACGAGACTAAAAGTGAAAAAAAAAATATTTTATTAAGTTTAAAAAGACCTAAAAAAAGATTTATTATTTAAATGTCACTATGTATCAATGTGTAGATCATTAGAAAAATTTAAAAATAATTTAAAGGGATAGAAATAGCGATTTTTTTTAAATTAAAAAACCTAAATTTGACTTGAGTTTAAGCTTTAAGCTACTCTGACGCACTTTACTAATTAGAATAGTTTTGATGTTATTCATTTAAATTTAATATGAAGTATGATTCTAAAATCCTATTATGGGCTTTAATTTGAGTAGCTCGGGACCGGGAATTTTGGAAAACCCGGAACCGGGATCCAATTTTTTTGGAAAAACGGGAATTCCCGGTAAAATTCAAGCCAAAACGGGGTCCTGGTCCCGAGCTATTCTAGATATAATTTCTCCATTTGAACTGACTGATACGAAGCGATTGAAAATGAGTGAATTTGATTTGCTGAGGCAAGAGGCGGAGCAGCTAAAAAGCCAAATCAGGGTGAGGTCGGGTGGAAGGATAAACATCCCGAGCATTGATTAGTGCTTAATCAGGTTAAGGAAGCACGGAAGCGGGCCAATGACACTACATTAGCATCAGTGGCCGTCAACTTGGAGCCTAATGTTGTGCGCATTCAATTGACAAACCGGCGAACTCTCAGGGGACATATGGCCAAAATCTACGCAATGCACTGGGCGTCCAATTCGCGAAATTTGGTTTCTGCATCTCAGGACGGAAAACTGATCGTATGGGACTCGTACACGACGAACAAGGTGAGCACGACAAACCAAGCATTACACAGTGTCGAATTGACGGGATAATTTTTAGGTCCATGCCATTCCTCTGATTTCCTCGTGGGTAATGACCTGCGCGTATGCGCCCAGCGGGTCGTTCGTCGCCTGCGGCGGTTTGGACAACATTTGCAGCATTTACTCGCTGAAGACGCGCGAGGGAAATGTGCGAGTGTCGCGCGAGTTGCCCGGCCACACTGGCTATTTGTCTTGCTGCCGCTTCTTGGACGACAATCAAATCGTCACATCCTCCGGCGACATGACATGGTCAGCCCGACTCATTAAGGCTTAATGACCCTTCCCCTGTGGGGGATTTGGCAAATTTAATGGCGCCGTCGTTGATTGTTTCATTGTCCACTGTTTCTTGTTTCAGCGCGCTTTGGGACATTGAGACGGGACAGCAAGTGACCGCATTCACTGGCCACACGGGCGACGTCATGTCGCTGTCGTTGTCGCCCGACATGCGCACGTTCATCTCCGGCGCGTGCGACGCTTCCGCCAAACTGTGGGACATCCGCGAAGGGATGTGCAAGCAGACATTCCCCGGGCACGAGTCGGACATAAACGCAGTTTCGGTGAGGAAACCACAACCAAAAAATGCTCATCATTTGAGTGCCGTTGGATTATGCCAATGTCTCATCTTCATCTGATAGTTAATGATAATCCCAAAGGACGGCACTTTCATTCTACCGAATCCCCGGTCTAACATCAAATCACGAAAAAATCCCTGGTTTTCTATTTTCATTGCTCCATTTGCAGTTCTTCCCCAATGGGCACGCTTTCGCCACCGGCTCTGACGACGCCACGTGCCGTCTGTTCGATATCCGCGCTGACCAGGAGTTGGCCATGTACTCCCACGACAACATCATTTGCGGTGGGCCATTCAGTTAAATATTTTTGCTAATTAATCAACGAATTTTTTGTCAGGCATCACAAGTGTCGCCTTCTCCAAGTCGGGCCGACTGCTGTTCGCCGGATACGACGACTTCAACTGCAATATGTGGGACTCTTGCGGCAAGAGCGAGCTGGTCAGTTGGAGGGCAAAACAAATTTGTTAATCAATCCAAATATGTTGATCGCTGATCCGATCAATCAATAACCCCTTTAAACCCATCCTCTTCTGCGATCGATTATCCTCCTCACCCCCCCTAAGGAGTGTTGGCTGGCCATGACAATTGTGTATCCTGTTTGGGTGTGCCCAATGACGGAACCGCGCTTTGCACTGGCTCGTGGGACAGTCTTTTGAAGGTGTGGAACTGACTGACTGACATTGCTGCTGCTGTACTGCATGATGTCTCGTCGTGGATTTATCTCACATCACAGTTTTTACTATTTATGAGTTTTTCTTGTACATTTTTAACCGTTCGCCTATATCTCTTCCATATTTATGCCTATTGTCAACAAAAATAAAAAGAATATTTACACCTTTCAATACAAAATAATAAATTGAGGTCAGTTGTCGCCTTTGTCCCCTTGTGCTTTTCTCCTTCGTTATGTTCTTCTTCCCTTTTCCGTCTTTCCATTGTTTTCGCTGACATATTCCATCATCTTTTTGACCATTGTGAACACTTCTTTCCCTATATGTATGACCGACCTTTCGTTGTGCTCCCTCCAATAATTCATTCACTTTTCTTACCACTGGGCTCAATTTGTCCTGGTGGGATGGCGAATCCGTGAATTTCACTAAAATTTGAATGTTGTTCAATGAACTATCTATTTATTCCAAATTGGGCTATTTTGAGGGGTAAATAAACCTTTCGACATCTTCCGGCCTCAGCTCCACTCCGTAAATGTAAGGAACACCGCGATACTTTAATTGCTTCTTTCAATTACCCTTTTGGCAATTCATTTAATAATCAATCACCTGCCAATAGTCAATGCTTGTCCCCGAGGCGGGGTAAAGCAAATCGGCGATGGTGCCAAAAGTATATTCTGTGCCGGTTGTTTTACGAATTGAGTCGATGACTAATGTAGCCAATTTTTTCTATTAAGTTTTGAAGGGGTTTTTTTTTTGCTTGCAAATGTTAGTCCAAAATTCGACCTGTTCCCAATGGTTGGACGGCTTCACGTTGGAAAAGCCCCACGGGGACAGCACCAATTGGCCGTAACTGTGCAACGAAATGTACGCCACCAGCCGACCCAACTCGGGGCTCAGAAAGTCCTTCACCGCGCGCACTTCGGGCTCACTGAACGGCGCGCGGCCCGGGTAAATGTTGGAGCAGGGACTGCGCGAGGCGCCGGTTTCTTCAAAAAGAATAAAATGCAAAAAAAACAAATAAAAAAGGGCACCAATTTTTACGAGGCCTAATGGCCCACTCACCTGCCCAGCGGTAGTCCCAGTTGCGGTTGGCATCGGCACCTACGCACCATTTGTGCAGCGATTCGTTGCGGGAGCGCGTTTTGCGCCACAGCCGATCCCGACTCATGGAGAAGGCGTAGCCGTCGGGATTTGCGCAGGGAATGATCACAAAATCGAACTGACGCAGAACGGACGCATTGACAGACGGCGCCGAGGGGGCGGAGGAGGGAAAAGACGGGGAGGGATTTGCAAGGGAAGGGCGATGGTGGGAGGAGGGAGGGCGCAACAGCAGCTTGTTCCACAGGGAGATCAGCTGGGAAATGCCGGCGGGGGAGAGGGAGCGTTAATCATGACCAATTTGGCTGTTCTTCTCACTCACTGTGTTGATCAGACAAAGTGCCGCCGCGGGCGCAATCCATTCCCTGTCCAAATAGGCAAGCCAATGAATGGGCCGTTCCTTGCTTATGGTGCTCACCTGGCATGGACACCGGCATCAATGTACACCAGATGACGTCGGTTCTTCTCCTCTCCCTCTTTGGCGGTGCCGTCCCTGTTGTGCCCAATCTGTTTGGGCCATTTCTCTGGCAAAACTATCAAACTGTTGGCTGACCCGCACTCCCAGCAAATCTCGGCCCTCGAACGTCTTGGTCAAATTGATCAGTTGGACCACTTTTGGATTGTCTGCCGCCACTCTCCGCAGATACTGTTCCATCTGATCAATTCACTTTTGGCATCATCTGATCAGTGATCAGTGTTCCCCCCCCCCTCCCTCCCTCCTCTTAAGTCTCACTTTGGAGTACGAATTGTACGTGTGCAGATCGATCGTGTTCTTCTCCTCCTCCTCCCCACCCTTTTTTGATGTGTCTCCTCTCCCCGTTTCCGTTCGTTTCCTCCTCCGTTTTCTCCTCAATCGCTTTCTCTGAATGATTGCATTCTTCTCACTGTCAATGTCCTTTTGAATGTCTTTGCGGATCAGTTCAACAACAAGGGATTCTCTTTGTGCCCCGCGGCGAAGTGCCGAAATGAATGCCTTTTCAATGGTTGGCGCCACTAAAATGTCGGCACTTTTGCGCAAATGGTTGGGCAATGCCCAAATGTCCAACAATGGCGGCTGATTGTGCTGACAAATAATTATAAAAATAACAATTTCGCTAGAACTGACTTTAACCAACCGACAGTTCGTTCAGCTTCATCTCCATCTCTTCCAACCATTGGACAAAATTTTCCGTGTCGGCGTACGGTGCCAAGTGAATACGGTACAAATTGTACCTAATCCGTGGCAGTGACTTTGTCCCAAAATGACTTTTTACCCGTTATATTTGACGGAAGACGGCATGGAAAAAGAGTGGCAAAAATATGTGAATAAGCACAACAGCAGAAGGAAGAAGACGATTTGTGAGCTGATGGCCCGCCCAAATTGGCCCATTTAGTAACAACGACCAACGAAAAATCACTCTTTGACCATTTCGGCACGGCACTTACAGAGAGAGAGAGAGAGAAAGAGAGGACCAATTGAAAAAGCAAAAAGATGAAATGGCTGAATTTTGTCGTTTCTTTCTTCTTTGGTTGGCTCGTTGCCCGCCGGAGTTTTCTTTGCCAAAAATTCGCCCACTTTTAGCCAAATTTTGTTGATGATAAGAAGGGAATGAATGAGTGAATGCTCCTTTCTTCCTCTATCAGTGCATAAAAAATGAAAGCGTTTGGGAAAATTGAGGTGGTGGACGAAGTGAAAAAAAAACGGATGGATTAATGTTTAATTTGATAATTAATTGTTTGGAAGGGAAAGGCGGTGGACGACAGTCTGAAGAAAGTGCGAAATAGAGGGTGGGGAGAGTATAAAAACCATTTGAACAAAAGTGCAATTGCCATTTTTAGAGAAATATTTGGGGTGGGAGGGGGGGGGGATAAAGCGGACCCAACGAATGAGGGGGAGGGGGGAAGGATCGAGAGAGGGGAAATAAGAGAGGAATAATAATAGCAATGGACAATGAATGCTCCCTCTTTCTCGGCCTGCCAATGCGTTGCCCCCTCCCCCGCTATTTGCTTCTCCCCCCCCCCCCCCCGCGGTCTCTCTCTCTCTTTTTGTTGGTCCTCCGACCAATTTTCTCCCCTTTTCTCCCGTCGCCCCTCCTCGATATAATCCCATCCTGCTTCTTTACTTTCCCGCAAACTGATAAAAAAAAAATCGGTCTTTTGGACTATAAATAACAACCTTGAAAGCAAAATAATTTCATTTCATTTTATGAGTACAGTATTTGGCGTGGAATTACCGTGTAAAAATGCATTGTATTTTTTTTTTCACTTTTTATTGCTAATTAATCAACCGACCATTTGTCCATTATTCCATTGTCCGTGATGCGATGTTATCTCTTCCGCTGTGCCCCGAGGGGCTGCCCACTCACTCTTTGTTCCTCGAGGGTCGGTCCTCCCTAATCTGATCCAATCCCCCCCGCCCCCGGGGGATTCCGTCCCCCATAAATCGCCGTCCCTTTAATGTCGATCCCACCCTATTGCTCCCACCCATTCCCATAATTTGTTTTATGTTTCCCTCCCCCGGGCTCACTCTTTGCTTCCCATTGAACGACGACCACGACGACGACGTCCTTTACACAAATGTTGTTGGTCCACCGTTGGGATCAATCACTTCACAATTCGTTTTCCTTTCTCGGCATTATTTGCTTTGACTGATCAGCCGGTCGTACTTTGTTTCCGTTTACACCTTTTCAATTCTCAACTTTCAATTAGCATCAATTTGTGTTTGCCGTCAACCTTTTGGGAGAATCCGCCATTCTCTCTCTCTTTCTCTCTCTCTTTAGTGTATCCGCCCTTATTCCGTCCCCCACCCCTTCCCTCTTTTTCCAATCGCTTTTCATGCCCCCCCCCTATCCCCCCAACATGTCCCTCCCCTTCCCTCTCTTTCTCTCTCTAAAATCCTTCCCCCCGTTGCACCATTGGATTGATATATTAATACATCCATTCAATTCAACCTATCCCACCCCAAATCAAATTGTGCCTTTTTTGGCTAATAAATTATTATACTCTCTCCCATTTCATTCCGTTGCATTCCCCCCCCCCCCCCCCCCCCCCCCCCCTCTCTTCGCAGTCAGTTCATCATTCACTCATTCGTCCATTCATTGTCAATTTCCACGAGTGCCCCTTCTTCCCCCCCCCCTCGCCCTTTTGTCGTTCGTGTCGCATTTCCCACCTCCCAACAATCACAACAAACGCAATCGTCCAAAAGTGTTCATCAATGGGCGAGTGAGTGGTTGTGCACTTTTGTCGTTTGATTGCATATCCCCGTGCAAAAACATTGCCTTTTAAGTCAAATATTATTGCCTTTTTATATCCCTTTGCGTTTTTCCCCATTTTGTTCCCAATCAAACAACTTTTTACCCCACCCCTCCCTTTGTCTCCCTCTTCTCCGCCCCCCCCCCCCCCTCCTTCCCCTGTGTTTCAATTTAATCTTCCCCCCCCCCTACGGCTCCCGAGCCTCCCCCCCCCCCCCAATTCGATAATGTGCGAGCCCAATTGGTCGCTGATCATTGCCCCCCCCCTTACTCTTTGACGGGAAAAGACAAAAATAAAGGCGCGCGGGGAGGCGGAGATGCGGAAAATCCCCCGCCTCCTCCTCCCCGCCTCTCTCCCTTTCTGCTGTTGGGGTATTTGTATTTGTACAGATTGAGCGGCAGCCGCAATTCATGCGCAAGATTGAAAATGGAGGGGGGAGCAAAGCTTTTAGCACGGAATGAAGCAATTTTTACAGAAAAAAACAAAAGGGAGACAGTTGATTTTAGTCAAATTATTACTAAAGTGCCGAACGGAGGCACTAATTAATAAATTAACCGATGCCACCGAATGACTTCAAAAGCCTTGGGCCTTTCACGCCACTTTGTCCCTATTCCCGGCTGAGTGCCGCCGCCTCGCGTCCGTCCTCCTGGGGCTCGACAGGCAGCAGCCGATGGACGGACGAAGAGGAGGAGGGATGGACATGGAAGAAGCGGACGAGAGGGGAGGAGGAGGACGAGGGAGTGTGGAGGAGGAGGAGAAAGAGCGGAGAAAGAGTGGCGGAATGCGAAAAAGTGAGGAGAATGGACGAAGAGTTGACTCGACTCAGAGAGGCACCAGTGACGGTAATCAGCGGGGGACAACAGCAGGGGCTCATTGGAAAGAGACCAAATGGACGAATGGGCGAACTGGGACTGAGAAACCTGGGGTTCAAATGGGAGGGACGGAGATGACTTGGACTCAATGGGATGGGACAATAGGGGGGGGGGGGGGACTGAGACGACTGGGGTTGGGGTAAGACGCCGTGTTGGGACTGAAAGGAACAGCAAGGGTATTGTGTTAATTGGCCAAACCGCATTTACTTATCCATCCAACCCAACGAAGTGAAGACGGTCAGCGGGCCTGGCAAGTTCGCGCTTAGCATCGACATGAACATCTTCCGCCCGGAGGACATCGAGGTCAGTCTGTCCGTGGTAATTATCCTTTGTGGTGATGGACTAATGGAGGGCATTTGCAGGTGCTAATGAGTGCGGGTCGTGTGGTGGTCAATGCCGAAAGGGAAGTGTCTTTGGAGCAGCACACTTCGGTGGTCCGTCGCTTCCGACGAACCGTTGGCATTCCGGACGATGTTGGCACGGACGCAGTTGCAGTGCATATGAGCGGGTGGGGTTAATCATAGGAAAAGGGAAAAAGAAGACAGACTGACAGTCATTCTCGGCCTTCGCTTTTGGGGTGCCATCATTATTTTATTCATTTCTTTAGGCGCGGCATTTTGACAATAACGGCACTTCGTTGCGCGAGGCGTTCATTCAATGGAAGGTGATCAGAGCGGCATTAGGTGCCGTTGATTGACCGAAATGATCAGACTAAGGCGATGCTTCTTCCTTTGAATTTCATCCATTTCCGATCGATCATTTTGCACAATTTCCCATTTTTTTTTGTTCCCTTTTCACTTTCTCGCAATAATAATTCGTTTTCCAATTGTCCCTCCCCTCTTTCCCATGTCTTTAATTATCTTTGATAAATTTGCAAATTTATAATTGTACAAAAAGCATTTTTTTTTCTCAGAAATGTCCCTCCCTTTTTATTGCAGTCCTTTCGTCGTCATTGGCAACGAAAATCCACCCAAAATTCACTTTGAGCTCAGTCCGTCTGTTCTATGCCCTCCAATTCAAATTCCTACTTTTTTCCATTTTTGTCGTACAAATTCGGACATTGTCGCAAAATTGAATAGATTTATAAATAAGTTTTTCTCTAATAAATCGTTTATTGTGGGGTATTATTATAATTTGATGGAAATATCAATTATTTGTCTTTTTGGGTGGTAAAAATGTCAAAGCATTGCCCCCCCCCTTTTTGTCCCTCTTTTTTGCTCTCTTTGCTTTTTCCCGGTTGAGTTTCTTGCCCCCTCTTGTGACTTTGGTTGGTGTTCCTCTTGCTGCTGTTCTGTGAGCAATTCCCAAATGACAAATTTGTCGCACATTTTCATTCTCTGCCAAAGAAATTTTCACATTGGAAATGCTCAAATTCTTTTAAATCAAATGAAATGATTGTTCAATTTGGCAGTTCTTCCCCCTGAGCAATTCACACAGAATTCTTCCGGCAAATCCGCGCCCTCCGCATTTTTCTTTGCTCTTCACTTCCGTCTTCATCATCCCATCCCAATTATTCATCATTAATCCATTTTGGTTCTTCCGTTGTCCCCTCTTCGCAGTGTCCACGGATCGTTTCTGTCCCATCGGTCGTCGTCCCTCCATTTGGCCCCTTCGGGAATTTGCCGCCGTCCGTCGCCAACCCCAAAGGGTTGCCGTGCCCTCATCGTTTCATTCTGCTGCCAATCTCTGCTGAAGAAGCGCATCAGCTAACTCACACTTTGGCAGGTAAAAATGGCAAAACTCTGTTCCCACTTTTCACTTTTAAAATGGCCCTTTTTTCTGCCACAAAAACCTTTCCGGTCGAAAGTATTCGTTGTCCCCGAGGTATTTGCGGCGAATTGCCTCTTCGTTCCTCCGTTGTCGCGCTTCGTCCTTCGCTTTGTTTAAATGTGACGAACTTTCGCCCCTTTGGGCACATTTCGGGTCGCACGTGCCACGGCAACACCCCCACATATACCTTTTGGTGATAGGCGATTAGGGCCAATTTTCGTACATTTTTCTTATGCTGCAATGCCTCTCCCCCGCTACTCAACTGTTTGTAATCGGGATGGTCACACACATTTCGGAAAACGGAACAGTCGGGCCGACGGTCGTCGCATTCGCTGCGCGAATCGAAGCCGACCAATGCCGCCGGGGCGAACATTGGCCAAGGCACTGCCACCAAAGGAAAGGCTTAAGTCGAAACTCACGGGAAAAGAGGTCAAATTCGAACAAATTATGCTATGGCAAATACCTTGAAGGGTTAGCAGTTGCGTGGACACTGTGGAGATTTTACAAAAGTACAGTACCCAAAAAGCAAAGGCAATAAGTGAACTGATCAGCTGATTATTGTGGGGAAGACGCATCAATTGAGGGGGGCCAAATGCAAATTGAATTTGTTATTTATTTGTGTTTATGGGGCTCACATCCTTCGCTCCCCAATTTCCTTTTATTTTCGGTTTTTTTTTTTTTTTGTTCGTTGCCAAACAATTTGCTGTTGGGGCACAGCAAACAAAAACAGATTTTGGCGCTTGGCTTTAAGGCCGGGGGGGGGGGGGGGGAAGGGTCGGCTTCGGCTTCACCTCCGTCCCTTTCCCCTCCCCCGCCCATTTGTCAGCGAATGAAAGAAACGCAATGCATTGAATAAATTTGGCCAAGCCGAGCACCTTTCTGCTTCTGCTGCTGCCATAAATTTTGTTCAGCTTTGGTTTGTTTTTCAATTCTTTCACCCCCTCCCCCCTCCCTTTTCCCCCTTTTTCCCCTTCAAATATTTCGTTATATTTTAAAATTCATCGAATGAATCATTCCTCCCTCCCTCTCTCCCCGTATTTTTCGAATGGATTGCTTTGACTTTCCTTCCTCCTTTTTATGATAACGCCCCTCTTTTTTGTCCACAATTTTTGTTGATGATTTACCCTCCGCCCCCGTCTCAGTCATTCCATCCGGTTAAATGAAAAATCAAAATCAGTTCCTTCCTCTTACCCTTCCTTTCCCCATTTGTAATTTGATCCCCCCCCCCCCCCCCTACTGATCAATTTTTCTCGATAAACTTCGCTTTTTAATTCTTCGAATAATATCTGTGAAAACTTTTCCATAATTATTTGATAATGCAAATGTCCCATTTAATGACACTTTCTTTAAGTCGTCCCATGCGCTTAAAATTAAAAAAATAATCTAAAAAATTGTTCGTCCACTTCTGTATTCATTTTTGTTTGAATAGGAAGCTCTTTAAGGAATATTTTGAACAGTTTCTGTTTGTTTAGTTAGACGGGTTGGGTTCTTCATTTACCCCGCCCCTTCCCCAATAATAAGCGTATCCATCCACTGAATAATATTTGAATAATAATGTACTCTCTCATCATTCCCTCCGTCGTTTATTTGCAAAATCAGCCCCTATAGGTGAATGAGAAGGCCCCCCCCCCCTCGTCCCATTCCCCTCATTCTTCGCCACATTCTCGAAACCATTCTTGTTTCTCCTCAGTTCTATCTCCCCCACCCCCCGTCTCCCGTCCTCACAAAAATCGATCCCCCCCCCCTCCCAAATCCTCCGGCTTTATTCTCACGAATGAGCGAATGGAGTACCTAAAAAGACCGGACCAAATCTTCGCACATTCGTCAATGAATGACTATGACTCAAAATCTGGGTGCATTTTTACGATATTTTTTCAACAAATCCCATCATTGATCGTGTCCCTCTGCTGAGTGTGGCGGCGTGGCCGTGGCAGTTCACTTTTAACGCCAATAAAAACGCAGCTAACGCATGATCAACTGCTCCCTCTTTCTTCCGCTGGGTTTGCTCGTCCGTCGTTGCGTAACGACCGCGAAGAGCAGCAAATTCTAATTGATTATTTGGGCCTAATCCAATAAATAATGGCACTTTTTGCCCTCAGCGACCAATAATCCATTCGCCATTTCAATCGCCCACCCCGCTCCTTTCCTTCCCTCCCACAAACGATCGCATCATTCATTGCTGCTACTGTTGTTGCGTCCCCCCCCCCTCCCACCCAATGCGAATGCCTCCCCCCCCCCCCCTCCATTATTACCCCTCCCACACACCGCCGCCCCTCACACACCAATTAAAATGCGTACAAATTATATTTATCGCCTCCTCTCTGCGCACATTCATTCCCTCCTTCCCCCCCCCTTTCCATTCCAACAAATTCACATTTTTTCATTCTTCCGAAAAGCTTTTTCGCCCTCTTCAAATGGGCGACCTCATTCCACAGGAAGAAGAAATCTATGTTTTGGATTTTCAGCATCATTAAATTACTCTCCTCAACAGAATGCGTACCCAAAGGGTTACCTTTTCGCTTTAAATTCCCCCGTAAATTTTCATTTATTTTTCTCCGCTGCAAAAATCGCAAAAAAGGAATAAGGTTTTAAGTTCCATTCAAACGTATAACAAATCTTTTAGTAAAAAACGTCCGCCCCGCCCCCCGCAGATGATCCTCCTCCTTTTTTCCCTCTTGTTAGCGTCGTTTTTATTTGTTCGCTGGCGGCATGTTTTGAAACGCGTTGTCGTTTCTTCCCTCGCTCCGTTCTCCCTGCCAGCAATCATTCCCCTCTCCCTCCATTCATGCTCATGATGACTGTTTGTGTATATGTATGTGTGCGTCGTGGTGTTGGGTTGAAGTTGGGCGATGTGAGGGCGGGACGAGGGCAGCAGGGGGGAGAGCCAACTCTACCGCGACCCCCCCCCCCCCACCCCCTCACTCGCCCCTTACCCTCTCCCGCCTCCCCCTCCCTCCCTTTCTCCCCATTTGACCCCTCTCTCACCATTCACCACCCCCTGACTAAGCGTCATTCATCAATATGTACGCTAAATTTGTTCACACCTCGTTTTTGTATTACGCACATTCTGTTGGCTGTTCGTTTCCACTAAGGTTGAACAATGAAAGTACCAAAAAAAAAAGGTATTAATTGAATGAAAACTCAAACAAAACTTCGCATTTAAAGTTAATCGAAACCCCATAAAGGCATAAAGGCCAAGCAATTCGTTAAACACTTATAAACCCATCACAAATTCCCAAAAAATGGTTTTTGTCCACCAATCTCTGCGCCTTTGTCTCAAGGCCATTCGCACAGTGCAAAAACATGCCCTGCTGCTGAAGGGCATTTTCCCTCTTTTTTTTTGTCTCTGCTGCCGATGGCACCTGTCATTTCCGCCCTTTCCTTTCCATTTCCTGCCGATGGATGAATGACTAATGTCCTTCCCCCCTTTGCTTCCAAAATTTTTGCTCCTATTTATAGACAGACAATATGTTTTTCCGTTTCCCCCTCTAGTCTAAATTTAAAAAATATCAATTAAATAAAACTCAATTTAATAAATTTAAAAATATTTTTAGAATTTTCCCCCATTTTTTGTCATTATCCCAGCCCCCCCCCCCTTTCAGTATGTGTCTCGTCTTGTGAGTTTTTCTTGCGCATCTCTTCTTTTTTCGCATCATCCTAATCCGGATTTCCCCAACTTTCCCACCCCCTCTCCCATCGATTAAATCTCTTTTCTGTTGATTCTCTTCTCCCATTCACCCATGTGTTCGTTTTCTTGGGACTCCAACTCGTTTTTTTGTAGTTCGGTCGATGGTTTCTACTCATTCGTTCACTTCTTTCCTTCCAAATTAATTTATTTACCAATGGCAATTTACTTAAAAAAGCAATAAATTTCCTTTGAACATTTAACTATTTTCCTCTCGAGTTTTCTGCTGGTTTATTTTTTGCAACTACTTAACTTATTGTAATGTTCTACAACCATTCTTAAAATTCAAGAAAGAAACATTATTTTCTATTGTAATTTCGCTCTAAAAAAATCGCCACAATTGCTAACAAAGTGCGTGAATTGAAACGACAGCACCAAGTGAGGTGTATGCGCACAATGGACTACTTAGAGGTGGTGCCTGGACAAATACAATACACACCCAAAACATATATCGTGACTTACATTTCGGACATTTTTGACTCAAAAATCACAACTAAGTCGATCGGTCACAACAAACAACACCATTCACATTGTTCATTTTTCCAATTTTAGGCTGAGCCTTCCCCCTCGATCTCCAACGGCACTTTGCCATCCTCCTCCTCCTCTGTGGCCTCTCGGCTTTATCTCAATGGTCGGATGAACTCACGAAGAAATTCTTTTAATTCCGAACCCGAATTGATGAATTTCAACGACCACGACTCCATCTGCTCGGACTTCGGAAATGCCACTAATCAGGTACACAGAGAAACAGCAGCAAAATGAAGGGGGACAGAACAAAAAAAATTGGTTTATCATTTTCAGATGTCAATTTTGGCCCAAAAATTAAACGAATTGCAGGAGGAGAAGATGATGATCAGTGAAGAGAAGTCTCGGTCAGCAGATTGTTTTTATTTACAATTCCTTAAACAAAATTTCATTTCAGACTGCGGACAGATAACGCCGTTTTGCAGGAGAGAGTCCATCTGCTCGAGGAGCATTTGCACGCCACAGAACAAAGGTGACCGACTAAAGAAGGCATTTTTAAACTATTTTTGTTTTGTTAAATTTTCAGGTGGAGTGAAAAATTGGAAGAGGAAAAGGCCAAGTCGCGGGAACTTTCCCATCGAATTGAACGCGAACGACAGTTGGAGGCCGAAAGAGAGGCATTAAAGTGAACAATTGGCACAAATTGACAAAATGCCTAATATCGTTACCATTTGTTTTGCAGACATCAAATGTTGTCGAAGGAAGTGAAACAATTAGAAGTGGAAAAGGAGCGAATGGGCGGCGAACTGAGAGAGGCACGGCGACGAGTGGAGCAACTGCAGGAACAGCTCGCAGATGCGCAACAAGAGACGGAGAAGGCGCAGACGGAGCAGCGACAGTTGAGGAGGGAATTTGACAGGTGGGAAGACAATGGGAGAAAGGAGGGTAATAGAAGGAGAGGCGAAAAAGACGGGTGGGGGAAAAAGGGACAGAGGAGGAGAAAACAAAGGGGAAGGAAAGAGAGGATAAAGAGGGAGAGGCAGAAAAGGGGATAGGAAAAAGATAGAGGAAAAGGGCAAAAAGGGAGCGGACAGAGGACGAAGGGGAAAAGTGGGGCAAAGGGAAAGGAGAGAATCAGGGTCAGAGAGGAAAGAAAAGGATGCTAAAGGGGAATTGGATAAATTATGAAGAAAATAACATTTTCATGGACACAAATAGGGATCCACAGATCATCAGGGTAGATGTGCTCTTCCGTTTGCCCTTTTCTTTCTTCCTTTTTTTACGAATGGTGACAAAGTTCCAATAAATTTTCTTGCTATACTGTTTCTCCTTTGGTCTTTTTTTTCTCATCAGCCATCATTCATTTTCATCCCTTTGCGCGACAGATGCCCACACATCCCCCCCCCCCCCCTCTCTTCCTTTTCCATTCATCCCATCTCATCCCGACAAAAAACGCCCCAATTTATTTGACAAAAAATGGCTTAAAATGCCCAAATATTGACCAATGGGCTCTTTTCTGAGCTCAGCATTCTCAACCATTCTCCATAAATTGAAAAAAGCGCTCAGCAATGGCAATATGAATGACTGTGCTGATGATCCTTTTCGGTTTAGCTATCGCCGAGAGATGTCCACTCGAATGGAGGACAATTCGTTCTTTTTGGAGGAATTGGCGCGTCAGACGGACGAACTCCGCCAAAATGGGCTTGATTCGGTGCCAAGGCACGGCTCATTGACAGACAAAGTCAGAACAAACAAAAGAAATTTACGGGTGGAAAATGTCATTTCTATCTTTTTTCAGATCCTTCAGCTCGAGGAGGAGGTGGAACGGCTTCATTCAGAGAACCGTGAGCTGCAGGAGCAGTGCACGGATCTGCAAGCGCAGCTGTTGCACAGCTCAGTGGCATGTGGCAGAAATTTGTTGGCCGATGCGGGACAGCCGAGTTTGGCCGCTGAATTGAGTGGGACCGGTGGAATGGACCACCAAAGGGTAGCCATTTAACTTACCAATTTATCTCATCATTTGTCTTGGTTTAGATGTTGGACATCATCAAAGAGCAAGACATCGACAACCAAAAACTCCGAAATTATATAAACGGTCGGTTTGGAGGACACTCTGCATATCATGGACGCGAAATTATCACCGTTTTTACCCATTTAAGGCATTTTGATGAGAGTGGTCGAACTGCACCCCGAGATTCTCGAGATTAAGGACGACATGAACAACTCGGTGGTGTCAAACGGTTCCACCCAATCATAGCAATTAGCCGGCGACGCTGTGCACGAACGACGGCGAACAGACAATGAAACGGAGAGACGAGCCACGTCACAACCTGTGTCGCCATCTTCGTCTTCACTTGTAAGTGGAGGAGCACACATGCCGATAACTCTTTTCGATTCCCTGTGTATTTTTCACCAAAAAAGTGTGTGTCTTTGTTCAGTTTGCCCGAAGTGCGTTGGAACGACTCTCTCTGCGCCAACCGTCGTCCTCTTCATCGTCGTCTTGCCACCGTCAAACAGCGTCGCCGACTTCTTACCAAAAGGACAACGAACAACAACAGCCCAACAACTTTGTCTCCAGACTGTACAACTCAATTTGGAGTCCCCAGTGGACTCTTTTCCGCAAAGAAACAACCGTTGAGGACGGAAAGGAATGCGATGAAATTGGGAGGATTCCCGACGACCCGACTTCAGCCGTCGAATTTACGGAAGTTGATGTACACGAACCGAGCAAAGAGCAAAAGAAATGAGCTTAACTTTACCTTTTTTTTGTTTTCGTCATATCCCCAACATTTTTTGGCTTGATTGTATGGACAAACAAACTGTGATTTTCTAACTTAATCTTTATCAGTTTTAATGATTGTTTTTTTATTTCGACTCATTAAATGAAAGCTCAACAGTGGAATTTTGTGGACACCCATAGTGACTAAAATGGGCAATCTTGCAGAATGGGGGTTCCTGATTTAGCTCTGTAAAATTTAAATTTTGGCTGAAAATATGGTTCTAGTCGGTTTTACGCGTCCCATGACACTTTACGCGTCCCATGACATTTTACGCGTCCCAACAATAAAGTGTCATGGGACGCGTAAAATGTCATGGGACGCGTAAAACCGACTAGAACCGAAAATATTGCCAAATAGGTTTAAATGACACCGTCTAGTCTAAGATTTGGTCAAAACTGATTTTTTTTTATCAAATACGTACTCGTTTTCAATATGGCGCTGTCCGGTGCACAAAAATTGATCAATAGATCATTAATTTTTAGAAATGGGGAGGAGTGCAGCCTCGCTTACAGTAAACAAATATTATGAAGTTGCGAGGACGTTAAGTATTAGTTTTTTTCTAGTACAATTCCTAATAGACAGGTTGTTCAAGTAAGAAAGCGATAAAAATCAATTTAGTTTTAAAATGAACGACGAAATCATTCGGGAAACTAATTGTTTTATTCCATTATACACGAACAAATGAAGCAGTAGATACAGATTTAAGAAATATTTAAAATCCCAATCGGATATGTTTGGGATGCATAAATCACTCACCCATTGGGTGACAAAAGTTCGCGAATACTACGTGATCGGTTAAATAAGCAAAATCAGTTAAATGTTCACTTAGTTGCCAAAATCAGAATCGGTGTGGTGCTCACAATCAGCCGAGATATTTACCAAACACGCCCTTACGACGCTTCGGGTTCGCCGAGTCCGCTTCATCGTCGTCGATTTCCTGAATGGTCGGGCCAACACCACTGTTCGAGTAAACGATGTCCTCATCATGGCGACCGCCACCATTGCGACTGGCACGAACGCGTCTAAAAGAAAAACATTTCTCAAAAACAAACTTTTAATCCAAAAAAAGAAAACAATTGCAAATTAATCGTTTAATTGAATTGAAAATTAACTGTCAAACTAATTTATACAGGACAAAAATCCTTTTACCCTCATTTTTTTTTTTGTTATCCTTTTTGGTATTCATTTAGACCTCACTTGTGAAATATGTTAGCACAACATAAAATACCGGCTATTTTCTTCCTCCTCGTCGTCGTCCGGCACTGTGATAATTGGCGTCGTATTGCTGCCCGAGGTTCGGTGCTGATAGCCTGAGGTTGAACGGCCATTTCGTCCTCTGTTTCCGTTGTGCTGCTTTCCGTTTTCAATCGCATTCTGACGATTGTCTCTGCCTCCAAAAAAGTCCCCGACGGTTTCCCTCGCACGTGTTTGAAATTGACGGTTGAATTCCTCGGCCTCTTCTAAACAAAGTAAATTACAGTTAGAAAACTGCAAGTATAAATTTGCCTTCGGCGAGATTGTAAAACTTCTGCTGTTGGCGAACCCTCCCGTCTTTGTCCCGCTTTTTTTCGATCACATGCGAACGTCCGCCAATTGAATGACCAACAGTCATCTCCTCACGTTCGCCGTCTCGGAAGGCTCTAAGAAATAAAATTGTTTTTATTAGGTTCTATTAGTATAGTAGAAATAATCTCGTACAAAAATAAATATGTTAAGGAGACAAGTATGTTATCCCGCCGCCCTTCCCCTCCTCCCCGCCCCCTCTTCCACCTAGAGACAAGAGTGAAGCCGAAATGATAATCCGAAAAATTTTAATCAGACCAACTATTCCCTTCACGTCGCAACATAAATTCTGAAGAAATTCCTATGGTTTTGGTTTTTTTAAAGGTTAAAGAATAAAAATGCCCGACATAAAGAACACTAAATTTTTACAAATGCTGTTTGAATAATGTGTCTACAAGCAGTCTCCATGGAGTCCGTTTCGTTGAATAAAGGAGCGGCCAAAACTAAGGAAAAATACATACCATTCAAAAAAGATTTCGCAGGAAATTTTGTGCCCTTTTTGTCGGGCAAATTAAGTTTTTTATAACCCTCAAGGAATTCTTAGAATTTCCACGGTTTAAAGGCCATTTTCGAGTCTTTGGTTCGACATGAAGGAATGATCTGTGCAGTGTTATTATCTTTTTGGATCAGTATTCGATGATATTTTAATGCGAATTTTATCAAATTTTTAAAGTTCTGCTAATAGGTTACAACAACCTCCTGAAAACGTATTCGGAAAATGCATTAAATTTTTTTGAGTCATCTCTTCTCAATCCAAGGGACGAAAATCTTGGATACGTTCCATAGGGAACTATCTGAGAGTTGGGCTTGGGGTACCGGTGTCTGTATGTTAGGATTTTGTAATTTTGAACGACATCTAAACTACAGTCTAACTATCATACGATGATATATCATAAACGACTAACTTCCTGGTCTCCTTAACATCGCCGGCTTTACGAGTCGAATGTTGGACAACTTTTGGCTGACCATTTCCATCATAAGAAACCATGGTCGATTCGGAGAAGACGAGAGAATTTGGGTCATCAAGTACTCGGTCATGCATTGTTTGCTGAAATAAAAAATAAAAATCGAAAGTTCAATTGCAATAAGAAACCATTTGTTGCATCATTCCGCCGAAAATGCCAAAGCCTCCAAATGGACTCATCATCATATTTGAACGATGCTGTGGATGCTGTTGACGATGAAGCGCTTGGTTTTGGCGATTCATGCCATCGGTGAGCATTGGGTGGTTAGGAAAAGAAGGACCCATCATCCCGAAACCGTTCAGCATGTCCCATGCATCGCCGAGCATAGTGTTCATCACGTTGTCCATCTGTCTCATCTGATGGTGCATCTGACTTAAAGAAAACAAAAAATTAATGTTTAAATTTGTTCTTTTTTAATATCAAATGCAACTCATTTATCAATGTTTATTTCAATTTCACAACTTACTCAAATGGGTTTCTGAAAGGATCGCCACCTCCACCAAACATTTTGACGGAATTATTTTGATTAGTCGAATTTCAACGCAAGAAATTCTTATGAATAAACGCTAAAAGAAGAAACTCAAAAGGAAGTTAGCATGACAGTAAGGCCATAGAAGTTGGCGTTGGAAACTAAAATAGTAGGTAGGTAGGCACATTCTTCTTGATACATACCAGGGCTGAGCCAAACTTTCGCATGCGAAATTTCGCCTTTCGCTTTTTAGTTTAACTTGAAAACTTTCGCTTTTTATTTTTTGATTTGGCCCAGCCCTGATACATACCTACCTACCTATTTTGTAAAAGTAAGAGTTTCACGCCGCCGATCAAAAAGTACAAAAATTAAACCTATTTACGCATTCATTCATTCTTTTTTCCATTTTAGCAGCGAGGGAGAAATTCATTTTTGTTTCCTTCCTTTTCTCCCCCAATGCTCTGCTGGTGCTCCTTCATTCGAGAAGATTCCATCCCTGAGCCAACACACATTTCCGCACGCATTGTCTGCTACCATTGCTCTTCTTTCTTTCTCTAACAGCCAAAAAATTGTGTTCCCTATCATTTTCTTCTTTCTCTCGTTCCCGAGAAGAATTTTTCAACGTATAAACCACAATGTATTGAAGAAAATAATTAATTGTACAACACAAGTAGATAAACTAATTCCAAGGAAAAGAAACTCCTTTCCTTAAACGAAATTGCCAGCTGATAATTGGCGGATCCAAAATAATGGGAGATAATGGATATTGATTAAATGGGACGTATGAAAGATTTTACAGTATACTAGATACTACAGTATGTGAATATGCTTTTGTATTCTTGTTCGGGAGAGAAACTATGGGAGCGAAAGTAATATGTATTACTTACTTATTTTTTAAGAGTTTGGTCATAATCATTCATATTCGGTATTTCAAATTCATTTTGTCTTCACGTTCAAAAATGTCATCTGTTCCGTGTCCACCTTCCGGTTTGGGATTTTTAAACGTTATTTGTAACTTTAACTAAATTAAGACATAGAATTGCGTGACTCGATAGAAAAGTTTGCAGTGTATGTGGCAAGAAATGGACCAGCTTCTGAAGAAGCCGCTCGTCAACAACACAGGGGCAACCCAAAGTTCGCCTTTCTATTCGCAGGCGACGGCTCCGATTTTTACAAATATCGATTGCTCTACGAGATACAAAATTGTGCGACTATTAATTTTGACAAAAGCATTTGCCTGTTTAGTGCGTCAAGCGGCGACTGTCCCTTTTATGCAGCCTCCACCCATGGCAATGCAGGGGCCTTCCTTTGTGCACAATCAGAAAAAAAACCATCAAATGGAAGAACAAAAAATCGAGGAGCAAATAAAATCACTAAGGAACCAAATAACTGAATCTGAGTCAAACTTAAAAGCGCACGAATTGGCACTAAATTCACAGAAACAAGTACCAAAAATTGCTTTATCTGAAGGGATGGGCTTTCACCCAGCAATTTCTAGGTTAAAGTGGAAGCGTTATGGACAGCCAAAGAAGAAAAGCGAATTGGCGACCTTATTAAGCAAGTCGGGCTCAATATTGCCGCGTTTGAGAAACTAATTGATCGTCTGCAGGACAGCGGTTCAAAGGAAACAATATCGGTTTGTAGAAACAAGATCATTTCAGGGTTTCATAGAACATGCTTTTTGGGTTTTTCTCCGTCTCTGACAGGTTTAAAACTTGTGGTTTTAGAACAGTAAAAAGTGGATTTTCGACAATTGTAATAGTGATCGATTGCGTGAAATAATTCTGACGTACCTTCTGCACAGGTTTCCATTGTGGAATTGAACCTTCGAATTGGTGTTACCATTTTTTTGCCCATTTTTATTGTCGAATACTCGGACCTTACTCATCTAATTGTTTTTGTTAAGAGTGCGTGAAAGGCAGTCCACCGACGCTTTTCGACTACATGTCCTTTATCTGATCAATGATTGGGCTCATTATTGGTTTGTTATTTTGTTTTGCTTTTTTTAATTTGGTAGTTTTTTAGCCAGCGTAAAAAACTGGACAGCATCCGCCAAATGCTTTCGCGCTATGTGCCAAAATTGTACGCTCACGCGTGCAGCAGTCCAACGGCCGTCTCGAACAACACTTTTGTAGACAAATTGGAAAAATTGGTCGGTGTTTGGGAAGGACACAAATATTTCGACGACGGATGCTATAAACAATTGCGGAATCCATCTGCGACAATGTTGGCGGAACAGTCAACAACTGTGGCGGAACAACACCAATTGGGGACAGAAGTGGACAAGGAAATTGCGGACACGCTCGGCGCGTACACCAAACAGCACAAAGAGTATGAGCAGCATGTGCTGACCAAAGTCGCGGAGCGAGAGAGCGCGTTGAGAGACTGTCGAAGTCGGAAGACAAGTGCAAGCACAACTTGGAATAACCTACATTTCCCTAGGAAAAGCTGAAGACGAACGCAAACGTATAACAGCCGAACTGGAGAAGGCGGAACAGATGCGCCGTCGGTCAACTCGCTTCGATCAGTCCATTCCTCTTCCGCCGACAAATTCGCCACACAAAATCCCATCACTGCTTGAGATTAACCCACCACCACACAACCCTGTTGTGCACCAGACATGTCATGCCACTGGACCTCCGACAATGGCTCCACCCTTTGCGCCACTACCGCCCAATGGGGGGCCACCGCCTCCGATGGCTCATTTTGCTATGTCACAACAACGTCAAGTCGACCTCATTCCAAAAGCTCCGTATTATGAACTCCCAGCTGGCATGATGGTCCCTCTAATAGGACTTGAAGACATAACAGTCAGTTTTTTTTGCCTACAAGTTTTTTTTTCATTTTTGTTACTTTCTCATTCTTTTTAAGTACGAATCTTTGCGCGAGAAAGACCTCCGTCTACCACCTCCCGAGCCGCCTAGCGAGCAGCTGATGCGCGAAATTGAACGCTTTTACAGTGCTTTGCAACTTCCACCGCCTGTCGATTGTGTTCGTGACGCGGACGGATGGGAGATGAACGGACTGTTGGAGCACTACATAAAGAAACGGGAACAGAAAGTAAAGCTGGAAACAGAGCTGAAGGAGAAGGGAAAAACATTTGAGGATGCGATCACCAACAGATTTGTACCAACTCAGCTAACAAAAAAGAGGTCGGACTGGGAAAAGATGTGACTTGACAACACCTAGAGTGTCAAGAATTGACTTCAATTTGTTTTTAGCGTTTCCAAAAAAGTTGGTTCGACAAGTCCCCCCTCGTCATCGTCGTCCTCCCCATCCTCCGGCTCATCATCTGCTGAGGAAAGCAGCAGTGAAAGTTCGAGTCGATCGCGGAGTCAATCGAGGTCGAGATCATCATCTCGATCAAGGTCCGCGTCTCCCCAGGGCCGGAAATCACAGAGGTAGGAAGGAGGACACATCAAATAAATGAGCAGCAAAGTGTTATAGCCCAACACTCAAACGCAGACGACGTTCCAGATCACGCAGTCAAAGCCCGGATGACCGGCCTAGTTTTGGTGGATTCGCTATCCCAACAAAACCGTAAAACAGGACCTTTGTATCGTCATTAAATTCGAAGCTTTAGTGCACCGAGGTCGGCAGTTTCGTTCAAAGTACCGGCAATGCCAATAAACCGCGAAACTAACAGAGGTGCCCAGCTGATGGCAAAAATGGGCTGGGAAGGCAAAGGACTTGGCGCAAAAGAGCAGGTGGGAGGGAATGGTGTACTTACTGGGGACGACCCACCACTTTTCATTTGTCTAAATTTAAGGGTATCGAAGAGCCAGTAAGCGGTGGTGAAGTCCGCGACAAATTGGACCAATTCCGAGGTCTTGGCTCGAAGCCCGACATTTACGAAGAATACCGAAAACAGAAGAGTGTGCAAATGGCTAAAAAACTCGGAAAATTTTAGTTTTTATTATGGCTGTTTTACTGTCCGTTTTCGTATTTGTTATAGCATTTTCATCTTCTTAAAATCTAATGAACCCAACGCTAAGGAAAAGTCGGTGGTGTTTATTTGGCTCAAATAAATATTAGAAAACAAACAATTACTATTCGGTTGAACACATACAAGTAAACAACAGAAGAGAAAATCATTCGGTTATATTGGCAGAATGCTGTGCGCAACTTTTTGCGTCAACGATGCCAAAAGGTGGTGCAGCAATTGATCCTCGCAGTCAGTGATCTGCAAACTGTTCGGGCAAATGCACGCCCTCTTCCCGTCCAATTCCAATTGGATCACTCTTCGTCTCTTTCCTTCCCTTTTGCCTTTCTTCTCCGATGTCTCTCCATCCTCCCGACTTTCCTCCTCTTTTACTTCCACTTGACTTTGGTCACCACATAATTCGCGCAATGTGCCGACTAAAGCGGCTTCCAAATCTTGTTCAATTGGCGTTGCTTTTGAGTCATACGCCTTCGGCACATCTGAAATTTTTCGGAAATCAGGCTAATAATGGGAATAAGCAGAACTCTTCTCAAGGATTGGATTCGTTTGGGCGTGAAGGATGGCGGAGAGAGTTGCATCAGCGAACCTGCAAAAGGGGAGGGGGGGGGGGCCGAGTCTAAGAATATTATGAGACTTTTTCTTACTTTGGTATAAAAAGAAATAGTAATATTTTTAACAATTTAATGAAGCAATTTCATTTAAAATTTTCAATTTCCCGGTGACGGTTGAGCACCTCCTGACACTCATTCCTTTAAATTTAACAAATTCAAACTCAAAATTACCCATTTTTTGGCTTTAAATCCAGGATAAAAAAAAAATGTAAATTCCCATTTGAAGAATTGGAAGCGTATTCTAGAAATTCTTTATTTTGACCTAAATTCTTCTTTTGAACCAGCGAATCCGTATTTCGTTAAGTTCTCGATGGCATCTCTGATTTAAACGCAGAAATTTAATCCTACTCACAAATCATTCACAGGATTTGACATCCACTCGATGATCACAATGTGTTGGACAGCGTAAAAAGCGATGCTGATTTCGTCCTTTAAAAATAGAAATATTTCTTAAATTAATAGGGGTTTTAAAACCACACATACCCTGAACATTTTGACCACGTGCGTTGGAATTGGTGTTGTCGTCATCGTCGAAATCCCTCCGTTTTTGGTGCCCTCCTTTTGCTGTTGCGACTGTTTGTCATTCGCATCATCAGACGAATTGACAACAGCCGCATCGGAAGACAGCAACCGAAGGTTGTGCAACAGCAGGGGGAAGGAGCCGTCATAAAACACACTTTCGCGCTGGGAAAGTCGAGAATTAGCCAAGTCAGTGTAAGCTAAACAGAAAAAAGGATGAATGGTACGGGGCCAATAATTAATGAAAGTGTAATTAAGACTGGGATGCTTCAATTAGTGAATGTTAATTAAAATTGTGCGCAATAACAAATACTAACTACTTAAATGGAGTGAGTAATTAACTAATGACTGACCGCTGAGTTCGTTCGGGTGCAATAAATGGTAGTTGAAATTCCTGCGCACCAAAATACCGCTCACAATGCTCCCATCCTCCGGCACATTCATTGCCAGCTGTCCAACCACTTTTGCTGTTTTCTGGCCACGGAAGTACAGTTGGACCGACTCGGTGTTGCGCGGATTGTACACCTTTTTGTTCAAAATTTCAAATAAAATAAAGAATACAATTAAAAAAAAATGTTTAAACGAGCGCACCTCAATTTGAAAATCGGTGTCGTCCTCGTATTGCCTTAACACAGCGGCCTTCAGCCGATTCATTTCGTTCATTTCTCCATGGACCAAAATCAAATTTGGGGGACGAAGGGCACGGATGAATTCAGATGTTTGAATGTAATCCGTGTGAGCAGAGAAACTGATGTAGGCCACCTGAAAAAGAAACGAATGAATTCGACTCAAAATGAGTGCCAAAATAGGCAAAAAATTGTCAATTAGTTCGGTTAAACCGGCACCCACCTGAAGTCGCATGGGCAATCGTTGGCCATTCAACGCAACAATTTCCTCCGGCTCAGACAAAATGTGCTTTTAAATAAGCGATTAATTAAAGCTAAAGAATTAATTGTTTGGAATTACCTTTGCCAATGTCCCTTCTACACAATAACCGGCAATTAAACACCCGTTCTAAAAACGAAAAAACAGAGAATAGCGTTAATTTATTCGTTTTTTAATTTATTTTAATAGCCCACCTTTGAGTCTGTGCACCACGTCTCGAACAATTCCCGACTGAGTCCGTTCTGCAACATTCCAGGACTGGCCAACACCACACAAGGACCAACATCGTCAAAATGGTCGATACTCTCAAAAACAGTCAGTTATTATGATGGCATCTGTCAATGCCGGTCACCTTCAAATTGGAGACATGTTTAAACACAAATGGGTTGTTTATCGAAATTTGGCGTTTGATGTTTTGGTTCATTCCGCTCACAAATGTTTGATAGACCGCCATACACTTTTTGGCCAATGAACTGGCATCTGAACACCGAAAAGAATAAACAAATGACGCTCCCTCCTTTTTAAGTGTGGTATTTCATTGGTACACACGCATTTTAAACTCACAATACACGGGGATGTCGTGAAGTTCGGGGTGCTGTTCCCAATATCTAAAAAGTTAGACGAGCGATTCAAACCCTGAACCCATATTCAATACTTTTAAAAATTACTCGTCTAAAATCAACAGCAATTCCTGCGCTCTTCCAAGTGCAAAAGCCGGGATCAAACAGCGCCCACCGCGTCCCACAATTTCGTGCACTGTGCTAGTGAAGCGGCGCTCGCGTTCCTCTCGGCTCTCGTGAATTTGCGTGCCGTAAGTGGATTCCTAAGGAATTACCATTTCCGCTAAAAAGTATAAATTTTTCCTCTTCCGCTTACACAAATCATTACGTCTGGCGAAACATTGGGAAGTTCGGCAGCACAAAGATGCCTATCCTCGAGACGTGAAAAATCACCTGCAAAGTCAAAATTTATATAAGTTAGCGTAAATTTAAAGGGTGTGTTTTTTAACAATTTATTAGTGTCGTCAGGTATTGGTGATTTATTAATTTGATTGCTTATATGTAGGGAAAGTTGTTGTAGGCTTTTTCATACTTTTTCTGCTCATATGCTATGAAGCTCAAAATAAGCATTACTGCATTAAAATTTTTTGATTAGGTGAAGGTGTTATTGGGACATATATATGCATATTTTGTGGGGTTTCGGGAATAAAGGCATATTTCGCCATTTTTGCCCTTTTAGGGCATATTTTGGCTATTTGTTGGTAAATTTCCTTAAGAAAAACGCATTTTAGGTCATATTTTGGCATTTTTCGGGGTTTTAGGGCATATTTTAGGGTTTTTAGTGCATATTTTATGATCATATTTGGCGTTTTTTAGAGCTTACAACAACTTTCCCTACTTATATGGTCACAGCCCATTTCTTGTTTAAATAGTGCAAAATGTCGAAACCCACCGGTGTACAAAGTGCGGACGCCGGCAATCTCCACCATAAACATGCAGGCACCGAGCACATGGCCAGCAACATAACACCAAAACTTGATGCCATTCACTTCCTTTTGTTCGTGAAAGTCGAGCACCAATAAGAAAAAAATGCATTAATTCAGAATTATTTTTTCGCTTTCTCCAACCTCAATTTTGTCCATGCTCCTCTCTAGGTCCTCCTCCGTGTAAAGCATCCGCGACTCCTGAGTCCCGCCACTGCCGTACTTTGCTATCTTAAGACAATAAGTAGTGATCAAACAAATATTAATTTTGGTTCTACTTTAATGCAATCGCCGATCAGTGTCCGATAGATGGCCTTTGTGGCATGTGTCATAAAACAACGACCCTGAAAAACACACAAAAAAATGTAAATGGAACAACTCGGGTTATGTGTCACAATACACGAAACGCGGTCTTTTCGAGAAGCCATGGCAGTGCTCCACAATGGTCCAAGTGGAAATGGGTGATCAGCAATAGATCCAATTCCTCCACATCAATGAAATCCACAAAGGGCAACGCATCAACGCCTTGCATTCCCTGTGGAAATGGACTAAAATTTAAGAAGCCCTAAAAAATTATGCATATCAAACCGGATGGATGCCACAATCAAACTGAAAAGTGGCAAAACTCAGAGAGAATAAGAAGCAATGAATGAAAAACTCAACCATTATCTTTTTGCCTTTAAACTGCATAAAATGACAGGAACGGCCCACTTCCTGGCCAGAACCGAGTGGCATGAAGGTGAACATGTCCGAATTATCATCGCTTGCCATTAGGAAAACGGATTAAAGAGAGAGAAACTAAAATTATAGGTAAACAAGTACTCTAATCTAAAAAAGAAAAAAGACTAAGTTTTACATCCTTTCATCCTGCTGATGTTAATTGAAAAAGGGAAAATTCCAAATAGTAGCTTGGCATTTTTCTTGTCATTATGTCTTAAGTCATTAATTGGTAATTGCTCAGGGGGAAGTGTCGGCGAGGGAAAAAGCAAAAGGGAGGAGAATAATAGCGGTAGGATTTCCAATAAATTGATCAAGTTTAACTATGAGTGTTTTTTCTCAACTCAAACTTTTTTTGTCTAACCCTTTTTCGACCGCGATAATCCTTGTGACTACTAATTTAGCTATTCTAATAGCCAACAATGTTTCGGCGTGTCTTTTATTTCTCATCGCCTTTGGCTATTGGTCTTGGTGCTGCTGTTGTGGCGGTAGCCAGCCGGAAAAATGTTCCTTCACAGACCGTAACCGATAAAAATGCTGGCGAAGTTCCCACAGTCGTAAAAAGTGCAAGTTATAATGCTCTGCCGGTGGCAATTGATACGTTTGGCACCGGCCAAATACAACGTTGGGACCGCAATTGGGATCAGTTTAGTCATGGTTGAGAATGTCTAATTTTGATATGCTTTAGACGAGATCCATTTTCAATGATAGACCGAGATGAGTATGAGGCGGCAAGCGAAGAAAAGCGGACGGAAATGCTCGCAAAGGTCGGACAAAATAAACATATTCCAACTTTGGTTTATTATTTATTCTTAGATTTCATGTAGCTAACTTTTATCAAATTTTCGTTCAGATTACTCCGACTGCGACACGGAACATCTTCTTGATCAGACACGGACAATACCAGTTGGATTCAGAGAAAAGGGAGCTTACAGCTCTTGGTTTGGTTGATCACTCTGATTTTTGTTTTTGAGATATTGTGTTTAGGACGTGAACAGGCTGATCTTCTTGGGAAGCGATTGGCACAATTAGAAGTGGGCAAGGGAAAGAAAATCAACAAATGCTTCGTGTCCACAAAGCAAAGGTTGGCCTATTTTGTGGGGGGGGGGGGCTTCGTTCTTTCAATATTTTGCTTTTTTATATCATTGATTTTCCACAGAGCCAAAGAAACAGCCGAAATTGCTCTCAAACATTTGCCACACATCGCACAAATCCAACAACATACCGACTTGTTGAAAGAAGGCTCGCCATGCCAACCAGAGCCGGGTTTAAGGTCATGGAGACCGCCATATTATGTGAGCTATTTTGTATTTAAATTCTATCTGGTACCAAAAAAATTATTTGAAGCAGGTATGGTATAGAGGGTTACGGAAACTTGGGGTGGTGCCATGGCTTTTGGCTTGGAATTGTCGGAGGGCCCGTCTTCGGCAGACTGAAAGTGCGTATTATCAATTGCTTTTTTAAGTTCTTCGTGGACGGTGCTCGGATTGAGGTGGGCGATGGTTCTAGGCCGAACCGCTTTCGTTCATCACTTTTTCGTTAAGGCTGCCTTCCGCAAGTACATCCATCGCGCGTCGCCCAAACAGAAGGAGGACACTTACGAACTGGTCTTTTGTCATGCCAATGTTATTCGTTACTTTGTGTGTCGGTGAGTTGCTTTATCTTGGCTAACCTTATTTTCGTTTTTTTCATTTTCCAGGGCTCTTCAATTTCCACCCGAGGGCTGGCTCCGCATTTCGCTGGCGAATTCTTCCATCACGTGGATCCAAATTCGCCCCAACGGCGGCCTATCGCTTCTCGGATTGGGCGACTTTGGGCATTTGCCTCCCGAAAAAACAACTTTCACATAGGAAAAGAAAGAGACGGGAATTATTAATCTCCTCTACGCGGGTGGGAGAAGTGAAGCGACACGCGCAATGCTCTGATTTATCCACCCCTCTCCATTCATTTTCGGTTGATTCGCCATGCGATCTCTCGCCTTGTTTTTATTGTTTATTTGTGGGGTGAATAATTGATCAGCGCTTATTGTTAATAGTGTTTTACTTTTATCTGATTTCATTAAATCTCCCCGTTTCGGTTACAAAAAAAAAACCATTTTACTTTTTATTTTAATTATTACTATTTCATGTCTTTTCAGGAATAAACCTTTTGGGCCTTAAATTATTTTACCATGCGCGATTACAAAATTGTCGTTTTGGGCAGCGGAGGTGTGGGAAAATCCGCGCTGACAGTACAATTTGTGCAGGTGGGTTTAGAGCATGAGAGCATCATGTTTTTATATATTTGCTGATCTGATTGTTCAAGGGCATTTTCGTGGAGAAGTACGATCCGACAATTGAAGACAGTTACCGGAAACAAGTGAGATGGGAACTGCTTGGCTCTCAAAACCAAATCATCTGACTCCAATTTCATAGCCTTAATTTTTTTTTTTTTTCAAAATGGCATGCATTCAGTAAAATGGTAACTTTTTCTTTCCCCTTCCATTTTCTGAGCAAAAAACAATTCGAAAAGCTATGGTGATCACTGTTTTTATGAGGGTTTGTCACGAATTTGATATTACTTGTGATGCCAAATTGTGTTGATTGATCAACAAAAATTATGGTCCGAGAAACAAGACATTCATTTGACTCATAATGTTGGTTGAGCTATATGTCATTGTGCACTTGGGCTCTGTGGCTTCTATTTTTCTCTAATTTAGTTGGAATTCGACGGTCAGCAGTGTATGCTCGAGATTTTGGACACCGCCGGCACTGAGCAGGTGTTTTATGGGAACCCTTTTAATCTTTTTAAAATTTCGTTTTCAGTTCACTGCAATGCGCGACCTGTACATGAAGAATGGCCAGGGCTTCGTGTTGGTCTATTCCATCACGGCTCAGTCGACTTTCAACGACCTTATGGATTTACGCGACCAAATTCTGCGCGTGAAGGACACGGATGATGTGATTTTTTGAATTCAAACTTTACAATTATTAGTTTAAATGGTCAAACGTAGGATGATGAATGCTGCGTTAGTGGAAATTGATCAAGATTTTTAAAAATTTGTCAATTGTTTTGGATTTCATGGTTTTCCATCATAATAGTAATGAATGCAAATTGCTCTCAGGTGCCAATGATTTTGGTGGGCAACAAATACGATTTGGAGGATGAACGAGTGGTGGCCAAGGAGCAGGGGATGAACTTGGCACGGCAGTTCAACAGTTCCTTTTTGGAGGTAATTGTTGAATTACTAAATAAATCATTGTCAAAATGATTATTTAAATGCACTAATTCAGACATCTGCCAAACACAAAATCAATGTCCACGAAGTGTTCTATGACCTTGTGCGACAAATTAATCGCCGTTACCCCGACTCGGGACGTCGTCCGAGCTCAAAGAAGAACTGCTGGCGATGCTCTGTTCTGTGATCGGTGACCGGGGACATACGGATGCGCTGCGCTGTGGTGACAGACACAGCCTCCGCCCCCATTCGGCCAGTCAATCCGTCCTCCCCCCCCCCCTCCACCAACTCATTGCTTCTCAAAATTCAAACTTAACAAACCAAATGGCACAGTGTACAACCCACTCATAAGCAGACAATTCATAATCCTTTTTTAAATTAGGAGGGCATTTTTTTTTAATTCGCGAAAAGAGGAGGGATTTTTGATGGATTTGACATTCTTTTTTTAGTTCCTTTTCACAAAATGCCCTTCTTTTTTTTCTCTTCTTTGTGGTCCCTTAAACCGATGCTTTTCTCTCACGAAACGCCTTTTGTCCACATAGAAAGTGCACATCATCAGCCCTTCTCCTTGTCAGTCCATTTTCCAATTTCCTCTTTTCATCCATCACATTTTGTGTTCATTTTGTTTGGTTCGGGGACGAGGATCATCACCAAAAACACTTTTTCATTCTTTGCTCTCCACTTTCTATCTCTCTCTCTCTCTTAGTTTTTTGGAATTCAACAACAATGCTTTCCATGGGATACCAATGCATTATTTTTTCCTTTTTCCGACTACACTCTTTCCACTGATGATCCCTCGTCTCCCGACTCGTCCGAATGCCTTTTCGTCTGTGTCCTCTCCCCCTTTTCATTCCTGACCAAATCACATTTCTGACTGAGCTTTTCTCTAAACCAATTTTAAAGAGCGTTAACTCCTCCGCTTCGTCGTCGTCCTTTTAAATATGTATTTCTGTCGACATTTTAAGAATATTATTATTGTTTGTATTTATCAATTGATCACATTAACGACATTCTTTCACATCCTTTTCTGACTTAACATTCAAAGACCCAATCCGTCGACTCCCCCCCCCCCCCCCCCCCTCTGATCATGACCACTCCCTTTCTGCTGATCACCCCTTTTCTCATTGTTGTCAGTCCAATTTTAATTCCATCCTCAATTTAAAATGTGTAATCGCCGTTGTCATTCTGTGCATAAAGGCGTCTTCTGCTCTTTTTCCTTCGCTCATTAATTTGGGGGCGGTGTGCTTTCCGCGCCACTGCTGCGCCCGTCCCCGCCACCGTAACTTTGCTTGAAGCAATTACACTCTGCCCAATGGGCATGACTGTGTTGGAGGAGCAATTGAAGGTGGCGGATGTAAGCGATTGCTAGCCTCAGGCTGTCCGCTTTACTCATACGACGATCTCTTAATACAATTAGGGCTTAATTAGAGAATAACAATTGTCCAATTAAACTTATAGAAAGCACTTAGTTTGTTTTGTGTTTCTTTTTAATTAAATACGCTTCTCTAACTTTTGAATCCACGGGGATTTTTGCAATTTTACTTTAATGAATTTCCCATTTCTTTCTTTAGCTTATTCAATCACTATAAACATAAAGAGCTTCAAAATGCCACCAATTTATGTTCATATGGTTAATAAAGGAATTTTTGGGGGTTTAAATGAGCTTGGGGCCCAAACGTTGGTGCTAAATGATCCAGAACCTAAACATGTGTATATCTCAGTATGATAGCCGGTGGAAGTCAAAAATACCGCTCGATTAGCGGCAAATGTTCGCGCAGTTGGCTGAATCCGCTATTGAGAAGCTGGACGCGCTGCCTTTCCCTTTCGTTGCGTCTCCAAACCGTGGTTCCTTGGGTACTGAACCGATAAAATGTTATGACATTAACTAAAGAAGCGATATGAAAATAAAGAAAAATGTCATAGAAAACGCGCCTCATTTCCAACTCGTGCGGCAACGGAATTCTCGCCATATCCTCAAAGGGGCTGATGAATCTGCGCACTCCGCTTGCCCGCGGTGAGGGTTCCGTTGTGTGCGGCGTGCCGTGCCCGCCCCGCCGGTCGTCGTCGCCCTCTCCGTCCGCCTCGCCCTCCTCATCCGCCTCTTCCGACTGCTTTCTCTGCTCGCCCTCTTCCTCCCCCTCTCCCTCCATTCTCTTCCGCTTCCGTCCCCTTCTCTTCCGCCCTCCCTTTTGTCCATTATTTTGTGCCGTCTCTTCCGCTCCGTTTGGCATTTGCTGCTGCTGCGTGTGTACAATCACTGAATGGTGCTGCGGTTGATTGTGTTGATGAACAGTGTTAAGCTGATGATGGTTCGGTTGAATGATGCCATTTGCTGTACCACCGGCGGGCGCATTGAACAAAAAGGCGAGGGAAGGCGCATTTTGGCACTGATTTTGTTGCGGCGGTTGAGGAAGAAAATCGGAATTGGCATTTATCATCTCAACCACCCTGAAATTTTAGCTATTTTCAATGAAAGTAATCGAGAAAAACAGAAGGAGCCTTTAAAAAAATTGGCCATTGATCATTTAAGGGCTAATTGCTGTCCTCATTTGTGAATGGATTGTTTATGATGAATGGATTGGTCGTTCGTCGGCGGCTTTCTCTTTAGCCCTTCCCCGCCAAATGGTGCCTTCCCCCCCCCCCCCCCTCTCTCTCTCCTGCTGCCCACCTTTCCCCTCACTCTCTCTCGCCTCTCTTTGCTTTGCCACCAATCACCGCCCGTCCCCGGCCGCCACCGTATCGAATTCATTCCCCCCCCCCTTCAGTCAAAATCATTTGCATTGGCCACAACAAAAATGGCGTTGGATTTGTGCAGCTGACAATTTGGCTGAATTGGTGATGAAAGAGAGAGGGAGCACATTCACACAAATCAAATTCGTAATTTGTTAAAGTATTCTTTTCGGATTCATTTTATTTATTTCAAAATGTTTAGTGCATTCTTTACATGTTAATGACATAATTAGTGATAAAATGTCATATTCCCTTCGCTCGTCGTCATGTTTCCGAGTCACTGTGTGCTCTCCGTCTCTGTGTTTTGTTTGTCGCCTGTTTTTTGCCCTCCTCTCCTTTTGTTGTTTTTCCCGTTTTGTCCCATTGAAATTCATCCGTTGGCATTTCTTTCTCTTCCTCCTCCTCATTATTGTCCACACCTTCCGTGCTATTTTCATCTAATGCCATTTTTGCCAGAGGCAATGGCGGCGACGACTTTTGTGACGAAGAGGAAGGGGAGGAGGAAGAGGAAGTGACCAAAAATTTTGGAAAATCGTCGTCAAGTGACAGAAGGCGTTGATTCTCGTCGCACAAAAGTAAATTTTGAATTGTCCTAAACAATGCTAAAATGAGAAAGAAATGGAAAATGCTCTCCGCTCGAAATGCTAATGAGATGTCCTTTGCGGGGACATATAATTTTGGGTTGGATCTGTGGGGAGGGAGGGGGCGGAGAGGGGCACCCCGCCGATGGGAAAACCTATAAAAGGTAAAACCCGGAGGGCGAATGATAGTTTTCCTCACCCGTCGGGTGTTTCGCCCGTCACCGTCGTGCTTTGTGTTAAGGGCCCGCTAAGCGAATTGGGCGACATTTCCATTCTCAGCGAATTTGGGTTCAAATTATCACTGTTTGCTTCTCCGCTGTTTGCACGGCTTCGATCCGTCGAACAGAGGCCAAAGTTCAAGCTGTTCAGCCGAAGCCGGGACATCGACTGGGCAGCGGGAAGAGCGCCGCGGGTGTAAATGTGGGCGAGAGCGGCACGGAGCTAAGCAATGGAACGGAAGGTGACCGAAAGGAAGGGACCGATGATCAGGGAAAGTTGTTGGAAGATGAAAAATGATCGGAAGAAAAACAAGCAGCTGATGTTGAGTAGAAAGATAATGAAAAAGAATGAAAAGAAGAGAGGGGGGGGGGGGAGTGATCAGACAAACGGAAAGTGATTGGCGGAAGGAAATCAGTAAATGAATGTTTAATAAAACGAAGACAGACAATGCTTTTATACCTCTCGCAATGCGACGACGCCCACGAGACGGCCTCGGTTGGTGACATATGCTGAACAAAAAAAAGTGACAGGGGAAGGAAGGCAAAATGCCAACAGCAGTTGTGCCAAACTCACCGTGGTTGAGGCCGAGCAGAGCGAACAGTGTGTGCACTCGGTAAAGCGAAGTGCCAATGACCAATTGGAAGGGCGCCGCGTCGATGGCCACTTCGTCCAAGTCGATGGGCCTGCGCAGTTTGGCCGTTCGGTCACGCACGGAAGTGGAGCGACGGAGAAATGACTAAAGGGGAGGGAGGGGGGAGAAAGAAATACTCTAAAAAAAGAAAATAATGAAGGAAATTATACGGATCAAAAAGACTCGAAAATGAATGGTCCCTCGGCGAGCCCCTTTTGTCCACCTGATGTTGGTTGACTGAATTGGCCTCCTTCTGATGGCGCATCAGCAGAGGCACCAATCGCCCGCTCTCTTAAAGTGTGCCATTTGCGAGCCTTATTAAGAGTTTATTGCCCAAATTTATGCCCTTTTGTGAATTTTTGTTTCAAAAGATGACAAATTCTAGTGAAATGGTGTGTCCTGTGTGCCCTTAGTTTATTCATCGGTAAAATATTGAAATTTGTTAAGAAGAAAACAACCATTATTTTTCTTAATAAATCATGATTTTTATTTTAGGATGGCAGGAGGGAGAGGGATTTGTGCCCACTTCCCCGCCCCTGGATAACTGACATCCTGGCACCATCCCTGGCCAAGCGACTGATCCGTCCCTTGTCCAACTCACTTGTCCCCTGGTCGTCGTGCAACGGACTGATGGACAACAAAGTATTCCCGAACAGATTCCGCTCATTTATCACCGACATTTTGTACTGTGCCGGCACCGCAGCAGTTGTCATCAGTGTATTTGGTGTTGAATTTCGGTGGAAAATGCCTTCGTTGAAACTGCTCGCATTTCGACTTTTGCGCCGTCTGCTCCCGTACAGAAGGAGCGCGGGGTCGGGCCCGAGATGGCTGGTCAGCAGATAGTGCAGGTACTTGCGGGCCACAGAGCCCAACAGAATGCGTTCCTCTGTAATTTGAAAATGGTACAACGAAAATGAGAGAGAAACGAGGGGGGGGGGGAAGGCAATATTTGTCCACATAAATTAACAAAATGATCAGAATTCCGAATTGGATCAGCAGATCAGTCAAAATGCACTTTCAGATTCTTTGACTTAAATTTGTTGATGAGACTGATCAGAAAAAACAGAATTAGTCAGATAATCTGCTGAATTGGAACCTGATCAAAATTGGAATCGAAAATCTCGAATTTGTTGAGAACTAGAACTAATCAGACAAAAGGAATGTCCGACAAATTATCAGTCAGAAATAAAATCAGATCAGATGGGCATCCACAGTGGAAAATGCCCATCAAAATCAGTCAGTGCCTTCGTCGGTGACCAATGGGTAGGAGCGAAGGTGCGGCGTGCAGATGAGCAACTCGCGCAACTCTTTGTAAGTGGTCTGTTTGGTGACGAACACAACGTCGCGAACCATTATCTTAAAAATGTCCCAATTCACCACGGAATTTTCAGTCCGATCAGCTGCTCCGCCTTTCACCCACCTGTTCAACCTTCAAAGTGTGGACACTGAAAAGGAGAAGAAAAAGAAAGGAAAGTTTAACAGAAATGGCCACGGAACGGCACCTAATTCGAGAGGGAGGGAGTTCGGCCAAGTGGGGCAACTTTCGGATGTTGATGATGGACTCGTAAATGCTCGGCTGGAGGAAGGAACTGACCGCATTGGCCACCTTTAAGGGAGATGCCATGCCATCATTCATTTGATCATTTTTAAAATCAATGGCACACGCCGATGGGTCCGAAAACCGACCATTAAAGCGACGAGGACGGGCAGAAGGGCACACAACTGCCCTGTTGTCTCACAGACAATCACCGCAATGGAAAGGGAGTGCGTTACGGCGCCGGTGTACGCGGCAGCGCCTTGGTGAGAATGTCGAGAGAAATTTTGGTGCCAAGGCATAGAAATTTAATTAAACAAAACTAACCAACGACAGCGTAAAGACCGGGGTAAATTTGGGGGCCGTCTGAGCCGCGAATGCCCTCCGGAAATACGACAACCATCTGAACAAAAAGTGATTACAAAAACATCTACTTGACTTAATGGAAGGACTGACTAATTCGCCAATGATTCGTCCGCCACAAGCGCCGATTACAAAAGAGGGAACGAAAATGCCGGCGGGGAGTGCCAAAGTGATGCAAATGGCGACGAGGAAAAACTGAACTTATAAAGCATAAATAGCCAAGTGAAAATTGGGGAGAGGACTAAAGGACGAACATTGACCAGCAAATAGCCGAACAGAACGGGGAAGGGGTTGGGCCTAAACACGAAAAGAGAGCGAAGGATTAATCAAACGGACGATGCAAAGACAGACGCACATAAAGGCGGTGGTGTCGGTACTTTCGTCGATGGAGTCCAAAATGGATTCTGTAACAAGGGATACGGTAAAGAAAAGATAAATAAATAAGAATTAAATAATTAAGCAACTGATGACTATGTTATTCAGTTCAAATATTGCAAATACTTCTGCGGGGACCCTCCTCTTCCCAAAGGTCCTCAATGGTCCACCGTTGAATCACCTTCCCACTGCAGCCCATCGACGTCACATTGTACAGTGTCATGGTACAGTTGGCGATAAAATCGCCCAATGTTTCACGAAAGGTATACTGTAATGGACAGTATTCCAATCAGCAGAGCAACAGCAAAAAAAATGCCTTTCCGGCGATGAAACGGCCAAATCCGTCGGGGAAAGTGACAATGCCAACAATCAGTGCCATAAAAATGGTGAAGGACAAAGAACTGAATATACCAATGATGGGGTCAAACAAAATGCCAATGAACGGACCAAAAAGGACAAACTTTTTGTTGCCGAAAATGGCACGGAAAGTGCGATTTCGCCTTTTAAAATAGGCAACGCGACGGTGAACGACGACAAACAAAGCACCGAAAAGACCGCTGAGAAGGCCAACCAAAACTTAGAGGAGAATGCAAACGAAAAGATGATCAGTGAGTGATCAGCAGAGAGAGGGGGGGGGGGGGGGGAGAGAAGTCAAAGAAGAAGAAAGACGGGAAGAGAGTGGGGGAAAAGTGAAGGGCAGCCTGTTAGAGAAAAGTGAAGAGCAGACTGTTAGAGAACGACGATAGACTGATGATTGCCTAGCTAATAGACAGTATTGATCAGAGCAAAGAAGACTTACCAAACACAGGGATTTCCTCAACTAGAAACACTTCGTTGGGGAAGCTGGTCTGGTAGTAAGCAGTGATGGTGCCTTAAGGGTGAAAGAGTCAAAAAGTGGTAAGAATAAGGCCATCAAAAGTGAGTGATAAGGTCACTCAAGCCAATCAACCCATCAGACCAATGTCAGTCATTCTAAAATAATGGACATGATAACCCAGTCACTTCTGGATTGATCAGACCAATGTCAGCACTCTAATAAAGGGCAGACTGTTCACTCAGACCAATTCTCTGTTCATCAAAACAATGGTAAAATTGCCGCCGTTTTGGTGGCATTGTGTACCGCTCTTTCCCTTCCCTTCGCCTGCGTTCACCTGCGATGTGTGGCGGAATGATCACTGCGTTGGCGAAGCGGAAGATCAGCGCAGCGCATGTGGTGGCGAAGAAGGCGCGCCAATAATTTTTCACAGCGAAATATTTATGAGTGCACTCGATACCGTAGAGGACAGCTGTCAAAATGGCGGCGTGGAAAGGGTACGGTAATCTTTTTTTTTTGGCATTCGTCCGCTCCGGCACTTACCGCCCGCCGGACTGCTGAAAGTGCAGGCAATGCCGACGGAACAGCCGGACGAGAGGATTTCGAACTCGCGGCCCTCGTTGGAGAAGAAGGCGCTGCTCTGCCAGACACGCGTCACTTTGGACAGCAAAGTGCCGACAATGGCACCCATGTGAACGAAGGGACCCTTTTTTGGCATTTTTTCGAGAAAAGGAAGCGCCAAAAACAGACTCACTTCTTTGCCCACGGGGAGTCCGGAGCCCAAAGTGAGCGTCAAAGAGAGCATTTTGGCGACCAAAGTGCGGAAGGAGAGGTAATTCTGCAGCATAAAGCCGTTCATGATCACTTTGACCTCGGGAATGCCAGACCCTGAAAGAACTTCCGAAATGAGGAAGACATTGGCAAGAAATGACGAAAAGCGATGACAGAAAACCGACCGATCGCTTGGGCGGAGACGTATTTACAGACCAAAGCGGCAGCGCCCACAAAAACGACGAGAAAGCCAACCCAAGAGACGAAACCCGGCAAAGAAAAGGGAAAAGACAATGGGCGAGGGAGGGAGGGCCATCAGCCAAAAGAGACATACCAACATCACATCGTAGTCACGGGCAATGTCGAACAGAATGGCACGGTCTGAAAGAGGAAAAAGAGCAAAATGGGGGGGGGGGGTGACGAAAGGGGAAGAAGTAGAGAAAAACAGACAAACGTAATAAGACGGTGATTGGAGAGACGGGAAGAGAGAGAGCAGCGAAATCCAGAGAGATGGAGAGAGAGAGACGAGATAGAGAGAGGGAAAGAAGAGAGAGAGAGAAGAGAGAGAGAGAGGGAAGAGAGTAAAAAGAAGCAAAGACGATCTGAGCGAAAAGAAGAGATATCTAATAGAAAAAAATGATGAAAAAAAAAATAATCAAAACACTGACAATGATTCAAATACTCATAGCCGACGTCCACAGAAATTGAAAGAGCGGCAGTGATGAAGCCGAGCATTCCGGAGATGAACCAATCCTCGACGAAGAAGTGCACCTGTGGAAAAGGGGAGGGGGAAGGGGCGGGGGAATCAATGGCGCCGATCACTTTCCATTGGCTGATCAAATGGCTTTTCCATCACTTATTGCTTTACTATAAAGTGTCCAACGAACCAAATTTCGCAAATGTCTCTTCAGCAGTTGTGCCAATGTCTCTTCTTTGCCCTCCATCGTTTCCTTCGCCTCAGGGTCGGCTGGCAACAGCGTTTGTCGGCACGAAATGTCACTGATTTTGTCAATCAGTTTGTCTTTTTCGTTTTGCTAAAAGCCAACAGCTTTTCCTCCCCATTTTCGGCTCACTTCGTTTTGCTGTCTTCGGCCATTTCCTCCGTCGTCCTCCCCTCGGGCTCCACTGCCAAAATGTTTTTATTCGATGCCACCGTCACCAATGGCTCCGCCCATCGCCTCCGCTGTTTGTCGCCGCTGTTGGCAGTTCCTGCCGCGATATTTAGTCCGGCAAAACCCCCCAAGCGACGGCGATGTTTCATTGGCGATTTATTATAAAAATAAAAAAAGACAAAAATGGTAAGGAGAGGAGAGGAGAAAAAAATGGACGAGACGAAGCGGAAGGCCATTGAAATAACAGAGAAAGATTAAAATTAATCCCGTTAGGAAAAAAGGACAAAAAAGTGAAGAAAGGTGGGAAGGAATTTGGGTGGAACGGACGAAACGAAAGGGACGGGACGAATTTGAACACTTTAGGGGACAATTGAAAAGGCATTTTTGGCATTTTCGAATACCAATTTTTCCTATTCTTTTCAAATGGTATTGGGGAAAATGTGTATCATTTATCAGTGTTATCACTTATGTACTTAGTTCGGTTGAACAACCGACAATCGATCGGTCAGACGAGGAACAAAGTGATTAGGTCGTTGATCGATTTGATTAAAGCATTTAATTAGACAATTAATTCTTAGCGATAATTGATTATGTACTCTGTCCCTTCCCTTTTTCCTGTTTCACGCATAAACAGCGTAAATTAAATTTAAAAATTACTGTTGGCCTTCGTTTGGCCGTTTGCCCCCTAATCCAATCAACAAGTTCAAACGAATCGTTCAATAAATCATTCATTGTTCATCTCCCCAATAAGAACTGATTTTAAGGGCGGGGCGGGGGGTGATCGATTGACGGACAAATTAAAAGATAATCGTCGTCTGCTCATTTAAATTAGTGATGAACAAATGAAGACCAAAACTGATCAGAGTGCACCATTCGACAGACAGTGCGAATCTATGCACCAAGTTGAACATGCGCCAAGAAACTCGCGCGAAGCGGTTTCCATTCCCGACTAAGGGGATCGGCAGTGCCGATAGGCGTTGACGAGAAAATTTTAAAACCAGGATATTTAATAGGTTCTGCAGTGCGCAACAATCGACTCGAAAAATCCCAATGAAGTTTCCGTTTGCTTGGAATCTAGGCGAGACATAGGAAAATTTATTATTTTTTTATTAAAAATTAAGAAATGTAGTAAATGTCATTTACGGAAGTCATTTGGTCATTCGTTAATCGCTTTTTGTTGTTGATTTTATCCGTTTGAGTCCGACCGTGTCTTCTGCCGAGCCCATCAAACGACGATTGGCGGTTGGCCAATGGACGGCGGGGAAGGGGAAGAAATGTTCGACGGTCGAAGAACGGCCGAATGGACGCCGAGAAAGAGGGGCTGGTGGAGGTGCAACGGATTGTCGAAAAATTGCTGGTCATTGTTGTGTCCAGCAGCAGAAGGCGTGGTGATGATCACATGCGAACGACGGGGACTGAACCGGCCGTCGAGAAGGGAACGGGCTGAGGGCACGGGAAACTCTTTGAAAGTTTGGCTGAGACGCCTAAACCAAAACAATGGCAAAATGCACAATTAGGCGGACAAAGCCAAAGGATGGCCTAACTTACGAAGCGGTGTCCGGGTAACGTCGGAAGAGCAGCAGACCGACGAGAGAGAGAAGGACGAGCAGAAGCGTCAACACGAGCAGAAAAGAGACCGCCGAGGCGGACTCCTCCCCGTCGTACGACGCGGACGAAAATTCCGCAGAATCAGTGGAAGCGGACAAAAGGACGGAGTCGCTAAAGTCGAAATTTAATCATGCGAAATGCGGCCAGTGTTCCCTGCCCCAATTACAATGAATCCCCAATACGGAAATTATTTGGGTGTCGCTCCCATTTGGCCCCTCACTTTTGCCCTTCGTCCTACCCTTCGGCTGCTGCCGTCTTTGCTGGTCCTTCACATCCCCTCTCGTCCCACCCATCGCCACAGTCGTCGCGTCCGTCGCAACGGAACGTCGCCAAAAAGCAATCGCCGCTTTGACAGGAGAAATGTCCGGCGGGGCAATTGTGGAGGTAGGAACAGTCGAGTTCGTCCTTAACTCAGAGACGGTAATTACACCATTACCGTATTATCTGTGTCCTACTATATACACAATTAGTCAATTTACAATAAAAAGTGATTCGTCGTTCCCGTTACCTTTCCGGTAGAGCAGTCGTAAATGCGGTCACAGTGCCAAAATGAACTGATGCAACGCTTTCGCAGCTCACCAACGCCACAGTCAAAGTCCGTCTCGCTGTCCCCTTCACAAATGCTCACCATCGGCTGATGGTTTTCACTTTGGGGTGCCGTGTGCACAAAGTCACCGAGCGAACAGTAAACAGAGAAGACGCACATTAGCAGAAGATAGAATTGGGAAGTCATCGGATAACGGAGATCTAAATTAATTTTTAAATTCCTGCTCAATAACTGACATTTGAATTTGACTATTTATAAAAATTTCGCATAAAGAGGAGAGTATAAAGGACACAACACGAGAGAAGACTGAATCTAACAATGTCCCTTTATGCCTGCCTACTCATATAATTCCAGAACCTATCTCAGAATATTGGAGTATTTATTTCCCTTCTCTTCGACTTTTTAATTAAGTTAATTAATAATTAGGTACTATGAGTTTGTATTCCCTTTTTTTGCAAAAATTTTTCAAAAATTTTTTTTTATGGCTAGAATCGATTCACAAGAACAAATAAATTGAGAGTCATGTGTTTATTGGATACAATTTAGCTATTTTTGACCACAAATGGACGAAAATTTCCTGTTGAAATCGCTATGTCGGTTAAATGCCCACCACTGGCGCTCAAAAAGACTACAGCCTACCTATTTGAGGGCCGTCGTTTAATTCAGTTTTTTTTATAAAATAACGGCAAACAAACAAACTCGTATCACCCTTAATTAATCTATTTAAATAAAATTAACATCATTAGGGCTGCCAATTATATGGAAATCCATATTTTTTCCTGAACTCGGAACGGACTAAAACGCATGAAAACACGTTTTTAGCTTGGTTTGAAGCTTCTAGGATGGTTTTTTAAATCTATATTTATTTTGCGATTTTTCATCCATATTTTATGGCCATATTTCGCGATTTTATTTCCATATTTTTGGCAGCCTTAAACATCATTATTAACAAAGCTCATCAATTTTTCCTGTTCAGGAATCAATTTGTAAACTCTTAATCATGTCTTCCAAAGCATTAACTGTCCGAGTGATAACAATGGATGCAGGTGTGATTGCCAAGCCTCAAAATTTGCACAAAATATTTATTATAAATTGGCAAAATAAAATTTAGAATTGGAATTTACAATTCCGCCAACAACAACTGGCAAACAGTTGTTTGACCAAGTGGTCAAAACCATCAACTTGTGTGAAATTTGGTATTTTGGCTTGCAATACACCGATACTAAAGGCTTTTCGTCCTGGTTGAAACTGGATAAGGTGTTGAATAAATTAGCAAAAAATTTGGCCTCGATCGGGACTTCCTGATGGAAATGACCCCCAAAATGCGCGATTTTTGAAACACTAGTTCTTACTAAAAATCCCGGTTCTGACAATTCTTGGTTTCGATCCCGACAATCTGATACCGTTCTCGATTTTCCCAGAATTCTGACCCCAGCTAACGCGAAATTAAGCATTAAAATAATTAATTTGAATATTGCTATTTTTAGAAAGTACTGAAGCAAGACATCAAAAAGGAGCCAAAATTGCAGCTTAAGTTCTGCGCAAAATTTTATCCTGAAGGTGGGAAATACATACAATGATCCAGAATTTTTTATTCATTTTTTTTTGTAAAGATGTTGCTGAAGAAATCATTCAAGACGTGACACTCGTAAGTTAACATAACAAAAGATTTTGTTAATAAAATAATTTCCAACTGCTTCATTAATTTTTGGGGATTTTCAATGGGGTGTTGTGTGATGCCGAGGTGCACTTAAGCTCTCTGGGTTCTATGCTTTTTAGGCAGCCAATTATTGTATTCGTATGCCACAACTTTTTTTTTAAAGCAAAGTTAGAGAGGTCAAAAAAAGAGGGAAAAGTCCGAAATTTTTATTGTAAAAGATTTTTCCTTTGAAGCGCCTGTTTTATCTGCAAGTGAAGGATCTGATTTTGACCGACGAAGTGTATTGTCCTCCTGACCAAGCGGTGCTTCTCGCTTCGTACGCAATGCAAGCAAAATACGGTGACTACAATGAGGAGGAGCATAGCCCGGGAAGTATTGCAGAGGACCGACTGATGCCACAACGCGTTTTGAAGCAGGTGATGGCTGAGGCTCCTTTCTTCTGACTTCAGCTGATGAGACCAATGATATTAAAATTCATATTTCAACATAGACTTGCCAATTTTAATGTCTATTAACTCCATTTTGTTTGAATTGGAATGGACTAAGTGTTAACACCCACCTCTTTTCTTTTAGTTCAAAATGAATATGTCCGACTGGGAGAATCGCGTGAAGGCTTTGTGCGTTTTACAATTTGTTTACATGTTACAGAATATTTTAAGGTGGACCAATCACTGGGGGATGAACCGCGAGGCGGCCATGTTGGAATATTTGAAGAGTACCGAGAATTTGGAACAGTACGGTGTAAAGGTGCGTTTTCCAATCCAATAATTGCCAACACTTTATTTCTTGGCTTTTTCAGTATTTTAACATTCGCAATCACAAAGGCAGTGAACTGGTTTTAGGCGTTGATGCCATGGGTTTGATAGTCGTAAGTAAAAGCCAATAAAAAAGAGATTTTACGTGTTATTTTTAGTTAGGTAAGAATGACAAGTTGAATCCGAAGGTCGGTTTCCCGTGGTCTGAAATTCGCAACATTTCGTTCAACGACAAAAAGTTTATGATCAAAACGATTGACAAAAAGGCACAGGTGGGTTGGGCTGCCACTCATTTTTTGAAGAAAAATAATTTTAAGGACTTTGTGTTCTACGCCCCTCGACTTCGCGTAAACAAGAACATTTTGGTATTACGAAGGGGAATTTTTGTGCAATTTTAATAAAACTGAATAATGACAAAAAAAAATTGCCTTTTTAAATTTTTTCTTTATATTAGGCCCTTTGTATGGGCAACCATGAATTGTACATGCGACGCCGGAAGCCCGACTCCATTGAAGTGCAACAAATGAAGAAGCAAGCCAAGGAAGAGCGTATTCAGCGAAAATTGGAACATGAACGGCAAGTTGAGGGCAAACAAAAAAAACCTTTTTGGTCTTCCATGATTTTTATTTTCTCTAAAAAAATTTAAAAGTTATTTAATTTAATTTTTATTGAAAATTTAAATTTTTGGATGGGAAACGGCGAGGGGGGTGAAAATCATCCACCGCCAGCAGCCTCCTATCGAAACTTTGAATAGCCAAAAAATTTTTTCTTTGATTCATTTAGTTTAAGTTGACCATATCACTGCATTTCTACACCTAATGGAATTAAAGAAATGAACATGATAAATGTAAAAGAAATGCTTGAACCTTTTAAATAAATAATTCATTAAAATATTTAATAATCAGAATTTTTCAATCGTAAATAAAATAAGAAAATCATTAATATTTTTATACAGAAAAAAATCAACGGTGCTGCATTCTAATACATAATTATTAACAATTGCAGGCGTCAGCGAGAAATGTGCACCAGGGAAGCGGCTGAACAACAACAGCATGAATATGAAACAAAAATGTATGTGCCAGCCTCGGAGCAGGACAAAACTTCGCCGCCGAAACTCCGCCGAGACATAACTACGGCGAAAAAAATCGCAAAAAAATTTCGAAATTTTCCAGAAAAATACCTAAGCCTTTTTTGCGGAGAAAATTTTCGAAAAACATTAAAAAATGGAAAATTTCAAGAGTTGGAGATTTTTTTGGCGGATTTTCAGCTGGCGGAGTTTTGGTGTGCATCGGCCTAGCTTATTGTTTGTTTGTGTCATAAAAAACAAAGATGGCAGTTCAAACCCAAAACGGTCAATTGAAAAAATTTCTTGAAATTTCTGAGAACTTATTTTCCAAAGATTTTTGGTTGTTTTTGGAAGTTTGTTTGGCAACGCTTTTCGAACTCTTTTTTTACAAAAAAAAAATTTTTTTTTTTTATTTCGAAAAAAGGTCAAAATCATGGTGTTAACAATTTCGCTGTCCTTACTTTCAAACCCGAGAGCACATTAATGAATGAAATCCGGATCCCACCGGAAAGTTTTCGAAATTTCAAATCCGGTTCCGGGAAATCAAATTTGCTTAGCCCTAGTATACTGTACCATTCTAAAACTTAATCAAAACCGAACAAATATACTTTGAAAATGTTCTTTTTCCTTCTATGCATTCACAGCAAAAATGTCAAAAAGCAAATTAAGGTTATCCATGAAAGAGGAAATGGAAAGTGCTCAGCGCGAGTTGGAAGTAGCGCAAGGCCAAATTCGGAGCCTGGAAGTCCAAATTCACGAATTGAATGAGGTGGATTTATTTACCAACATTTTTACTCTAATTCTTGATTATTTTTCTGGGGATTTTTCTATGCCAATTTGACTATGCATTGTAACACTTTTGAATGTAGTACGGAGCGGGCAAGGTCATGGACACCAATTTTCATATCAGTGTTAGGACATACCCGTTGGTTTCATATCCGTGTGTCCATCTGTATCCGTCCCAATTTTTGGACATATCCGTCCGCGGATATATCCGCATTTTAGTGAAAAAATAATTTTAACAATTAATAAAGTATATATAAAATGTAAATTTTATTATTCCATTTATCCGCGCCACAGGCGAAAACTTGAAAAAAAAATTTGTGAACTTTTTCGTTTTCGTTTTCCTTTTTTTTTTTTGTTTTATACACAAAATTCAACAAATTCAGTGTCATTCGTAGTTTTTCTCGTTGAGAAGTTATCATTAAGTGAAGCAGGACAAAACGTCGCCTGAAAAAATACAAACAAGCCTTGATTAATTCAAGAATTTTTTCATCAAATTTTCAAATAACAATACCTTCGTGAGAGAGTTGAAGACTCCGTAAAAAATTAGCTTTGCGCTTCTGAATTTTATGCACCATCGGTAGCTTTATCGTCACTTTCTAAATGGTTTTGAGTAATTAAGAATTTGGTCAATCCTTCTTAATTTCTTTTTTTTTTACAGGCAAAACGTTTGCTGGAAGAAAAGGAACATGAGCTGCAGACATTGAACAGGGATTTGGCATCAGAAGGAGCTGTAAATATTCTTTTTTTTTTATTAATAAATCTCTACAAATCCCCTCATATTTTACCTACTTATTTTATCAAATTTTCAATTTTTTCTTGTCAGATGAGCGAGGAAGAAAGGTCAAGACTGCTCAACGAAATAGCATTGCAAGAATCGCATGTGTCCGAGATGCGTTCTGAAGTCAAGGTTGGTGTGCTGAATTGAAAAAAAAAAAAAAATCCAAATTTTGTTTGTTTTTGTGGACATGGTCGAGCAATGATTTAGCGGAACAAGACAAAATTCACCTCACAAAATTTCTCCGGGAAAAATTTGCCGAAAAAGCTGGATTTTTTAAGAAAGAAAAAAAAACTGCATTATCCGATTGTCAACAACGATCTCGCGTCCAAGTTTGATAGTAAAAAATTTCTTTCCATTCTTTATGCTAATTTTATTATCGGATTGTCCGAACTCATAAAAAAAAAATTTTTTTTTAACAGACTAAGACTAAGGAGATGAATAAATTGAAAGCAGTGGTTGAAAGTGGGAAGGCTACCGCGCCTATTTACAACTCGGACAATGGACACTTGCCGACCGAATTCAATGACCCGGACAATTTGACGAATGTCCATATTGGTGGGTGTGATTTTAGTTCTTTTTTACATTTTAGCATTTTTAGAAAAATAATTTAAGTATTCAATTTTTCAAAATTTACCCGGTTTTTCCTTCCTAATTTAAATTTTTGATTCCGGGAGCACTGCAACTCTCCCCCTTACGCCATAATAAAAATAATGAATTTTGGATTAGGATTTCCATTATATTCCTTATTTATAGGTAATTTACGGAATGGCGAAGAGTGTTAAGGCCTTTTTATAACATTAAATGCCCTTTCTAATGATACCAGCCATTTTGGGCCAACTCTGGGGGTGCATCAGAAATCTTGTCTGAATAATTAAACTTTGTACGTAAACAATGATAGAAAATTGTACCGAATTGTGTTTACAGTACGAATCAATGGCCACTCGTCTATTTTGCCTCATTACTAATTTTAGAATTGATTACAATAACCGAGTGCGACACCAACAATGTTCTTCCGCAGCATGAATTGGATCGGACCAATGTTATTGACCAGGACACATCATTGAAGCAAAAACTTGAGGCTTGTAACTACCACGATTCTCTCTCATCTATGCAAAGCTTTTTGAAAATATTCTCGGAGATAGGGTTCCCCTGTTTTTATTCCCTTTCTGATCTTTTAGACAATTTTTTTATAATTCTCAGAAAAATTTTCATGTAAATCCGAAACAAAATTTTTCAAAAAAAAAGTTGAAGAATTTAGGTAACTTGGCCCAATTTTTTTGGTATCAATTGAAAGCCTTTAACTTTTATGTTGCTAAAAAGAAAACTTCAAGAAAACAGGATTCATAAATATAATAGGATTTAGTTGGTCAAGAATAAAAGTTACTTTAAGCGTAACTAAAGGAACATGGTTAGTTTGTTGACTCATAAAATCCCAACCTGCTCTTTATTTGCTAGTAACAAAGAGTTTTCAGGAAAATAAAATGAGAATGACACATTCGTTAACTCTATTAAAAACCGACAATAAATGTAATTTAAATGAATCAATTAGTTTCTATTTGCAGCTGCTAACCATGGAGTTGGACACCGTGCGTGATCAGAGGGCCATCACCGAATTTGATGTGCTTCATATGGAAAACAAAGTAAATGCGGAACCGAAAAAGGAATTGGACTTTTAACTCGTAGTAATATTGGAGTTTAAAAGAATTTTTTTTTTCTTGGTTACCAAGACTGGGAGATCCTATCACTGTGTAAATATGGTTTAGAGGGACCGGAAGCAGTCCCGGTTTTTCTCCGGTACTTCACCTGGTCCCAGAGTTCCCGATTTTTCCATTGTTTGGCCGAATGACACCAATTTTATGATAGTTAGTTAAAGAGCAAAAGAGATAATGTTTTAAGTGAGCCCAGGGTCCAAACGACTCCGCACCACATTTTACGAATCTCAGGGAAAGTATATTCAAAACCGATTATCTTGCCGAAAATTATTTGTTTTTGGCAGTCACTAATTTCGTCCACAATAAAAACAAAAAATATTGCAGAGACAGGCTCGCGACAAATACAACACATTGCGCCAAATTCGCAACGGTAAATTTATTGTTATGATGTTCTCAGCAATTTAAACTGAAAACCGAACTTACGACTATTTTTAGGGAATACTAAGCGACGGATTGATCAATTCGAAAATATGTGAAGGGATTATCATTGAAGTGAACGATTGAAAGAGTAGTTAATTGTTTGTTTATTTACTTTTATTGTGCGGGCCTTCTCTTTTATCGCATATTATTTATTGGTGTTGTATACGGGGTTCCCAGATGTGTGATGATTATCATCATTTTGAGGGGTCATAAATGTTTTCTTTATTTTTAGAAATGATTTGATGTTGAAAAATAGGTAGATTTTTGTGGTTTTTGATAAAAATTTTCTGAAATCGGACTTTTTTCGTACAAAATCTGTTACTAAAAGACACTCAGTTATCAAAAAGAAGATTTTTTTTTTGACCCCAAATGATGGTTTTTCCAGCCAAATGAGATTGAAAATTTTTATCTGTGAACCCTGATTGTATAGAAGTGAAAAATTTTTTGATTGAAATGACGAATAAAATATCTATGAAGAGTTTTTGTCGACCTTAAAGATGGACAAAAAAAAAGAAGCGCTGTAGTACGACTTCTCACAAAAAGTATCGGCAAATGCCTAGAATTTCCGCGCACTTGATATTTTGAAAAAAGTTGGGAAAGCATTTTGTTTTTGTTTGAGCAGAGTAAACTAATATATTTATTCGGGTACACCCCAAAACCAGGGTTGCGATTTTGCCCCCTTTTGGTGGCATTTGCCCCCTTTTTGATGGTCATGCCCCCATTTTGCCTCCATTTTTAAAATTGCCGCCATTTGCTCCCATTTTGTTTGTCTTGCCCCCTTTTTGCCCCCATTTTATATTTTTTGAATTTTATTTCTTTTTCTTATACAAATTGCCAAATTTTATGATTTATTCTTCAATTTTCTAACTAAAAAATGTCAAAAAATTGACATTTTTACACAATTTTTTTCTATAAATTTTATTCACTTTCTCAAAAATTTTCCCGGCGGCGCCTACCGGCACCACCGGGCAGCGTTTACTTACAATTTTTTCACAATTAATCTTAAAAATTTGTAATTATTCTGAAAAATAGGCACCCAAATCCTCAAAATTTTTGCGGCTTATTCTGTTAACAAATCTTAACAAAATTTTCCGGCGGCGCCTATCGGCACCGCCGGCTTGAAAAATTTGATACTTTTTGAACGATTTTGACGCTAAAAATTACGTGCCACCTTTTTGCCCCCATTTGGAAAATTTTGCCCCCATTTTGGAGCTCGGCGCGCCCTTTTTGGACTTTCGTTATCGCATCCCTGCCCAAAACGTCGTCGCCGAAAATTTTTTTTCTAAAAAACGGGTAAAAAAATCATTCTGCAGCACATTGGGTACGGAGGACAGCGGTTGTTTTGCTGGCATTGAGTGAATGTGCGCAAGAAAGTGACGATGCGGCGGCGCTTAACATCCATCGCCCCTTCCCCTCTTGTTTTATTTGACCACCATTTCATTTGTGCAGTTTGACTCCCCTCTCCTACCCTCTTGTTGGGCTCTAATGCCCTTTATGAGTCCAATCAACTGATCATCCTTGATTTCGTTGACCATAACTTTCTTCTGTACGAGTCAATCCTTACATTCTTGGTATCATTCGAAAGCTTGAAGTCTCAGGAATATATTAGTACATGAAAATCTCAAAAAATTCTGTAAAAAAGTTAAATGAAAACAACGGAATAAAATCGTTTTTTTAATAACATTTACTTTTGTTAGCTTTTTATGGGTTCAAAATTAATTGTTTAAGCTTCTACAATCTATAAGCTTTCGAATGATACCAAGAATGCAGAGATTGATTGATGGAGAAAAAGTGATGGTCAACGAAATCAAGGATGATAAGTTATTGGACTCATAAACTCTGATTGGACTCATAAAATGCGATTAGACTCATAAAGTGCATTAGAGCCCTTCTTTTGTATCACTTACTTCAAACCAACTTTTTCTTTTTTCACACGGCAGTTCGGTTTTGGATCCCATTTTCAATAATTATTTGATCTTTTGACTCATTAGATGGTAAAAGACGGTGCGATGTCGTTATTTAAAAAACCATCATTATGAAAAATTATAAAAACTGTTCATAACTTTTCATTTAATAACCCAAATTTTTCTCTAGCCTGTAAAATTTTAGAAATTTTTTTTAGTTTTAAAAAAGTCATGGCCAAAAATGTTTAAAAACTGAGTTTTATGAATTTTTTTGGCCATAACTTTTTTGAACTTACAATAGAGAAAACTTGGGCTATCAAATGAAATCAAGAATAAAAAATTTGGTGGGTTATGAGCAGTTATGAACAATTTTTGTTTTTTCATAATGATGGTTTTTTAAATAAAGCCCTTTATGATGATTTTTAAATCTGCCATCCACCCAACCCAGCCTTATTCTGAAGTTTAGCATAGAACTATTTTCTGACCCTCGCTTAAATATCTATTTTTATTACCGAACCTTTGCTCTGATACAATTTTTGGTGTAATTCGGTCAACTATAATTCCAGAAATCCAAGATTAAACAGGATGAAAGACATCTGAATGAACTTTTTAAATGCATTTTACATTATTTAATGCTTCACCGACAGAATTCAATATCGTACGGCAAGCAATTAAAATGCCTCTTTCGCGTTCTTCATCGTCGCCGGATGATTTGAGTAAACGTGACACGGCGAAACTCAGCGAGTGGAGAGAGGGCTCGACGTGCGACCACATTTCGCCCAACTGGCATGGAATGGAAGTCAAGGTCCTTTCCCATCAAATGTTGCGTTTTGAACCGAGCAAGAAGTTTCGGCATCACGCCGTCAAAATAAACATGGGCTGCATTGTTTGCAAGGTATAATTGACAAAACTTATGGGTTTAACAGCAATGGGAGGTTTGCGAGGTTTTGTTTTTTTGACATTTGTCCCCGTTTGGTTTTCAAAATTAACGATCTATGCTAACAAGTGCCTTTATTCGTGGAACTCAGACATTCATTTTTAGGTTTGGCGCTTATGCTCTGCATAGAGAAGCCGAACCATCTCATTGTCATACGCATCGATCGAGGATTTGTTCAGAGAAATGCGAACTAGGGGCTACGACGTCTTTAAATACAATTGCCAACATTGGAGTGCCGACTTCTATGCAAAAAGTTTATTTTTCAAATAAATATGGATTCATTTATCAAAACGTTAATAGTTACTGAAATACGAAAAAACTGTTGCCCTAAACGAGAGTTAAAAGTAACACCCAATCCTTTTTGGAGTGATTTATAAAAAATACTGTACAATTTACTATTGTTTTTTAGCCCTTTTGAACACGATGAACGCCCCGGAACTTGTGGCTGTTCGCAATCTGACCTTAGAGTAAGAAAGGTGTATCAAAAGAGGAAGAAGGAACATTACTTCTGCGTGGCTGAAATTCGATGTAGAGTCTGTCACACTGACATTTTCCGAACTTACGCAATGACTACTCACGGAAAGAGACAGAAGTAAGTCTTTACTACTTTGACAGGAGGGATGGCATATTTAGCGTTTACGACCAAAAACAATTTTTTTGGCGGGAATTCGCAGCCCAGGCCTGCATCGAGAGTGGTAGTAGAAGCATGTGCCCTTGCTCAATTAAAATTTGAGATGGAAAAAACCGCTGTGTCTGGCTCTTTACTTTGGTTTTTCAAAAAAATATCTTCCGATTTTTATTCTCCATTTATTGGTAGGGGGAGGATGAGGGGAAAGCGCAAAAGAGTGGTGAAAATAACTTTTGCCTTTAGTTTTGGAAGGCCTGAAATGGAAATGGAATGCGTTCGGCTGATCGATGCTCGACGCCAACCATCTTCGAATATAGAGACAATTTTTTCAAATGGGAAGCCTGTTTAACTCAGTGAGAAATCGCCAAAGGGATTGGGCAAATGAATTTATGGATAGAGGTACAACAGCGAAAACACTGCTTGGTAAACTGATGAGAATTTCAACTTTTATTTTAGTTAATGTAGCCACTGTTGCATTTTTGAACGAAAACTGAATTGACGATAGAAGTTTCCTCGATCTTTTATTTCCAAAATTTTTATTTTATTATGCATTTATTGTTTTTGAATTTTTTTTAAAGGATTTTTAGTCTAATAAAAAGCGTTTGTAGTATTTATTGCTTTTAACCATTTAAAAGAAATATATTTAAAATATTAACATTTAACTTAAAATGATTAACGCGTAAACAATGGAATGAATGAGCATTGGAAAAAACAATTGAATGAGCGCGGGGATGGTAATTCACCTCGATGGGAGATAGGCTGCTATTTTGCCATTTATTGTCAGCAGCCAATTGGCAAAAATGGCACTTTTGGCCATTTCTTCCCTCTCCCTCCCCTTTTCTCGCCCTTTCGTCACATTACAATTCATCGACAATTTCTGACAATCTCTGCAGCGTCTCCTTTTGCAAATGTCGTATAAAATTACGAAAAAACAATAAATATGGGATTTAGTAAATTGTCCGGTAACAGCGAACTTTCTCAGTAAAATTTGAAAATGACGGACGGAGGGCACCGATTGGCCAAGTCCAATTCGCTCATCCTCCCGCGCCACAATGACAACTGAGTCCAACAAATCGTCGTTATGTTTCAGAATGCCCCATTTTTGCATAAAATGGCGTCCAAAACGTTTAACGGAACGCAATCGCAGCAAACGAACTGATCATGCGCCTGATGCGCGATTTGGCCGCCACTCAGCACGGGCTGATGGCATTTCCGCACTTGGCATTTGTGGCCGAGCCCAAAATGCAGGGGACGGTCGACCCGACATTTTTGGGGGCAATGCGAACAACCACAGCCGCAGGGATAGAAATTAATCAAATCCTTCTGAATTAAAAAAAAACATTTCTATGCGGAGGCTTTCAGCAACTTTATTCTGATCCCATAAAGGCCCTTCGTCGTTCGATTTGCCTTTCTTTACCGGCCAAAGCGGCACCATGCTAATTGCCCTTCAATTGGCACATCAGCGACAGCTTCATTTGAACGTCGGTGGCTGGCACTCCTCCGCCGTCACTGTAACCGCTTTCAACACTCGGGCACTTTTGAGCAGTTGAATTTTGGCCAATTTGGCCCCTCATTTCCCACGGCAAAAGGTTAGCTATTGTTGCTTATAATATTTTTTATACATTATTCGCCTTTTCAGATAGATTCCAATCGTCCAATTCGCTAATTCCCCCAAATCCTTTTGTCGGCGTTTCTTCCGCCGACCTTTCTCGGCCCAATTCCCTCTTCTCCTCCACTGCGCCAACGTTCAGCGGACAAACCCAAATCACGCCTTTCTCCCAATCCTTCCTTTCGTCCAACAATGCCAAATTCAGCACAAACGGCGGTCCGTTTCCCCCTCAAAGGCCGCCAAATTTGGCAATTTTAGAAAACGAAAGGACACTCCCCGCCGCGGAGGCCAGCAGCCAATCAACGGCGAGGGATCAGTTGCACGACTTTGGCAGAAAAGGCGGCACATTTCCGACAGGAAACGAGTGGGCATTTGAAAGGCATGGGAATGGGGAAAGAAAAATGCCAATTGAACAGAAAGGGATTTGTGGCCGATGTAATGACAATGGACGACATTTTGGGAAGACAAATGGCAACGGCAGGGGGAGGAGAAGGAAATGAAGAGACAAGCAGGAAAGGGTTTAACGGAAGAAGATGGAGGAAGACAGAAGAAGAACATCATTGACGGGGGGGGGGGGATGAATATGAAAATGGAGTTTAAATTCGGAATACGAATTGTAAAATTATTTTTATTTTTACGAAGAAAATGCCAAACATTTTGGTGAAATCTAAACATGACATTTTTTCCGAATAGGTAGCAATAAACGAGCGCTTGGCCAAATCACTCTATTTTTCCAAATTTTCAAATAGCAATAAAAAGCCTAATAACAGTTCCCGCGAACATATAAAGAGTATTTGTCGACCTTAAAGATAGTCCAAAAAAAAAAAAGCGCTGTAGTACGACTTCTCACAAAAAGTATCGACAAATGCCTAAAATTTCCTCGCGCTTGATACGTTGAAAAAAGTTGAAACATTTTCCACTTGGGAGCCTTTGCGATGAATTTTTTAATCCTCTTTATGCCCATTTCATCATTTTTTGTACATATTTAGTGTTTGAGAAATTTAAGCAAAAGCAAAAAAAAACCACCAAAAACGATTTTTTAAGGTAGACTCTTGCTGGGAGATTTCTTAGAACATCTGACGCCTAAATTAGATTTTCCGATAATCAATTTAAGTGATTTAGCAAAAAAAAAAATAAGTGATTTAATAAAAAAAAATGCTATTAATTAGTATTTATAAATTAATAAGTCAGTGCCATTTGTCGGAGGTCATTCGTTAATCACTTTTTGTTGTTGATTTTATCCGTTTGAGTCCGACGGTGTCTTCTGCTGAGCCCATCAAACGACGATTGGCGGTTGGACAATGGACGGCGGGGAAGGGGAAGAAATGTTCGACGGTCGAAGAACGGCCGAATGGACGCCGAGAAAGAGGGGCTGGTGGAGGTGCAACGGATTGTCGAAAAATTGCTGGTCATTGTTGTGTCCAGCAGCAGAAGGCGTGGTGATGATCACGTGCGAACGACGGGGACTGAACCGGCCGTCGAGGAGGGAACGGGCATGAGGGCACGGGGAAACTCTTTGAAAGTTTGGCTGAGACGCCTAAACCAAAACAATGGCAAAATGCACAATTAGGCGGACAAAGCCAAAGGATGGCCTAACTTACGAAGCGGTGTCCGGGTAACGTCGGAAGAGCAGCAGACCGACGAGAGAGAGAAGGACGAGCAGAAGCGTCAACACGAGCAGAAAAGAGACCGCCGAGGCGGACTCCTCCCCGTCGTACGACGCGGACGAAAATTCCGCAGAATCAGTGGAAGCGGACAAAAGGACGGAGTCGGACTCACTAAAGTCAAAATTCATTTTGTGAAATGCGGCCAAAGGTTCCCTGCCCCAATTACAATGAATCCCCAATACGGAAATTATCAAATTATTTGGGTGTCCCTCCATTTGGCCCCTCACTTTTGCCCTTTCCTACCCTTCGGCTGCTGCCGTCTTTGCTGGTCCTTCACATCCCCTCTCGTCCCACCCGTCGCCACAGTCGTCGCGTCCGTCGCAACGGAACGTCGCCAAAAAGCAATCTCCGCTTTGACAGGAAAAATGTCCAGCGGGGCAATTGTGGAGGTAGGAACAGTCGAGTTCGTCCTTAACTCAGAGACGGTAATTACACCATTACCGTATTATCTGTGTCCTACTATATACACAATTAGTCAATTTACAATAAAAAGTGATTCGTCGTTCCCGTTACCTTTCCGGTAGAGCAGTCGTAAATGCGGTCACAGTGCCAAAATGAACTGATGCAACGCTTTCGCAGCTCACCAACGCCACAGTCAAAGTCCGTCTCGCTGTCCCCTTCACAAATGCTCACCATCGGCTGATGGTTTTCACTTTGGGGTGCCGTGTGCACAAAGTCACCGAGCGAACAGTAAACAGAGAAGACGCACATTAGCAGAAGATAGAATTGGGAAGTCATCGGATAACGGAGAAGTGGTTAAGATGCAAAAATACTAATAAAAAAGAATATAATATTATACCAAGAACCTAAACATAAAGCATTTACACGTAATTAAAAGTTGACAGTCAGCAATTTAGAGATAAAAAAATGCTAATCAATGAGAAGGGAACAGGACGACTCGTCGACGACGACTCGCCGACGGACGACTCGCCGCGACTTGCCGAAGGACGACTCGCCGATAAGATGACTCGCCGACCGATGACTCGCCGATAATATTCAAAAAAAATTAACAGTATTTCCTAAACAAATTCAGCGCAAATAAATAATATGCGCCAAGCCGCGCAAGTGTGTCTAATAGCATTTCTGTTTTTCAACGAGTTTAAGTGGAATGCCGAAGCTTGCAATCAGAAATTTTTTTTGGCTATGCTCACCCGCATATTTGAAGATTCATTGATGATTTGAGAACGAAACAGAAAGGCATAGATGCGTATTGTGAATAAATGTCCGTGGCCAGGAAGGGCCATCAAACAGGACCAGATACAATAAGCAGATGAACGGATTCTCACAAGGTGTAAAATTATTCATCGAAACATTATGACACACTTGCGCGACTTGGTGCATATTATTTATTTGCGCTGAATTTGTTTTAGAAATACTATCTTAATCAACCTTTGGTTTTATTTAATTTTTTGAATATTATCGGCGAGTCGTCCGTCGGTGAGTCATCTTATCGGCGAGTCGTCCTTCGGCGAGTCGGCGTCGGCGAGTCGTCCGTCGGCGAGTCGTCGTCGGCGAGTTGTCATGTACCCAATGAGAATCATCGTATTATAATGGCACAAAATTCCGGGAGTCCAAGACAGTTTTATTATTTTATGAGATCAATGATACGAGTTGCCATTGTAATATTTGCCAGTGTACGAGATGCCTTGACACCAATTTGACTAGGATCAAGAGCCCGGAATTTCCGAAAATTCCGGATTAGGACCAGGATTAGAGAATCGCCCCGGATCGGACGGACCAGATTATAAATCCTGTTTTTGATCCGGTCCATTTACAGCCGGATCAGAATCAGGAGTCCGGAGAAATCCTGACAAGATATGGTTCTGTTCCGGGCTCTACTAGGATGTCATTTCCTTTCATACAAATAATCCTTCCATTTTATTTTTTAAATTTGAGTATGGCGTGATTGTGCTCATATTGCTCCAAAATCTTGTTCTACTGTACATTTTTTTAAAAGAAAAGGTTTTTTGATTTGTAGTTGCACTGAGTTAGGATAGGCTGCGTTCCTTAGAGTATTGTTTTAGCTTTATTTTCTTTTTTCTCTTCTCCATTTTGTATTATGTTTTGTTATAAAGTGACAAAAGGAGTCGAAAGGTTTTCACTTGGTTCAAGCACATTGTTGCTGAAATTGCTAGCTTATTCTGAGTTTTCCATCCATTTTGTTCAGCTATGCTATTGCTTTGATTGTTATTCAACTGACTATTATTATCATTCTTCACACACTAACACTCCACTCACTCCCCCAACTCACCAAAAGCAGTACAAATTAACAGCGGCAGCATCATCTCTACTCAATTCGCAACATCTATCTACATCACCACATACTCCTCTAAACTACGGAAGTGGCAAAATGACGCCTTTTTACGACAACAACAATTGTGTTCTTTACGAAAATTCCGAGTTGAGCAACAGCGAATCGATGGTCAGCTACAGAGACGAAGTTAACAGAAAGTTACGATAGATACTTTTAGAACTCTTCTTTCGGCTCGATGGTGGATACCAATGAATACTGTCGTCTTATGCAAAACATTCGCATTTCGATCTCTCCGCCAAAAAGCAGAACCAGCGGTCTCCATCTTGACGATGGATCGCCTTTAGATGTCGACACTTTGATGAAGCTGGCGAAAGACCCCTCCGGAGTGGGCAATCGCGAATTACAACAACATATGGACCAGGATGAGAAATTCCGACAGAAGGTATGACAGGGGTCGAAAAAAAAATCTGAAAAATGGGATTGGGATCAAATGCACTGACGATGCCTTTATGCTAGGGAGATAACGCTGTTAAAAGCTTAAAGGGAATGCACGTCACGCCATTTAGAATCCATTTTCAGGTTTTGAATGCAATTGTCAGTGCTGGAAAGGAGCGTTTTCTGCAGTTGTGCATCGACTGCAACGGATGTTTCGTCATTCAGGTGCATCTTTAGAATGGCGTGTACTTCATTTCACAATGAAACAAGTTCAGAAGTTAGTCGAGAACGGTTCAAAGAATACCTACCAGGAGTTGTTCAATTTGGTCCGTCCGCTTGCCTTCAAAATGGTGCTCAACCGTTTCGCTTGTCGCATTGTTCAAAAGGTTGTGCTAAAAATGCACTTTATCACATAGTCAATGTGATATTTGTTTAGCTTGTCGTCAATTTGTGCGGCTCCAACGTTCGTCAGTTGTTCTGCAAACAATTCAAAGGACATGAGAGCACTTTGGTCACTGACCAAAATGGAAACCATTTTGTGCAGCGCGTGGTTGAATATTATGGGCCCGATGTGTACGGAAATTTCATTCTCGCGTTGGCCAACTGTCCCATTCGACTGAGCGCTGTTTTCGAAGTGTGACGGAAAAGGGGAAGATGAGGAGGGGAGGGGGGGATACGTTATAGGAAAAAGTTCATTAAGGGAGATGTTAAGGATACGGTCCCCACCCCTTTGAAAAAAATAAAATTCCTACGTTTTTCTATGATAAAAACACTAAAGCATGTTTCATCAAAAGAATTTTCGAAACTTCATTTTTTCAAAAAAGGGGAAGGGGGGGGGGTGATCTATATACTATTACCAAAAAAGGGTAATACTGTGCTTTGTCCCCCCCCCCCCTTTTTTGAAAAAAAAAATTCAAATTTTTTTTTTTGTCTTTAAAACATGTTCTAGGGGGTTTTCGGGGTCGCTGATCACGAATATGACATCCAATTCGACCAATTCCGAACCCCGGACCCGAATTCGAACAAAAACCGAAAAAATAAATTTTTCAAAATTCGCATTTATTGCCCAAAATCAATTTAAATGCACGGAATGGCCATTTGTTGGTGTCATTCGCCTCTCCAATTCAAAATCTGCTGGCTTTTGTCCATTGATCTCCAATTTGGAACGCCTTTTGTGTTCCACCAGTCGCTACTGCCGTTCATTCTTTTGTTCAGGCGGGGAGGGGGTGTCGGTCCACCATCGGCTGTCAGCAATGAACCATTCTTTCGAATAGTTGTGTTTTTCTTTTGTCATGCGTCTTTTTCTTTTACATTCCGTGCATTTAAATTGATTTTGGGCAATAAATGCGAATTTTGAAAAATTTATTTTTTCGATTTTTGTTCGAATTCGCGTCCGGGGTTCGGAATTGGTCGAATAACATTTATTCTGGTGAAGAAGGGGGGGGGGGGCTACAACGATGATATTCCGTAAATTTTCATTATAATATCCCTCTCATCATAAGGGTAAAAAATCATTGTTTGTATAGTATTAATAAGATAATTACATTCGTTTTCTTTTTGTCTCACTTCCTTTTTTCATTCAGAATAAATACGGTTGTCGCGTGATCCAATTCGTCTTGGAACGTGTCGTCCAACTCATTCACGGAACTTCGGGTGTAAATAACGCGGAAAAGTGGGCCACCGCTTACTCTCTGTCAGTGTGATTCCGATTTAATTTTCAGGGAACTATCAACCCAAATTCTGCATGTTCTGATTAAACCCATTCTGGAAAATGCGAATTCGCTAGCACAAAATGAATACGCCAATTACCTCGTCCAATTTGTGATCAAATCGCCTTTCCTCCGCCGACAGCGCTGTTTCATCATCAAAAATCACATCAGGTTAAGATGTGAATTTGTTTGTCCGTTTTCTCAATGTAATCTATTACTTATTTCAGCGGCAATGTATACAATCTTTCGATGCTTAAGTACTCTTCCCATGTGGTGGAAATGGCCTTTCGACATGCTGAAGACCGCTGTAACTGTTTGACCATGTTGTTCCGGGAAGTGTTTGACGGCTACAAATTGTCCATGTAGTTCATTCTTCCCATACATCCAAATTGAACCTAATTTCTATTTTCAGTGACGGAAAGCGTACCGTTCTTTGTGAGATGCTGTTTAATCAGGTGAGACTAACCATGCTCCAATGGAGGATAGTGACTTATTATTACATCGTCGACTATTCTCTTTCGCTTTAACCCTTTTCCTTACAGTACGGCAATTACGTCGTTCAGCAGATGATTCACATTGCCCGTGACGTATGTTCTCGTCCCTATTTGCTTTTTTAATATACCCTCGCCCTCCGTCCAATAAGGCTTATCTTCGTCGTCGTCCCGGCGACTCGAATTGGCTGGTTCCCATTATGCAGTGCGTGCAAGCCAATAGCGAGGCGCTGAGTCGCTACTCTTCCGGCAAAAAGATCATTAGCAGTCTGCAGCACATTGGGTGCGGAGGACAGCGGAACATTGGTTGTTTTGCTGGTATTGAGTGAATGTGCGCAAGAAAGTGACGATGCGGCGGCGCTTAACATCCATCGCCCCTTCCCCTCTTGTTTTATTTGACCACCATTTCATTTGTGCAGTTTGACTCCCTTCTCCCACCCTTCTGTTGTACCACTTACTTCAAACCAACTTTTTTTTTTTCACCAATGCTTTGTTCAATTCCGACGAAAAATCCTCCTGCTCTATCACTTTTGTATTATTTTAACAACTATTCAGTTGTACTGTGAATTGTATTTTCGCTTTATTGATGCCAGAGAAAATGTCCGTCCGAACTCCTCAGCAATGGAATGAGTTGGGTATTTATGTTAAAAAAAAGAGCTTCTTGTAGTGTATAGACGGGTGCTTATGAAAATATGATTCTTTTTTTCATTTTCATAAATGGTCGGGTAGGGAATTTGTTTGCGGCGACGTCTTGGTTACTTTTTTATTTAAATAAGTTGTCAAAAATGCAAAAATGTTGACATTTGCAAAATTGTCATCATCAACATTTCTTCAATCTCTCACTCACACATTGATAACATAAATTAAGTTCAAATAATAACAGATTTTGAAATATAAGGGAAAAAGTGAAGGAAACTGAAGTAGGTAGTTGAATTTCTATACAAATTATATATTAATCGACTCCTCTCGGTCTGTAATGCCCGAATCCGAAATGATTTTCTTTCGGCAACCATTGCCTGCAGAGTTATAGACCCGGGAATGAAATGGGAAAATGGCTTGGGACTGACCGTCCAACTTGTTGAATAAAATTTTTTTAATGTAGTTTGATGTCTCTAATACGGGTCCATGTTGTTTCGGCGCTCACGTTTCGGCGCGGCGCCGGACACGTTTCGGCGCCAAGCCAAAAATAGAAAAAAAACCTATCCCTTTTTTGAAAACTTAACCCCTAGTTTTTTGAAAACGGGCTAGGTTTTCAAGGTTATGATTACGCTTAAAAAAAATTTAGGTTTATGTTTCAAAAGGCTAGAGGGTTAGTTTTTAAAAAACTAGGGTTTTTTCAACAAAATATATAGTTGAGCATTAAAAAAAAACTAGGGGGTTCGGTTTTACCAAACTAGGGTTGGGTTTCCAAAAAAAAATTTAATGTCTACGTGACTTTTTGGTTCTATTGCAGTTTACCCGACCATAAAAAGTTTTCACGACCTTAAAAAAAAAGACACGACCATAAAAAATTAACACGACCATAAAACAAAAGACACAACCATAAAAAATTTACACGACCATAAAAAAAAAGACACGACCATAAATATCACACCTTAGGAAAAAATTAATAAAAAAATTTTTAAGTCTTGTTTTTTCAAAAAAAATTACTTGGAGTTTTTTAAAGCAGGAAATTTCGAGAAAAACTTTGAAATTTTCGTAATTTTTTCTTAAAAATCTTCAAAAAACTAGTAAAAATTTAAAAAATGTTACGAATTTTTCTTGAATTTCCTACTTTAAAAAATTCCCAGTATTTTTTTATTGAAAAAACTCAAGACATAGAATTTTTTTTCCAATTTTTAATGAAGGGTGAGATTTATGGTCGTGTAAATTTTTTATGGTCGTGTCTTCTTTTTTATGGTCGTGTAAATTTTTTTATGGTCGTGTAAATTTCTTATGGTCGTGAAAATTTTTTAAGGTCGTGAAAAATTTTTATGGTCGGGTAAACTGCAATAGAGCCGACTTTTTTGTACGAAATGACCCCTCCGACTAAAACGGCCCGACTAAAATGGCCCGACTAAAGTGACCCCTGCCGGATTTAGGGGCCTCTATTTGAAAACGAAAAAATTTTTTTGATAGCTTTGTTTTGTTTTTGCTTTTTTTGGCTTGGCGCCGAAACGTGGGCGCCGAAACGTGAGCGCCGAAACGTGGGCGCCGAAACGTGGGTGGCCCCTCTAATACAGGGAACCGACCGGTTCGCCGCAGACGGTTCGCCGCCAGCCTACTTTCGGACGCCATAACTTTTTTCTTAGGCAACCAAATTCTTTAAACTTAGTGTCTTTCGAGAGCCCCTTAGAAGCTCTATTAACTCTCCAAAAATTGAAAAAAATTACTTATCTATAAAAAAGTTGTGAACTAAAATACACCAAAATTCTGACTTTTTAGAGTTCTTCATGTTGTAACTTTTTTAAGAGTTAGTCGATCGCTTAGAAATAACATTAATATCTTCAAAACTTTAAAAGCTTTTGAATCATACCGAATTTGTAAAATTTGGTTCGCAAAGAAAAAAGTTACGTCCTAAACGAGTCTGGCGAACTGGCCGCGGCGAACCGACCCCGACCCCACATGGACCCGAAGGAATTTTTAGACGGAAAGCCCTTAAGACAGAGTTATAGATCCTGGACTGAAATGGCCAATTTGAAAATGGAAAGTTTTCGGGGCATTACGAATTGGCCCAGTACGAATCTTCTATTTATCATCTTTTTCTGGTACTACCGGAGTTTGTATCCTATATTTTTCGGTCGGGCTGGCGTGGGCTATTTTGGCGTGGGCTATTTTGGCGTGAGCCGTTTTGGCGTGGGCCATCTTGACGCGGTTTGATATAACTTTTTTCAGAAGCAACCAAACTAGGCATTCTTAGTATCATTTGATAGCTCTTGGTAAGATCTATAAGTCTGCAAAATTTTAAAAAATTTGGTCCAGTTAAAAAAAATTAGGGTCAAAAAAGTCGAAAACTAGTTTTTTTTTTTTGAGTTTTTTAATACCTCGACCAAATTTTTTTGAAATTTGCAGACTTATAGGCCTTACCAAGAGCTATCGAATGATACTAAGAATGCTTAGTTTGGTTGCTTCTGAGAAAAGTTATATCAAACCGCGCCAAGATGGCCCGTTCCGATATTTTCATTTATTTGTTCTTTTCAAACGATTCTGGCATAAAAAAGAAAAAATTTTGCAAAAAAATATAGGAACAAACTCCGGTAGTAGTTTTTGTTTCTCATTTGTAATTTGATTTGGATACTTGTGTATTTTCTTTATCCATTCTTCATTACGTATTTATTAGAAAATTTTCTGATTGATGGCCAAAAAGCAGTACGACCTTTTGTTCAAACTTCTGTTGATAGGAGACAGCGGAGTTGGAAAAACATGCATTCTGTACAGATTCAGCGATGATGCCTTTAATACGTCCTTTATTTCGACTATTGGTATAGCATTTTGGGTTTGTCATCTAATTAGAAACTCATCTTTTTTTTTTATAGGAATTGACTTCAAAATCAAAACAATCGAGCTGAGAGGGAAGAAAATAAAGCTACAAATTTGGTTGGGTTTTCAATGATTTAAACTGAAATGTTCGCTTTTCTTATGACATAATTATTTTTGATTTTAAACAATTTGAAACTAACAGTCAATCTAGTGACAGCTAAGTTGATCAAACCCAAACTGTAACTCATATTAGACCCCTTTATAGTAAATTTTAAGGGACACTGCGGGTCAAGAGCGCTTTCACACCATCACCACTTCTTATTATCGGGGCGCCATGGGCATTATGATGGTTTACGACATAACCAACGCGAAGAGCTTCGACAACATCGCCAAATGGCTTAGATACATCGACGAGGTTTTGTTGACAATATTTTTTTACCGCCGCAATAATTTTGAATTGTGCTCAATGGCTGTCCTTGTATTGTTTTTTTAATGATTAATGTTCAGCACGCTTCGGAAGATGTCGTGAAAATGTTGCTCGGCAACAAATCCGACATGTCCGACCGAAGAGTGGTGTCGAAGGAACGCGGGGAGAAAATTGCGATTGACCACGGCATCCGTTTTCTGGAGACATCGGCAAAGGCGAACATCAACATTGAAAAGGCATTTTACGATTTGGCCGAAGCTATTCTGGACAAGGTTGGCTTTTTCGTATGTATTTAGGGTCAATGTCTGCTCGTACAAAGGCTATTTTTACGATAGGGATTCGAACGAATGACATGACAATTTAATGTATAAATACGTAATAGGATCTTCATACTTAAATAGCACGACTTAACCGGAATTTCGAAAAGCCCCGTGTCCAACCAATTCCTAAATTATCCCTCAAAAATTAAGGAGTTTTATATGAAAATGATGATTCGACAGTTATAATTTTAAATCTTTTATTCCATAATCTGGAGAATTAGCTATAGTAAATTATTTGGTTTTCAGGTGCCGGACAGAAACTCGATGGGCCCCGGCCCTAACATAAAGCCCCTGACAGACGGTGCGGAAAGGAATACGAAGTCGAATTGTTGTTATCCGTGACTGCCATTTCTGAATATTCCGGCATTGCTTTTCCTTATTTCAGGACTAAATTGTAACGAATAAAAAGAGAACATCTTTCTTATTCTGGATGTATACTCAGCGTCTCAAAATTTTGATGGACTTCATTTTTCTTTTCTTTTTTATGGTAAATACATTATTCTACATAAATCGAATCAAATAAATACAAATTCACAGACATCGATTATTTGTTAGAAATATGGGGAATATCTTTGAATAGTCTGAGTAAAGTTTTCTAATGAAGTGTGAGTCATAGTATTACAACATCTATAAAGAGGCTATTAGGTTTTGCGGAGATTCAATAGCATCATCGGAGATTGGAGACTCTCTTTCCTCGGGGATTGGTGCGGGGACGGGCTCGGACAAGAGTTTCTTCTTAATGTGAAAATTAAAGAACGGCTATGAAAGGTGCAAAAGAAAGTTGAAAAGTAAGAAAAACACAACAAACAGAAAGTATCCCTGAATTCAACCCGAAAAACCGCAACAAAAAAAGAAGCAGTAAACGTTAAAATATTCGTTGTCGAAAGGGAAAATTAAGCAAAAGGGGAATAAAGCACAGCAGGACAATGGGAAAAGAGGACAACAGGCAAGCGCAACTGACCAGGGAGAGCGACAAATGCGAATGCATCCTTCACCTTCGATGCGTTCCCACTACAAAGGCAACAGATGAATGAATGAATGAATAAGGGAAATGCCATTGAAATGGAGACAAAATGAAATTTTGTAATAAAAGCGGATTCTCTAGATTGATGGATTATAAGTCCAAGCACCGAAACCAAAAGCTAACAACATAAAACCACTTTCCTTCGCTCTGCTATAATAATACCTCAGAATGTATTTTGTTATCAAGGCAAAAAGCTAAACAAACCCATTCCCTTAAGCTGAAGATGCCCACCATCTGTCCACACTTACCCTTGGCTTTCACTTTCATTTCCTATTTTCTCACAATCACTTACCACCGGTTCGTTCGGTTTCTCCCGATATGTGTCGACAGCATCCACTTTAAACTTGAATAACTCGACGTTACAGCCTAAAAAGAGATTACAAATTGAAAAAGTACGCTGTAAACAACACTTACTGTAAGCCTTTGGGGTCAGTTTGATTACGGTATGAAGTGGCACGTTCAAATATGGCAAGTCCTCCCGGTTGTTGTTGTTGAAATAGGCCAAAATACCTTAAATGGAAAGATGCGTTTCATATATTGACTGTCATTATTGTGATACGCTTGTTAGGCACTAAAAACCAGGATAATAATAGGTCAGTCATTGCATAAAAATGACCTTTTTATAGGAAAAAGTGAGAACTTGAATAACAAATTGAAAATAACATTCATAACAAAAGCAATCAGTCACTCAAAAAGTAATTGCCCTGACTTTCTATAACTTTTCTCCACCGGACGGAAGTTTAGGGGTGTAAATTGATTACAAAAATTGTTGTTTTTTAAAATCGTTTTTTGACAATTTTTTTGACCAAATTTTTTCTGTTTTAGAAAAAAACCAATTCTTTAAGTTGTTTTTTGTTTTAGTTTTTGTTGAGAAATTTTAGGCAAAACACTAAAGTAATCCCTTTCAAAATTTTAGGCTTTTAGGTGCTTAAAAAACATTCTTACAACGAAGCACGGCTTGGTGAGAGACCACCAAAATGTCCGACTGTCTCTCCAGCTCCATAATGACGGGTTCCAGACGAACCACGAGGTCCTCATAACTTTCGCCGGAAGGGTAGCGATAGTGGTATTTGTCTTTGTCTCGCTCGGCGAACTGCTTGGGATACCGCGTTTGGAAGTCCTCGTAGGTCAACCCTTCGCAAATTCCCTAAAACGTAGTAAATTTAGTTGTTCAGAATAGCCAAAGTGCAAAATTTTACCGCATCGATTTCATCAAGCACTTTGAGGTACTCAACGTACGCAGCCAAATCCTTCAGGTAATTTGCCGTTTGAGCTGCACGTATTTTTTGGGAGCACCAAATGCGCAAATCGTCGATATTTTCACTCTGAAAACTGAAAGAAATTATGCAAACGAAAAATGGAATGCCTCGAAATATTCGCGCAATTTCGTCGCATATTTGATGCCATTTTCACTAAGCGGACTGTCACCGCCGAGCCGACCAATTCGGTTGTATTCACTTTCGCCATGCTTAACCAACATATTGTTGCAATGCCATATATTTCAGAGAAGACAAACCCACCCGAGTGAGGTAAATGGATCGTGGGAGGAGACTGATGTTCATCAGAAAGTAAACAACCTGAAAACAAAAAAACGAATGAAAACGGTTTAATGCATCAAAGATAAATCTTGTCAGCACCCACCCGACTCTGCACGTGACCGTTCACGTTGTGCACGAAGAAGGAACGTCCAGCATTGATTACCTGGCGAGAAAAGTACATTAAAATGACAATATTATACAATGACACTGCAATTTTCAGGAACAGCTAAGCAAACATTCGTTTCCTACGGATCGGATGGATTAAATTTGAATTCCCTGACTTAAACAAAAATGGTATCCTTTTTATCTGTGATTCAAACTATGTCGGATTGATTTCAACCCTTGTTTCAGCCTTAATTCATCGAGATCTTTCAAGTGATACCGAATTTGTCCGCAATCAACCGGTTAAAAACCACTATTAAATCAGGAATGCTTTTAAATAATAAAACGATAGGTTTTTCTTCCAAAGGGAACTGACTTTGATGTATGACAGATGGTCGTCCGTTTCGTTGTCCAGTGGTTCATATTGCAATTTGTAATTTTCGATGCGACGCAAAAAGTCGGCCTTCGCTTCATCCTCTGTCATTTTCCCTCGATAATCGGGCGAGCTGATTTTGACTTCCTGAAATTGTAATTACCCCTAAAAAATATTTTGACCGCTCACCGAAATGTTTGCTGCAATTATGTCCGGGTCGTCGCACACACTTTCCACAAAGAATATTCGAAACTTCGGGTCGATACCATCTCTCTGACAAAAATCGACCAGCCACTTGCGTCGCTGACGCGTGGTATTCGTCGCGTCAAAAACCGCCACTTCGCCCTCTTTGTTCTCCAAGTAGCGGCCCATGTCCTCCATAGCTAACTTAGCACAGTGACTGTAATGGAAATATAAAAAACAAAATTTTGCTCCGTATAAAAAACTTGCCTATTACTTACTCTCTGATCTGTGTCCCAATCTGATTGTTTGGGCTAAAAAATTCCGCAGCTCCTTGCTGGAAGAAATCGCATGCCTGGCGACGATACTCTCCCACATTGAATGCCGTCGTTTTGATGCCAATCCAATTGAGATAGCGGCAGAGTTTGTGGGAAATGTCTGAAAAAAACGAAACATCAATTTGCATTCAGATTTGGTAAAAAAATGTAAATAGTAAAAAGCGCCTTAAAAACAACCAATTGATCAAATATAGTTAAAAAACAAAATTCAGCTATGCATATGAGAGCTACAGATGAATAATATTCGAACTCTCCAAATATTTTAGGAAAAAATCCTCACAAGTCTTCCCACGCGCCGGCAAACCGACTAAGGCAATCACATTAGGAACTCGAACTTGGTCGCGGGTTGAATCTGAATGTTGCATTGCTTACATAAAAAAATCATAAATTACATTGATGAACTCGGGAGTGCATTGAATTTAATTATGGATTAGTGAAAGGGAAGAAATAAAATAAGGCACAATAAAAGGGGAAAAGTTTTGAAACTCGGGCACAAAGAATTTTGCAAGGTTAATTCAAAAAAAAAAAAGACAATTCTTTGCCAAAATACCCTTTTTTTAAATTTGCAGTCTACAGTACTTTTCATACGATTTTAACTTGTGCATACCTCCAAAACCATTGCATTTCACTTCATGGAAAGTCTGAATAAATTAATTCGCTTATTCTTAAACCACTGCTGCGACAACCATTTTCCGCTGTGCTACCAGCGCGACTCTGCCAACCATTGTACGAAGTTTAAATTCGTAGTTATAATTTTAAATTTCTTAAAGCCTTTGGTTTTCTCGTATATTCGTTTTTTTTTTTATGTTAAATGCAATTATACTCAAAATCATTAAAGTCCCAAGGTACATAAATTATCTTTCAAAGATCTATTGGAGGAAAGACACTATGAGGATTTGTTGAGTGAATCAATTTGAGGAGGGAAAACAATTCTTTAATCTAATGGCCTGGCCTTTCATTTGTCCTTTCGTTTCTCGTTAATTGATCAAAGTGAAGAGCCACTTATTGACAACTGATGGAGTGATCAGAAAAAGAAGCACCAAATGTTTGGGAGAAAGTCGCAAAGACAAGCACTCTTGAAAAGACTGTGACCCATCCGACTAATTTAACGACCAAAGGGGCAAAGTACGTCTTTGTTTTTATAAGTAAAATTCGCAAGCGTAACAGTAATCAGCAAAGAAAAAGGACTGAATTCCCGTAGGAAAAGTATTGAAGCAAAAATTCGAAGTTCAACAATAAATTTTCTCTGAATTCCTCTGCGTCCTCCTACATTGTCAGTGCCTGAAAAGAGGTAGTTAGCGGAATGACATTATTCGAAGCGAGAACTCACCATGATAGCGTTCACTAAATCATTGTCAGCTTTTTTCAATGCTTTGATCGCTTTGTTTCGAGACACATTGGCTTGAGACATCACCAACTCAATGTCCTTTTCTTCAATTCCAGTAGCATCAGCCTGACATAATATTTTTTAGATCGTTGTTTTTCGGTGGCAAGAACCGAAATTAGTGTGGGGATCTCTGTCCGGGCCCCATTAATTTCACCACCATTAAACTTGAGTGTTTGCTGACCTCTTCTCCATCGCTTTCCTCCTCCGCCGGTGTGATTCGGTTGCGCACATCGCGAATGATCGAGGGCGGTTTCAGGTTCTCCACGTCCGTGATTTGGGCATGTTGCGCCAAATCCTTAAGACAAATTATTAAGGACGCATAAAAAAGGTGCCTCACTTCAATTTTAGCCTCGCCAAAAACGACATAAGTGTCGGAGCCCGGACTTTTGTACACGTCCGGCTTGTTAATGACGAACAAAATACTCTTCGACTTGCGGATGCACACGCGCGAAACGCCATGGACTTGTTTAAGGCCTAAATGAAAGACACAATATAAAAAGTAAAGCAAAAAATGTTACCAAGTTTGCTGAACAATTTACGAGCCTTCTTCTCAGAACGCGATTGTTTGGAACCCTTTTCAGCAACCTAAATAAGCAATTTGAATATTTGTTAGTGGTAATAAACTCAACCCAATCCCCACCTGTTCGCTGAGTCCAGCCGCCTCGGCAACTTTCTTTTGCTCCTCAGTTACGTCACCTTCCTCCAGTTCGGGCACGTCCTCTTCAGAACTCGATCCATCATCCGTTGTCGTTTTCTTGGGTTCCTCCTCTTTTGCCTTGACAGTGTCTTCCGCAGTTACCATTTCTCACTTAACCACACAAAACTTATTTTTGTAACTAATTAAAATATGAACAGTGAATGCAAATATTGACTAAAATATGAAGTGAATGCAAATCTTGACATGATTTAGAAAACCGAATTCATTCATTAATGTTCGTAAAAAGCAGTTCTGACGAAATAAAGACAAAATCAAAGAAACTATGATAGAATTTGGAGTACGGCTTACAAATAGAATGTTTTGGATGCAGTTAAAAAATTTTTTATGTGCTTAAGTCGTTTTCACGCTTATATATCACAGGGTTATTAAGACAAAGATGCAATGGTTTCGCAACAGAAGCAAAGATTGGCTCACAGCAAATTGGTCTATTATAAATCATTAACACTACTGAAACCATGGTAAAAGGCCACAATCTTGTGAATCAGTGTCATATATTTGGTTAGATCGAGTCAGGTTTCACAGTCCATCGCTTCCTCGTTTATTCACTAGTTCACTCATTTCCAAAGCCTTCTGTCATTTCTATTGCTGCTGTTAGCTTTTCTGACAACTGCTCATATGACCGGTAGGGCGGCAAGTCGAGTCTTAAATGTCCAACCAATGATAGTAAAAGAATAGTATATTTTTATTACCGGTTGAAACAGGTGTGGGAGCGAGGCAACCAATTTTCTTTTCCAACGCGCTCGATGCAGAATAGCTGAGGACCAGTTGACCCGATAAGTTCGGAAAAACCGCCGACCGGGACACGGCAAGTCCGGGAAAGGAAAGCGACAAACTTACTGATTAAAGAAAAGCAAAACTTACCCAGTGACAAATTGGAGCAGTTTTGAGCGCTTTTCCTGGTCCAAAGAACGGACGAATTGCCAAAACCAAATCACTTGTTTGCTTTGAATAGCGTAATGGCGATAAGCTGTGTGTCGCTGCCAATCGTCAACGTCAATTTCCTGCATTCCGCACAACAACAATTCCAACTCACGTTCATCAAAATACTAAAACGAAAAACAAAATGAGAGAAGCAAAAAATGATTAAAACTTGAAGCCATTGAAGGGGAAATACTGAGGTAAAGCCATTGAAAAATGCCACTGTTTGTTGTTCAATCCCACGGTTGAAACGCCATTCTACCAACAGTTCGATGTACTCATTTTTGTTCAATTCCGTAACAGCAATTTCAGTCCCATTCTCCTTCAATTCATGCGTTTTCACTTCACCAAGCAAATCGTAATCAACCACAAAGTACAACTCCATGTCGCATTCGTCAATGTCATTGTCTCGAACTTTGAATTGTGTTCAAAAACAGGTTTAACTTAGAAAAATAATGTTAACTCACTCCAAACAATGGAATTGTAAAATTCAGTGTCGACGGACTCCAAGTCTTTGAGAGTGATTTTCCTGTTTAGCATTTTCTTATAAAATGGAAGGGTAAAGCCACTGTAAATAAATTTCCCATGGAAAAGAGCCTGTAAAAAGAAAATTAAAAGACAGAAAAGAAATGGAGCAACACCATAGCAATGAAGCGCCCGATGAACTCAAAATACTTCAAATGGTCGGGATTGATAAACGAAGCTGGGTTAATTTGCAGACTATAGTTGCTTGAATTGGCATACATAAACAGACAATACATCGGATTAAGCACTTCGTGTGAAAGTAGGAAAAACCATTCTCTTAATTTTGTTAAGTTACTAATTTCGGGTAATTAGTGGTAATACCGGGCAATTCCACCATAATCCAATCCATCCTCCCCTTTAAACTGAATGTACAAACGACGACGCAAATCAAAGGGATTTTTGCGCATAATTTCTTGGAAAGAATCCTCGAACAGATTGTTCCTTGTCACCGTAATTTTCACATGATTGGGCACACTGTTTGAATAGCATAAGTATCGGAATTGAGCAACTTTGTTTTTAAATGTTTTGTCCGCGGCCATATGTAACCCGGGACCACCAAGAGGACCTGAACACAACATTAAATACTGGATTGATTAGAAACGAATTAGAAAAAAGAACCTACCAACGGGTCTACCAGTCCGTGGATGGTTGTATGTGGTCGTCTTGGTGTTGTGATCGATAAAGAATGGCACGCCCTGTTCAGTGATACGCATTTCCCATCCTTCCGGCAGCGGAGCATCCGTCAGCCTGAAAATAGTAAAAAATAAAATTTGAAGTGTTATTGCAACATATCCACCCTTGGGTCCTCGGGTCTTCCCATTGTGTCGTCCGATTTTGATGGTTAACAAAGTAATGACGTCCAGTGTTCGGATCTTCGCGTCGTTCCCACCCTTCAGGTAATGGGCCCAAAGGATCATCGTGATGCTTAAGAATCTTATTGTCAAATCATGCTATTAGGTCAGGTAAGGAACCGTGTAAAGGAAACGTTGTTCCCACTGGTGCATTGCTTGCGAACGATTCGACTCCCACTGCTCATGCGCGGCCAACATGTCCGCGGTCGGCCTCTGCCAAGTGGTAGTACGGGTGTTATGGTCAACATAATAGACACGGCCTCGCGGATCTCGACGTGATTCCCATCCGGTAGGTAACGGTAAGGAGCTTGGGCGAACCCAAGTGGTGCTCTTTGTCGTATGATCCACGTAATAACGACGTCCGTATTGGTCCATTCGCGTCTCCCATCCCTCGGGCAATGGCTCTTCATTTTGGTTGCTCTGATTTACGACTGGTTGCGGCATTATAGTGTCCCTGGTCTTTGGAAGGGCTGCGCCGCCACAACTCGAATTGGACTGCCTCGGCTCAACATTTTGAACGCAGTCAATGCCCAATATTGGAATTCCATTTGAAAGACCACTCGAAGTGGATGGCCCCGGCGCGGCGGTTTCAATAGCAGCAGCAGCTTCGGTAATGGATGGCGACGAATTTGCACGCACCCCTATAAATCGAAAATCATAAACAACAAAGGAAAAATCGAAGAACCTGAGTTTCTCCTTCTGCTCCGTTCAACTGTGCCGTTAAGGGAGATTTTGAGTTCACCTGACTTCGACTCTCTTTCTGTCTTTGCATCCCTGCTAATCAAAGGCACGGTTACATGAGTATTTTCAACTAAATTTGTAATTGGGAGAATTGTTGTAGAAAAAAAAAAATCGAACATTTCCCGTTGTTGGACTCCTTCCGCAGCAAATTTGACATCTTTACAGACTTCGAAGCCAACAGGGAATCGTCGAATACTTTGGCCTTGCAGAAAACTTTGAAGTCAATGATAGAATTCTCAGTGACGTTCAAAGAGAACGCTTCATCCCAATGAGGAGAATTCGTTTTCTTTTTGACATTCGTTTTCTTCGCTTGGTCATCCTTCGAATCAACAATCACTTCAACGTACGCATCAGGCGCCTTACTCAAAAAACCACCGCCGCTGAGTTTAGCAGAATTGACTTAAAAACGCAATAAAACTAAAAAAAAGGAAACATTAAATATACCTGTCAATTGGAGAGTGAAAGAGCGCAATGATGCATTATTGTTTATTGATCCGTTGATAATTGCTGATGATGAGTCGTCAATGGAAGCCATCACACTTAAGTATTTTTATGAATACGTTTATACCACAAAATTTTGGCTAAAAATAATTGATCGAATCGTTTAAAAATCAATGATGACGGAGTATTTGAATAATCAAAGGAGTGGTGATAATAAAACTGTACACAAATGTCCAGTCAAAGAACACTGAAATTTCTTACAATAGGAGACCTTTTGAATGTGAAAAAATAGAATATAATCATTTCTCTGTGTGGCGCAGGTGGTGAACGGAGTGGGGTAAACCAGTTGCATCGCTCACTAGCCATTCCATCCGACACTATATTAGCGGTTGCCGACAAAATTTTTTATTGCTCAAAGACATCTTTCAACTAATTACCTAATCAATTAACTGATGCATATTAGAGCAATAGTGTGTAACTCTGCTGTAATTTACTTGGAAGGAACTCAAGATATAAAACAAAAACTAAAGGCCAATTAGTTTTAGTAATTAAGAAAAATAAAAGCCCCTATGAATGTAAATGTAAATGTCACGCCAAGGCAAATTTGGCAAAACACTGGAACGAGCAAACCTAATACATTCATAATTTAAATATCGATGTTTTACACATGCGTAAGCTTAAGTGAGAATGACATAATGAAAGTGGAATTTATTCTCGATCTCTCGATTTAGTTAGGTAACTCGCCATGTATGAATAACCTCCACTGAAATGAATGAGTGACACCAAAAAATGAGAGAAACAGAGTCAACAAAAGAGAAGGAGAAAAGGTTATCGGAAAATGGAGAATTAAAAGAGGAAATAGTGTTGGTTGGCTGAGTGAGCGTTTTGACAGGGGTGGGGGAGAAACCAATAATTGGACAGTGACACGAGGGAAGACAAAAAAAAATTAAATGGTGAAAAGAATCCTCCTAAACAAAATTTTAAAGAATTTTTATGATGAGGATAATTCTCGTTTCTTTTGTTATTTCCTTTGTTAGACTTTTACGTCACAGGGATTTTTCCTGTTCGAATTGAAGGTCCAGTGTCTGTAGCATATTTGTTCTTCTTCACTTTAAAGTTTAAACTAAATGCAACTTTTGGCAACCGATGATTTCTATTTTATCAAATCGGTGAGAACGATTCTGAAATGTTGCAGGACCACCGCGAACCTTTCAGTTTTTCACCATTGCGGTCCGTTTTAGATTTAAAATTGTTTTTTAATTTATTAGAATTTTTAGATCTTGCTGCACTTGAGGACTTTGAGCTATTGGGAGATGTTTTTGCATTTATTGGTATTAAAATATTTTGGGGAATTTGAAAAAAGACATTTAATTTTAAGGGACAATTCTCGTCGATGGAATTTGTTATCTCCTTCTCGTCACCGAATGTTCGGAGATAGCCCAAATTGAAACGTTGAACGCCACTTTAATGAGAGTTGAAAAAGTTTGTGCATTGCCAGTGTTAACCGATGGAATGATTCACAAAAAATTGTTTGACATTTCATCACTTCACAATTTTGAACGGCTTAAAAATCGTCCAAAAAATTTGCTGAAGCTTATGTCACACAAAGTGCCAATCAAAAACTTACCAACTTCGCCCAAACTCATCGACGAAATTGTATGTTCTTTTTTTTTGTATAACAAATATTTTGTTTTAAAGATAGCTTTTTTCAATCAACCAAAAAGTTTCTATTTTTCACAAAATTTCGACATAACGAAGACAATGCAAAGGTTTTGTGCTCTTAATTTTTTCTTAATTTTTATCAAGTTTTAGTGGCTGTCTTAAGTCTGACACTTTGGACAATCGCTTTTTTTGGAACAAGGATTTGCTAAAGGAAATGTTCGTCAATGACGGTTCACCTATTCCTGCATTTAAAGAATGGATAACTCCGCTCATTTACGGATTCATTGAACATAAGTCAATTGTGTTTGATGTGGATATTCGTGCTCACATAACGCTGATCTCAAGACGTTCTGTCAAACGCGCGGGTGTCCGTTATCTGAGGAGAGGCATTGACGAGAACGGCGACGTTGCCAATTTTGTTGAGACTGAATTCATTATTTGCGTGTTTGGCCATTGCCTTTCTTTTGTCCAGGTCCGTTCTTCCTTCTCTTTATTTTGTCATTTTCTTTTTCAGTGCCGTGGTTCCGTGCCGGTGTTTTGGAGTCAGAAGGGCATTCAGCTTAAGCCCCCATTAATCATCGATCGACCGTTGGATATTTCGTTGCCCATTTTCACTTCTCATATAAATCATCTGGTCTCTGTTTACGGAAATCCACTTGTGCTGGTGAATTTAGTCGATCAAACGGGAAAAGAAGCCTCTCTTGGGGAAGTGTATTTACAGGTGAATTTCAAGAAATGAAAACTCATATATGTTACAATATATTTAACATTTGTGGGCAAGATATAGCAATCCGAACTTTTGAGGTTCCAATTATTTGTTTATCTTTTTTTTTTTGTTTGTTATTAGGTAACTTTCCTCCCCCCGCCCCCTCTCTGTTTTTCGCCGAGGTTTTTTTAATAAAAGTACATAGTAAAATGTAATATTTCTAGTTTTTTTAAGAAAAAATAAAGTTCCAATAACCCTTACTTTTTCATAACAATCTCAGGTATTCTTTTTTACAACAATATTTTAAAGATTTTGATAAAGTTAAGGAGAAAACTAAATTCCTCAAGTAATTAACTTTTTCTGCCGTTTGGCGCTCGCTATTCATTGTCTGGATTTTGGATCTTATTCACAAATAATATTACTGCAGTTTGCGAAGATTTGACATTTTGTAGCACGTTTTGTCCCTGAATTGCTCTGATGTTTGTTACCATTCTTTTGACTTCCATCGAATTTGTGGGAATAGAGGGCATCACAAGGTATTTTAGAGCTGTTTTTTATTATTATATTATTATGACCTATTTTTAAATGTTATTTCAGCTGCAAGAACTCATCGAAACATTGGAGGAGAACATTTCCTCCATTGGCTATTGTTGGGTGGATAAAGCGGGTCAAATGGTTTTACGCCAAAATGGAATTATTCGCACTGTATGTTATCACTTGCATTTGTTTGTCATTTCGCTTATTTATTTTGTTTAGAACTGTGTCGACTGTTTGGATCGTACGAATGTTGTCCAAAGTGCCATTGCGCTGGTGGTTTGTCTGACTCAGTGCCGTAAGCTCGGCATTGTTGAGCCCATTTCGGATGCACCAAAGCAACTGATTCGTCTTCTTCAACAAATGTGGGCTGATCACGGGGACTTTATATCAAAACAGGTATCAGTTTGGTCAGACCCGTAACCAGGGCTGAAGCAATTCCCCCTCCCTGAAATGAAAAATAAAATTGTTAAAAAAATTTTCGCTTTAAAAACAATATCTCAAACGAAATAAAAAAATGATAATTTCTAGATCAAAATCTTAATAAATCACAACCAAATTTTTCTGATTACGGGCCTGATTATGGTTGTCAGTTGAAAATCAATTATTGTCATAATTACTTCACTTTTAAGTACACCGGCACAAGCGCACTGAAAGGGGACATAACGCGGAGCGGACAACGAAAACTGACGGGAATGGTGCGGGACGGAGTCAATTCGGCCTCGCGCTATTACTATTCACAAATTTGCGATGCAAACAGGCAGAATGTGATAGACATAATTTTGGGACAGCAGAGAATGGACTGACAACAGGGAAAGCTGAAAAAAGGACCCTCATTCGCCTCTTTTGTTGTATTTGCTGGACAATTTTATACAATATAAGCTCCTTTTTGGCATTGATATTTATGTTCCTAGAATTTTTACTTCAAAGCCTTTTTTGTACAATTCATGAATTGATTATGGTAACACAGAAACTCACTCATTGATTTTTGTTTTCTTTTACCTGTGATATTTTCCTATCAAAACTCCATCTTATTGTGGTCAGTTCCTATCAGCTTTAATTTCTATTTCAATTTGAAGTATTTTTGTTGTACTTTCGCATAATTGTCAGGTTATAAACGGGCAAGAGAAAGTTTCCAAAAAACAAACATATTAATGACTGTTATGCTCTACAGTATGCATTTCGCGATGGTAGTATTTGCTAATTGCATTTTAATTTTCAATTAATGAATGGCTTCGCCTACTAAATTAGCTGCTAAAAAAGTGCTTGTTGTTGTGACAGGGGCAAGTCGTGGGATAGGACGGGAAATTGCTATTCAGTTGGCCAAATGTTTTGCGACGGTTCCCTCCTTTTTTGTTCTTTTGGCTCGCGGCAAAGAAGCACTTGAGGCGGTGGCGGATCAAATTCGCATTGAGTTAGGCTATTTTTTGCTCGACATTTTTCCGGCTTTTACATATTTCAGAAATCCCTCAATGGTGGTCGAACTCGCTTTTGCGGATTTGGCAGTGCAACCTTTTGCGTCTGATAGCATCAACAACCGAATAAGGGCATGGCAAGGTGTAGTCACGTGTTAACTATGGCATGCTCACCTTCTGGTTATTGTTAAGAAAACGCCCCATTTGACCTGTGTTTGGTCTTTCACAATGCCGGTACTGTCGGCGAAATGGCCAAAAAGTCGTCCGAACTAAGCGACGACGCGCAATGGCACCAATATTTACAGACAAATTTGGTCTCAACAATTTTGCTGAACAACGGAATTTATGAGGCTTTGAAAGAGGCCGAAGAGGTAACCGGGAACTCCCCGCCGAGGCCCCGTTCCCGTCCGGTCCTTCGTAAGTATCACAAGTTAAAATTGCAATTCCAGTAGACCCATCCATCCATCATTTTCTTTGTCAGTCGATCCGTTTGTTCATCGTCAACATCACTTCGCTGCTCTCCGTCAAGGCATACCCTTCATTCACCCAATATTCGGTTGGCAAAGCGGCCAGAGAGGCATATTTTCGGGCATTTGCTGTTGAACATCCCAAGTGCCGCGTGCTAAACTATGCGCCAGGTCCGGTGGACACCGAAATGCACGTGGAAGTGAAGGAGAAGTGCGTTTGCTTATTTTGATCGGAGAATACCATTTGGTTTACTCACTTGTCGTCTCCTATATTTCCACTTTTATTTCTGTTCAGGACGTACGACTCGTCCGTGCGCGAAGTATTTGCCAATCGGCGCCACGACAGCAATTTGCACAGAAAATTGCTAAAGCCAGAGGAAACCGTCCGACGGCTGGTCCAAGTGCTAGCGGAGGACCAATTCGAAAGCGGCGCACGAGTGGACTATTTCGATCAATGATCACGGAAAGATGTGATTTGGCTCGAAATTTTGTCATTATTTTGGCCAGAGATGTTTTTTGTTTTCGTTCTCCCCTCCTTTCTTTTCAAGTCACTTTTATAGCTTTATTTCGGTCATATTATTCATACATACACGAAATTAATTATTTCTTTATGCTCCTTTAATCCCGGCCTTTCAATTTATGAATTTATCAATGTTTTTTTTTTGCAATTACCTAACAATTCCCACTCCCACATATTATAAGGTTGCCAGATTAAATTGTTTTTTTGTTGGACGCAAAAAAGCTTCGGATTAACAAATGGTTTTAAATCCTTATATTGGCAATCCTCCCACATATATTATTATTCTCCGCTTCCTGTCATTTATCTAATTTAATGCATGAAAAAATCTGACCCCTTTAACTTCAAAAAGGAAACGTATTTATCAAGCAAATAAATGTTGCGGTACCAAAAAACAATGGTTTATAAAGCGGTTTTCATCAAGGGACGATTTACAGATCCTCTTACCTACCAACTGTGTATCTAAGTAGTTTTGGTTTTCAGGAGGCAAAAAGTGACGAATAAATGGATAGCTATATTCCCACCAGTGCTCGTCGAGCTTAACTTATGAAAACAGTTAGTAAAATGGAAAAAAACCCCATGACACGATCAACACTAATATTTACACAAAGGTTAGAAACCCAAAGAAAAACCCCAAATGAGAGTTGTCAGAACATTTCACATAAGGAAAATGCATTGTTAAGATGGGTTAGCTTTCTGTCTGACACCCCTAGAATAAAAGAATAACAGCGAGCGAGAAATTTGTTCAAAAAATATTGCAGAATTAGGTGAGGAAAGTAATGTCCATTTTTTAATAAAAAATGACGGTCGATAGGAAAATGTCGTTGAGCTGTGTTTAGAGAAAAACATAGGGACGGAAAGATAAATATGCGTAACATCAAAAGATTTGAGAATAAGGCTAAATATATTTTTTTATTTTTTATACGATTATATTTCCCAGAAAGCAACAAACAAAATAGGCAAAATAGTGTCAAAAAGCTAATAAAAAAAGTAAGTTAATGCATAAAAAATAGATACAGCGACAATGAAGGCCGAGCGGACGATTAGAAACAGAGAGAGAGAGAGATATAATAATAATATTCATTCGTCTTACTGAGATTACTGTCATTTAAGGTCGAAGACTTGAAGCGCAAATTGCTTTTAGAGAAAGAACGAATATGTATCGAAGGGAAGGACAGACTACGAAACCTATAAAAAATGTCACCACATTATGCCTATTTGGTTTCTTAATTACCTGGGCCTTTGTTGTCGGCTCGGGCGGATGGAATTCCTTCTCGTTTATTTTATGCCCATTGGTCATCGGATCGTCCGGCGGACTCGGATGCTGCTTCAGGAGAATGTGATCATCACTTTCTTCCGCATTTTTCGAGAAGATAGTCAGTGATGTCGCATTAAATTGGTTGGTGGCGGAAATAACCTTAAATGTTTTTGAAAACAGATATTAAGGATAGCGAACCGAAAAGCAATAATTAATTACCTCTCCGGGAGGGTAAAAAGTTTCCTTTTCGGCATTGTCATCAATGGAAATTCCACTTTCGGCGAGTTCTTTTGTGAGGTTTGAAGACAGTTGTTCAGTCGGTTGATTCCCTTGTGAATTCACAGCCATTTCTCTGTCCTTCTGTTGTTGCTTTAGGAATTTATGGCGGAATTTCGCATTAATATCCTTAAATTTTGTTTGCACATTTATTTGGTATATTTCGTCAACCTGGACCAATGCAGACGCGTCTCTTTGTGGAAGCAGCGGATTCGAAGCCGTAATTGGCATTGATGGTGCAGAAGAAACAGAAGATCCACCGTTGTTGAGCTGAATTTAAAATGTTTTTTTTTTTTTTCTCACGCCCTAACATTGGATGTTCCGTTGCTAGCTACATTTGGCGGACCAGTGGCGTCTTGACGCGTGCGTGCAAGAAGTTCTTTGAGTTGTCGACGGCGCTCCTCCTTTTCTTCTTGATTTGGAATGACGATGAGCACGGGTGGAGTGGTCGATTTTGGAGGCGTTATTATCGGCTCAGTCTCCGGCAACGGAACATGCTCAAGCATTGAAACCTAAAAAGGGAAACGAATATTTTGTCAAATAGATGAAAGGAAACGACAGAACCTCATCCATGGAAGAACTCTCGAGGGCAGTGTAAAAAGACGTGTTGGTAGCAGTTAAGGTTGCATCGTTAGAATGAGAATTTTGCTTCTCCTGATGCTGTTCATATCCGATGAGTTGGTCACCATCAATATCATGCTGAATTTCTTTTCCGATCAACTCGTCAAACAAAGAGTGTCCACGACTTTTATCAGACTGAATGGGTGGATGAATAAATAATTGGCCAAAATAAAGAAGCTTACCGCGTTCTCCACTGGCTCATCCACCACAGCAGATTCATCAATAACGTTTTCCACGGATTCATCGCCTTTTGCAGCAAATATGGTCTCTTCGACAAAGGTCAACAGTTTCTTCCCCCTCCTTGGTGTCCACCAATGTCGGTTGCTCTTCTGAGCTGTCCGCCGGTGTTGGTGATCCTTCTTTCTCTTCTCTGTTCAACTCGCATACAACTTCCACAATTTGTTCTTTGTCTTGACCGGGAACAATAAATGTGATGTTTTCCTGTTCGAGCTGTTCTGGAATCAGAATTTCCTCAGCCTTGGTGACCAAAATTATCTCATCCTCTTTGACCGGAACTGTCTGGTTCGGTTTCTGTTGTTGCGACTTGTTCGGACGAATGATTGGTGGAGGTCGTTTCTCAGCAACGAATTTTGACTTTTGAACAATTGGAACGCTTAACAAAGAAAATTCCTTTGTAAATAAGTTGGAATCAAAAACCCTTTGGTGCCTGTCGAAACATTCGGTTTGGGAGTAGCTTTGACAGATGGCGGCAGTCTTTTTGTTGGCGTTTGCTTTACCATAGGAGCCTTTTGAAAGTTAGCTGAACAGTAATGAATTAGAATGTTTTTAAGTTATAAAGTAAACAACAAAATATACTCACCATTTGTTTGCTTGCCTTGTGCCATAATAACTCTCGAAGTGCCTTGAGCATAAAGAGACTGTGTCATAGAGGTATTGTTGAGAATCCCTCCATTGGCTTTAAGCATTCCTTCATTGGCCAATTTTCGCTGTTTTTTGATGGCGTTTGGCGTTTGTTTTGTCGACTGCACTGGTGGTTTTTTGACATTGATCTGTCTATTTGGTGTTGTTCCGATGCCGTTTCCCAATGCGCCAAAAACGCTGCGAGTCATTTCAGAAGACCCAACTTTTCCATCCAGCGAAGGTGGGTTGTGAAAACGCGAAGTTGTTGGCACAAGATTTGATGATCCCTAAACAGTGCAGTGAGCCAATTAAAAAAGCACTTTACTTTCTGGTTTGGAATTATAAAATCACATAGTGTGACCTGTGAAAGTAAAGGAGTCGAACCGCGCATTCCCATTGGAGAATTTCTCGGACCACTGTCTCGTTGCTGGGGATTCTCCAAAAAGGCCAAGTTACGAGGAGTGCTGCTTCCAAACGCATACACGGGCTTCTTCGACTGATTCAGTGTGGCAATACGTGACGAACTCTGATGGGCTCGCTTAAGAAGTTCCTGAAAACGGTCGTAACTTTAAGTGCTTTTAACATTAAGTACAAGTGCCATCCTAACCCTTAAATTTTTCGCTTTATTCTCATGAATGATTTAAAAAACAAACCGTTTTCCTCGCGTTCAGTTGTTCCATTTGTGCACAGCGTCGGTCCAGTACGGCCTTCTGTCTTTCAAACTCTCGAAGGTGTCTCTGTTGCATCCGTTCCTTCATTTCGGTTTCTTTCTGCTGAGCCGCACGCTGCAACCGCTCGTACTGTTCACGGATTTTAGCCTCACGCCTATTTAAGCGATATTAAAAAGCAGTTTTGTGCATGATAGACCAACTTTGCCTGGAGTTCTCTTTCCACGGCTTCCCTCCGTTTTAGCACCTCCCCAGTTTTGTCGCGCCCAATGTAAAGACTTCTGGTTACGCCTCCGTCCATACTATAAAACTGATTATAAGAAATTACATTGTTGAAAAATATATTAACAAAGTATAGAGAAGAAAAGAAACATAATGGTAAAAGCAAACTAAAAAAGACGAAATTTATTCATCAAACAAAAAATTACAAATGTCAAAAAGTCAACAGTCTTTCTCATTAGTTTTTTACTTCTTGCCCATTTTTCTCATTTTTTCCTTTCGTTTCTTGACTTTTTTAGGCACTTTCACAGCTCTCTTTTCTCTTTTTTCGTCCTTGACTGTCTCTTTTCTTGCCTTTCGGGCGCTCGGTGATTCGCCCCTAACCCGGGTATATTTCTGGTCAGCGGTCTTATTCTTCTTCATCTGTTTGTCGCCACCTTCTTCTACCTCCGACATATCACTTTGTTGTTCATTCGATTCAAATGACCTTTCAGTGCCCGTATCACAATCCAATCCATCCATTTTTGCCAAATGTTCTTTTTCTAATGTCATGTATCGGTAAAAGAAAATAATTCCCGACAAACCCTCTTTCGATGATTCCTCTTCCAATTCCTTAGCATCCATCGTTCGCCCAATAGCTTTTTGAAAAGGGTTGTTCACTTCGATGCCTTTTTTTTCCATTTCATAATCGCGTTCATAATGAGCAATATTGTCAAGCTTGTGAGGAATATATGCTTTCATAAAAAGCGTGTCATCCGGGAGTGGACCATCCAATCTCTCATTTTCCAGTATTTGTTTAAATGTCGAATCATCGATCAGCGGATCAACAATCGCCTGATAATAAGCAATCCGGTCTACAAATCCACTCAAAATTCACCAAATCGAAATACCTCAAAAAGGCGTTTCATCCCGAGTACAGCAGCCCCTCTATTCTTGAAGAACCGGGTAATATTTCCAATGTCCATTCTAAGAAATTCCAATGAATGAGGATGGTCATGTTCAACGGACTGCGAAACATCAATGATGACAAGTTGTTGATTATGGAAAAGTATATTGTATTCGGACAAATCTAAATTTCCGCTGATTATGAACGCGAATAAGCTGAAAAAAGCGCGTGACCTGCATGGACGAGACGACATTTTCTGTACATAACACGCATTATGGAAACACAATCCAAGTACAGCTTGTCAACTATGTCCGGAATCAATTCTTCAACAGCATTCTTCAACAACGGTGCCGCACACCCGTCTTCCCCAATAAATTCCATTACGAGAACATTTCCCTTAAAATATTCAAAAAATAAACATATAATTTGTTTGTTTTAACTTTCAAAAGAACGGGCTTAGGCACTGGAAGACCGGCAAGAAACATTCGCTGCAAATTTCTGACTTCCTTCTCAGCCCAAACTGCAACCATTTTGCGTGGGTTATGACGACAATAGCCAGTCCGATAACTACAATCACACTCGGTGTTAGGAATTGATGAACAAGGATACAGTAAAGTTATACCGAAATTCTCCGGTGACATATCTGTCTCTGTCCTTGAAGGTCAGAATGCTGGTCTTGTAAACTTTGACTGCCAAACTTCCGTTTTTTGTAACTCCACGATAAACATTCGCCTCTTTTCCTGTGCTAACACATCCTTCCAGACTTTCGATTAAGCCTCGTTGGATAAGTTGAAAAAGTACGAGACGCGTCCTTGGGTCAAGCACTTGTTCAACCTTAAGCTTTCAAATTAAAAATGAATTAAATATACGAATCACCGTTGCTCTGTCTGAACGGTCTTTGTCCCTTCGTTTTAGTTTTCCATGGTCATTCTGGTTCATGTGTGACTGAATGAATGCTTCGCCGCTGCGCAATGTTTGTGAGCGTAATGCAGCGGCTGTGTGAGAAGAATCCACGCTCGGAATTTGTCTATTTGGCTAAAAGTGTATATGAAATTGTTTCAAAACAAAATATCACCCTGTAATTCAACATATTGGCAGATGTGAATTTTTTCGTTAAATCTAATAAGAATAGGTAAAATTATTATGTGCCGTTAACAACTTGAAATCCAAACCTCCAAAGAAATCTTCACATTCGTCTGCTAATTCTTCATAATCGCTACCGCTTCCACTTCCCTCTTTCTCTTGATAATCAAAATCTTTTTCATCTTCATAGTTTTCTATTACCAAATCGCTTATTTGGCTATTAATAAGAGCGTCATTCGAGACCATATTAGCGCTTTTTGCACTGTAAGAAAAAAAATCGGTAGAAGGTAGATTACCTAAATTGTTTTTTAACTTGAAATCTTATTATGGTATTAGTGTGGTTGTTAGTGCACTAATTGATGTTTCCTTTTGTGTAAAGAACACTTTTTTCCCACCCTTCATTTTTGAGAAAATCGAATTTTTCGAAAAAAAAAATTTTGTTCCAATACTTTTGACCGTGACTGTATTATTCGATAAGAATTTATTTTTCCTTTTTGAAGACTGCAATTTTTTGAAATTTTGGTTAGTAAAGGACTTTCAATGATACCTAGGATGCTTAAAGCTTAAAGATGCCTCCGAGAAAAAGGTATTAAGCTATTAAGCGTTAAACTGCTCTCACACTGAATCATGCACTCTATCTGTGGAATACAGGGTCGAAATTTCAGTTTTAGCCTGAAGACATTAGGCCATTAACTCCATTTAGTTACCTAAATTAAAATTTGAAATTTGCATTTAAATTTTTCACCAAAGGGCAGTTTTACTTTTTACGTTGTTAATTTAATCAATGGTTGTAAAAAAAAAGAAAAAACCGGTTTCCATTCTACTGAAATTTGTTTATGGGCTTGATGGTCAGAAAAGGTGTGCCTAATTTTGGTAATTATTACAACAACTTTTTGTAATATGTTTTAGTGCATTGGAGAAATATTTGTTGAACTTTAAAACAAATAGAAGTGGTGGTTCATGTCTTCTCTCCGGTCGAAAAGACACTGGAAAGACGCTTGTTCTCGAGTCACTAATCCAAAAACATTTCTCTGATAATTGTGATGTGCACATCAAAAGAGTTGATGGGCTTTCGAAGACGACAAAATTATTTGAATCCGAACTTGAAGGGGCGGTTTTGCTTGTGGTCGATCATTTTGAACAATTTGCACAGAAGCAGCAGCAAAATTTGCTCTACAGTATTTTGAATGGAAGCCAAACCCTTCCTTGGTTTGTGGTGCTAATCGGCACAACGGAAGTCCGTTTTTCCGTAAAAGCCATTTAAATTTCTTTTCTATAGAACAGCGTCAACCTTTTGGAGAAACGAGTGAAATCGAGGCTTTCTGCTCTGAGAATCAATTTCAATGTGACTTTTTCTTTTGAACAAATCATCGACGGGTTTTGCCAACTTTTGGACTGTTCTTCCATACCCAAACAAAAGATTAAGGTAAGAAAATTAAGCAAATTCATAAGTGAATTGTGACGTCGAATAGATTATAATTGGTTTAAAATTTCGGCACTTATGCAGTTGTGGGCGCCCGAAAATTTTTATTTTTTAAAGTCACTAAAAATGTTATTAGGGGTTTTCGAGGTAGCTGATCACGAATATAAAATTTATTATGGCCGATTCAGAACCCCGGACCCAAATTCGAACAAAAAGTAGCAATTTTTCTTTTTGCAAAATTAGATTTTTTTACATAATAGTAAGTTCGGATTCTATTATAGACAGTCTTACTATCTAAAAAATATTATAGAAACTGTACTACTATTTTAAAATTCAAAGACCGAGTGGTTTTAAAAGAGTTGGAGTCATTTTAAAGGAATACTGGTATTTTAAAATAGTAAGTTTTTTAGTGACTTAAAAAATCCAAACAAACATTGATAGTCATTTTCTGAATTTATTTGGCGTTAAGAATTTGCTGGTACTGGTTGTCTATATAATATATGGAACCAAATCATTTGTGATTACCGTTATAACTGTGAATATAAATTTTATTAATTTTCTAATATTAAACCTAATTTTTATTAAAAAAAAATTTACTTTTTGTTCGAATTTGGGTCCGGGGTTCGAAATTGGAACAAATGAATGTCTGATTCGTGATCAGCATACCCGAAAACACCTAATAACATTTTAAAGTGACTTTAAAAAATATAAATTTTCGGGCGCCCACAACTGCATAAGTGCCGAAATTTCAAATAAACAAAAAAAAATTTCATTTTCACAGGAGTTTAAAGACGATGATAGTTGCACAAACTTATTACGTGATTTTTATCGTCGTCACAATAATTTTGGTTATTTAAAAAGAGTTATTTTACTTCTTGAACGAGTTTGGTCAAAATATGAATGTAATAAATTGAAGCCGTCCTTCGTGCTTGGATTGTGCATGGAATCTGTTCTTCCAACCCAAGAGCAACAACAAAAATTATGCTGTCAGTTTACATTGCCATTGTCCATAATTTAGTTGAAATTAAATTCTATCAGCCCTAAGTTTACGCCAACTCTGTCTGCTCAATTGCTTGGTCAAGATGGAACCATCGGATCATAAACAGCGCATTGATTTCACATTCCAAGAAATAGCAAATGGTGTTTATTAGCAAATGTGAATTTTGTTACTTCTAATATTTTCCAGCATACATTAAATTCACAAATGACAATGAGAAATCTATGCGTGTGCATTATTTTGTGCTATATCGAGATTTGGACTGAATTAGCAGCAAAGGGCGTGCTGTCCTTGGTCAAAGGATCAGATTTTGGGCAAATTCAATTTAAGTGAGGCTAATCATAGGAACGATAAAATAAATCCATTTTTTAGAAAAGCTACATCAAATGTCGAGTTTGATGCCATTGTGAAGGCGATCGGGAGAATGAAAATTCCAACAAAAGTAGAAAACTGGATTTCATCAACAGTATTATAATGGCATTTACTTTTGGTGGTTTAACAACTTTATGTATTTTTTGATCTCGCGTCTATTCTTTTTTGGTATTAAAACTCAATTTCGAAATATGTATTCGTTCTGGTTCACTGTTCTTTTGGATTTCACGAACAAAAATCTTCGTTTTTCGCCGTCCTGTTTTGTTGGGCTTGGGAACGTGTGATATTGTCCGCCTTAGGCTGTTCTTTCCTCCATTCAATGGCTTAGTGGGCGATGATTCTCTCTCCAAAAAGGATGGGAGGGGATAATGAATTGGATAGCGAAATCCATCAGTCGGCGGAGGGGGCGAGCGGTAAAAGGATGAAAGAACAGAAGGAGTGGGAGCGAGTGATTCATAAGAGAATGGGGAAAGGGAAAGACAGAGATGGAATCTATGCATTGGGCGAGCACAGAGGCAGCAGTAGATGGAGAAAACGCCCAAGGCGATGTCGCCTCTGAAGAGTGACCCATTTCTATGCAACGATTGCTGTTCTGCCACAGGAGAAATCCATGCAAAGCCTTGCAGCGCACACGTTCACACGGGTAGCGAAAGTGCCCGCCCCCTCTTCCAGCGGGCGGCGGGCTGGTAGAATGAATGCACATTCAGTTGCTTGCTGCCTGACTGTCAGCCGGCCTCTCATCCGCCCCTCCGGGGCTTGTTCGGATGGACAGCCATTGCCTGCGGCGCTCGTTGATTTCCCCTATTTTCTCCCTTGTATGGATTGAAGCCTCGCATTTGTAGGAAATTGCACTTTCACATTCCTCTTTAGTTTAATTTCGCTTTCCTTTTTAAGTTTTATTTATAAATAATTCGTTCACAAATTATGTGATAAAACTGGGAATTAAAAAGAAAATCCGACTCGAAGGAATTGTGAAAAGAGAGGGCACATTGCCCATTTTCAACAATTGGGCAATTGAACCCAAATTTGTAAAAACAATTATGATACATCATCTAAAAACAACAGTTTGTGCGGCCAACAAATTAATTTCTCAGTTGGAGTCATCAATTGAAAACCAAACAAAGAAACTACTTATTCTGCCGAAAAAGGTAATTAATTAGTTAATAGGTATGCTACACTTACACATTGGCGTTAATTTAAATTTCCACTTACATACTTAAATAACACTGAGTGTGACGACAGAATCTCCTCACCCCAACACGAAACACTTCAGCCAAAACGATAAAATCCCAACTCAACATTTAACAGAAAATCTCGGCCCAATAACGGCTAGACTAAATTCAAAGAAAATTTGAAAATATTAAAATGAAATTGTTATCTAGGGTACATATCAGGGATGCAGCCGATTTCCGATTTCCGGTTTTCCGATTTCCGATATTTTTGGGGAAAAATCGGAAAAAATCGGAATTAATTTTCTCAAAAATAAATAAAAATTTTCGAAAAATGATAAGTTTTTGGTCAAAAAAAAATTTATAAAAAAAATTTAGTAATTTTGTAGAAAAAAAAATTTCCGATTTCCGTTTTCCGAAGAATTTTTCGGCATCGGAATTCCGGTTTTCCGATTTCCGATTTTTCAAATCAGAGATCGGCTGCATCCCTGGTACATATGATTATTGATTATGTCTGGTTGGGATTTTGTCAGCGTGCCATAATACTGAAATAGAGTAACTACATAGTTGTCTTTCCACAAAGCATAGCGTTCCTTTGGTATTTTAAATTACAAGATTCTAAAATAAAAATTTTTCCAATCAAAAACTGATTCATTTCCAGGACACATTTTTTAAAACAAAAAATCATTATTTAATTAATGCATCTTTCAATTCATTCCCATTTATTTAAGTGCCTTTTACGCATTTTCGAATTCGACACTCCCTTTTTCTTCTGTTTGTCTTTTTCTGCTGGTCAATGACTAATTTCTCATGGATTTTCTTGCGGCATGGCTACAATGTTCGCGTAATAATTGAGATTTTTGCATTTCTTAAATTTCGGTTAAGAATTTCCCCTCCAATGTGTTCTTCTTCTTGATTTTGCTCGGCCTTTTGACTTTGTTCAACTTGGCCAATTGCGCTGATCCACCCGCCGTTCCTTCCGCAAAAATGGTTCTCTGTCCGCTCAGTTTAAGCCAACAACTCGGATGCACTTGTACCGTCCTCGCCGAAAGTCGATCTGTCCAAATTCTATGCAACGGTACTCAACCGGACAAAGTGTGGGCAGTTTTGGACGGGTTTGGCCCCACCATTGACAAATTGGCAATTCGACGCTGTGCACTAAACAACAAGACCAGCAAATTGATGAATGTGCTTCCGTTGAAGGTGAGCATTCAATGGGATTGGCTATTTTGAGAACGAACTATCACTTCTTTGCTTTTAGATTCGAAGTCTTGAGATTTCCCACTGCGCACTCGCACAAATCCAACCGAATGCCTTTGATTCGTTGGCCGATTCGCTGGAAGAGCTGTCCCTTGACAACAATGCGCTCACTTCGCTTCCGAAACTAAACAAATTGAAGCATGTCAAATCTCTCAATTTCAATAATAATTTGGTGAGTCGTACCCATCATTCAAATAGCTGAACTCTTTTTTGTTCGATAGGTCAAAGAATTATCTGAATCGACTTTTTCCGGACTCAAAGAGCTGCGGTTTTTGCGACTTCGGATGAACAAACTGTGCAATTTGGTGCCGTAAGTACTCAATTTCCTTTTGTTTTTCTTTTATTTATCTTCAAAGCGGCAACCCTTTTGCTGATTTCGTACGAATTTCTGCCAAATTAAACTAATTTTTAAGACACCTAAAAAGGACAACGGCGACGACTTCTGTTGAAGTCAATTGGTCATCTCCGTTTCCCTCTCGCTAATAAGCCGCTGGGAATTTACGGGGGAGAGCAGGGGATGAGAGGATGGTGACCCAATTTGTGGGCGGGTAGAGTCGTGCACCCCCCCCCCCCCCCTCATTAGCAATCTCATCGTTCGCCGCCGTTCCTTTCTCTTTTCCCACCCATTGCCCCCCCCCCCTTTGTTTTATGGGCATCCGTCTGCCGGTGGCTGTCGCCTTTATCGCTCTGATCTAATTTGATTTGATTTGATCTAATTCGCGCAGTGCAAAGCGGCAGATTTGATTGATTTTATCTTCAACGGAATGTGAAATAAAACAAAGTTAACAAAAACAATTCGGAATTTGTCTTTTTGGATAGGAAAGGGAAGATTTTTGTGAAAAATGATTTGCTGGCAATGTTTGGAACTGTTCAGGAATGTGCTGTCTGACCAGAAGGCCTCCCTCGAACTATTGGATTTGAGTTTCAATTGTTTTTCGCAAGTGCCCTCCGCCGCTTTGCGCAATTGCGCCGAGCTCAAATGGCTGAGTTTGGGCGGCAATTCCATCGAAGGCATTAAGCAGATGCAGTTCATGTCGTTGCCCAATTTGATGGAACTTCGACTGCACTCAAACGGGCTGAAACGAATCGCCGCCAATGGGTTTATGAATGTGCCGGCATTGCGTCATTTGTTCCTGCAGGACAACAAATTGGGTTCGCTGGACCAAGGCACGCTACAAGCATTCAAGGAATTGCAGATGGTGGACCTCGGCTCCAACATTTTCTACAAGGCTTACACAATTTGGGCTGACTGTTATGCCCTTTTTTGTTCAGATTCCTTCCTTCAAAGATATGTTGGAGTTGGTAGAAATCCGACTGCACAACAACCAAATCCGTAGCATCGACACGTTGGCATTCAGTGGCATTCCGAAACTGAGACGCATCATTTTGCAAAACAACCAAATTGAGTCAGTAGCGCGAAACAGTTTCGATTCGTTGGACAACCTCGAAGTGCTGATTCTGTCCAGCAATTACCTCACCGTCATTGGTCGGTCCCACTTTTTGGCATTTAAAAAAAAAAAAAACCCTTTCAAGAAAAGGGTGCTCTCGACGGAATTAAACAGCTGCGGAATTTGATGTTGCGTAACAATTCGATCACTGAGCTAAGCCGGGACTCGTTCTCCTCCGTGCCCGAGTTGACACTTTTGGATTTGAGTGACAACCAACTGCGAACACTTCGGGCGGGCACTTTCGTCCCATTGGAGCGATTGCATTTGTTGTCGTTGACGAACAACCGAATTGAGACAGTGGAGAAGGGCACCTTCGAAGGGAAAGTGGACAACATTTTGTTGGATGGTGAGTGACGTGTAACATTTGAATTGAACCGCCAAAAAACAGAAAAATGCCGTTTTTTGACTCCGTACATGGCATTTTTCGGGCTTTGAAAAAGGATAATGCCTCTTTTTCCTTTGAATATGCTTCCCCGTTAGGAAATCCACTCCGTTGCGATGCTCAGCTGGACTGGCTCATCTCATGGCTTACCAAAACCAAAGTCCGGACCTTTATGCCTGGTCAGCCCGAAATTAAATGCGCTTCGCCCGAGGAAAACAAAGGCAAACGGCTAAAGGACTTGATGATCGAAAAGAACAACATAACCGAGGCACTGGTAAATTCGTTCAATGTGAGTGTTGAATGGGCCAATGCGACGAATGAAAAAGCGAATATTCAAAAAAAGGGATAGCCGAAACATGGTAGGGTAATTCCGTCTGAGCCGATTTGAGGGCATTGAAATTATTCGGTAAGTTATCCAATTTCTGAAATTAGGACTAATTTGGAATAAGTTGCATTTATGTGGACGATATAAGAAATTTAAGCTTGGTAGCCAAAAACAGCCGATTTTTGTGAGTTTTTATTTGAATTTCTTTTAGTTCGTTGAACCTTACTAACTTTTTGATTAGCTAATAATGCTCGTTACGGATAACGTGTCCGGATTTTGCGTTGAACGAAAACAGACATTTTTAGTCAATGAATTTGGCGCATGGTTCCGATGCGAACGCTGCAGCCCAAAATCTGCTGAAAATGTTGCCGGGCATCACTCGACAAGTTCATGGTGCACAAGTTGGCTCTCAAGTGCTTGGTTCGTTGGCCGAGAGTTTTCCGGAGATTCGAAATCTTCCCGGAATGCGACTCATCCCGACAACAATCCCCGCACAACGCAAATCGGACGTAAAAACGCTTGACGCAGCAATTGATCAGGTGGGGACAATCGATTATATATGTTATGAAACCAATTAACATTCCTTATCTTTGTCCATATTCGATGCTTTCCGAAATTACACCAACGCAAAAAGAAATGTCATTTTACTGTGAATCATTTTTCATTACTGTGTTCTGTCTTTAATTGGGTCTCCTTAGTTCTCCGAGCCTTTGGTCAAATTTGCCACTGGCGCCACTCCGTCCAGTTCCGACGTTGGCAAAATGCTTTCTTCCATCCCCGACTTGGTCGTCAACATCCCAGGCTTCGGCGCCATGGACCCAAGCAAAGTGAGTAACGACACAAATGCGGCTGTACCTCGTTTCGATATACAGTGCAAAACAGTCCATTCCGATTTAGCCGCAAAATACAAATGTTTTTCTCTTTTTACAGCTTCACCCTTCTCTGATTGAACACGTGCTGAAAGGGGGGCAAATCCCCGGAATTCCCAAGGAAACATTGGACCACATCGTCAAGCAGTACATGCAGCGGTTGTACGTCGCTGCCTCCAATTTGCAGGGCCGTTCCACCACCGAATTGCCGCCCCTTCCACCGGGCACGGACCCCTTCACTTTGCTCCGGCCAATTTCCGAATTGCCGCACGGAATGGTCGAAAAAGTGATTCAAAACAAACCGTTGCCTCACCTAAGCCAAGAACAAACGGAAGTGATCAAAGTAAGGCTTCCATTTATTCCTCCTAATTTGGAATTTTTTTTCCTTTCTTCAGCAATACTACATGCAGCAAATGCCGTCGTCGTCGGCGGGTGGTGCCGACTTTGTCAAAAATGCCTTTGCCAACGCCAGCGCCCCCGAGCCGTTCAATCTGACGGGCCTTTTGCCACCAAAAGTCTTCCAAATGATGAAGCTGTTGCCGCCCAATTACAATTTGAGCAAACTTCCGCCGGAACTGACTCAACAAGTGATGCGCGGGGAAATGCCCGATCTTACCAAATTGCCGGTGGACTTGCAGCAGTGGATCAAAGATAACTTTGACCGGCTCGTCGCTTCGTTGGAGAACAATGTCAGTTTTATTTGAATATTCGCAACCATTTTGATCAACTGAATGCCATTTGATGTTTTTTTGTTCAGCCCGACTTGAGCATTGACGAAATCATGAAGAAACTGCCTACTTTTGAGCACCCGCCCTTGTCCACCTTCTCCCCGTACGACATCAACAAAGTGGACGCCGATTTGGTGGTCAGGCAACGCAACGAGGAGGAGGCCAACGACCGTTTCTGGCGCATTTTCGCCGCTTGTGCTTTGGGTCTAGCCGGTGCCGTGACGCTGGGCGTTCTCAGTGCCTTCTTTTGGTATCTGAAGCGGAGCAGGCGCATGGCCGACCCGCCGATGGCACCGCCAATGAACATCGACGGCGCCCCGGAGCTTCCCTCGGTGGTCCGCGAGCAGTACTTCCGACCGTCCGCTTCTTCCACGCTCAAAAAATGATCATCCGATCTGTTCGATAGTCCCCCCCCCCCCTCCTCCCTCTTCTTCGGGTTATTCGTTGACATTTTGTATCGCCTGTGCCGCTTTTTGTCTTTAAAATATTTATCGCGACTTTATCAAATGCTACATTCCTGTGTTGTTGACAATTCCTTAATTCATTTTCTATTTTCATTATTTTATATTTTTTTTTTTGTCAGTACATTCCTTTCTTAACCATTTGATTAGCATCGGTTATATACAAATAAATAAATTTATTTAGTAAATTTATTTATTGTCAATAAAGAAAGGTCCACAAAAGGGAAAAAATCCACTTACTTGTGGACATCACATAATAAATTGTCCAAAGTAACGGATAATACAAGGGAAATAAGATCACCACAAAAATAAAAATAAAAGAATGAGGTCAATACATAAAATAGACACCAAATCACTTATAGAAAAAAGCAAAGTCCAGTCTTTCCGGTCTAATATTCCCCTAAAGGGTTTTATTTTTGAGTTTGGTTTTGAATTGTTTCAATGAATTTATTTTAATAAGTTCTTTATCAAGTTGATTCCACAATTTTGTTGCCCTCCCCGCAAAGGGAATAAATTTTTTGCCTAATTTATATTTTGTATTAAATCTATAAAAGGGAATGTTAAAGCGTTCGGATGGTTTAACGTCGTGTGCTTGGCCTCGCGCTTCAGGCGACACTTGTCGTACAGAGGGAAGGGAAAACGGAATTCGGCGTTTTCAGTAGAATGTAAATCAAAAAAGGGCCAGAGACAATGTGACATTACTACTTTTTGCCTTCATTGTATATTTAATTGAGGTAGAATTTGTGGTAATTACCAAATTTATGATAAATGCGCTCGATTTATGAAGGGAAAGTGCGTTGAGTGTGTGTTTGGGTGTCGGTGCATATTTGCTTACTGTATTCCCCCCCGCGCCCATTGGTGGACATTGAAAAGAGTGGGTGGGCGAGGGAGGGCGAGAAATGAGGGAGGCGTGGGCACAATTTGTGATTGGCTAATAAATTGTCCAACAAAGATAAATGTTGAGTCATTTTGAGCCGGGAATACTTCATCTTAGTTTCTCCTTCTTGTCTTTGTGTTGTATGTTTTTTGGACTTTGTCGGCCATTATTGGAAATAATTTGGTTTTCTATGAGTAATTGAGACGAATTTGTTTCTATTTTTTAAGCACCAAAATTTTGGCTTAAGAGCTTTCTCAAATTCAAGAGCACTTAGGTGGGGTTTAATCACAATAATCATGAAAACAAAGGATATATATATATAAAACGAAGAAATTTCGGTCGGCGACGCTTTCCCTGGTCCGAAAAGGGACACATTCCCCATGCCCCTCTCCCCATAAAAATTTGTAGAAAATGGCTATTTTTTTCCCAGTTGGGCCTCTTTTTCAAATTGACAATATAATACTCAAGCAAATGTTTGACTGGGAAGCTAGTATGTCGTTGCTCAAGGGGTGGCGCCCCCCCCCGCCCAAGAAAATCTTGGCACCATCCTTGTCCCTCTCCCTCCGTCTAGGAAAAGAAAAGACAGCAAAATTTATGTGGCCATTTGGTTCTAAAATCTTTAAATTATTGACCAACTTTAAACATAAAAGAAGCATAAGAGCGAAAAGTTAAATTTTTGATTAAAGTAGGATTGATGGAAGTCGGTTAACCAAACCGAAATCCGGGGGTTTTGGGCAGAAACCAATAACTGACGGTACAAAAACCCGGCTAACCGAAAACAGGAAGGGGCGGGGAACCGAATTCTGTTAGCAACTTTGTTTAAAGCAATTTTTCGCTATTACCACCCCTTGCCCGCGCACTCTAACCCAACTTTATTTTCCTGTCATCCAATATTTTGTAGTCATTTGAGCCTCTCCTTTCGCTCCACTTCTGTTACGGTGTTTTAATCATCCATTTGTTGACACATTGTGAGTCGGAATGGAAGGAATAAAGTAAAGCTGAAAAAAGAAAATACAAACAAAAACGCCAAATTTAAAATTAAAAGAAAATATTCAATTTAAAAATTCCGTTGTTTGGACCGTTCGTCTTCGTCCTCCCTCCATCCCTCCAAGTTATACATTAAAAATATATATTTTTTCTCATTTATAAAAATGCAACAAATTTTTTTTGGTAATACATAGTTCAGGGAAGTAGTGTGCTCTGTCCTCCTCATTTTTCGAAAAAATTTTTGAAAAATTTATATAGCTATAAAATAAAATGCCAGGGGTTTGCGTCAGGGATGCAGCCGATTTCCGGTTTTCCGATTTCCGATGTTTTTGGGACCGGAATTCCGATTTTCCGATTTCCGATATTTTTGGGGAAAAATCGGAAAAAAATCGGAATTAATTTTCTCAAAAATAAATAAAAATTTTCGAAAAATGAGAATTTTTTGGTCAAAAAAAAATTAGTAATTTTGTAGAAAAAAAATTTCCGATTTCCGATTTCCGATGATTTTTGGACCGGAATTCCGATTTTCCGATTTCCGAAAAAAATTTTCGCCGTCGGAATTCCGATTTCCGAAAAATTTTCGGGCGTCGGAATTCCGGTTTTCCGATTTCCGATTTTTCAAATCTGAGATCGGCTGCATCCCTGGTTTGCGTGGTTGCTAATCACAAATATGAAAACCATTTTGCCCAATTAAAAACCCAGACCCGAATTTGAATAAGTCGAAATTCAAATTTTTTAATATAGCACTTTGTTTAAAACTTAGGTCAAATATTTACAACAAATGAACAACAACCATGTCAATAATGTCAATAATGTTCAAAATAATGTTAATGGAGAGGCGGCGGAAGAAGCGGTTGAGGTGAGCGAGGTCGAATAAATTCGCCAAAAAGGAAGGTATTCATTTAACTATTACTCTAATTCTTTATGGTATGTAATGGGAAAATAGAAACCACTAGATGGTTTTTTAAAATATTTTGTCTCTAAATTTTTTTCCCGACATTTGAATCGGTAGGCGACGGGGAAAGAAATAAAATTTAAAGCAAATTAACTCTGTTAAACTTTATCTTAGTTTGGCGTTTTGTTTTTAGTCTCCTATTTCAAATAGGCTAGAAGGGACGTACTTAAAATGAAAAAAACTAATAAGCTATTAAGAAAGGTAATAGCGCCGAATCCAATAAAAAAAAAAACTGAAAATTTAGGGAAATGAAAATGGCGTCGTGCATTTTGTCGAACTTATCGGTGCTCTGCAACATCAAGAGGACGAAATTGAAGCTCAAGCGGAACAAATTGCCGGATTGCAGGTTTCATTGTCAGCGGGTTCATTGCCACGAACTTTAGAACCTCATAACTTTTTTCAAACTTGTTGAAATTTGCAAAAAAGTCAGAAAAAGGCAGGATTTTTATGAGTTTTAGGTTGTAACTTTTTTATAAAACAGTATTTTTTTTTTGATTTTTAAATAATTAATAGAGCTCTTAATGTTCTTTCGAATGATGCCAAAATTGCAGAATTTGATCAAGTAAGAAAAAAGCACGACATGCTTCAGGAGCTACACCAGGCAGACCAGGACCAACACCAGGCAGACCAGGAGCAACACCAGGCAGACCAGGACCAACACCAGGCAGACCAGGAGCAACACGAGGCAGACCAATACCAACACCAGGCAGACCAGTACCAACACCAGGCAGACCAGGAGCAACACCAGGCAGACCAGGAGCAACACCAGGCAGACCAGGAGCAACACCAGGCAGACCAGGAGCAACTGGAACAGCAGCGACGACAGCTCAAACAAAGAGATGACCGGATTGCGATGTTGGAAAAGCAACTGCAACAGAAAGCCGACACAGCGACAAGTTCCAGAATTTCAACTGGGACGGAACCGGGCACATCAGGAACCTCAACAGGTGCAAAACCCGACACGAGAATTTCTGAGGAGAGAGAAGCTGATTATGAGCCCGAAAGCAAAAAAGCTAAAAAAACGGAAGAGGTAAGAATAATTGGGGAAAAAAGTTTAAAACACCAATAACAAACGCTTTTGTTTATTAAAGGACAAATAAAGCGACAAAAATTTCGGTAGCCAATGGCGAAATGGTGGACAGAAATGTGATAGAGCGGCACAAAAGCAGAGGTAAATTTTGGCCCGTGAACGGAACAGCTCATTGGTCGGTAGTGAATAAGTTGGGTTGGCGATTCGAGGGAAATAATCGATTAGTTTACCACCGTTTTGGACAGTTCTCCGAAACCAACTAATCTTGGTAATTGTGCAGTTTACCTTCCCCTCATTATTAGAAAATTTTTTTCATTAAATCGAACCCTTTTCAAGAAAAGGGTGCTCTAGACGGAATTAAACAGCTGCGGAATTTGATGTTGCGTAACAATTCGATCACTGAGCTAAGCCGGGACTCGTTCTCCTCCGTGCCCGAGTTGACACTTTTGGATTTGAGTGACAACCAACTGCGAACACTTCGGGCGGGCACTTTCGTCCCATTGGAGCGATTGCATTTGTTGTCGTTGACGAACAACCGAATTGAGACAGTGGAGAAGGGCACCTTCGAAGGGAAAGTGGACAACATTTTGTTGGATGGTGAGTGACGTGTAACATTTGAATTGAACCGCCAAAAAACAGAAAAATGCCGTTTTTTGACTCCGTACATGGCATTTTTTGGGCTTTGAAAAGGATAATGCCTCTTTTTCCTTTGAATATGCTTTCCCGTTAGGAAATCCACTCCGTTGCGATGCTCAGCTGGACTGGCTCATCTCATGGCTTACCAAAACCAAAGTCCGGACCTTTATGCCTGGTCAGCCCGAAATTAAATGCGCTTCGCCCGAGGAAAACAAAGGCAAACGGCTAAAGGACTTGATGATCGAAAAGAACAACATAACCGAGGCACTGGTAAATTCGTTCAATGTGAGTGTTGAATGGGCCAATGCGACGAATGAAAAAGCGAATATTCAAAAAAAGGGATAGCCGAAACATGGTAGGGTAATTCCGTCTGAGCCGATTTGAGGGCATTGAAATTATTCGGTAAGTTATCCAATTTCTGAAATTAGGACTAATTTGGAATAAGTTGCATTTATGTGGACGATATAAGAAATTTAAGCTTGGTAGCCAAAAACAGCCGATTTTTGTGAGTTTTTATTTGAATTTCTTTTAGTTCGTTGAACCTTACTAACTTTTTGATTAGCTAATAATGCTCGTTACGGATAACGTGTCCGGATTTTGCGTTGAACGAAAACAGACATTTTTAGTCAATGAATTTGGCGCATGGTTCCGATGCGAACGCTGCAGCCCAAAATCTGCTGAAAATGTTGCCGGGCATCACTCGACAAGTTCATGGTGCACAAGTTGGCTCTCAAGTGCTTGGTTCGTTGGCCGAGAGTTTTCCGGAGATTCGAAATCTTCCCGGAATGCGACTCATCCCGACAACAATCCCCGCACAACGCAAATCGGACGTAAAAACGCTTGACGCAGCAATTGATCAGGTGGGGACAATCGATTATATATGTTATGAAACCAATTAACATTCCTTATCTTTGTCCATATTCGATGCTTTCCGAAATTACACCAACGCAAAAAGAAATGTCATTTTACTGTGAATCATTTTTCATTACTGTGTTCTGTCTTTAATTGGGTCTCCTTAGTTCTCCGAGCCTTTGGTCAAATTTGCCACTGGCGCCACTCCGTCCAGTTCCGACGTTGGCAAAATGCTTTCTTCCATCCCCGACTTGGTCGTCAACATCCCAGGCTTCGGCGCCATGGACCCAAGCAAAGTGAGTAACGACACAAATGCGGCTGTACCTCGTTTCGATATACAGTGCAAAACAGTCCATTCCGATTTAGCCGCAAAATACAAATGTTTTTCTCTTTTTACAGCTTCACCCTTCTCTGATTGAACACGTGCTGAAAGGGGGGCAAATCCCCGGAATTCCCAAGGAAACATTGGACCACATCGTCAAGCAGTACATGCAGCGGTTGTACGTCGCTGCCTCCAATTTGCAGGGCCGTTCCACCACCGAATTGCCGCCCCTTCCACCGGGCACGGACCCCTTCACTTTGCTCCGGCCAATTTCCGAATTGCCGCACGGAATGGTCGAAAAAGTGATTCAAAACAAACCGTTGCCTCACCTAAGCCAAGAACAAACGGAAGTGATCAAAGTAAGGCTTCCATTTATTCCTCCTAATTTGGAATTTTTTTTCCTTTCTTCAGCAATACTACATGCAGCAAATGCCGTCGTCGTCGGCGGGTGGTGCCGACTTTGTCAAAAATGCCTTTGCCAACGCCAGCGCCCCCGAGCCGTTCAATCTGACGGGCCTTTTGCCACCAAAAGTCTTCCAAATGATGAAGCTGTTGCCGCCCAATTACAATTTGAGCAAACTTCCGCCGGAACTGACTCAACAAGTGATGCGCGGGGAAATGCCCGATCTTACCAAATTGCCGGTGGACTTGCAGCAGTGGATCAAAGATAACTTTGACCGGCTCGTCGCTTCGTTGGAGAACAATGTCAGTTTTATTTGAATATTCGCAACCATTTTGATCAACTGAATGCCATTTGATGTTTTTTTGTTCAGCCCGACTTGAGCATTGACGAAATCATGAAGAAACTGCCTACTTTTGAGCACCCGCCCTTGTCCACCTTCTCCCCGTACGACATCAACAAAGTGGACGCCGATTTGGTGGTCAGGCAACGCAACGAGGAGGAGGCCAACGACCGTTTCTGGCGCATTTTCGCCGCTTGTGCTTTGGGTCTAGCCGGTGCCGTGACGCTGGGCGTTCTCAGTGCCTTCTTTTGGTATCTGAAGCGGAGCAGGCGCATGGCCGACCCGCCGATGGCACCGCCAATGAACATCGACGGCGCCCCGGAGCTTCCCTCGGTGGTCCGCGAGCAGTACTTCCGACCGTCCGCTTCTTCCACGCTCAAAAAATGATCATCCGATCACATTCTGTTCGATAGTCCCCCCCCCCCCTCCTCCCTCTTCTTCGGGTTATTCGTTGACATTTTGTATCGCCTGTGCCGCTTTTTGTCTTTAAAATTTTTATCGCGACTTTATCAAATGCTACATTCCTGTGTTGTTGACAATTCCTTAATTCATTTTCTATTTTCATTATTTTATATTTTTTTTTGTCAGTACATTCCTTTCTTAACCATTTGATTAGCATCGGTTATATACAAATAAATAAATTTATTTATTACCGTGACTTTTTTTGCTTCTTAAACACACTGATATACTTTCATACAAAATTTTATAAGACAAAAAAATTAATTTGGCAGAATTAATCAATTTTACGGTTATTGAATAGATGCGTCGAAACTTTTTGCTGATTACAAATTTATTAAATTTTAACTTTGAATAAATAATTAACTTTCGACGGATCTCCCGTTTGAAAACAAAATATTGGACAAAGTATTTAGCAATATTAAAATTTATAAAATGTGAAATGAAAATTGCACGAAAGAATGAATTTGTGGGACGAAGAACATTGCGTTGTCTGTATATGGTCACGTTTTGAGAAAGAAAGAAAATATTGAAATAACATATTTATGTGCAGTTAAAGCTTAACCAGAGAAAAATGACAGCAGTCAAATGAAAAAAAATAAAACGAGTGACTCATCACTTTTTTCTTTGCCCCGGTGACCTTTTGGTCGATTCGTCCGATCACTCCGCCGCCATTACTGTGACTGATCGATCATTGATGGGCCAATTGTCCTTTTGTCCGCCCGACCATCCATTCACATTCCTTTGCCCACCCTTCTGATCACTGTCCGTCCCTCCCCCTCCTCCTCCCGTCTTTGCAGCTGCTGCTGATGGACAATTTGGGCCTGCAATTGGGCAAACAGTGCCATCGGGTGGCAATTGAACACGGCCAATTGTTGTGCCGTCGTCGAAGTGGCGGCGGCAAAATTCGCCGTGGCGGTCACTGCGCCCGCAGCGTTTCTTTTTGGGGACGGCGGCGTTTCATCCGCGGCGGAGGGTCCTTCGTCCGGTTGTTGGAGCAGTTTGGTGATCAAATGCTGCTGGTGGTTGTTGTTGTGTTGCTGTTTGGGCTGAAGTGCCATGGTCGTCCCATTTTGCCCATTCTCTCCGCAGCCCGTCGCCGCCATTTGCTGCCAAATGACGGCCGCCTGCATTTGTGCCGCTTGGATGGCCGCTGCGCGTTGAGCTGCCAGTGCCGTGGCGATGTGCAGCAGTTGGTCTTCAATGAATGGAAAGGATCAAATAAATTCGGCAAAAATAAAGTGCCACCAAAAGCTAAAACTGACTGACCCGAGGGCATTGTGCCCAGTCCCCCCGGCGGCATTTGGAAGCCCTTCGCCTGCAGCATTTGCGACATGTGCGCGAGGTGAGAGACGGGCACAGCGTCTGCTTTCAACTGCTGCTGTGACTGTTGTAGCAGCAGCTGATGCTGCTCCCAATCAGTTGTATTTATTGCTGCTGTTGCAGTTGGTGCTGGTACTGCTCCGTCTCCTCGTCCCCTTTGCTTTTGCTGTCCTTCCGTTGTGCCGTCTCTCGCTCTGTCCCCTCTCTCTTCGCGCGGTCCCCCGTTTTCCTCCTCCTCCTCTCCCTCTTCGTCCACCATTTCCCTCTTCGTCCGTTTCATTGGCGGCTCTTCCGCTTCCGTCGGTTGGCACTGCGGCGGAGGAGCGGCGGCACAAATCAAAGAATGTCCGAACAGTTGACGTTGGAACGAGGCGAACAATGCGTTGCGCACTTCTTCAACAGAAGCGGAGGACGGCAAATTGCTGAGACGGAACGATGGATTTAGGAAGAGTTTACGAGGATTTTGGTAAAGTTTTATTTTTTTTTGGATTTGACATTCCCTTCCCTTCCCTCTCCTCCTAATGTTCTCCTTTTCCTCATAATTCTCTCCCTCGTGCTCATCAGACGGACCAATTTTTAATTATTGCCCGAGAATGGAACAAAAGTGGCATAGGGAGAGGGGGGGGGGGGAGAGCATCGGATTGGCACGGAAAGGGCGCCGGAGGGGGCGGGGCGGGGGACAAATTGGATTACACCGGATGAACAACAACAATATTGGCAAATGGATGGGAAGACGATTATTGCATTTGGGAGGAATGAGTGGAGAGAATTGGGGGGGAGGGGGGACTTTTGGAATTAATCCGATTGATGGGGGGGGGGGGGGGAGGGGAGGCAATATGGGGACTAAGCAAAGTCGAGAGAAGGGCAAGCGCAAAAAAATAGTCCCAGTCGAATCGACAAAGTATGGCATCGCGGCAAATAATATATTTGTCTTTCCCCATGGATTAGGAAATGCAATTAAAATCAAATCCCAAAAATGGGTCGTTGGACGGCGAATCGTTTCGCATTGGAAAAAGTGTCCTCCCCCCGGGGGATGGGACAGATGTGAGAGGGAGGGGAGAGAAGGGAGAGGGAGGGGTGGATTAAGAGGGATTTGCGGGGCGAGGGGGGGGGGAGTAAGTTGAGTTGAGCAGCAACAATTTGAATTGTGAAAAAGAGGGAGGGGTGGAGGAGCGCACAATGCATTTTCCCCTCTGTCCTTCCCCCCCCCCGCCCATCGTTGCCCCCGGGGGACGAGCAGGGGCAGTAACTTATTCATTCAAAAGGCAGGGGACGGTGGGTCGACCCGTTGGACAATGACAATGCCAATGATGATCCTCCCTTGTGTCAATCACTCGTCTTCCACTTTGGACGGATGATGATATCCCTCCCCCCCCCTTTCACCAATTTGCATAATTAAAGGGATGACAACCCAATTCCCTCCCTCTCCCCTCTCTCACCTCGTCAATTGGTGCTCCAAAATATCCCTCGGCCCCTCCTCCGTTCTGTTGCCTTTTCCTCCTCCCCCGGCATTGTCTCTCCTCCTCAGCTGCTGTTGTTCTTCCCGTTCTCCGCCGTTTGTCCCCGTCGATGAACTCGACGGGGATGAAATCGACTTGCCCTTTTCGTCGTTCATTTTGTCATTCATTTGCCGCCATTCTTCACCCCGTTCCGTTGCGCCTTTTGTTGGCATTGTGCCCATTTCTGTCGATCCCCGACTTTGTTGCTGCTGCTGTTGGATTCCTCGGCGTGCCATTTTGTCCGCATAAGCAATGGGACAGCCGCTGAGGGAGCGATGGGAACTGCGGGACTGAATGGGCAAAGAGGAAATTGGTAATCAAAAACAAAAAGTGATCAAAAGGAGTGATAAAAAAATAAACGAAAAATGGGGGGGGGGCAAAAAATCAGCGAAAAATTGCCAAAAGACAGTCAGCTGACCAAAAAGGGCGGGATGCCGAAAATTTTGATAAAAAGTGCCGACTTTAACTTCTACAAAAGCCAAAGACATCGATAGGGCAAAAAACGCACCGAATTGACATGTCCACGCCCATCACAGCCGGGGTAAGTGCAACGCAACTGCTGTTCCGGTTGGAGAGCCAACACTGAAAAAGGAATGAAATGTGAAACAGAATCCGATCAAATCGCTACAAAAAGTGCCATCTCCGCCGAATTTGTCCTTTTCTTTGGGCCATTTCCCTTGCCATCTTTCCCATAAAAAGTGCCGTTGTCAATTTGCCAATTTCTCCGCATAATAATTTTGCCATATTTTCATTCTTTCCTTTTTATTGCTCCCCTTTCCTTTTCCTTTGCCCCCCCCCCAAATTTTCTCCATTTTCTTCATTTTCGTATGACTAAATTAAAAATTCATTTCTCCTTTCACTTTTCTTTTGGCCTATCGTTCAAATTTCGTCGTTCAAAAAGTCCATCCTCCGCCCCCCCCCCCCCATTTCATTCTCTCCCCCATTTTGCCCATTTTTCGTTGCCAATGTTCGCGCCAATGGATGGGGGAGGGGGGAAATGCATGGAAAGGCAAAGGAAAACGGACAAATTCATTTTGGCGGTGAGGGCAAACATTGGGGAGGGGAGAAGACATTAATCTCATCCCATTGAAAATCGGCACGGACAGCGCACGACGGAAAAAATGGGGAGAAAAGGAAAAGAATTTTTGGCATTGGCACACCGAAAATTTAATGGGGGGGGGGGGGAAATAAGTGTAAGTTTTTCAGAATTCCAAGAATATTTAAAAGGATATTTTTACACACACTTCGTAATGCCCGGGCCCTTGTCCTACCATATTCACCCGCACTCATTCGTCCTTTTGTTCGGTTCGCCTTCCTTTTCTTTGTCCCCCCCCCCCGCCCCATAAATCTCAGTGGTCTTTTGCCCATTCCAAGTTGTTTTTTGTCATCACCCATCCCCACTCACTCCCTTCGCGTTTTGGCCCTCCCGTCTTTTTCCAATTTCGGCAGATGTAATTGGACAGCGGAGAAATATTGGGACAAAAAAAGGGGGGGGGGCAAAGAAAGAAAGAGAGAGGGGGGGGGGGGGGGAGGGAATACGGTAATTGGGGGGTAAAGAGGGGGAGAGAAGCTTATCTCAAAGTTTATTTTGTGGGAGAAGGGAAGAAGTTGCCAGGCGAGAAAAGGAATTGGGGGGGGGGGGAGAGCCAATGGGACCGACAAAAGAGAGAAGACGGAGAGGGGGGGGGGGGGGAGAGAGAGGGACAAGCTCGGCGAAAAGAAGACAGAGACACTGTATCCCCCCCCCCTCGCCCCTCTTCCGCCCGGGGGATGTCATTAGTGAGTGAATGCCATTATTTCCTTATTGCCCCCGGCTCGCCGATCCTTCGTCTTCCTTATCTGCTCGTGCCTAAAATCCAATCTGTGGCCATCCTTCCCCAAAATTCCATCGGACTAATTGCGCCTCATTAGGGCGGCAGTGACACAAAAATGAGACCGGGGGGGGGGCTGCGCTGTCGTTGGTTTGCCCATTGCCTTTTTGTCGTCCCATCGCCGTGCACCTGTTCGCCATCGGTCAACCCCACATCCCCGAATTTACATGAAAAAATTGTTTTTTTTTCACAATTACAGTACCTCTCAACTTTGAGGAAGAAAATTGAGACTGTATTTCCCTTTTGGCAATATTTTTTTTTGCTAAATTGCCTTCTCTCCTTCAAATATCCCTCCCCCCCCCCCCCCCCCCCCCTCAAAAGTCCGTCGGTCGTCGAATGCCAAAAATAGAGGGCGACGAACGGACACACAAAACAAACCACACTGACTGTGTGCACTGTGATGATTTGTTCGCCCAACTAATCAACACCTGTCTCTCCCCCTCTCCCCGCCAAATGAGTGACCAACGAACGGCGTCCGTCTGCCCTTCTTTTTTCCCTTGGTCTCTCCGTCCTCTTTCCGTCCCTTTCCTCTGTCCCCGTTTTCCCTTCTCTCTAAGCCGAAACAAACCCCAAAATTAGGGGCGGGCAAAAAAAAAAGAACAAAAAAGGAAAAAATACGGACAAATGCCCGCTAGCGTATGAAACGCAACTCAATTCAAAACAGGTAAAAAGAAAAAGTGGAGGAAACGGAAAGAGGACGAAGAAATGGCATGGCAAATGCGCACCTGTCGAAAGGGGGGGAGGGGGGAAAGGAAAAAAAAAGTTGGGGGGGGGGGGAATTGGAGGAAGGACTTACATTCTTTAAAGACAGGGTTAATAACACAAAAACAAAACAATTCTTTCATTTATTTACACAATATTATTACCCATTATTACCCCTCCCCCCTCCGTTTCCTAAATTTGTCCCCTATTCCCTTTCACCCCCCCCCCCCGTTTTTGCCTATTATCCCCCCCCCCCATCTTGGTTTTGGCATTCTTTTCTTCCCCCCCCCCGTTGCCCTTCCACAGATGTGTGGTGGTGCCAAATTGAACAATTGCCCGCCGGATGATGATGAATCGCCTGTCCATTCATTAAAATATGAATTGGACGAAAGAGAAAAGTGAACGGATTTATGAATAAAATGGGAAAATTTGGGGGAGGCAAAGGGCGTCACTTTCCGATTTGAATTTTTGGCACATTCTTGAGCAAGCCAATCGAAATTGAAACCCAAAAATTCTATGCAAGGCGCAAAAATAAGGCCAATGAATGGTCTCTCACTTTGGATTGTCTGTTTGTCGGGCCTCCGGGGGCACCCGCTCAGTGACCGGTGGTGCGTGTAAAGGCCCGTCTGATGGCCCGACCCATTGCATCCGGGGGTTGGACAGCTCTTTTTGCCACCATCTTAAAGTGTATTTGTCAATTCAAAATGTCAATGGAAAAAAAGATTCTTCGGACAATTGAGTCTCAATTTTTCCCGTACCGGATCGTCTCCCCGACAGCGAATAGGGCGGCTGTCCCTGCGATGTTTTGCCGGAAGCGACTGGCGAAACGCTTCGCGGCAACGATGAGGCGGACGAGGAGATGCCCGAGGGGGACGAACTGCCGGACATTTTAAGCGCCGACGGATGGGACAGAGTACCAAAAAGAAGTGACGAACAGCGAACGATGTTCTGAAAAGGGCGAAACGGTGCGGAAAAAGAAAGGGCACTTGCAAAGAGCGACGATTGGCCCACTCACTTCTTGTATCTCCCGCTTTTCCTCCTCTTTCTCCTGTTTTTCGTGCTCTCTCTCCCCCTTTTCCTCCTCTCCCTGCTGCTTTTCCTTCTCTCTCTCCTGTGTTTCCTCTTTCTCTTCCTCCTCTTCTCCTGCTTCCTTCTTCTCTTCTTCCCCCGTTCCTCCGTCACTTCCGCCCGTCGATGAACCCCCATTCAGCATGAACAGCTCTCCAAAGTTCAACGACGGAGCAATGAGTATTGGAGGCGACGGAAGCGAATCAGCGCTGCCATTGGCACTGTCCCGTCGAAAGAATGCTTCGATGGCACGCGCGGAAGGGAAGGGAAGGGACGGGGCGGAGGGCACCGAAGCGGACGCATGGCCAACGCGAATCTGATGCCAGTGATCAGCAACAGAGAAAGGGCGGAATGCCACTCGGTCGTCATGTTGTTCAAAGTTGTCAGAAGGAAAAAACGCCGTTTGGCTACTGCCTTCGCCAGGGAAAGAAAGGGCGCCGCCGGCGCTTTGCGGAGAAGTGACCACCATTCGGACGATGTCTTTGGCTGAGGGGGGAAAAAGGGATCAGAAAGGCACTCAAACACTTCAATGGGATAACAAAATGATCCAATGTTTTGCATCAGTTCGTTTGCCTTCGATTGTCCCCTCAATTTGTCCCTACGGCATTCTGATGCCCTATCCCACAAAATTAGTCCTTCGGCACTCCGCTTCCCCCTATAATGCCGACAGACTCTCTCCTCTTTTGCTAATCCTACGACACACCATGTTATTGTCCGAAACTTCAGTCTTCTTGATATTATCCCCATTTCCCCTATGGCACCCTCTTTCTCCCTCTTATATTTCCCTTTGTCATCCTCCGGCATTCTCTTTCCCCTGTCTTATTACGGCATCCTCCACCGTTCTCTGTTGTCCCCCCGGCACTATCACTTCCCTCCCCTGTGCCCTCTCTTTCTTTCTTACCCTCCGGCTTGCGTCGTCTCTTTCTGTTGCCCCCGCTTCTCTTCTCCCCTCTGTTGTCCCCTGTCTTCCTCTGTTTCTCTTCGTCCCCCTCTTTCTTTTCCTCTTCCTTTTCGTCTTGTCCAATTTCGTTGTTAAAACTGTCCCTGCTGATGAACTTCGGTTGTTCCGCTTCTGCTGCTGTTTCTTGGTCTGAACTTCTCGAAGTTGATGGTTGACCATGGTTAACCAATTGAAAGTGATGCGTCGACGAATGATTGGCAATTTGACGCGAAAGAAATGGGGAAGAGACCGAAGAACAGGGGGAGGAGGACGAAGGGAAAAGCACAGTGCCATCCATGTAAATTGAAATTTGGTAAGACTAAAATGGGAAAAAAATATTTAATTGTTTAATTTTGGCATTTTGGAAAATGAAAAAAAGAAAACGAATTATGAGCTGCACAATTTTATGTGAATAAATTGGTTAATTATTTCAGAGAAGCAAAAAAAAAAACGAGGAGAAAATGGCACAAATTGGAAAAATTGAGATTTTGGCAAAAGAGAGAGGCAAAACGAAATGGGAGGGGGGGGGGAGCAAAGAAAAGACGAATAAATGACGGAGGAGGGGAGGAGGAGTGAGCATAATGGGGACATAGGGGAGGGGACGGTCAGAAGAGGCCAACTTCCGCCGCTCCCCCGGCCGACAAGTCATTCATTGCCCCTCCCCTCGGGCAAATACCGTTCCCAACCCCCGCGGGGGAGGGGGGGGGTGGGCAGTGATGTGAAGCGAGAAGAACGAAGGAAGGAAGGAAACGAAACGAAATATGTTCATTGCTTCTTCGCCTTCCGTCGAACCATTCATCGGAGAAGACATTTCGGCGGAGAAGAAGAGTGAAGTAAGAAAATGCGAAAGGGGAGGGGTAAGTTGGGATGGGCGGGAGTAAGCAAAGTAATGGGCAGGGGGGGGGGAAGGGGGGGGGGAGGAGGAAAGGGGTGAGTCTCCCCACCCGCCACCGCCACCCTCCCCCCTCCCCCCCCCCCCCCCCCCAACACTTGGCCAAGCCAAAGAAACAGCCAATGGGCGACGAGCACAGCAAAGAGACAAAACTATGAGAAGGGAAAAAAGTTAAGAAAAGGAGGGGGGAAAAGATGGAGTAGATGATGAACAAATGAAGAAAAATATTGGCAAAATGAATGAATGGCAAAAGAGGGGGGGAGGAAAGTGCATGGAAAAAGGGGAAAGGGAGGGGAAAAGGTAAAAGGAGGGGAAAAAAGTGGGGGGAGGGAATGTTTGAAAAGCGATTGGCAAAAAGGCCATTTGAGCAGCAGCAGATGGCGAAAAAAAGAAAATCAAATAAAGTAAAAGTTATTTTCTGCTAAAAGCGTTGAGAGTGCCAAAAGGAAAAGCCAACAAACGATGGCACGGCACGCCTTTCCCTTTCGATTTCCTTTCTGTCCCCCCCCCCACCCCTCCCTTTTCGTTTGCCCTCTTATCGCTCGCCAAGTCCATCCTTTAATTAGAGTTTCGAGAAAAGTGCCGAACTTTGCGCTTTCGGTGATCCTTCTTTGGACGCAGAGGAAGGGCCAAATCCCCCGAGAGATTTATCGAAGCGAAATCTTTTAATTATGGCACGAAAGAGGAAGAGGAGACATTTAGAGGGATGGAAAGAGAACGGATGAGCAAAGATAGACAGAGCGAGAGAGTGGGGAGCATTCAGAGGGTGGGAAAAGAAAAAAATAAACGAGGAGAGAATGTGAGAGATGGGGTAAAAGAGGGTGGAGGAAGAAGAGGCACGACAAGGGGCAGGGAAGCGCCAAAATGCCATCGCCCCTTCCCCCGCCACCCCCTCCCTCCTCATCTGTTGACAGTCGCACCCCTTCCCTCCCCCCGCCCCCGGCAATGTTTGTGCTTTTCCGAGACCATCCGTTTGAGTGTCTGTGATGGATGCATCTGAAACGGACTCGGGGCTTTGCATTTGAACAGAAAATGAATTGCCCGCGGGGACACACAATGTTCTATGTCTGCTGCATGGCTCTCCAAACGGTCAGCTGTGATTTTCGCGTCGAATTGCGCCCGAGGCGACGCGCAAAGGCCATAAAAGTCAAAGGGACGGGGACAAACGCACAATCGGCACCATTTGCTGACGATGAGGAGGAGGAGGAGGGGAGGGGAGGGGAGTCTCTTCGCATGAGCACAGCACCACCACCACAACCATCAGCTTCTGTTCAGCGGAGGAGGGGGGAGCAGAGATTGTTTGAATTGACGAAGAGCGCGAGGGATTGGAGGAAAAAGGGGAAAAGGGGAGGGGAAGGGATGGAAAGGCAAGGGAAGGGAGGGGAAGAGAAAGGATGGGATGGCAGATGGGCACCACGGAAGAGGGAGGCCGGGGAAGGAGAGGGGAGTGATGGCACAGTTTTTGATGGGAGAGGAGGAGGGGGGAGGGAGAGAACGGCAGATGTGTGGGCAAAAGGAGTTTTGGAGATGAAAGAGGGAATTGCGGTGGTCGGGAAAGTTTGGTGGAGAGGGGACAGATTTTGTGCAGCGAGCAGAACACATCCATCCCCCGTGAATGGCCCTGATTTGAAGAGCAACAGCCAACCCAACCAATGCCCAACTGACCAACATCTGCCCCCCTCCCCTGTCCCCTTTCTACCCCCCCCCCCCCCCGCTCCCCGCGCGAGATTGATGGGAGGGAGCAAATGAGGAAATAAACTTCTAAATGGGTCAAAAAAGAAATGAACCAATTTTGGCTTTTTGGTGGTCTATTTGAAAGGTGTAAGTTACCCATTGCGCCCTCCCCGCCCCCCCCCCCTCGCTCTCCCCCCCCCCCCGCCCCCCCCCCCCCCCTCCCTCTTCCTCCCTCCGCCCAATTTTTCTTTCGTTTTACCCCCTCCCCCGGGGGTTCGTTTCGTTTTCTCTCCCATTTTTGCCCCATCATTCCCTCCCCCTCCCAAACCCCAAAATTACCTCACTTTTCACCCGAATTCCCTTAAAATTTAGTGTGAATAACGCGCAGGCCAATTTTAGGCCCGCTTGGCCAATTCCTTCGGCCATCTGCGAATTATAAATATTAATAATTCCGTTGCGGCGGCGGAAGGGATGGGAATTAAAGCGAAGCGCGAACAAAAAAAAATAAAATTGGGGGCATTTTGGAAATACCGTAACGAAAGGGAAGGAAAGGTTGAGAAAAGCGGAAAGAATGAATTGCATTTAAAAGGCAAAAAAGTGGGAAAAGAAATTCGGAAAAATTCGCTCAACTGTTTGTTCCATAGGACAGAAGGAAATATTGTCGAAAGGAGCGAAGGAAAACGGAGGGAAAGAAGCGAAAAAGTGGGGCCGGGGGGGAGAGGGAGAGGGAGGGCACCGCTAATTTGGGACGGGGGGGGGAGGGAGGGGAAGGCACACCTGGCAGGCACAGGCACTCTTAGAGGGGCGATAATCCTCGCTGAAGGCGCACAATTGGGAGGGCGGACCATTGGATGGACGGCAAAGTGGGACAAAAGTTGGCCAAAAACTTGGTAATATGCCAGTGGGCAATGTTCATGAGACTGAACGCAATGGCAAATGATGGCACAATTTGTTCGTTCGGTGCGCCCAAAGGGTGGCTACTGTAGGAGAAAATCTTCGACAAAAAACTCCACAGTGTGCCAATTGCCAACTCTCCGTCTGCTTGCCAATGGCACTTAGGGAGGAAGTGCCGACTTGGATTGCATCCCATTGAGAGGAATTGATGAATGAATTGGGGGATTTGGCTGAGAAAATGGGAGGGGGAGCGACATTCACGGAGGGGGCCCGACATGGACAAGCCAAATTGACGCGGGAAAGAGGCGGAAAGTTGAGACGAGCGAAGAGGGGGGGGGGGGCATTTGAATTTGGGGACAGACGGAGAGGGGAGGGAAATGAGCAATAAGAAAAGGGTGGAGAAGACTTTGTCATCATCAGCAAAGGGCATTTTTCGAATGGCATCGAATTTCGTAGGGCCACAATGACGAGAGGAGGGGGAGCCATTGGCATATGGGGGGGGGGACTTTTGGCACATCGGAAAGTGCCAAACATTGGACAACTTTTCGGTGAAGGAAAGCGGTGATAGCAAACATTGGCAAACCAAACGAATTGGGACCAAACGAAGGAGGAGAAAGGGAAAATGAGAGAGGAAGGATAAGGAGAAAAAGGTGGGAAAGGAAAAGGAAGAAAAAAGACAAGGGAGGAACAAAAGCGGAAAGATGAAGAGGAAAAGAAAAAAGGAGAGAAGAGAGAGAAGGAAAGGAAGAGGAAAAAGAAAAAAAAAGGAGAGAAGAGAGAGTAAAAAAGAGGAGGAAAATAAAAAAAAAAGAGAGTAAAAAAAAGGAGGAAAAAAAAAGAAAAGGGAGGAAAAGAGAGTAAAAAAGAGGAGGAAAAGAAAAGGGAGTAAAGAAGAGGGAGGAAAAGAAGAAGTAAAGTGAGTAAAGAAGAAGAGTAATCCATTAGAAGACATAAGAGCAAAAAAGTGGGACAGAAATGGTTGGCATACGGGAGAAAAAGTGTTACAAATCCACGGAATGGCTAATTATAAATATAATGGAAAAGACAAAGGATGATGGAAGAGAGGGAAGGGGGGGAGGGGGAAAGTGATAAAGGGAGGCGGCGAGGGAAAGGGTGGCATTATTTGGAGAAAGTAGAGGGGTAAGAGAAAAGACAGAGTGACGGGGGGAAAGGGAAGAGGATGATCCCGAAAAGCAACAGCAACAACAACAACAACAGCACCAAGTTCATCAGAGTCATCCGCCAAAGCGAAAGCCGAAAAGAGAAGCGGCGGGACAATGGGAAAAGCGAAGGACGACGCGCCAAAATGGGAGGGCATTGTGCGGGAGAAAGGGACATTTGCGCAAACAGAGAGTGATGGATATTTGGGAGATGAGTTGGGAGAGAAGGGGGGAGGGAAGAAAAGGCACAGGGAGAAAAGCATAAGGGGAAGGGGGGGAGAGGATGTTGTTTTGCAATACATGAAGGGACGGACGGACAGAGACAGAGCCCTTCGGTGAGCATTTGTCGGCTTTTTCGGATATTTGGACGAATTGTACGATTTCCGACGATGGAGATGGGTGAACTTAAACAGAGACAATGTAAAAGCAAATGCATTGATTGAAGTGAATGAAAAAGATGGGAAAAGGAAAAGCAAAGGACGGCGGATGGAGACAAAAAGTAAACGGAGGGACACGGAAAGGAGGGAAAGGACGAAGAGAGGGAAGGAAGAAAAAGAAAGGTGAGGAAGAGGGAGGAGAAGAGGAGAGGAGGGAGGGAGAAAAAGAAAGGTGAGGGGGAGAGAGAGGAGGGAGTGCAAAAGGAAGATGATGAGGAAAGAGGAAAAGGAAGAGTGAAAGGAAGAGTGATCAAAAGGAAGGAAATGATTAGACAAAGAGAGAGAGGAGAAAAAATGGGGTGGAAAGTGTGAAGAGACGGACCCGGGTGGGTGCAAAAACTAACTGGCTTAAATAGTGTTATATAAAAAGGGTTGAGTTAATTATTCCTTCCCCCTCCCCCAACTTCCATCTCAAAAGAAAGTTCCCTCCCTCTCCTCCTTGGCCATTCCCTCCCCTCTGAGTTGTCGATGGATCACTTTGGCTGTTGTTGACTCATCCTCCTCCTCTCCCTCCCCCCTCTGTTCCCTCCCTCCCACTCTCTCTATCTCTCCACTTCCCCCTCCCCCCTCCTCGGCTTCCTCAATTCCCTCCTCCGCCCCCGGTTGAAAGGTGAACGACACACCATCGATGAGGCCATAAATGGCACGCGTCGGTGGAGAGGGGGAAGAAAATATACCCCACCGGAAGAAATGTCAATGGACTCCGTTTTGGCCGGAGAACGAACGATTGGGGGGAGGGGGGGGGGAAGGAGTGTACAAGTTCATTTGGCCGGCTATTCTCATTTGACCAACTTTTGCGAAAAGTGAGGACCTGTCGTCGATGGAGCACAGCATGGAACAGCTGGCCAAACCAAAGGGATGGACTATCGACGGTAATTTGGGGGAGGGGGGGGGGAGTGACCAAAATGAACGAAAGAAAGTGCCAGCCAAAAATGAGGGAGGGGCAAATCCGATTGGCAATTATCAAATAAAAAGGGCGAGAGGAGGAGGGAGGGGGTGGGGGGTGGGAGAGTGGCATTATTAGGCCAAAATTGGGAAATCGGAATACAAGGCGTCCCTTAGGCCGGGGTATTTTTGAAAATTTATTAGCCAGGGGTTAGCCGACCTGGCAAAAAAAAAGCACAGCGGGTACGGGTTGGACAATTCTCAAGTTTTTTTTCGCTGAAGGCTAAAAGAATGTAAAAAAGAGGGCTTATTTTATACTTTTGAGGGAAAAGCAAACTGATGGCGGTGGAAAGGAGGGAAAAGAGTGTCAGAAGCATAAGGGAAAACTGGGGGGGGAGGTAAAACTTTTGCGACCCTTCGGCAAATGAGAGAAATTAAGGCCAATTCATTTGGCAAAACTCAGCGAAGAATAAGGGCACCAAGAGGTCTAATTAAGGGACTTATTTTGTTGGAAATTCACGCGAAAACGGCAAAACGGTGGCACATTTTGTGGGAAATGAATACGGACGGAAGAAAGTGCTTATTTCTTTCTTTCGTTTTTTTGAAAATAATCTTTTCTTTTAACTCTTGGCCCCTTTATTTAATTCGGTATTCGTTCAGACAAAACAAAATAATTAAATTTTTGGGCTGCTGCTGACCATGCCAATCAGCAGGGGACGACAGGCAAACACGGACAATTCTTAGTCGTCGACTAATAAATTGAAATGATATCTTTGACAACTAATTTTTGATTGAGTACAACAACGATTCTTATTTTGACTCTAAGAATTTTAAATATTGCGTTTGTCTCAACTTTCTGTTCCGTTTTTCCTTTGCCAAATGTAACTCATTTTTTCTCTTTACAATATTATTTTATCCGTTAGCAATTTTTATGCTTTATCTAACAAAAAAAAACTTTTTCCATTCATTTTGAATGAATTTACTTCTTTTGAAATAGACAACTCGGGATAATGGTCAAAAATTTGGTACACTTTACCCTTTAGGGTATTAGCTTTTCCGAATAAATGCCTCAACAAATCCATCGCTTTTGTTATTTGTGGCTATTAAAAACAAAATTTGATCATCGTTTTGGCCTTTAACCAATCAATCAATCAAAAAAAACAGCACAAAATTGGCGGGGAAAGTCAAATCAACGGGAAAGGACGAAGAGCAGAGAAAAAAAGGAAAATAAAACGAATGAATGATCTGTGAAGGGATGGATGACTATTATAAGGTTGTAATACTATGTTCGTATGTATTCACTTCTGACAAAACAATTCTCTCTTTGGCAATTCTTTCTATTCAAATGATTCACTAATTTTAATATGTCAATTAACAGATTCTTGAAGTAGAGAGCAGCAGCAGCAATACAGACAAAAGGATACGAGGGAAGAGGAAAAGAGAAGAGACGGATGAGTGACGGTGAGTAAAATATTTAAAGGGAAACAAATGGGAAAATCACCAACGAAAACAAACAATGGATAACGCGCATTAATAATATATAATAATAATATTCGCTTATGAAAGTTAATATGACAATTTAACGGGCAATTGTAATTGGTCAATTTGGTTTAGGTAAATAAATGTTTGATGTGAACAATAAATGGTCAATCACTGTGCTCATTCGCTTAGGTTGGTCGATGCCCAAAGGAAAACGAAGGAACGGGGACAAAAACACGCAGATAAAAACAGTCAAACAGATTAATATAATTAATTAAGGAATAATTTTAACAGAGAACACTTAGTTTGGTCTCTTTTCCCCCTCTCCGTTTTAAGTGTCACGCGGCACTGTAGGGATTTCCGCCGGAGTTCAGCGACGGGTAAACTAAAAGACAATGGCTGAAAAGCCCTAAATTTTTTTTATCGAAGGCTGTCCTCCCTGCCTCCAAAAGGCGTTTGCTGTTGTGCCCATTGCTGTGCCATGTTTTGTTGCTGCGATTGTGCCGCCGCTGATGAAATGCCCAATTGTCCGACCATTGTCGACATAGCGTCCATTTCTCCGCCGTTGGCCCTTCCCGTCGGTCCTCCGCCGTTGTTCATCGACGACTGAGGCCATTGAGGCGTAAATTGACCAGTGCGGTTTTGATGTTCCATGTTTTGCTGAAGGACCGAAGGGGTCGAATAGCTTCCGTCAGTGCCGGCTTAACAAATGTTACGTGTTTAAGGATTTAAACATAATTTATTTATTCTTCACTTTAACAGGTCCGTAACCAGGGGGAATTGCTCCTTCTCTAAAAATAAGCTACAGTAAATGGGAAAACTTTTTGAAATTTTATATCCGTCTTTTCGTCATAATCAATTGTTAATCACATACGAATTTTCAAAGTTTTCGGCGCCTCTCTCAGACACATCCCCCCAAGCAAAAAAAAAAAAAAGTCTCGGATCCACCCCCTCCCTCCTCTCCCTGAAAATTCACTGGTTATGGGCCTGATTAACGGTATTTTGTTTTTAATGACTCGTAATACTCACAAAATGGAGTCTGTGAGTAAATTCCAAATCCGCCCGTCGTTTGCTGTTGCGTTGCTGATTGTTGCCAAAATGTGCTACCCCCTCCCGCATTGTTTTGTGCGTACGAAGCATTCGTTCCTCCGCCATAAGTACCGCCAAATGCATGCGGTGCCGGTGGTGCCCCGAAGGGATTGTTAACAATTGGAGGAGCAATCGGCGGTTGGGGGGCGAACGGTGGCGGTGGGTGAGAAGCGCCGCCGGGAAGGAAGGGATTGGACGCCGCGGGGGATGGAGTGACGAACGGCGTCGCATTTTGCTGATGAGGGGGCAACGGAGCTGAAAGGGAAAAGGACGATGGGAGTGGAATCTTTAAAATAATGACAGAAACAAAAAAATGTTGCTTTCTTATTAAATTATTGTTTTTTTTATTATATTTTATATTTTTCAAATGTCAAAAACTAGTAACTTTTCTGAATATTTCCTGATTAAATATTTCTCAATTCAATAAAATTAAAATATAAAGTAAACATATTAAATATTATTTTTGTGTTACTTTTTAAAGAAGCAAATTAAAAAAATAGATGCCCCATGGCGGGCTCGAACCGCCGACTTCTGCATTTCCCATCACTTATAAGTACAGCGCTCTAACCGACTGAGCTAATGGGGCACTCTCGCTGCTCCATTTAAAATACTTTTGGTTCATTATAAAAAAGGTTTGTTTACTCAACTTTATAAACCTCGTAAACAAAAAATGACTGAAATTGCCTTGTTGAGCTGATCTGTTGTTCAGCTCGGCGACCACGGCGAAAGGATTGGTGGGCTCAATTTGACCAACAGCGACGGAATTTCCATTTCTGGGTGGAGTGTCGAAGCAAAGCAAATCGGAAGCCAAGGCAAACGGATTTGTGGAGGGAGGGGGAACGGACGACAAAGAGGGCACTGTCGAAGCCGGCACAGAATAGGGCACGGACGAAGTTTGAACTGAAAAAGACAGAGAAGTAATTGAAAAATGAAGATTAAAAAAGGGAAAATCAATTGTAAATGCCAAAAAGTACCAGGTGATTGAGAATGGTGAAAATGAAAAAAATTATTAAACATTTCTCCTACTTTAAATTTTTGATCGGTTTGTCTCTCCATCTAAATTACTTACCATCTGACATTCTTCCAAATGCCCCCCAAAAATGCCGTTTTCTCACCTCCCATCGGCTGTTGTTGGAGTTGGCGTCGGCGTTGCTCTTCAAATTGACGCAGTCGCTCCTTCTCCTCCTCCAAATATCGCTGCTTGGCCATTTCGTCCACGCTGCTGTTGGACTGGAACAACTGTTCCTGACGGGCAGAATTAATCTGTTGAGAAACCATCTGAAAACCATTTTAAATATTGGAATTAAATTCCAATTTCAACTGAACCTGCTGAACGCACTGTGCCGTCTGTCCACCGGGTGCCCCTCGGCCGCCCTCCAATTGGAAAAGGTGCGCTTCCAACGCCTCCAAGAGGGAGGCGGGGGCTCGTGTCAGATCGGGCACTTCGCCACGGTCAATGCCGACGGACTCGGCGACGGTCAAAAAGGCGGACACGCGATCGAGGCGAGACTAAAAGTGACAAACTGACGACCAAATCGAATGGAATAAATTAGAAACAAAATGCTATGCATTTTTCATATTAGATTTACAACCCCACCAAAAAAGCCTTGTATTGGTCCAACGCCTCGCGGCACTGTTTTTTGTTCATGTCGAAGAATTTCTCCAACAAATTGATCACTCCGTCGTTGTAACAGGCGAACAGGCGAATCAAATCGCGGAAAAGCAAAATAAAAGAGCAGTTGATGACGCCGTTGTTCAACTCGGAACTGTTCACCTAAAAAGCATTGAAAATGGACAGAAAATTGAGGAGAGAGGGAGATGATTGCCTGAAAGTCGAGCAGAGAATCAATTTGGGCTTGCAAAATTGGCATTGTCTTCAGCAGCTAACAATAAATAATTAAAATAATTTTATTTCAATTTTGTGCCTTTTTAATAAAACCAAACAATGTAACCCAAAGCCAAGATAGGTTTTACCACTGCAATATTTACGTTCTTCGTGATTGCCCCGAATTTGGCTTGGCGTTGCCTTTCCCTTGCCCCTTTGTGCCTCTTCCCCCGTCTCCATTTGGCCCCTTTTCCGCATTTTCCTCTCTCCCTCTTACTTTGTCTGTGTGCAGTGTGCGCAGCATTCCGTCGTCTCTGCCCCGCTTCACTTTGCAAAAGTCGAAGGCGCACAGTCTGTAGGTGTGGATTTTCTCCGAAACGTATTTCCCATAGCGACGGACATGCGTGGACATGTCATACCCTTCAAATTTGGAGATGTTTTTTTATTGGGAAGTATTAAAGACCGGCAGCAATGGCACCGTTCTGCAGATTGGACTTGTCCACAAAGTTGGCCAAATTGAACGTGGTGTTGCAGGAGGCCAAATATTGGGAGAAACGCTTGACGAAAAAGAGGGAAAGAAATGGACATTTATTTTGCCAACATTCGTTATATATTTTTTTGTTGCAGTACCTCGTTGCCATAGCACATCAAGTTGTGAATGGTTATCAACGCTTTGTAAACGACCACCCAATTTGGGTTTTGTGTCCTTTCAATTAGCAAATTGGCCATCGACGGAATGGACACATTCGGCTCATTCGTACAATGGAGCAAATCTTGAAATGGTAATTTGTTTTCTGAGCAGTTTATGATCACTGACAGTCCAAATGTTTCTTTTTCGGTGCCATTAGTTCTTCCGTCGTCGCCTTACAAATTGTTTTGCCCAGTTGAGAACCGGCCAACGAATGTTTGGCCGCATTAAACCGATCTGAACAGTTTGGCATAAAATAATTCAACGCCGTAATTTTCTTTTTTACGTTACCAAAAGTCAGTTATAAAGAAAACTCTGGTAACTTTTAAGGCAAATCAAGAATATGAACACAAATATTTTGTGTGCTAACAATAAACGATTAAATGCAAACAAAAATCCCAATTATTTTTTCTAAAATAACTTTTTTCTTACTTTTTGTAATTCTTTAAGCACCTGTAATTGTCTGTCCGCCTGAGGTGAATGGCATCGCCGAGTGGGCAATTTTCTCGAGGGTCTGCATTGCGAAAATGTCCAAGAACACCAAAAAACACGGCGTAAGAGATTCAAATTAGCAAATTAATTTTGCAATTTTTTCCCGTAAACAAATTGGCATTATGTCTTGAATATTTTGAATGGCCTATAAAAACAATTGTAAAGATGCTGTATCACCATTAACCATTATTATTCAGCCTAATGAGAAGATGCGCAAAAGTGGAAAAGAGGGTGCTTTTTGCGAATAATAAATGAGTTTGATTGGGTTTTTGGAAGAAAATGTCCGTAAATATTCTTATAGCACAACCAGTCCAGCCCATGGGCGAGGGAGGGCGAGAGGAGAGTGCTCAGTGCTCGGTTCGCCGCCTCTCAAGGCGAAATGACGACAAACGGAGGCCGAAATCTCAGAAAAGAAAAGGGAAATAAAGGAAAAGGGGCGGGGGAGGAAAGAGAGGAAAAGGAATGTTTGATGGATGGATAAGAAAGAAAGAAAGAAAGGGGATAATAATAAATGAAGTTGGGAATTGGGTGTCTACAACATAATTCTGAATTCAAATGATTGGAAGAAAGGGTTTTGAGACGGAAGAAATGGACAGAAAGGGAAGCCATTCACTGGGAATAATTGGAGAGGGAGGGGGGACGGAACACGAAATGGGAGGAGAGAAACGGTGGAGGAAAGGGACGGACGAATTATTTTTATTTTGGTGCGGGGGGGGGGGGGGCACGTGTCCGTCCGTCCGTCCTTCCAACGACCGTGTCCACCATTGATGTCGTCAATAATTCCAAATTTATTATTATTATTATGTGAACGAAGGAAGACAATGCAAATGGGGAAAGCCAAGAAAAACAAATGTCAAGGAGATTTTTGGGAGTATATTTTGGCAGAACGGCGGGGGGGGCAAAAAGGGTGGGTGATTCATCAATTATTTCCAACGCATCGAATGACAAAGTGTTATTTTATCTCTGCTGTCCTAAAGCCGAAGCAAAAATAAATAAATAAAATGTTGCCATTGTGCCTTTCTTTTTTTGTATTTTAATTATTTTAAATTATTTCATTTAAAAAAAAAATAAAATGAAAAATTGTCCTTTTCCATCAAGCATTTTTTTAGAGTGGCGTCGGAATGGGAAGAAATTGTTAAAAATATGCGACGGATGAACGATTATTCCCCCCCCCCCTGTCGTATTGGCCCAACCTTTGTAAGAAGGGACTTTGGCAGCGGCACCAGCAGCCGAGACGAATGCCATCAAAAGTGAGCGGAGGAAGGCATTCTCCGCCGCTCCAAACTTTTTCTTCTTTCTTCCACCATCGGCTTTGAATTTTCTTCCATCTCTCCCGCAGCAATTCTTTGCCATTTGCGACATGCCATGACTTGAAAGTGAAAGGAATTGAAAAAAGGGAGGGACGAAAGGGCGGGGGAAAGGGCCAAGTCGATACCATCGCGAGGGTTTGTGCCGTTGTGTTCGTTTGTCAGCCCGCCGCCGACGGAAATGAATACGTAAGAATATATATGGCAAAAAGAGAGAGGCAAAGAAAATGGGGGGGGGGGGGGGGGAGGAAAAGTGAAAATAATGAGAAAAAGAAAAAAAGGGGGAGGAAAAGGCAAATCGATGAAAAAGAAAGGGACACAGCGAAGTGCCAAAGGACAAAGTGCCAAACGAACAAAAAGTGGCCAATAAATAGCTAACACACAAAGAGGCGAGAGAAAGCGGGGAGGGAGGGAGAGGGGAAGAGGACAGAAAGGGAAAGAGGAGGAGGGAGGCAGAGAAAGAGAGAGAGCGGGAATTTTTTATTCGGCACGAAAAACAAACAATGGAAAAGCATTTACAAATGGAAGAAAAGTGGGAGAAATAATTAGGAAAATTGGCACAGCAAAAGCGGAACAGATAACCAAAAGTATTTGGCAGAACAATTAGAGGAAGACTTTGTCACTTTGGACGGTATTTGGCCAAAGGTTTGCTCAATGCTTTTGCTCTGTCCCAAAAAATGGGCGCCCTTTGATTGGTCTCCTCGTTTCAAGAAACTTTTTTGCTTTTTCGGGCTTTTCTAATCAGTAAATGAAAACAGAAGAACAGCAAAGGTAAAAATAATAGGACAAAAATTGAAGCAAATGGCCAATGGAAAAGCAAAAATTTGATGGACATATATAAAATTTGGAGGGGACGGAGCACAAAGGGAGAGAAAACGGCGGAGATTCCCAAAAATACAATACGGTAACGATACAGTAACATGGTGATCAGTAAGATATTCCCTTTTCTGATCACTTTTCCACCATTTTCCGCCTTCGATCACTCCTTCCATTTGCTCAGGTCCATTTGCGGTATCTCTGTGCACGGAACGATTGGCCCTGTGCGGAATGCTTCGCGCGGCACTGTGCGAAAATCGTCGCCGTTGTCGCAAATCACACGGGCGAGGGACGAGCGACGGATTTCGGCCAATTGGGCGCGGGTGAACACGCCGGGGTTTTCGAAATAAAACCTAAACGACAGAGAAAGGCCAATTAGACAAATTAAGGCCCCGAATAAATTGGCCAATTTAAAGAATATTAAAGCGATAATATAATAATTGGCGAATTAGTCAAAATTTGTAATTCTTTGTCACCTGTCACCGTCACGGGTCCGAGCAAATTGAGGGCCAACAATGCAAGCACTGAACAGGACAAATGATGAAAAAGACAGCAAATTGTGTGCACTTACACTGTCGGCCCGACCAAACCGCGCACCACCGGGTCTTCGAGCATTCCACCGACGAACAGATCGATTCGGTCTGCAAAAATAGGTCAAATTGAATTGCCGCAGGGAATGGGTTTTGCCCACCCACCGGTCGTGCCGTATATCCTCTGCAAATTCGCCCTCGCCTCGGCACTCATTATCTCACGGCTCAGCTTAACAAAGGGACAACGGCATTTGAAAAGGATTGCCAATGGTCAACTTGGTCAAATGTCGTCGCGGTGGAAAGGCCGCACAACTGACGGAAGCGCAAATAGGAGGGCACCTGACAAGAAAACAGAAGCAGAAAGGCATTTTGATATTTCATTTGGCCAATAATCGGACCCCGTGGTCGCGGCCCCTTTGAATGTTTATGGTGCCCAAATCGGTGGTGCCAAACATTTGTTCAGTGACCGTCCGAGTCAAACGTTGCGGTCTCTTCAGCTGTTGGGACATCATTCCACGAATTATCGGGTCGGGACCACCCTAAAAGGAGCAAATTGTTCTGATCGCACGAAGAACATTCGATCGGCAACGGCTAAGAGAATTCCTGGGAAGAAAGTTATGTCCCTGAGGCACTCAATTTAGCGCTTTTCTCGGCCTCCCAGCTCAACTTTTTTGAGCTCTCCCCCAATATCGAAAATTCCGCCTCCGAAGGATCGGCGGAGAACGTACACTACCTGGAAGATGAAATGGTCCGAATGGAGGGTGCCATCGACGAAGGCAAATCCTCCGGATGGAATGGTGCGCCCGGCACTGTCCAAGCGCGGGTAAAACTCCTAAAATTAGACAAGTGCCAAAAATGGTGTGGCCGTTGCATTGTTTTGCCTGAATCATTCCGTGCCCAAAACGGTACGCCTGCGAAGTGAATTCGTTGGCGACGGTCGGGTCGATGTTAGGGTCGTAGCCGCGGTAAGGGCCAACTGAAAGGCAATGGCATTTTGTGGGGAAAGCGGGGGGAAAGAGGACTTGTGGCAGCGAAGGAAGAGCCCAACACTTTGGGGAGGTATTCGCGGTAACAAATTGCCTGAAAGGAAATGCCAAAAGAAGAACGAATGAGCAAATGAAAAATTGAATGAGGAGAGAGTACTGTACTGAGCGGAAACACTGTAAAGTGCGGATTACTGTAGATCATTCTTATTACAAACAATCATATTCTAATTGGTACAGTTTTGCCCTTTTTTGCTGACCTGAATAATTGCGCCGACAATTTTGCGCGATTCTTGGAAAAGCCGATCGCCATTCTGAAGAAAAATGGGTACAAAATTAAAAAAAAAAGAATTGACCCAATGGGGATTCAATTGCTGAAGACGAGAAGCGATCCTTTGGGGAGAAAAAAGGGAAAATGAAAAAAATGGGGAAGGAAAAACTCACCGATTGTGTTCCCTGGTGAACAAAAGGTGAAAGGAAGTGAGCCCGAGAAACAAATTCACGCGACTGTCCCCGGCGACGAAAACGGCGGAACAATCGGCGGAAGAACGGCACTGAGAAGAATCGAAGGGGAGAAGACGCATTCTGAGAAGGGGAGGGGATAGAGGAAAAGCTGAGGGAAAAGCACGAAGAAAGAGGACCAAAAAGAGAGGAAAAGAGAGACCATAGAGGAAAAGAATCCCAGAGAGAAAAAGAGAAAGTGGAGGTGGGCATAAAAGTGGGCCAAAAAAGTAAAAAAGATAAGGCAAAAAAAGGAGGGTAGAGACAGAAAGATAATGGAAAGAGAGAAAGAAATAATGAAATGGCAAAAGTGAAAAAGAAAAGTATCGTAAAGCACCACCGACCCATTGAAAGTGCTCATTTTGAGGAGGCCACTGCTGCCCTCGCGGAATTTGCGCAAATCGGACACACTGAAAAAGGGGAGAGAAATTGGAGGGCAAAGGAAATGCCAGCGGAAGAGAGTGCCTCGAGCCGTAAATGGGCGACCCGTCGATGTATCTGTGCAGTGAATAAGTTATTCACCCCTTTCTCTTCCTGCCCTCTCACCCGGTGTTTTCGTTCAATTGTTGTCGCGGCTTTGTCCTTCCCGAACCGCAAATGGGCGACGAACGCGACACGCGAAGACAACCGTCCGCTTTGAAATGGGTGTTGGGATCGGAAGGCGATAGTTGGACGGACATGCACTGAAAGGGGGACAGGGGGAGATGGAATAGGGAGAAAAGAGAGGGAGGGAGGGGGAGAGAAAAGAAAGGGATTAAGTGGATGGGGGGGGGGGATAAGGATAATGGGAAAAAGCAGGGGAAGGAAGAAAAGGCCGAAGCAAAAGCCAACTCAAACGAACCCGGGAAGTAATGTTCTGGCAAACGTTGCACTTGGCTGATGGGACTAGCGTCGTTTTGGCCAAGTCGTGGGACATGAATTGGCCAAATTGCATCAGCAGGGCGTTGAACTCGGAGATGGTCACTTGCTAAAGAAACCATTTGACAGAAATTTAGTTACAAAAAAAAAATAATCAAAAGTCGGCCAATGCCTTTGAAGTGGACAGAACGTTGAGGTTAATCTCACGCGGATTTGGTCTCAATGTGGTGCGAATTGAGGCTAAATATGTGCTTTTTCTTCATTTTTCCTTTTAACTTTAATTCACCAATTGGCTCCGATAGTCCGTTGTCATATTCGGGCGGCAACAGTCTAAACAAAATGCTAATTAAGCAATTAACGAAAGTCCATAAGCCAATTAGCGCAAATTAAGAGCCATTAAGCTAATTGATCAATCGGCCAACTATAAAAGCACTTACCGACTGTAAGGACGGAAAGCGGCCCCACGGAGAGGCGAACGAAAATTGTTGCAAGTGCCGTCCATTGTACGGAAATACAAATTATAACAGAGGGAACTGAACAAAACGGACGTAAGGAAGGAAGGGTCATTAAAAGGGACAATTTAATTTAATTGCCAATAATTTGTTGGACTAATCATTTGTCCATTCCCACCGTTCACATTCCGCTTCGTCCAATCGCGGCACACACGCATTGGCAATGTTCGACCGGACCACCTGTTCCTGTGAGAGCGGACGACGTCCCGAATTGTCTGAAGTGATTTAAAGGCATTTTGAGCATTCGCTTTCGATCGGTGCAATAATTGCTCAAATGTCCCAATGACTTGGCCAATTTTTTTGTTTTGCGCTAAAAATGTCGACCTTCCACTGCTGAAACTAATCGTTCTCGGATCAGAACTTCAGCTGCATTTGATGGGTCTGCTTGGATCTGTTTGCACCGCTGAAGAGGCGAGCGACTGAGCACAGTTGGAGAAAAGGGCGTTGTTGTTGGGGGAGGAGGCGGCGGAAGACGCACCGTTTGCCGAGAAGTCGCCGGAGGGGGCGGAAGAGGCGGTGGAGGAGGAGGCGGAGGCGGCGGAGGAGGAGGAGGGGGAGGGGGAAATGGTCGTGTCGTTGTGGTAATAATCACGGGAGGGGGAAGCGGAATGAAACGGCGCGTTGTCGTGGTCAATGGGGCGGGAGGAGGCGCCGCAGGGGGCGGAGGGATGGGACGCCGCGACGGCGAGGGACGCGGCCCGGGCAAATTGGTGAGCAAAGGACGCCGCACGGGCGCTAAAACGATGCAACAGAATTAAAAGAAAATGAAAACGGCAGGAAAAGGACGAACGCCGATGGCACGAATTGCAGGCGAGTTGACAATTTGACTCTGAAATAGAATAAGAAAATGCTCACGTGATTAGCAATTAAATATTTGAAAGTGCCATCAGCAAATGGCATTCCCACCAACCCATCCATCCTCTGTTTGTTTGGCACTCGCCCACGGATGCCCAAAATCGGCACCACTCGTGTTGATCGCAACACCCGTTCAATCGGCACTTAAAATTGCGTGTGATCGGAACATCATCACTGGCTAATGCTGAACAGAGGGAAAACAAAAAGTAATACGGTAAAACCAGATCATACTGATTATAAATAGTGCCAATATTATCATGGATTTGGCATATTTTTGTTTGAGTGACCTGTCCCAATTATGGCGCTGATCACAAACAGCAGCAAACCGATAAATGTCGGTGTTCGTCGCCTTCTTCCATTTTGTACTCTTTCCTCTCCTTTCTCTTTTGTGCCGTTTTCATTCTTTTTTGCTATCCTTTTCATCACAAAAAAGTGTCACGGAAATTTGGGTAAAGTAAAACTGTTAAAATATAAAATAAATAAAAAGGAAATTAAATAAAAAAAGTGACAAATTTAATATATACTAAAACTGTAATGGCAAAACATTGCTAATAAATAACAATTAATGATGATGATAATAATAATTAATTGATGAGGCAAAAACGGGTCGCAAACAGTCCAAAAGCATTGCTTTAAACATTTTGGGTTTGACTTATTTTTGCCAGAATACCCTCAGGGAACAACCAATTTCCGAGGGGAGATGGCCCCAAAGGCATTTCCGAAAAAAAATGGGCAAAAAGGGACAATCAATTGGCAAAGGTTGTGGCAGTTTAGGGGCATAATTACTGCGCGAGGAATCGGCGCGAGAAAACACACTCTCCGCCAATTTCGGGGGAGGGGGGGGGGGGGGGGGGGGGTAAAGCGGCGACACGAAAGAGACACCCTTCCCGAAGTCCGACCCAACTTTAAACTTGGCGAATTAATTGACCGACCCCGGCAAATGCTGCAGGGTCTGAACCGGTTGATTAGGTGACGCAGGAGGAGCGGGGGAAGGCATTGGACACAAATTGAGGAATTTGGGGAGAAAAGAGCAAAAAATATCTGACAAATTATAAAAAAAAAGCAAGCGAATTTGTGGGAATGGCGGAGGAAAGGGTCAAAAAGGACGAAACTAAACGACCAAAGCAAAAGTATAATCGATGTTTAATGATGTGCTAACAGCAACAATAAGCGAAGTGCAATTTGTTGTGCAATCAGACGGAAGAGAATGAACGAACGACGAACCGACGGACGGATGATGATGATCAATGTGGAACAGCATCATCAGCAGAAGAATAAGAGAAGAAGAAGAACATTGATGGCCTAATCAGAGGTCATTTGGGGGGAGAGGGGGGAGAAGAGTGGGGAAGGGGGAGAGGAGGGGGAGAGGAGGGGGACCAGTTTAGAAAAGCAACGCCAACGGGGGAGGGGGGAACAACACCTTCGCCGTATTCGGCTGTTGCTGATCAGTCAGTCACCTTGTCAACACTTTTTGCAGCGATCACCCCATCCATCCCTTCGTGGGGTTCATTTCGGCTGAACTATTGCGGGACGGGGGGGGGGGGGGAGGCGGCGACGAAGTTGGAACCACCGGCGATTATTATTGTTCTTCGAACCAAACGTGAAGGCCTCCCAAAGTTAGTGCATTTCGTTTACAAATTGTTTTGTTTTTTGTTGCCTCAAAATTCGCTCAAATCACCACGGAGAGAATGTTGTGACGTCGTTTGTCTTAATAAATACGAGAAAAAGTCGAGAGCAAAATGAAAGGTGAACTGCTTGCAAATGTGGGGTGGACGAAGGGATGGGCTGTTTACTGATCAACACTCCCTCGATCACTTACACACTCATCTTCACCCCATAAGGACCATCACGCCCCGCCCCGTCCGATTGGCCCTAAAATCGGAGAAACTCCGAGAAGTGCCCTTGTCCCTCCCCTCCCCCGCCCATTGGTCCCAAAGAGAAAAGACAAATTTCGCATTTGCCCCTCTTCTTCTGCTGCTGTTCATTTTCGCGCAGATTCACTCACTTTTTCCATGCTTCTTCTCCATCTCTTCTTCGGCAAACAATTGCGTCTGTTTTGCAATGCCTTGGGCAATTCGAAGGGAATGGACGAAACAAAACAAAGCAAAAAATGGGAGGAAGCGAAAGGAAAAGAAAACAGCACTCATCGGCAAAAGGGAATGGGGGCAGAGGAGGAAAAGAATGACGGAAGGAACGAAAAAGGGGAGGAGAAAGTGGGCAAAAGGAAGAAGGAGGGGGGAGGGGCAAGAGAAAAAGAGTGATTGATGATGATGAAGAGAAGAGCAGCAAACGGAAGCGCAAATATGTAAAATATAATAATGCAGCAAAACAAAACAAACATAACAAATGAAAGTTGTTAATGGGTGGTGGGAGAAAAATTGGGAAAGGAAGGGAATTTAAAAGAAATATTTACGGAATCCGAGTTTAAATTGGACGACAGCAGAAATCTCTTTGCCTAACCGACATTTAATTTCTTAACTTTATTCAGTTCGAGAACAAAATCTTAGGATTTTTAACTGGTGAACTCAATCTCTTTTTTATATCCTCATTAGTAAATAGCTGATCGGGCGCCAATAAAGTTATATTTTTTATTTCACGTACTTTGAACACGGCACGAAAATCTCAAAAAATTGAGTAATGTTAAAAAGAATATCTCAAGTCCATTCTCGAAGCTCCAATTTCGTTTGTTGACTGATGCCAACTTAGCTATCGTGACAAAATTTATGTGTTGTCACTTTTTGGGATGGGAGGACGAATCATTGCCGGACGAATCGTCGCTTTTTGGCTAGGCGGACGAAAAGAAGTTTCAATCATTTTATTCCATTTTATGTATACCAAAGAAATAAAAGCAAATTATCCGTTGAAAAAGAGCATAAATATAAAGAATAAGCGTAATTATTGTCGGGGACTGCATCCTAAACGCAGTGAAGCATTTCAGATGCAGTTCCGATAGCAATGGTGCTACGTTTGGATCCATAGGATAAAACTGTTTTTTTGGCCTTTGTTCCATCCTTAATTGCAACTTAAACCTTTTGTGATTTAAAATTAAAATGGCATTGATTTGAATATTTCAATGAGAACATTACTTATACTTAGAGACCGGACAAAACAATTAATTGATCAAAAAAATCAATTAATTGGAGCAATAAATCATCAATTAATTGATCGATTAATTGATTGATGAAAATTGTCAATAATCAAAAAATGGAAATTTCAATAAAAGGATCAATTAATTGGTCAATTAATTGATTGACCCGAGCTCTAATCAATATGAGTGACAATTCAATACAAAACAATTAATTGATCAATAAAAATCAATTAATTGGACCAATACAATAGTCAATTTATTGATCAATTAATTGATTGATGAAAATTGTCAATAATCAAAAAAGGGGAATTTCAATAAAATGAGCAATTAATTGATCAATTAATTGGTTGATCCAAGTTTCCGATCTCTACTTATACTATGTGTTTGAAAAATATTCGTTGAACTTTGTCTTAAAGGTGATGCGACATTTGCGGTGCGGGGCTCAGAAAAAATCGCAAAAGGAATTTTGTGTCATTAAGCACTAAATATGCTCTATATTATATCAAAAAAAAACTAAAAGAATTGGTTGTTTTGGAAAAGTTATGGTAAAAGACAGGCAAAAACCAGACCTTTCCAAATTTTCGAAATTTCAGGTCATAACTTTTCCAAAACTGAACTAATTATTTTAGATTTTTTGTAAGAGAATATTTAGGGATTTTAAGGACAGCAAGAATAATTAGTATAGTTTATTCTAAAATTTTGAATTAACAATGCAAACCAATTAAAATAGCAAAATTTTTGGCTTCGATTTTTTCAATTTTCGTTAACTCTTTTTAAATTCTTTTTTCACATTAAAAAGTAAGAGTAAAAAATATAAATTTTATCTTATCCGATAGAGCAGATTTAGTTCTATAGCATATATTTTTACTAAAAAATTTCATATTCAAATGAATTTTAAAACTAAATAATATGTAGGCACAACCCTAGTCATAACTAGGGTTCGAAAAAATATGGAGTAAAAAACGCAAAATATGGACATAAATATGGACATAAATCGCGAAATATGGAAAAATATGGATTTAAAAAACTATCCTAGAAGCTTCAAACCAAGCTAAAAAGATGTTTTTCGTGCGTTTCAGGCCGTTGCGAGTCCAGGAAAAAAATATGGATTTCCATATAATTTCCATCCCTAGTCATAACTAGGGATGCAGAAAATATGGAGTAAAAATCGCGAAATATGGCCATAAAATATGGTCTTAAAATCGCAAAATATGGACATAAATATGGAAAAATGCCAAAATATGGACAAATATGGACCAAAATATGGGCATAAAATTTTATCAAAATAGTGCAATTTTTTCAAAAAAATTTAGCGTTGTTTATAATTGCAAATGAGATATATATTTCCAAATTTTGGAGTGAAAACGCATTCGATATCAATTTTTTTGATCAGAAATATAGAAAACAAAATTAGAAAAAATTTTAGAAAAAACTTGAATTTTCTTTATTTTTGAGGGCATTTTTTGATAATTTTCAAGAATTTTTTTTTTCGTTTTTATTGTATTTTTCTCATGAAATTTTCCAAAAATGCCAAAATATGGCGGTACACTACAACTCGGCGCTCACGATTCGGCGCCAGCCAACTTTCGGGCGCCATAACTTTTTTCCTAGGCAACCAAATTTTTTAAACTTAGTGTCTTTCGAAGGCTGCTTATGGACTCTATTAGTGCTCTAAAAATTAAAAAAATTTACCCACCTATAAGAAAGTTATGAACCAAAATATACAAAAATTCTGCCTTTTTTGTGTTCTTAAAGTTGTAACTTTTTTAAAAGTTGGTCAATCGCTTAGAAATTGCTTATTCATACCTCCGAAACACTTAAAGCTTTCAATTAATATAGAACTTGTAAAATTTGGTCAACAAAGAAAAAAGTTACAAAGCTCTAAACGAGTCTGGCGCCGAATCGTGGGCGCCGAATTGATGGTGTCCGAAAATATGGACATAAAATATGGGCAAAATGCCAAAATATGGACAAAATATGGAATATGGACATAAATCGCGAAATATGGAAAAATATGGAAAATATGGATTTAAAAAACCATCCTAGAAGCTTCAAACCAAGCTAAAAAGACGTTTTTCGTGCGTTTCATGCCATTACAAGTTCAGGAAAAAAATATGGATTTCCATATTTTCTGCATCCCTAGTCATAACCACGTATGAGTTTATATGACGACTTCCCTTTGTTTCCATCATATTTATGATGTCAGGGAAATGAAATTGAAACAAAAACATATGATGTCAGACAAAAAATTTGTGTTTTTTCCTGACATCATATTTCTGATGCAAGATTTGAATTGAGACGGAATTTAGCTGACATCATACGTTTTTATGGAGACAGAATCCTCTGATATGACGTCAGACCGGGTCCGGGTCGGTTCGCCGCGGACAGTTCGCCGCCGGTTTTTTCGCCGCCGACTTTTTCGCCGCGGGACGTTTCGCCGCGCCAAGCGTTTTTTGGTCGAAAATGCCTAAATTCGCCATAAAATAATGTTTTATTGAAGTTACTCTAAGTATTTAGTTTCTGGTTGTTTAGAGGTCCGTCAAACTGTTTTTATTTAAATTTTTTTTTGGCAAATTTTGGCCCTTTGGTAGTTTATTGCATGGAATTGCTTGCATAATTATGTGCCAATACTAAGGTTCATGTTTATGTGCCTTGGGCTTCCTTAGTTACTAAGTTCAAATGCATAAAATTAAGAAAAAAAAATTGAAGATGGCGGCGAAAAGGTCATTTTATGCTGGGCGACGAACTGGGCGCGTCGAACTGGCCGCGGCGAACCGGGCGGTTCCCCGTCAGACCAGTGATTTAGGCCCCAGCGCATCCGGCAGTTCTAGTCAGCAGAGCGACCCAATCGATGTTACTGAATTCGATTTATGATCTCCTTTGTTATATTGTATTATAATGCAAATTAAAAAGCCTTATTTTAGCAAATATATTTAAGGTGAACCCAAATTGGGGTGTCACGTTGTTTCCACCATGCCTCATTTCCACCCATAAGGTATAATCATTTCAGCCCACAAAAGTGTAACATTAAAATTAGGGTTCGAGGTATTGTATGTGGGTGAAGGTAGTACCAATGTGTTTTGCTGTGACAAAAAATTGTTGAAATTTATTGTAAAAATTTTGGGGCACTAGTTTAAAAAGTTTTTGAGGTTGCTGATCACTAATATGATGTTTATTTTGGCCAATTCCGAACTGGATTCAAATTCGAACAAAAGTTTGCCCCGTTTTTGCCCCAAATTTACAGGTACATTGCAATGGTAGAATCCATCTAAGTCACCCCCACTCTTCGATTTAATAAGTTGGATTTTCTTTAGTTAATACGTAATAGCCTTTCTCTCCGCATTCATTTGAGGAAAATCTGGAGATTTTCGGCTGTTTTAATTAATATTTTTTAGATTTGGTCAGACGGTTGGACATAGTTGGATTCTATGTTCGTGCAATTTGGCAGGAAGTTCGTGCAATTCGGGAGGAGCTTGCAAATCGCCGCACGGGTAATTAAATGTTAAATGCAGTGTATCAGTTCTATAATCAGGCGTTTTTCGGAGGCGGGGGGGGGGGGAAGCAATAGTTCACGACATTGACTTAGGCTTCATTAAATTAAACTTACAAAACTTATCAGTTCGGGTGGAAATTGCTCCTCTGGTATGGTCCAGGGGTGGGGCCGCGATGCGATCCGCGACGCGCGATCCGCGGCCTTTTTTCCCGCGATTCGCGACCGCGGCAAATTTCATCGGTCGGGGTCAGTTTGGCGTGGCCACTTTGGCGTGGCCGTTTTGGCGTGGCAGTTTTGGCGTCGTTGGATTTAATGGATATAACTTTTCTGAGAGTCAACCAAATCAAACATTCTTAGTATCATTCGACAGCTCTTGGTAAGCTCTATAAGCCTGCAAAATTTCAAAAAATTTGGTCAAGCTAGAAAAAAGTTATGTTTAAAAATTTCAAATTTCGAAAATTTTCTCGAATTTCAGAACTTTTTTGAACATAACTTTTTGTTAGGTGAACAAAATTTTTTTAAATTATGCAGGCTTATAGAGCTTCCAAGAGCTAGCGAATGGTATTAACAATATTCAATTAGCTTTTTTCTGGACAAAGTTATATCCATTAAATCCAACGACGCCAAAACGGCCACGCCAAAACTGCCACGCCAAAACGGCCACGCCAAAGTGGCCACGCCAAACTGACCCGTTTCGAATTTCATCCGCGAACGCGGGATTTTTACCATTTTTTATATAAAGAAAATGTATTGAACGATTTGTTTAATATTCTTTTAATGAAATATTCGGGCCAAGAACGGTTGGGTCCCCACGTTTGGGCCCCGGGAACGTGCCCGGACGATTCAGAGTCGCCGATTCAGGGTTGCTGGTCCAACACCCACTACCAAAATTTTTTTGTAATTACTAAGAAATTAATTTTTTTTTTTTTTTTAGAAAAAGTAAGAAAAGACCTTCAGAAATTGCCATTTTTAGGGCAAAATCCCCTAACAAATCCGACCCAGATTTTCAAAAATTTTCCCGGCGGCGCCTATCGGCACCACCGGCCTCCGCCTATTTGAATCTTTAATAATTAGGGTGGCAATTTTTAGTGATTTTACTATTTTTCTGCCTTTTGTCACTAAAATTGTTAACTCACTATTTAAGGTTTCGTCACTATTTTAGGATTTTTGGAAAATTTCTCGAGAAAATACAATAAAAAAGAAAAATGAACCTTAAGGATAGGCCTTAAATTTTTTTTTAAAAATACACCCCTAAGAATCGACTTTTTTTTTTTGCGCGATCCGCGACCGCGGCAAATTTCATCTGCGATTCGCGATCCGCGGCAAATTTGAACCGCGATTCGCGATCCGCGACCGCGGGATTTTTTCGTCCTCGCCCCACCCCTGGTATGGTCCTGCGGTTTTTTAGTAAAAGTTTTGGTACGTATCACCAAGTTCGGTTTACTATATGGAATAAACCGATTGGCCGCTTATTTTGATCATAAACATACTCTTTTAAAGGCAGCGGGCGGCTGGCTGCTCCGTCGTGGAATCACTGCGCGTGACGAATTACTCGTATTTTTTGAACATATCTCCAATGCTCATATTGCAACCAACAACGCAACAGTGGCGCTAAAAGATGTCCACACCACTCATGTTTCAAATATGGTCAGCGGAATCATTTGTGGCCCAAAGTACGTCGTTGAAGCGCTCCGTGCCTTGATAATTCTTTGGCGGACGGTTTTGTTGCTAGCTGAATCGCCCGAATCGTTCCTTTTGTTCAGTGTTTTTTACTGGTTTATTTTAGCTGGCTATATGTCTTTGGATTTTACTTCGTTGTTTTTTATTTCCATTTATGTTTTTTTGCTGTACCCTCATCTCTATTCGTTGTGGCGTTTTTTCTTTAACTAGTTTGTTTATTTATTTATTTATTTATCGAGCAACCACAAGGTACTAAAAAGTACATTTACAGTGGTGCAAAAAATAAAACAAATCAAAGTAAAATAAAATAAAGTTCACAGGATCGTACATAAATATGCATATATTGAAAATAAAATAATCAAATGCAAAAGGAACCCAATATTTAAGACAGCTACAACAGCATTAACAATTTAGTGTTTCTAGGACATATTTTCTGAAAATCTTGTGTTTCTGAATTTCCATTGCTTCTTTAGGCAGTTTATTCCAGTTAGAAACAGTTCTATTAAAAAGTTATTCTTTGTTTTAGAGCTATATTTCTTTTGCCGAAGCAAAAGAGGTTTTCTATTATTTCGGTTTGTTATTGTGAAATAATTCAGTTGCTTAAGGTGTGTGTATCCTCTGAGAATTTTTTGGACCATGACTAAATCTGTAGCAGTTCTCCTTATTTCTAACTTTTTAAGTCCACATATTTCTAATCTTTGTTCATAAGATTTTGGGACTAATCCACATCTTTTAAAGGCAATCCTTGTAAAATATTTTTGGATTCTTTCAATCCTATATATAAGATCTTTCTTCTGTGGGTTCCATATTTCACTAGCATACTCTAAATGCGGCCGTATATATATGCCAGAATAAGGATTCTTAAATCCCTAGTTTGCAGTGCTCTAAAAACTTGCAATATAACAAAGTAAGATTTTTGTATTATTTTTTCAATGTGTTTCGTAAATGAAAGTCTTAGATCAATCAAAATTCCAAGATCTTTGACGGACTTTTTTTCCGGGATAATTTTTCCCAATAAGGAATAATTTAGTTTATGATTATTTTTTCCAATGTAAAACGCTGAACATTTTTCAGCCGAAATATCGAGCCCGTTAAGCCCTGCCCATTTTTCAAGTAAAATAAGTGATTCATCTAAATTTTGCCGTATATCATTATTCCTATGCCTAACATAAAGTTTCACATCGTCAGCATATAATTTAATGCTGACATTTTTCGGTAGAAATTCCGGTAAATCATTAATAAAAATTAGAAATAAAATAGGGCCTAGAACACTTCCTTGTGGTACTCCGGTAAAGGTCTCAAATTTATTAGAAAATGCGCTATCAATTTTAACGCGGAATGATCTTCCCCCTAAAAAATTGGCTAAAAAATTTAATACTTTACCACCTATGCCTATTTTTTGATTTTTAATAAAAGCAATTCTATTGGAACTGAATCAAAAGCTTTTGCAAAGTCAATATATATTATATCAACAAAATCACCATTTTGGATTGCAGAATAAATGTCATCCAGATAAACAAGGAGTTGGGTGTTAGTCGATCTATATTTGATAAACCCATACTGATTTTCTGAAAAGTAATTCTTTTTATTGAGAAATTCAACTAATTGCTTTGCTAGTATTTTTTCAAATATCCGACATAGAGTGCATGTTAATGAAACAGGGCGGTAATTTTCAGGATTGGTCCTTTCGCCCTTTTTATAGAGTGGAATAATAAAAGATTCTTTCCATATAGATGGTATTTGGCCGCTATCCAATATAATACGGAATAATTCCGTTATTACCGGGGCAATTGATTCAGCACATTTTTTATAAAAAATATATGGAATACCATCAGGGGAAGTGGAATTTCTGGGTGGCAGTATTTTCAAAAGTGAACTAACAGAAACAATATCAAAATTCAAATCTGAAAAATAGACCGAATTAGAAATAGCTTCATTGCATATTATAAATTTCTTTTTCTGGAAAGCCTTTTGGAAAATAGTGCCGAATAAATTACATTTATCCGCTTTTTTATGGACAATGACTCCATTGGAGCTAACAAGAGGAGGCAACGAAGCATTCTGCCCCAATTTATTTCGAATATGTCTGTGAATACCGGAATTTCCCTTTGACACAATTTTCGTTTCTTTCTCATTGTAAAATAATTTAATTTGTCTATTTAATTCTCTCGAAATAAGTTTGTATTCTATTTTAAGGTGACTAGACTGAATGAATTTCATTTTCCTATACAATTGCAGTTTTCTGCGTTTTAAATCTTTTATTTTATCCGGAAAATTGTCATTAATAATCTTTTTTAAAGGCCTTAGCGGAAAATATTTGTTAAGCCCACTAGATAAAAGATATATAAATAAATTATATTTATCTTCAATCCCAAAACAATACGATAATTTTGAAAAGAATTTTAAACTATTCAGTTCATGAATTAATTTCTTAAATGATGAATCACTATATTTTCTTAGAAAAATTGTTTCTTTTATCCGCTGTTCTGTGTTTTGTTCATTGAGATGGAAATTAACCATATTATGGTCAGAAGTTGAAAAGTTTTCCCCCACACGGACTTCAGAAACTAAGTTTTTAGGATTAGAAATAATTAAATCGAGAATCGCTTCTTTTCTTGTATTTTCTCTAACATGTTGATAAGCCTGTAATTGGCCAATAAGATCAATTAATTCTTTCCCTAAAGGGCAGTCTGTCTCTAATAGATCCCATTCGATATTTCGGCAATTTAAATCTCCACAAATTATTATATTATTTGAAGATATAGAGTTAGAAATATATTTAAAGATTTTATTTGTGTTTTGTAATGTGCAATTTGGAGGACGGTAAACCAAAAATATCTCAAACATCCTCGACAGAAATAGCTTAATTTTAATTAATTCATTTTGAAATTTTGATTCAGTTAAACAGATTTTATACGGAAGTTTTTTTGATAAAAGTATAGTACAGCCGCCACCTTTTCTATTTCTAGCAACAGAAATTTCTTCAAATTGCTCAGAAAAGTAAGATTCAGAAAATATTTTACTATTGGGTTCAAGCCATGTTTCAGTAATTAATATTATTTCATATTTTTTTTCAGCTATAAGCATTTTCAAATCACCTATTTTATTTATAATGGACCTAGCATTAATCAGAACACAGTTTATTGTCTCTCTTTTGGTATTTTTAATTGTTTTTGGGATTTTATGGTTGCCCGCGTACCCCTATTTCTGCTGTTGTTGCTCTTTTGCCTTAAACGGTTTGGGGTTGGTTAATCTCTTTAATTGGAGGTCAACCACAACATATTCAAAGAGGCCAGATGCCAAATTCAATGAATAGGCCTGATTTCGCAAAAAATATAAAAGATCCAATTCTGGTGGGGTCATATCTCTTCGTACAAAAACATTAGGGCAAAAGATCGATTTTTGTTTTTTCACTTGCGGTAATTTGCGAAGGAAGGCATCGCGTGACTTTTGGTCGACGAAAGGAACTTTTACAATCCTTGGCTTTGACTGGTGACCATTCGATGTCCGCGGTGTGAGAGGGTGGCGATGGATTTGCTTTTCCGGGTCCAACTTGTCATCAAGTTCACATTCCTGCAGGAGCTGAAGAACTGCTGCGTTGTCGTCGTTTCCCTCCGGCAGTTTTTCGATTACTGCCGACTTGGATTTGTTGAGAACCATTTGCGGATTGGCAGTGCCGAACCCCGCCATTTTAATGTAAAATGAAGGGTCGACAGCTGGCGCTGGGCAGCCCCAGGGGATTCGAGGGGGTTGAGGAATGTTGTCAGACGTTCCCGGGTTCTGGGGTGCCTTCCGGGTTTCTTTTAGAATTTGCTCGACCGCTGTTCTGATTGTCTCCTGTATGGTTGGCTTTAATATTTCAGCCACCATTTTAGCAATTTCGGCAAGCTCCCCCGCTCGGATTGGATCCGATTCGTCGTCCAATTGAGAGCGAATCCTTTTGCGAGTCATTTGATTTTTCCTATAATTTTGCACTTAGAATATTGGAAAATTATTATTATAAATCATTATAGACTTGTTGCGGGGAAGAGCAGTCTGTGCCTATCCTTGTTTCCCTTGGGTAAGGAATGCGTAGAGGGGGTGGGGAGAACTGAATAAAAGGGGATGATGGAATTAGCCGAGTGATTATATTTGAGTGCATCCATTGGTTACTTATTGTTAGAAACGGGGAAACAAACCGAGTTTCACTTTGTTTTCGCTCATACCTGGTCAAAAGAGGGGAAATTTACGCAAAAGGGCCCATTTGTGCACTTGAAGGGTTAAAGTTCACTTAAGAGATCGACAATTTGTTTAAAAGATGTTTCATGATCGTAATTGGTCCAAAATTATTTATATATTCGTTTCAGCGACCTTAGTTTGCCGTAATCATAGTCCCCCCCCCCTTCACAAGTACCTGGTCTTTGATTGATTTTCATTTCTCTCTGTTCATTGTCAGTTTGTATCCGATCTATAACCGGGGGTTTTTCGGAGGAAGGGGTGGGGGGGGGAGGGGGTGGAAATTCAATAGTTTCAGTCATCGACATAGGCTTTATTAAATTTAATCTATTTCGGCATTTTTGGTGCCTTTTTTCAGGATTTTGAGTAATTTCATAAGGAAAATGCCATAAAAATGAAAAATAGACCCCCTAAGATGGACTTTAAAATTTTAAAGAAAGTATACCCCTAAAAACAGGAACTTTTTCTTAAAAAAATTATCCCTAAAAGACTTTTTTTGGCAAATATGGAACTTTTTTTAATCTTTCCCCATTCCATTTGAATGAGTTTTACGCCAGAAAATCTCGAAAAATTTCTGATATGTAACCCCAATAAAGAGAAATGACCTCTTTTTTGTGCTCAAAAATCGTTAATTAAAAAAATTTTATTTGAAATTTTTTATACTTTTTTGCCAACTTTTGTGTCTTTTTGAGGATTTTTGCGATTTTTTAATGCCTTTTTAGGTGCCTATTTTGCGATTTTTTTTTGCCTAAAAATCGAAGCCCTACTAATGATTGTTTTTATTATACAATTCGTTTTTTGTGATGAATTTATTCGATTCATTTTTCTTCTTTTTTTTGTTTTATTTCAACTCTAATGCTTTCTAAGTTAGTTTTAGTGAGTTTCTTTTGTGTCCTTTTTTATTTAAGGAATTTTCAAAAAAAAAAAAATTTTTTTTTGAAATATTAAAATTTTTCATAATATTTGAAGTGAAAACAAAAATTGAAAATACCAAATGGTATTAATTCGTTTTGTTTTACGTTGGCCTTCTTCCCACGTTCATTTTTCATCCGTTTTTTTTTTCCTTCGTCGATTCTTTCACGAAATTTGATACTTTGGAAGCAAACCATCGTGGGTATTTGATGTGCAGGTCGTCTCCTCCCTGAGCATGCATTTCGACCCTTTAAAATAAAAGACATTGGTAAAACAAATATTGTTCTTCACTACAAAATAAACTGTTTGATGACCTGGCATTTTGCAATTTCTTGCTCATCAAGCTTGGGTCGAGGACGAACCGGTCCATGTATCCGTTGACGATCAAAACGGGGATTTTCAATGTGCTCAGTATGCGATCGCACGGGAAACGGCCGCCTAAGTCGTGGTATACTCTGCAAAGACAATTTGTAATTATCATGCAATGATTTCTTTTCTAATTTTTCGATCAAAATTTTCCGGCAAATTTATTAAAATTTCTGTGTCGAGGAGCCCTTTTCGAAATGAGCAGCACCCACTTTGAAACAACATCGCATAGTCCCGCCCATTGCTCCTTAAAAAAGTCGTTGGAGGGCAAGACTGTAACTCAGCCCCCATAAGAAAATTAAGTTATTATGGTCAAAAACTGTTTGTTATTGCATTTTATTAATAGAAGTGTGAAAAAGTGACTTTTCAGCCGTTTAAACCGGTTTTCGAACCAATTGAAACCCGAAAAAATGGACAAAATAAGGCACTCCTAACCTTTTAAAACGGCCAAACCCTGGCATATTTGGTATCATTCGAACGTACTTGATGAGCTAAGGCTAAAGAACCGAAAATGAAGTCGATCCGACTCCATCTAAGCAGTTGCCATTTGAGTCCCAACGAAAAAGGACATTTCAGTACCAAGCGACTACTTCAACGGTACTGCCTCCGCTGCTGGACAAAGTAGCGTCACCCAATCGTCGTACACCACTCAGCAGTTCATTTCGCACAATGGCACTTCGCCGCAGCAATTATTCGACTTCTTTCACGGCACCACTGCTGGGCTGACTGTGAGCGGTGTCACTGGAGCGTACAGTGACTTCGTTCCGCCGCGAGTTTGTGACGACGGCAACCAGCAAGCACTTTTCGACTTCACCAGCGCATCCGGCAGTTCTAGTCAGCAGAGCGACCCAATCGATGTTACTGAGTTTGATTTCTGATCTCCTTTGTTATGTTGTATTATATTGCAAATTAAAAAAGCCTTATTTTAGCAAATATATTAAGGTGAACCCAAAGAGTTTTGCTTTTGCGTTTATAAAAGGCAGCATTTGTAAGGATCCCAGAAAGGTGAAAACAATAAATTGAAAATACCAAATGGTATTAATTCGTTTTGTTTTACGTTGGCCTTCTTCCCTCGTTCATTTTTCATCCGTTTTTTTTTCCTTCGTCGATTCTTTCACGAAATTTGATACTTTGGAAGCAAACCATCGTGGGTATTTGATGTGCAAGTCGTGTCCTCCTTGAGCGTGCATTTCGACCCTTTAAAGTAAAAGACAACTCAAAAATAAATTATATTGTTCTTCACTACAAAATAAACTGTTTGATGACCTGGCATTTTGCAATTTCTTGCTCATCAAGCTTGGGTCGAGGACGAACCGGTCCATGTATCCGTTGACGATCAAAACGGGGATTTTCAATGTGCTCAGTATGCGATCGCACGGGAAACGGCCGCCTAAGTCGTGGTATACTCTGCAAAGACAATTTGTAATTATCATGCAATGATTTCTTTTCTAATTTTTCGATCAAAATTTTCCGGCAAATTTATTAAAATTTCTGTGTCGAGGAGCCCTTTTCGAAATGAGCAGCACCCACTTTGAAACAACATCGCATAGTCCCGCCCATTGCTCCTTAAAAAATTCGTTGGAGTAATGCTCCAAATAGGGCGCCTTCGCTGCGGGCATCCATTGGTCCGTGTTTCGCATACCTAACAGTGAAATATTTATAAGATCGTCCCGATTAAACATGAATTGAATGTTCTTTATGATGCTCCCCACCCTTGAATGCCATGTCGCCCCTAAAGTCCACTTGAGAGCCGGAGGCGAGTAAGACCATGTGGCTGACCAAATCCTTTCCTTGTCCTGCTACGTGTATCGATGTTCTGCCCCCTTCGCTCCATCCCAATATGACAAAAGGGGTCAATTTGAGAGTCTAAATGTACGGATCAAGTGTTTTTTAGCCTAGTTAATAGCATTTGCCGCTATTTCGAGGTCTTGCCACTATTTTAAAAATTTCCACTGTTTTTGGACTTAATCTATCAGAATAAGTACGGTATTCTGCATTTTTGCCATCTCGAAAAAAGAAAGTTTCATAGTCATCAAATTTTTTCTCAAAGTTTCAAAGTCACCAAATTTTTCGGTAATACTGTGCTTTGTCCCCCCACTTTTTTGAAAATTTTTTTTTAAAGCTTTATAAGTTATAAAAACATGTCTTAAGGGGTTTTCGGGGTCGCTGATCACGATATGACATCTACTCCGGCCAATTCCGAACCCCGGACCCTAAATTTCGAAAAAAATCGATTTGAAAACAAAAAATTGAATTTTAGACTTTTGGTTCGAATTTAGGGTCCGGGGTTCGGAATTGGCCGGAATAGATGTCATATCGTGATCAGCGACCCCGAAAACCCCTTAAGACATGCTTTTATAACTTATAAAGCTTTAAAAAAAATTTTCAAAAAAGGGGGGGGGGGGGACAAAGCACAGTATTACCATTTTTTCAATGGTTTATTCAAAATTTTTACAAAATCCCCTCTGTAAATGCTTAAAAATGCTCCCTTTACTAGAAGTCCTCAAAATTGGATTTTTACAAATGTGAACTTTCGACTTTTTATTCGATTTTGAGTCCGGGGTTCGGAATAGGACAAAATGGATGTCAAATCGTGATTAGCGAAGCCGAAACCCCTTAAATGACTTAATAATTAAAAAAAAAAAAATTTTTGAAAATGGGGTGGGAACTAGTGTTCGGCAAATGGGGTTTTCGGTAAAACGGTAACGGTAATTACCGTTACCGAAAATTTACCGAAATTTGTCCAAAATGCTTTTCGGTAAAACGGTAACGGTAAACCGGTAATTACCGTTACCGAAATTTACCGGTGTAAAAAAATCGGTAAACCGGTCGGTAAACGGTAAAAATTTAAATTACTTTCATTGTATTTTAAAGCATCCCGGAAGCTCTGTGAACAGATTCACCGATTTAAACCCAAATGGCAATTGCGACCATTTTGAGCAGTGAATTGTCAGAGCTGGTTAAATTTCAAATTATCTGCTTAAGTCGAATTGGAAACAATATATAAAGGTCTGTCCCAGCATTGAGTTCGAGCGCGAAAAATTGTTAACAGAAATACGCATAAGATTCGCAGGGCAAGAAAATAATAGGTATTCTTAAAGCTTTTAGATTTATGAAAATTTACAACTGAAGATTTAAGGGTTTATGCCGTTGGCCATTATTTGGACCCTCGCTTCAGAGACCAATTTGTTCCAAACGTGATCGGATTTCAGGCAAAGATTGAAACGTGGATTAAGGCAGAGATTGGCCTCGACGAGAGTGAAAACCTTGAACCATTGGGCGAACCAATTGATGAAGGTTATTGTAAAATTGTGGCATACTAGTTATGTTATATTTTCTATTTTAGTGCTTGATGAACCCGTCGCTAAGAAGAGATTTGGTGATTTTTTTTCATCGCGTTCACAGAAACACCAAGCGAAGACCCCAACCAAGTCGTCATCTTCATCGCAAGACCATCTTCCGCCGGCGAATATTGATTTGGAGTTGGCCCTTTACAGAAAAATGCCGCTTCAAATTTTGGACAGTGATCCTCTTTTATTTTGGAAAGAATTTGAAAAACAGTTTGTTTTGTTGGCACCCGTCGCACGGCGATACTTGTCAAGCCCAGCGACTTCAGTCGCGTCTGAAGAAATGTTTTCAGTTGCCAATGATGTGTACAATTACCGACGCTCAAGATTGGATCCTTTTACTGCGGAAAAACTTGTTTTCCTTCACAAAGCCTTACCATTTCTTCATTACAAATATTGATATGACGTTTTTCCTAAGAATAAAATTGGATTTGTTAAGAGTTGCCCAAAAAATCGCAAAAGATTTGATCAAAATTTCTTAAATTCTATTAATTATGTTTCCTTTTTTACATTTTTAATTTTCAAAGTTTCTGTGCTCATATGTCAATTCTTACCAGTGCATTTTTTTTTACCGAAATTCGGTAATTACCTCGGTAAAGCAAATTCGATTTTCGGTAAACCGGTAATTACCGTTACCGAAAATTTACCGAAACTTGCCCAAAATGCTTTTCGGTAAAACGGTAACGGTAAACCGGTAATTACGGGCTCGGTAAATCGGTAATTTACCGTTTTACCGTTACCGTGCCGAACACTAGTGGGAACCCAATCCTTTGTATGACCAAAAAACTTAAAAAAAAATCATGAAATCATATGACAAATCTGAGGTCGTATTCATGACCAGCACCCAAGATACCAATTTTTAGTTCAAAATAACAAAGTTAAATTAGAAACCCCCATTCTTTAGGATTGCCGAAAATATTATCGGTCAAAGGACCTTCAATATGCAAAAAATGACTCTGACCTCCATCAGCTTCAAGCAGTACTGTGCGTCCTTTTTGCACCGGTTTACCTCCTGCTTCCGATCGGGTGGACGACTGGTGCCGTAGCCGGGCGGGTCAATACATATTGATTGTTCCGGTGTTTATCCATTCTTTCAAACCCCGAATCCAATATTTTGTCGAAAGTCGGTAAAAATACCGGGTTTTTTTTGGTACAGGTACCGGAACCGAGTACCGGGTTTTTGGTACCGACTATTCGGTACTTTTTTACACCCCTAATGATTGGGGTTTGGTCAAGAATTTAAAAACTGTTGAGGAAAGTATTCATTCCATTATTATTTTCTAAAAGTTATTTATCGACACGATTATTTGTTTTCGACAAATTTTATTTGCATTTGCTTTTAAATACCGTTATAATTAATTAATGTTATTGTGCGATTCTTCCAGTTAAGTTATTATCAGGGTTGTGACTTTTAATGATTCAACTATTTTTCTGCAGCTTTTTTTCGCAAAGAAACGCACGAAAAACACGATTTTAACGCAAAAATTCTTCGTTTGAACATCACTATTCCTCACTAAAATCACTATTTTGGCGTTTTTGTCACTAAAATATTTAACTCACTACTTTAGCACTCCCTAGGGCTATCGGTCCGAGTGCCGAATAGAAAGAAAAAAAAAATTCTGAGTTCCGAATGGCACAAAAAAAGCCAAAATGGCTTTTGTTTAAAAAATGAAAACATAAAAGCCTAGACCTAGTCGAGCTTAAGCCTATGCCAAAGTTCAGACCTAAACTAAGCCTTAATTATAGAGTAGTGTCAGTTTAAAAAAAGCATTCGGAACTCGGCCCTTTCGGCACTTGGACATTATTTACACTATTCGGCACTCGGAATTTCGACACTCGGAGCGGAAACGCTCCCTAGCTATTTTCTCACTATTTTAGGTTTTGAGAAGTTTCATAAGAAAAATGCAATTAAGAAACGGCTTTTAAAATTTTAGCATTTTCTTATTTTTAAGCCTCATAAGAACAATGGGGCTGAAATCAGAACATTTCTTACAAATAAGAACATTTTTGATTTGTAACATTTGGGCCTCCCAAATCAGAACATTTCTTATAGATAAGAAAATATCGTACCCCTATTTTGATGAATGAAAAAAAACTGATTTTTCGTACATCGTACATTTTTACTCCCTAAATTTACATATAAATGCATTTTGAGCGATTTCAGCAAATTTTAACGTATTTTTGATAGTTTTACTGAGAGTACCGGAACCGAGTACCGGGGTCAAATACCGAGTACCGGTGGTCGAGTACCGGTTACCGGAAAACTTTGTTACCGAGCAGCCCTACCATATAACCATCCAAATTCTAACAAAAAATCGAATTCTCATTTTTGACATTGGCGAATCCAGTATTCCGAACAACCCGGGCGAAAGCATAAATTTATTTTCACCCCTCTATAATTCTCAACCCGTTAATCAATAAATTTTGTTTAAAAGATTAATTACCTATGTCTGATAAGCCGACTTCTTCACTGAGTGGTGATGCGCGCAAAATTCACACCGATCAGCAGCGCTCTGAAGGTTTTTAGATTTTGTTTTCGGAATTATGCAATCTAATACATTTTTGAAATGATTTTGTGGGTGGCAGCACCAACTGTTTTTTTCTTTTTTTGCTCATCCCCCTTATTGTACATTTTGCTGTTGGGTGAGCTCGTCAATATTACCTCCCCTTGCCCCCATTTCTCAGCATTGGGCATATAGCAGTTAGAGAAAAAAGGAGAAAGATTAGACAGGAGAAAGGCAGAGTAAAAGTGAGAATAAGAGGCGGGGGAGGGGAGGAACATGCGTAGAAAAATTGGGATAGAAATTTATAATCGATTATTTGCAGGTGAACTGAATGATGCGCCGGCGCTTGAACAGCATGGAGCTGCACCCGTTTTGGGGGATGGCCAAGGTACTGGTGTTAGTTTTGGGTTGGGATAGTTGCCTTTGCGAATTTGGTTTTCGAAATTAGAGTATACTTTGAATTTGAAACCTAAAAGGGAGACCCTTTTGTTTGACAATTTTTTTTTTTTTAAAAAGAACCGAAGAGAGAAGTCAGAGTAAAAGTGAGAATAAGAGGCGGGGGAGGGGAGGAACATGCATAGAAAAATTGGGAGAGAAATTTATAAACGATTATTTGCAGTTGAACTGAATGTGGCGCCGGCGCATGAACAGAATGGAGCTGCACCCCTTTTGGGAGATGGCCAAGGTACTGGTGTTAGTTTTGGGTTGGGATAGTTGCCTTTGCGAATTCGGTTTTCGAAATTAGAGTATACTTTGAATTTGAAACCCAAAGTGGGATAGAAATTTATAATCGATTATTTGCAGGTGAACTGAATGATGCGCCGGCGCTTGAACAGCATGGAGCTGCACCCGTTTTGGGGGATGGCCAAGGTACTGGTGTTAGTTTTGGGTTGGGATAGTTGCCTTTGCGAATTCGGTTTTCGAAATTAGAGTATACTTTGAATTTGAAACCCAAAGTGGGATAGAAATTTATAATCGATTATTTGCAGGTGAACTGAATGATGCGCCGGCGCTTGAACAGCATGGAGCTGCACCCGTTTTGGGGGATGGCCAAGGTACTGGTGTTAGTTTTGGGTTGGGATAGTTGCCTTTGCGAATTCGGTTTTCGAAATTAGAGTATACTTTGAATTTGAAACCTAAAAGGGAGACCTTTTTGTTTGACAATTTTTTTTTTTTAAAAAGAACCGAAGAGAGAAGTCAGAGTAAAAGTGAGAATAAGAGGCGGGGGAGGGGAGGAACATGCATAGAAAAATTGGGAGAGAAATTAGGTAATAAGCATCTTTTGCAGATGAGGTGACGGTTCAAGCGAACGCTGCTGATGGAGGGGGCGGAGATGGGGCGACCGAAAGTGAGTTTTGCGTGGGTGTGTAGGACTATATCATCAGCTAATTTGGCTATTCTTTCGTCAGAGATTTGCCGCGTTTTGTGCGACCGAATCATCCGGGCGTACAGGTTTGACCATTTTTACGTGAACAATCATCACAATTGTCGGTGGCCCCATTTGAGGGAGAAGGAAACCTTCCGGGTGTTCGTGCTCATTCCACTTTTGCCCGGCTTCGAGGGCGACATCCGCGCCACTTCCTACTCGGCTCTGCTGGCCGTGCTCCACTGGACAATGCTTTCCATCGCCAAGGGCGACCACTCTCTTATCCAAAATCTGAAGAGGGCGGGCGTTGAAAATGTGCAAAATTACATCTCCTTTTGCTCCCTTCGAACGCATTCCCAACTTTACGGCAAATTGGTAAGGGAAACGGAATGGACGAACAAAGGAAATGAAATATTGTTGACAAAATAAAGGTCACCGAATTGGTCTACATTCACTCAAAACTGATGATCGTAGACGATGTGCACACGATCATCGGAAGTGCGAACATCAACGACCGTTCCCAAGCGGGGAACCGCGACTCGGAGGCAATTTCAGACATTTTTAATGACAAATAAATGAACCATCGGATTGGATGTTGACGAGTGTGCGTTTTTGTAGGTCTGTTTGCTCATCACCGACCATGAATTTGTCGACGGACGAATGAACGGCCGACCTTTTCGATCGGGCAAATTCGCCTCCTCACTTCGACAACGGCTGATGCGAGAACATTTGGGCCTGTTGGAACAATCGCTTCCAAAAACTTCGCCGGAAAAAGCGACAACAATTGATGTCACTGACCCAATTTGCCCGTCATTTTACGAGGACCAATGGTGCCTAAACGCTGCCTCAAATTCGCGCATTTACGAGGAGGTGTTCAGAGTGTATCCGACCAATTTGGTGAGGGAAAACTGCCCAAATTCCAAATAGAATTGTGCCTTCCGTTTGAGGTGGAAACCTTTGAAGAGCTCGCGTCATGGCGAGCCGAACGGACAATGGCCGAGGAAGAGGCGGAAAAGGCGCGGAAACGCCTTGGCCGGCCTTTTAGTGGAATTTCCCATCCATTTTCTTCGCCGCGAGAATTTGTCGCCCACTTTCGCCTCCAAAGAGGGACTCGTGCCAACTTCCGTTTTCACATCCTTTTCCTTTCCTTCCCCCTTTTTGCCCTATTTTTTTGCAGCTTGTACTTGGTTTTTCAAATTGATGAGTAAATTTTAGTGTGTTTTTGTTCGTTTCACTTAATTGTTAATAATTCTGTGAGTTTATCATGCCATTGCTCTCCCAGTGACATTTTCACTCACTCTTTCCCGGTTCGTTAGTTTTTTTCCAGAAAACCGAAGCCACCATCACATTCATTTATTTCTATTTTAGTCATTTATCAGTAAATTTCTATTAATCTGTTTTAATCCCATGGTACTATTTTACTTTCATCCGCTGTTGAATTTACATTACAGTAGCTCACCTTTTAATGGCAAGTTTTCGCTTGGTGTGATTTGGAGAAGTCCGCAATTGTGCATATAAGCAATTGTATGTTCAGTTGGCTGAAATTATTCGCAAAAAGCGAAAATGTCCATAACTTATTGTTGTTAGTAAAAAAAAGGCTAGCTATTTCTCGTGTGGTGGTTGCCTGGTCAGCGTTACTCAATCTTGTTAACATGTTCCTCGCAGGATTTGCCAAAAATTTTATCAAAAAAATTCCAATTTTTTCTTTTGGGATACCTACTTACCTATTTTCAAAATTTTGCTAAAGTTGATTCTAGGGGGTGTAAATTCAGAAATTTAGCAAAAAATGCGAAATATGCAACCCAATATGCACCAAAAACCCAAAATATGCATAAAAAAATAGAGACCGGACTTTTGAAAAAACGGGGCCGGGGACGGGGATCGATGATGACCGGGGAACGGGGCCCCGGGAAAAAAATCCCCGTTTTTCCGGGGCCCCCGTCCCCGGTCTAAAATTTTGACCGCGGCCCCGGCCGGGGACGGGGATTTTTAAAAATTTACCAAAATAGTTTGTATTTTTCGCCAAAATTATTTTTTTTTCGCAATTTTCATTTCGGTAAAAATTTTATGCATCACAACTTGTGTGATCCAGAAATCAAGTTCAAAACCATCGATTTTAATGAATAGTTTTTATCATACTTTCAAAATTTCGAAAATTCTTAGGGTAGGGGTCCGGCAGTGCCGATAGTCGCCGCCTGGGAAATTTTAAAAATTTTGGTGGGATTTGTTAAGAGTCCTTAACTACAAAAAGGTAAATTTTTAAGAAATTCTTGCAAAAACTAAAATATTTTGGACAGATAGCAAAATTTTTAAAATTTCCCATAAATAAATATTTTTTACATTTAATCGGCAAAATTCCGAAAATTCAATGTCATTAAAAATTTAAAGAGCGATTGCCGGCGGTGCCAATAGGCGCCGCCGGTGAAAATTTTAAAATTTGATTGTATTTTGATAACAAATTAGGTCCAAAAAAATAAATTTTTAAGAATTTCTTGCAAAAACTAAAATATTTTGGACAGATAGCAAAATTTTTAAAATTTGATTGTATTTTGATAACAAATTAGGTCCAAAAAATTACCTTTGTGGGGGATTTTTTCAAAAATTAGGGCGCTTCAATGGGGAAATTTAACCCCGTTCCCCCGGCCGTTTTCCCCGCAAAATGGGCCGGGGACCGACGATGACCGGGGAACGGGGCCCCGGGAAAAAAATCCCCGTTTGCCGGGGCCCCCGTCCCCGGTAATTTTTCAAAAACGTCCCCCGCCCGGGGCCCCGTCCCCGCCGGTCTCTATAAAAAAAGTCACCATAGAAGCTTCAAACAAGTTAAAAATACGTTTTTTGTGCTTATTAATCCATTGCATATTAGCAAAAAAAAATATGCATTTGCCTCAAAATCCGCTCCCTACAAAAGACATAAATATTTACTACAGTAAATCTGCCACAATTTTAATTAATGAAAAAATTAAATAAATAGGTACTTGCTTTTACTTTTATAATTAAACCTTGGTCTCGACTCGAGAAATTTTAAGAGTCTCGAGCAGTGTAATACTATTTAATGTCCTATTTTGAATTTCCTAGTGCCCAAACTTCCCCCCTGCGCTAAAAAGAAGCTCTAATTTGAGAATTATTCGGAGAAAATTCTCTTGGGCTTCTCATGCATAGCTTATACGCTTATTTTTTAGTTAAAAAAAGATTAATTCCCCATTATATCGCAAATAGAGACATCCGTTTGACTTCCCGCTAATTTTCACTGAATTCTTGGTAAATGGCTAAATGGATTTGTAACAAGGTGAATAATGGATTGAGAAACCAGGTCGGTTTGACTGTTCTGTACCACCACCTAAAATGTTTTTTTATCCATTCTCTCAGTTCTTTCTGCCCTCTTCTTTGTCCGCTGCGTCGCAATGGGCCTACGCTTCTCAACCCGTTTTATCGGCAGTAATTCGCCATTTGGATGTTCAACAGGGTAATTAAGAGGAACAAAAGGAAACCAAAGCGTTCTTGTGATTTTTTAAGATGACAATGTTTTTGAGGTCGGCTTTGGCGTTGGGCTCGGCCTGCAAATGCTTCTCAAAAAAGTGATAGACGGAAAAGGATCTGTTTGCGGGAGTGAGCGGTCCTCTTATTTGCTCAATTTTGCGGAAAAGGCATTTTTCAAGCTGAACGAAAAGAAATTTGACTACAACAAGCATTTGATGTCGGGCAAATTGGCGTTTCACGAAGTAATAGAATAGGGTCAAAAGAGCCGAAAAATCAAATTGCAGTAAAGAACATTTTAATTGAGAAGAGTAATTTTAATGTGGAATTAGGAATGGGAAACGCAAAAATGGGGACAAAATTTTTGGCAACAATTCCCCCACTTTTCCCATTGAAACAGGCTTTGGACGACTCGCTGCCCTTCACTGACAACATTTTTGACACCATTTTCCATGTCGATGTTTTCTATGGGTGGAGTCAGTCGGAAATGGACACAATTTGTAGCGAATTGCTTCGTGTGCTGAGGCCGTTACGTTCGCTCGTCTGCGGAATGGAATTGGGGCGACTACAAAAGATGAACAAATTCGGCATTTTGCAGGAGGACGACTTTGACCCAATGCGATACATCGAAAGTTTGGAGAGGGTCGGCTTCGAGGACATTCGGGTAAATGAAAGACCATTGAAATCGGGGACATAGATAGGGGGAGGGAGGGATATGCGAATACATTCTTTTCCCAAGTGCTTTAATTTATTGAACTTGATAATTCTACGGGTGGTACTTGAAAGCCGAAATCACAGCACATTCCTAAAATTGAACAACACACGCACAGATTGTTTACGAGAAAGTTGACAAGTACGGAAACCCGAGCAGCAAAAGCAAATCGAGGGAAATCCAACTGATTTTTGCCCGGAAACCGCTGCTGCCTTTGTTGGAAGAAAATCGGCCGAATTGGGCACAATTTGAAGAGCAATTAGAAAAGGAATTGGAGCAGCAAAAGTTGGCAGAGGAGGAACAAAAAATCCATCAAATTCCAGCGGGGAAAACGATGAGAGAATTGGAGAAAGAATTAATTGAACGGTTAGAGGAGGAGGAGGAGCAAAAGAGGGAAACGGAGACGAGAGGGAGCAACAGAGAGGGACAACCGACATTCTTTGCCATTGACAAAGCGAAGTCGGTTGACGATTTTGTTCATACTTAGAGATTTGTATCGCAAATTTTTACATTAGTACAGAATAAAGTTTTGGTACTTTGAATTTGTGGGTTAAATTTTAGGGGCCGGGTTCGTCTTAATTCGCAAAAAAAACTAAATGTCATAACTTTAGAATGGATTTCTTCATTTTACTGTTGTTTCCTTTTGTTTTCCTTTTTCGTAGGCTTCCAATGGACGGACGAAGAAATGTGTTAATCACTTCTGCACTTCCTTATGCTAACAATGTGCCCCATTTGGGCAATATCATTGGTTCCGTTTTGAGTGCTGACGTTTTCTCGCGGTTAGTTCAAAGAATTGATCGCTGCCTTAGATTCGGACCTAAAAAATTGAACGGCATTTTTAAAATGGCAATTTTTAGGAAATATTATTTCTGGGGATTGGTAATTTTGTGGGTTTATTTTTGAACGATTTTAGCTACTGTCGAATGAGAGAGTACCAAAGCCTTTTTATTTGTGGCACGGATGAATATGGAACGGCAACAGAAATGAAAGCACTTTCGGGTTATCTATTAACCATTTTTCTATAATTCGAAAAATTGCTGTTATATACATTTCAAACGGGCATATTTTCGGGTTTTCGGTCGAATTTGGGTTCCGAGTTCGAAACAACGAATTTGAAAAACGATATCAATTGTCTTAGTAAACTTTCAATTGGATGGGCGGAAATAAATTTATCTGAATAATTTTCTAAATTTGGTTACGCATTTTCAGAAGGCATTTCACCGAGCGAACTCTGTGACAAATTTTATGTGTTGCACAAAAATGTGTACGATTGGTTTTGCATTGATTTCGACTTTTTTGGGCGGACGACGAACCCAAATCAGAAAGAGTCAGTCAGTAAACTGTACCACATTAATACAGTCAGGCTGATAACTAGGGTTTTCAGGTGGGGGGGGGGGGGGGGTGAGTTGCTAGCATGCCACTCATCCTTTACCAATTTTTTTATTTAATGGTAATTTTGAAATGTAACCCAAAAAACTTTATTTTCATTTCGGGGGGAGGGTATGTCGCTTATGGTTCCATTGGGTATTCCGTCAAGAATTACAGCATAAAAAAAGTCAATTGAACAAATTAATTTCCACCGTTTAGAATTGTGCAGGACATTTTCAACAAAGTGTTGGCCAACGGATACACTTCAATTGAAGCGCAAATGCAATTGCATTGTGCCAATTGCAAAAAGTAAAAACTAATTGACAAATATTAAATAAAAAGAATATAATATTCCCAAAGATTTCTTGCCGACCGTTTTGTCAACGGCACGTGCCCCCATTGTCAGTTTGCCGACGCCCGGGGTGACCAATGCGATGGTGCGTTTTTTTTTTTTACTTTTTGTTTTCGTAATTAACATTTTTAGGGTGCGGTCGCCTCTTGGACGGTGTCGATTTGGTCGAGCCGAAGTGTCTCATCTGCGGAAATAGGCCATCGCTTGAGCACTCACAGCACATTTTCTTGGAATTGGACCGAATGACTGTATTTTTCTTGGCATTTAAAAAAAAGAACTACTTTTTTAATTCCTAAAAAACAATTTCCCTAATTTTTATCACTTTTTCCAAGAGATAATTTTTTGGAAATTAATTATTTTTAGGGAAAAAAATATTTTTTCCCAAAAATTTAAATTACAAAAATTTTACTTATGTTGTGAACCATTGGCATTATAATGTTGTGGAATTTCAGGATTGTTGTTGTTAAGCCACAACTCCAAGCATTTCTTGACCGAACAATGGATGCGCCCGACTCGCGTTGGTCCACCAACGCGGTGGCCATCACCAAGGACTGGCTGGAGAAGAGGTTGTCCAAACGGTGCATCACACGTGACTTGCAGTGGGGCACTCCGGTGCCGTTGGCCGAATTCGCCTCCAAAGTGTTTTATGTTTGGTTCGATGCGCCCATCGGCTATTTGTCCATCACCAAATCCCATCTTGGCGACGATTGGCACCGGTGGTGGAAAAACCCGGACGCCGTTGAGCTGTTCACTTTTCTTGGCAAGGACAACGTCGTGTTTCACAGGTGGACATTTTTTAATTTTTGCCATGATGAAAATGTCAAAATTACCAAATAACTAAATCCAGTAAAATCAGACGTTTCCGCCTCAGAATAAAATTGAACAAAAATCCGATGAGTAACAACATGCTAAAAATCCGGGTTTAACTTCCGAATGTGGGCTTTCTTAAAGGTTGCCTTTTCTTATAACTTTATTTAAACATTCAATCAAATTTAAAAAGTTACCAACAGCCACCACGTTTGTTAATCTTAATTCAATTTTTGGACCGTTTCGTTATGCGTCGTTTGATACAAAAAAAGCATAAGTCCGGGATATATAATCCGTACCCCAAACCCCCCCCCCCCCCTCTTTTCAGCATCATTTTCCCCTCCACTTTGTTGGCCACCAATGAGCCGTTCACTCTACCGCGGCACATTTGCGCAACGGAATACCTCAACTATGAGGACCAAAAGTTCAGCAAATCGCGTGACATCGGCGTATTTGGCAACACCGTGGCCACCATTGGCATTCCGGCGGATGTACTTCGCTTTTATTTGCTTTATATGCGCCCCGAGGGAAAGGATACGTCGTTTTGTTGGGACGACTTAATGATGAAGGTGAACGAATGTTTCGGGGGGGGGGGGGGGGGGGGGGAGGCGCGAAAGAAAGAATGGCATAATATTGTATTGCCATCCAATTATTTTTTGATTGAAAGATGGCATATTAATTTAAAAAGAAGGTATCGAGGACAATTTTTTTTGGGATTAACTTAAATTGTTTCTAAATAATGACCCCGTATGCTAGGAACTTTAAGGCTTCCATTTTTCGTCAATTGTTGACCCTACAAATATTTTGTCTTCAAATATGCCATCGTGGAGCACTTTAAGACAACAAATAATTTTCATACTTTCCCAGGTCAATTCCGAATTGTTGGCCAACCTCGGCAACTTTGTGCTCCGTGTCCTCTCTTTTCTGTCCAACAATTTCGACGGTGTCCAACCGTCGGTTCAGCCAAGTCCAACAGAACATGAACTGTTCACTGATGTTGACCAGGAAATGGTGCAATATGTGAAGGCAATGGAGGAGGTGCGCATGAGAGACGCTCAGAGAATCGCAGTTAATTAATTGGCCGGATGGGGGGGAGGGCAATTTGGCCTAATTAATTATCATTTTTAGTTTCGAGCATTTCAATGCCAAAATTTTGAAGCCTTTGCTAATGCGAATATGACGCGAAAAACTTTTGATGCAACGGACATTGTGAGGGCGTACACAAAATAACGCTACATGAAGCACTGAAAATTGCACAAATTGGGCGGAAGATGAGAAAGTCAGAGGGACATAGGGAGGAGGAGAAAGAGGGAGGGAGAGGAAAGAGGGAGAGAGAGAGGAAAGAGGGAGAGGGAGGGAAAGAGGGAGGGAGAGGAAAGAGGGAAGAGAGAAGAGGGAGAGAGAGGAAAGAGGGAGAGGAGAAAGAGAGAGAGAAAGAGGGAGAGAAGAGGAAAAGGGAGGAGAGGAAAGAGGGAGAGAGAGGAAAGGGAGAGAGAGAAAAGAGAGAGAGGAAAGAGGGAGAGAGAGAGAGGAAAGAGAGAGAGAGAGAGGAGAAAGAGAGAGGAAAGAGGGAGAGAGAGGAAAAGAGGGAGAGAGAAAAGAAGAGAGGAAAGGAGGGAGAGAGAGAGGAAGAGGGAGAGAGGAGGAAGAGAGAGGAAAGAGGGAGAGAGAGGAAAGAGGGAGAGAGAAGAAAAGAGAGAGAGGAAAGAGGAAGAGAGAGGAAAGAGGGAGAGGAGAGGAAAGAAGGAGAGAGAGAAAAGAGAGAGAGGAAAGAAGGAGAGAGAGGAAAAGAGGGAAGAGAGGAAAGAGGAGAGAGAGGAAAAGAGAGAGAGAGAGAGAGAGAGAGAGAGAGGGAGAGGAAAGAGGGAGAAGAGGAGGAGAGGTAGAGAGAAAAGAGAGAGGAGAGGAGAGGAATAAAGAGGGAGATAAGAGAAAAAGAGAGAGAGAGCAGAGAAGAAGGAGAGAGAGAGAGAGAAGGAAAGAGGGCGGAGAGAGGAAAGAGAGGAGATGGTAGGATAGAGGGAGAGGAGAGGAGAGAAGTCAGAGAGGAAAGAGAGAGAAGAGAGGGAGAGAGAAGGAAAGAGGGAGAGAGGAAGAGGAGAGTAGGAGGAAAGAGGAGAGAAGATGGAAAGAAGGGAGGAGGAGAGAAAGAGGGAGAGAGAGGAAAGAGGGGAGAGAGAGAAAAGAGTAGAAGAGAGGAGGAAAGAGGGAAGAAAGAAAGAGAGAGAGGAAAAGAGGGGAAAGAGAGGAGAGAGAGTGGAGAGACGAGAACAGAGTATATAGAGAGTAAAGAGTGAGAGATCGAAAGAAATAAGAGTAGGAAATAGTTAGAGAGGACTGAAAGAGAGATATTAAAGAGTGAGAGTATATTGAAAGAGGGAGAGAGAGAAAATAAGAGATATAATTAATATATAGATAGTTAAAGAGGTGAGTAGAGGAAAAGAGGTAGAGGAGAGAAAAGATTTATACTATCAATTAAATATGTAGATAAGAATAACTCTATATTATATTAGGGAAAGAGTGAGTGTAGGTATAGGTACAGAAGAGAACAAGAGGTGTCAAGATGTAGGAGAGAGATGAAATAATGTGATGTATAGAGAGAAAAGAGATATATTAAATATGTTGGAATCAGAAAGCATAAAAGAGAGAGGATGAACAGACAGGTATAGATATTGAAATTGTAGATAGATAAAATAGTAGGTATTATGTATAGAAAAGAGTGTGACGAGCATAGGAAAGAATACTGATATAGCATTAATAGGGATGAAAGGAGAGGAACGAGATAGATGAAATAAGGGAGGAGATAGCGGAAATAGGTCTTGAGTGAGAAAGAGTTACGGTGAAGATAGAGGAAATGAGGGAGATTTAGGAAAGAAGGTATTGAGATTAAAGAGTTATATGAGTGAATATGGACTAGCATCTTCAGAGATGGGATAAGAGGCAAGAAATACTTAGAGTAGGAAAGATTGGAGACTGAGAAGAGGAGGAAATATTTATGAGATTAAAGAGTGAGAGAGAAGGAAGTATTAGAGAGAGAAATGAGAGTATCTTAACCGAAGTTAGACATAGAGAAAGGAATATTTATGTGTCTAGCGTAAGCATGTATTATAATAATAGATATGTAAAGAGGGATATCCTATTGATTTTAAATATGT